>JASFAW010000013.1:10000000-11250000 GCA_030737815.1 Allium fistulosum
AAACACACTCAATTTGAATTGTTAGAGTTATCAAAATCCTTTGAAAAACAAAGGTACCTCATAAGACCGCATCACACATAAACACGATGGGTTTTTACCTTACGATAACCAAAACAGTTTTTATCAAAATCGTCTGATATTATAATAGTGTCTATAAAAAGTAAATAGAATATAGCTGAAATGCTTGCATCTCACGTTCCAGCATAGTTGGGCACAAACAAAACTGTACGACGCTTATTGGAGAATGGATTCCAACTGAATGACTAGGCACTGGGGTACCACCTGTCATAGTACATGTCTAGAAACACTGTACCGAGATCGAACCTATCGATCCCTGCCACACAAGACCGGACTACCCCTTAAACTGGATAGCCCGAATAAGATTACCCCACGGTTGGGATATGCAACCGCACCACACAGCCGAATATAAAGGGACTCTAGATAGGGGTAACCTTACCCTACTTGGGCACGACCCACTTAGCCTTGCTGCATCTCCCCTGATTTTCAGTCATTCCCTTTTGATGAGGCTCGAGGCTAAGCGTTACCTTTTAGAAAACACATTCACTTAGGATTCTCATCGTCCTCCAATAACGATGTTCTGATAGCACTCGTCCATACAAGTTGTCCTGGGTCTGGACAAGCCGAACCGTCTTCATCATCTTCACAGTATTCATTCGTTATGTTCAAACCGGATCGAAGTGGTTTTTAAATAATTAAATCTGATCTCGGTCTTTTCGAAACGATTAACGAAATTGGCCAATATTGATAGTCGGTTATTTAATTATTAAATTAAACATCCATAAGCAATCATCTGGCCTTATATAAATTTTTCCAAGATATTTACTTCCAAAATATCCTAAAAAGATATAAATTCCTTCCAACATTTGAAAACAATTTTTCAAATACTCAAATCCGTAACAGAATACTTCCAACATCTCAACACTTAGAAAAATTTCCAAATTTCAATTTTCTATACTTAGGAAATATTAACAGTCTTATATTTCCCAAAATCTTTTCAATATTAACGCCCAAGGAATTATTCCATAACTTTTTTTTCAAAAATTCCCAGAAATCACAAATAATTTCCTCTCCTCAAATTTGTCCTTTTATAAGCCCTTTTCTAATCTCGAAAGAATTTGTCAAATAAATTTCTTCCAATTTGCTTTAAAACTATATATATATAATAAGTATTTAAAAGATTAATAATTTAAAAAAAAATATGTTCAAGTAATTATTTAAAATATCGAAAAGACTTTATAACATTAATAACTCATCTTTAGTTAAACCGATAATTCTTCCAAGCAGATTAAAAATAAATACTTAATATTTGAAATCTACTTACCGAAGTATTTCAATTTCAACTTGCTTAAAAATTTAATAGTTTTAAAATAAATACAATTTTATTTTAAAACAAATTTACTTCTTAAAATTTAAAATATATTTTTAAAATATCAATAACCAATTTTAAGTTATACCTCCTCTCGATTTCACAACATCTCGATTTATATTTCGCTTCTCTAACTATTCCCATTTCGAAAATAGTATCTACTATTTTTCTCAACCCTGCTTCCATATTCTAATATAAATTCCTCTCATGAATTTATATTCCCAATTATTATCTGATATCAAATTCCTTTATTTATGAATGTCGTTATCAATTCTATAACCCCTTCGGTTTCACTTGTTTATAAAAAAATATCTTATTTATAAAAATCCATTATATAAATTTATTTCTTATAGATTCCATTAATACTTTCAATCTATTTTCAATATTGATTTCAACTCCTTTTTATATTCCCAGAATATCACTTATAAATCCTTTATATAATTTCTTTTTAAAAATCTCTATTTTCTAATTCACAATGGTTAAGTATAACCAAACTCAAATAAATTTTAGTTTTCTAATTCAATTTCTCTAAAATAACTCCAATTTCCAATATATATTTTATTATCAAATTCCCTTTTATTCCTTAATTTTAAAAATATATTTATAGTTTTTAAAATTATCAAATTTCAGGCCAGTGCTACGATAGCATTCAAATATTCCAATTTCAACAATAATCTATAACAGATTATCTACACACATCATTTATCACTATATATGAAAAATAAACAATATATTTATGGAATCTAGTTGGATCCCTCCAACCTATTTCCCTGCATCCACAGATGTTAATACAGCATAAAATAAACACCAATCCCACTTCGAGGGGGATATCGGGTATATAGGGTCATCCGCTATTATGCGTTTGGGTATCGGATGTCGACCCCGCCTCGCGCGAAACCCTTAATCCAGCGCGACAGTCGCCACTCCCTATAGCAATTCGTTCGCTTGAGCAGCTTGAACCCCCATCAGACCGAAGCTCCCATCCCTTGCCATCATGCCTCACCACATCGCCACCAAACCTCGCGATCGCCACCGCTGGCGCAAGTACACCATGCTTCCCTGCCTGCCCATGAACGCGACCTCCACTTTGCTCGCGCGCGAGCCCTCTGCCTCCCATCACGACTTTGAGTTCGATTCGTTTGGGTATCGGATGTCCAGTTTCAAGTTCCAACTCAATTTGAGTCGCCATGAGCATCCTCTTTTTTTCCTCTTTCTGATTCGTTTAGAAATGGAGGAGCACGATTTTTAAATAAAACAGAACGACATGAAATTGATTTGAACGGGAAAGAAAGAAGAGAATACCGATTTGAACGAAAGGAAAAGTTAGGTCGGCTATGATTTTGACTTTGATTCGATTTTATAAAGCTTTATTTAATTATAAATATCTCGTTTAATGTAACCTACGATTCCGATACCCTATCGAGGCATGCCGCTAGGCGTTTATAATGTTATACCCCTATTCCGAATGCAATGGAAAAGATTTCGAGTCCTAACTCGACCGTATGGAGACGATAGCTTTTGGGACCCAAATATTATATTTAATTTCGATGTTAATTTCAACGCGTTCATTTACCGTACGATCAAACAATAACTCTAAAGCTACAAAATTTGAAAATCGATAATAATACACTATTACGGATCCAATGGAACTGGTTTCGTCGAAACCCGAGACTGTGTCCCGGAAGGCTATTTTTAAACGTTAATTTAAACAAGCTATTTTCAAAATTGAACAGATCACTTTTAAATTCAAATTTAAAAATTTAATTATCTTTATTATTATCAATATAAATTTTACAAGCCTTTAAATTATTTTTATCGAGCTTAAAACTCAAGATACAAAAAATTAACCAATATTCAATTATAAAATTCAATAATTAAATTATCCAATAAATCGTTGTATTTAAATTTTGACTTTATTGTATAAATAAAAACACCAAATTTTCATATTCAAAATCAATCTATAATTCAAATTCAACTTTTAAAACCATTTAAATATTCCAAATCAAACGTCGAAAAGTCCGGGTTGTTACATCGAGAGCTTTCCAACGATATATAATATGACATAGTTTGAGGAGTTTAAATTTTCGATTTGATTTTGATTTGAAATTGAATTTTGGAATTAGGGTTTCTGCCATTGGGAAGGAAGGAAGAAGCAGATGGAAATGTACATATAGAAATAAGAAAAAGGCTGCTGGGGTTTTAGAAAAGAAATCTATTTATATGGACAAAGCTAGATAAGAATGAATGGACAGATCGTATTGGGTCGAAACGATAATAACAACCTGAAAAGCCCGTTTCGTTTTCGAAATGAAAGTAGATCATCCAATATATTAAAATATAGGTTTTTGATATTTAAACTCAATGGAACTACCTTCAAATCCTAATTTCATTGTATATAGAAGTTAGCATTTAAAATCGGATTATTTTAATTGAATTCTTTTAACTGATTTCTACGCGTTTCGAGCCCGCACGATCAAACGATAAGTCTGATCGCTACGAAATTTGAAATCCTACAATAATTCACTGTTTAGGATCCGATGAAACTAGCTTCGTTGAAATCCGAGACAGTGGCCAAATGGTTATTTTCACGTTAATTAAATTATTATTATTAAATTGATTTAAATCACCTTTCAAATTCAAATTTAAAAGTTAACAATTTTTTATTATTTTTTATTACATAGAATTTTAAAATAAATTTTCCATGTTAAATCTAGTATTTAAACATTACATTAATTTCATAGTTCAATTACAACTGTAGTAAAATTGAGATGACCCACTTTTCACAAAGTTTTTTTTTTAAACTAGTTTTATTCAGTGATCTTCTACTCAAGAGAACATCCTTTCTCTACTATCCAGGATCTTTCAACCAATATAAAAATATTGTTGTAATCAAATCACCTAACTCACCTATATGAAACCATATATAGATGTTACTTTGAGTTTTCCTCTTTCTTTTTAATCAGAGTAGAGGAGTTTTGGATACAGAGAATTTATTTTCAAATTCACTATATAATTTTCTCATGGCAAAGTAATTTCCAAAGAAGCTTTTCTGTCTTACATAATTTTGGGCAACTTCTAGATATTATTTCTCTAATTTTCTTTTGGGGTTTGTTTACAGTTCCATGAATTTAGATTTACTGAACACTTAGTTATCCCTTGCGCAAGTGTGCATGTGTATTCTGTGTGCATGTGTGTATCTGTGTGCATGTGTGTATCTGTGTGATTTCAGGTAATTATTTTCTTCAATACAACAATCCTAGTTTACTAGTTTGCTTCATTTGTTACCTTTCCTAACCAGTAAGCTTAGGATATCAGACTGGTTGAACTCAGACTTGTCAAAGTTGGTCAAGTTAACCTGAGTTCTTTTGCTACTTTGCACAAAAATCATACAAGTTAATCTGGGTTTCTGGGTGCCCCTCTGTTCTTTACATCCTACCTTTATTTTTCCATAAGTTCTTACAAAGGATATCAAACTAATCTTTTAATTTTCCAATCTACAGATCATTCCAGATTATCCTTAGCATTGCACATTTTTGTTAAGCATTCCAGAAGTTAATACTAGAACTTGTATCACTAAATCAAACATTCTTAAAAGCATCTCACAACTTTTAACAGCAATCTCATGAGTAGTTCAATACTTGCAAACAGAAAATAACATTACATCAGTTTCCTCCCAAACAACTTAACTAACATTTCATAACATAAGTTCAATTTAACATCTATTTTAATTTCCTTGAGTCTATAACTATTATATCCAATTCCTTAGCAGCTAATTCATCCAATTCTTGATCAAGAAAATGCCTATTTACCTGCACAATCACCACGAGCTGCCTCATAAAAAGATGAGACACCCAATGGTATACAAACACACAAAGGGTCAGACTAAATTGTCTGGTATGAATAATCTTACTGAAAATTTAAATAACTTTATAAAACAGATAAGGTAAAGCAATGTTTCTCTTGTATACATTCCTTTATCACCTGTGCATGTTCATTAATGCATAACATAATAATACATAATTCAATGGATTATTTCAGAGAGCACAAACATATAATTCTCAATAGAATACTCTAAACCAACCAATATGATTATCATTTAATCACTTTCCTTATTTATAACTTTCTGGCTATCAGGGATTTTACCCAAACCTACCTGTGAACTTATTCTCAAAATTCAATCTCAGGTATTTTATGATGGACTTTAGCTACTTTCCTTCTATTAAAACACACATTGTCTGGGGCATATTCACTGTTAACCCAGCACACTCAGGCCCCTAGGTATAATCATACCATGTGTGAGCTTGCAATATTTCCCTTGCCAAGCCATACTTTGTAGCCCTAAGATCCAAATCCTTAGTTAAGTTACTAAGTGCTTACCTTCCCTTTTTCCCCCATTTACGCTAATCCCTTCTGCATCTCATAAATTAATCAGAGGAAATAAATAACTCAACCATCATGCATATGTTCAAAGAATAACAGATCATCTTTTCATAATCATAGATTTATTCATACAAGCTAGTTTGATTTCTCAGTGTACATATTATTTAAATCATGGGTTTTGGGGAATCATGCCTATAAATATATGGTCATATATAATTTGCCTTGATGCATCCATTTACCTCTGGCTTAATCAGATACTCACAGATTCATAAGATCTGACTAAACCACAAGCTTATATTCTTATCTGGATTTATTTGTAATCATAGAAGTTCAGCACAAGTATAACATTGCACTTCTATGTTACCATGTTTATTCTTGAGACATAAGCAGCAACCACTTTATGCTACAGCCCCATCTATTTTTTTCCATTTTTAGACCATAGATTTATATCATATATCCCTGGAGTTTCCATGAATTAACCTATATGCAGCAGTCACATAAAGAGAGCATCTCATCTCAAAGATAATTCATGACACAATAATCATTCAAACATGAAAGCCATCAATATATTTTCTGGTTATATTAACACAAAATATTTAAACAGATCATCAACACACCAATATCATAAAATAAGCACAGATTAATTAAAATATAAAACCATTTAGGCTGCCTCAATATTCAGGACTTAATGCCAATTTTCAGTGAGGTTACTCACCTTAATCCTTTTCCTTTGATCTGCTATCTCCTACTTGTCTCTAATGGCCAGTGCTTCTCAATTTTTCTCTTTTGCTAACTATCTATATTTCTGTATATTTATTTTAAAGAAAAAGGTGACAGATCCTTTCACCCTTAACCCTCTTTTATACAAGACCTTGGCTGCCTCTAGGGTTTTAAAATTTACCCAATGTCAATTTTACCCTACCACTTATGATCAGCCTCTCTTTCTATTTTAAGAGCAGATGGGTAAATGGTCCCTGGTTCTATTAACAGAAATTACACTTTATTACCCCAGTCACCACATTTGCATGATCTCTATAAAAGCTAAGAAAATTGCTAAAAGTGGATAAAGTATTTATTCAACAACTCATACTATTTTCATGCAATTTCTAATAATTTTTCTTTAGCCAGCCTTTGTTTAAAATGCCTGTACAATATCTATATTTCTATCCTTGCCTAAACCTTTATTTTCCTTATTCTAGACTTTGTTTCAATGACACATTCATATCTGTAATAATCATGTTATGTTCATGTATCTATAGTTTTCTTTAGCTTACAAATAATTTTCTGCCTCTTTTTTTTCCAGAGAAGTATGTACATATGTATTATATCATCTTGTATACATATCAATATTTACCCAATGCATTTATGGTCAACTTATCATATATATTTTCCTAGGCAACCAAAATAATTCAAACAAGTATATTAAATTAAATTATAAAACATGTTCATAAAATCAGGGTTATCACATATACCCTTCCTTTTAGGAATTGTGTCTCACAATTCTTTCATACTTAATTCAGACATTTTCAATTCAGCAATCAATCATTCTCAGATCAATCATTAATTAAAATCCTATGCATAACAAAGTATTCAATCAAATCATTCATTAGTATACTTATGTATATATATATTTTTACCTTCTGGTTCAATCAATTAGCTGTGGATAATCACTTCTGATATCTTCCACCTCCCATGTGCAATCATTTGGGTCAAGACTCCATTGCACTTTTACTAATTTTATTTCTTTGTTTCTCAGTTTCTTAATTTCCTTTGCAATTATGCCTACAGGATTCTTTTCATACACCATTCTGGGGTCAATCTGCACTTTCTCAGGGGATTTTAAAATTGTTTCTTCATCATGAACCCATCTCCTTAACTGGGATACATGAAAAACATCATGCATTGCTCTCATCTCCTCTGGTAATTCTAACTTATAGGCTACATTTCCAATTCTTTCTAGAATTTTATATGGTCCTATATATCTTGGAATCAATTTTCCTTGTTTTCCAAATCTCAAAATCTTTTTCATGGGTGATATTTTAATAAATACATAATTTCCCACATCATACTGCACTTCTTTCCTCTTTTGATTAGCATATTTCTTTTGTCTATCTTGGGCAGAAGCAATCCTTTTCCTAATCAAGGCTATCTTTTCAGAGGTCTCTTTTACATTTTCCGGTCCTAAGACCACCTTCTCCCCAGACTCAATCCAACTTGAAGGTGATAAACAGGGTCTACCATAAAGTGCTTCAAAGGGTGCCATGCCTATGCTACTATGATGGTTGTTGTTATATGCAAATTCTGCCAGAAATATGTGATCTTCCCAACTTCCTCCCCAATCCAATATACATGCCCTCAACATGTCTTCAAGTAATTTATTCACAATTTCTGTTTGACCATCAGATTGAGGGTGATATGCTGTGCTCAAGCATAAATCAGTCCCCATTGCCTTGTGGAAACTTTGCCAGAATTTCGAAGTGAAGATGGTATCTCTATCACTTACTATAGTCTTTGGTATTCCATGCAATCTAACTACTTCTTTAATAAATAACTGAGCTAAGGTGCATGCATTCCTATCTGATTTTACAGGTATAAAATGAGCTGTTTTGGTTAACCTATCAACTACAACCCAAATACTATCATTTCCCCTCCTAGTCTTAGGCAAACCATCAATGAAGTCCATTGATATGTCTTCCCATTTCCATTGTGGTATTTGTAAAGGTTGAAGCATTCCTGAGGGTCTTTGATATTCAGCCTTTACTTGTTGACAAACCATGCACTTAGACACATATAATGCCACTGCACGCTTCATCCCACTCAACCAATAATCTCTTTTTAGGTTATGATACATTCTGATGCTTCCTGGGTGTATGGTATACTTGCTTCTGTGATAAGCATCCAAAATTTCTTGCTTCAATTCTTCAATGGTAGGAACACATATTCTCTTTCCCTTCTCCAAATGACCTTGTTTATTCAATTGAAATCCTTCCACTACCTCACCATTTAATATTTGAACTTTCTTTTCAAGTAAAAATGGATCTTGGTCTTGTAACTTTACAATTTTATTTTTCAGTTCTGATCCCAAAGTAACAAAACTCAACTTCCCTATTTCTTCCTTCTTACTGCATATGCTCATATTTTCTTCACTGTCCCTTTTCACTTCTGAGTCAATCAGTAATGATAAAGTATTAAACTCCTCTATCATCAATCTAGCTATCTTGGCATGTTGTCTACTTAGAGCATCTGCCACTTTATTAGCTTTGCCAGGTGTATATAGTATTTCAAAATCATATGAGGCTAAGAGTTCAATCCATCTTTGCTGCCTCATGTTCAATTCTTTTTGTGAAAACAAATATTTGAGTGACTTATGATCTGTATAAACTTCAAATTTAGCCCCTAACAAATAATGTCTCCATAACTTAAGAGCATACACTATAGCAGACAATTCAAGATCATGTGTAGCATACTTTACCTCACTAGGCTTCAACTGTCTAGAGGCATAAGCTATCACTTGATGCTGTTGCATCAACACTGCCCCAAGTCCCTGTCCACTTGCATCAGTATATATCACCAAATTCTCATTCCCTTCAGGCACCTTTAGTATTGGAGCTTGTATTAATGCTTCTTTTAATCTCTCAAAGGTTTTCTCACACTCCTCAGTCCAAACAAAAGCCTGATTCTTTCTAGTCAATTTAGTTAATGGAATTGAAATTTTTGCAAAATCCTTTATAAACCTTCTATAATAACCAGCCATTCCCATAAATGACCTAACCTCTGTGACACTGGTAGGCCTTTTCCATGTTTGAATTGCCATCACCTTATTGGGATCTACAGATAGGCCTTTTTCTGATACTACATGACCTAAAAATTTTACCTCATTTTGCCAAAAAGTACACTTTGAAAATTTTGCCTTCAAATTTTCTTGCCTTAATTTCTGCAGTACTATATGCAAATGATTCTCATGCTCTTCAATTGTTTTAGAATAAATTAGTATATCATCAATAAATATCAATACAAATTTATCTAAATATTTTCTAAAAATTCTATTCATCAAATCAATAAAGTAAGAGGGGGCATTAGTCAAGCCAAAGGGCATCACCAAAAATTCATAAAGTCCATACCTAGTATTAAAAGCAGTATACTTGATGCTCTCCTCTTCTACTTTCATTTGATGAAATCCTGAAGCTAAGTCAAGTCTAGAAAATATTTTTGCACCACTTAATTGATCAAAAAGATCATCAATTCTTGGCAAGGGGTATTTATTTTTAATTGTGATTTTATTTAACTCTCTATAATCAATACATAATTTGAGAGATCCATCTTGTTTCTTAACAAAAACCACTGGTGCTCCCCATGATGAGCTACTAGGTCTGATGAATCCTTTTTCTTCTAGTTCAACCAACTGCTTTTTCAGTTCTGTTAGTTCTTTAGGCCCCATTCTAGTTGGCCTCTTAACCACTGGGTTAGCTCCTGGAACTAGTTTGATAGAAAACTCTACTGGTCTATGGTTAACAATTCCCTTAACCTCACCAAATACATCAGCATACTGATTTACTATAGGGATTTCTTCTAATGCAGGCATGTGCTTCTCACCAATCAAGTTATCAAGGGTAGCTATGCTTCTATTCTTATCTGCTTCACAAAGAACAACTACCCTTTTTCCATCAGAAGTTTTTAATGATAAGGTGGAGGTCTCCATATTTATAACTGTCTTATATCTTTTTAACCAATCAACTCCTAAAATAACTCCCATGCCTGGATATTGCAACACATATAGATCTGCACAAAACATATGTCCCCCTATGTTCAGTCCTAATTGTTTACATATTATACCCAATATACAGGAACTACCTAAAGGACTTTTAGTAAGCAAGGGCTTATCTACGAGCATACAATTTAATTTTAGCTGTTGTACAATGTCATGGGAAATTAATGAGTGAGTAGCCCCAGTATCATACACTACTGCAAAAGGTATTGAGTGAATAAGCAAAGTACCTTCAACTTGGCCATGATTTTCAACATTTGGACTTCCAGTTATTTTGCTTTTTCCTTCCAACATTCCCATCTTTCCTTGCCTCAGCTCTGGACAGTTCCTTCTTATATGCCCTTCCTTCCCATACAGATGACACTTGAAAGATGCTGGTTTGGGATTTGTACACCTATTCTTCATGTGTCCCTCTTACCCAGAATTATAGCAAGTGATCTTCTTTTTAACCTCAGCAGTTTTGACTTCTTCTGATTGCTTGGTGGAAGCTACATCCATTTTCTATTTATCATAAGGGTGAAACTTACCCTTTCCTTTCTTGTTTTGGTTATTTTTAAATGCTCTGAAATTTTCTCTGGCTTTATCATGTTGTTCAAGGCTCAAAGTCAGATCTAAAACTTGATCAAATGTCCTATCCTTATATGGCAGCATGGCTCTACTGAGACTGGCATTCAATCCTTGGACGTATCTGCCATTTTTAGCTTCCTTAGTTGTGATGAGCACTGCACCATACTTTGCTAGAGATTCAAACTTCTGGGTATACTCAGTAACACTCATAGTTCCCTGTCTTAATTTAATGAATTCTTCCAGCAAAGACTCTTTAGCTGATGCAGGTACAAATCTTCCTTCTAACATTTCTTTAAACTGGTTCCATGTCACTTCTCCTTCAGGTCTTCCAGCTATAATGACTTCCCACCAATCCAAAGCTGCTCCTCTCAATTGTCTAGATGCTATTAGCCTCTTCTTTTGGTCTTCAACTTGCATATCAGCAAAGATTCTATCCAAAATTCTGAGCCAATTTTGAATTCCCATTATTCTTGTTCCATCAAAAGTCTTGCCTCCAAGATTGGTAAAAGTCTTGAGTAGTTTAGAAAGCTCCTCATGTGGATTTTCTTGCCTATTGCCTACCCCATCCCTTATAGCTCTCATGAAATCTTGCATATTCACCATGGGTGGTTCACTTGGTCCTACCCCTTGTTGTCTGGGTCTTACCATAGTTTTATGGATACAACACTTGAGTTAGTCCATTTTATCTAATCTTTTACAAGTTAACCTATTCCATCTTATTATTATTAATTATAACAGATTTTATTAATATAAGTATATAAAGACAAGGCTTCCAAGACAGTCAATACTTTCATACATTCAAAACAACCAAGTTCATTCAAGATTTTTACTATGTTACTTATCAACATAGCTCTGATACCAAATTTGAGATGACCCACTTTTCACAAAGTTTTTTTAAAAAAAACTAGTTTTATTCAGTGATCATCTACTCAAGAGAACATCCTTTCTCTACTATCCAGGATCTTTCAACCAATATAAAAATATTGTTGTAATCAAATCACCTAACTCACCTATATGAAACCATATATAGATGTTACTTTGAGTTTTCCTCTTTCTTTTTAATCAGAGTAGAGGAGTTTTGGATACAGAGAATTTATTTTCAAATTCACTATATAATTTTCTCATGGCAAAGTAATTACCAAAGAAGCTTTTCTGTCTTACATAATTTTGGGCAAATTCTAGATATTATTTCTCTAATTTTCTTTTGGGGTTTGTTTACAGTTCCATGAATTTAGATTTACTGAACACTTAGTTATCCCTTGTGCAAGTGTGCATGTGTATTCTGTGTGCATGTGTGTATCTGTGTTCTGTGTGCATGTGTGTATCTGTGTGATTTCAGGTAATTATTTTATTCAATACAACAATCCTAGTTTACTAGTTTGCTTCATTTGTTACCTTTCCTAACCAGTAAGCTTAGGATATCAGACTGGTTGAACTCAGACTTGGCAAAGTTGGTCAAGTTAACCTGAGTTCTTTTGCTACTTTGCACAAAAATCATACAAGTTAATCTGGGTTTCTGGGTGCCCCTCTGTTCTTTACATCCTACCTTTATTTTTCCATAAGTTCTTACAAAGGATATCAAACTAATCTTTTAATTTTCCAGTCTACAGATCATTCCAGATTATCCTTAGCATTGCACATTTTTGTTAAGCATTCCAGAAGTTAATACTAGAACTTGTATCACTAAATCAAACATTCTTAAAAGCATCTCACAACTTTTAACAGCAATCTCATGAGTAGTTCAATACTTGCAAACAGAAAAAACATTACATCAGTTTCCTCCCAAACAACTTAACTAACATTTCATAACATAAGTTCAATTTAACATCTATTTTAATTTCCTTGAGTCTGTAACTATTATATCCAATTCCTTAGCAGCTAATTCATCCAATTCTTGATCAAGAAAATGCCTATTTACCTGCACAATCACCACGAGCTGCCTCATAAAAAGATGAGACACCCAATGGTATACAAACACACAAAGGGTCAGACTAAATTGTCTGGTATGAATAATCTTACTGAAAATTTAAATAACTTTATAAAACAGATAAGCTAAAGCAATGTTTCTCTTGTATACATTCCTTTATCACCTGTGCATGTTCATTAATGCATAACATAATAATACATAATTCAATGGATTATTTCAGAGAGCACAAACATATAATTCTCAATAGAATACTCTAAACCAACCAATATGATTATCATTTAATCACTTTCCTTATTTATAACTTTCTGGCTATCAGGGATTTTACCCAAACCTACCTGTGAACTTATTCTCAAAATTCAATCTCAGGTATTTTATGATGGACTTTAGCTACTTTCCTTCTATTAAAACACACATTGTTTGGGGCATATTCACTGTTAACCCAGCACACTCAGGCCCCTGGGTATAATCATACCATGTGTGAGCTTGCAATATTTCCCTTGCCAAGCCATACTTTGTAGCCCTAAGATCCAAATCCTTAGTTAAGTTACTAAGTGCTTACCTTCCCTTTTTCCCCCATTTATGCTAATCCCTTCTGCATCTCATAAATTAATCAGAGGAAATAAATAACTCAACCATCATGCATATGTTCAAAGAATAACAGATCATCTTTTCATAATCATAGATTTATTCATACAAGCTAGTTTGATTTCTCAGTGTACATATTATTTAAATCATGGGTTTTGGGGAATCATGCCTATAAATATATGGTCATATATAATTTGCCTTGATGCATCCATTTACCTCTGGCTTAATCAGATACTCACAGATTTATAAGATCTGACTAAACCACAAGCTTATATTCTTATCTGGATTTATTTGTAATCATAGAAGTTCAGCACAAGTATAACATTGCACTTCTATGTTACCATGTTTATTCTTGAGACATAAGCAGCAACCACTTTATGCTACAGCCCCATCTATTTTTTCCATTTTTAGACCATAGATTTATATCATATATCCCTGGAGTTTCCATGAATTAACCTATATGCAGCAGTCACATAAAGAGAGCATCTCATCTCAAAGATAATTCATGACACAATAATCATTCAAACATGAAAGCCATCAATATATTTTCTGGGTATATTAACACAAAATATTTAAACAGATCATCAACACACCAATATCATAAAATAAGCACAGATTAATTAAAATATAAAACCATTTAGGCTGCCTCAATATTCAGGACTTAATGCCAATTTTCAGTGAGGTTACTCACCTTAATCCTTTTCCTTTGATCTGCTATCTCCTACTTGTCTCTAATGGCCAGTGCTTCTCAATTTTTCTCTTTTGCTAACTATCTATATTTCTGTATATTTATTTTAAAGAAAAAGGTGACAGATCCTTTCACCCTTAACCCTCTTTTATACAAGACCTTGGCTGCCTCTAGGGTTTTAAAATTTACCCAATGTCAATTTTACCCTACCACTTATGATCAGCCTCTCTTTCTATTTTAAGAGCAGATGGGTAAATGGTCCCTGGTTCTATTAACAGAAATTACACTTTATTACCCCAGTCACCACATTTGCATGATCTCTATAAAAGCTAAGAAAATTGCTAAAAGTGGATAAAGTATTTATTCAACAACTCATACTATTTTCATGCAATTTCTAATAATTTTTCTTTAGCCAGCCTTTGTTTAAAATGCCTGTACAATATCTATATTTCTATCCTTGCCTAAACCTTTATTTTCCTTATTCTAGACTTTGTTTCAATGACACATTCATATCTGTAATAATCATGTTATGTTCATGTATCTATAGTTTTCTTTAGCTTACAAATAATTTTCTGCCTCTTTTTTTTCAGAGAAGTATGTACTTATGTATTATATCATCTTGTATACATATCAATATTTACCCAATGCATTTATGGTCAACTTATCATATATATTTTCCTAGGCTACCAAAATAATTCAAACAAGTATATTAAATTAAATTATAAAACGTGTTCATAAAATCAGGGTTATCACAAAAATCCCAGTAAATAAAAATTTAATTCCTTATTTACAATTACAACCAAATTAACTTTACAAAAATTTCAATTTATTGAAATTACATTAAAATAATTATCAATAACATTCAAACAAATCGTTAATAAATCATATTCAAATTATTTTCCCATTAATAAGTCATAAATTTTAATTTCTCCAATATTAAATTTCAAAATCTTATTTAATTTAATATTTTTAAGTATCGAAAAATTACGGGTCGTTACATTCTCCCCCACTCAAAACTTTTCGTCCTTGAGAAGGAAAAGAAGGAATTAAGGAATTAATATATTTTATTCAAATAATCAATTTATAAGCACTTTAAACTTATAGAATTAAGCATTTTAATTAAAATATATCAATTTATAAACAATTAAATCTTTCATATTCAAGTTTAATAAAAGTTTTGAAAATATTTTCACTTTCGCAAAAAATTTCTAAGTTTTAAATTCACGAAAAATTTCGGCAGAGTCTCCTTTGTACGGATAGGTCCAGAAAAATAATAATATCAATAATTACAATATATATCATATTACAAAAATAAAACATCCCAAACCATGGGAAAAATAATAAAATATCGTTCCAAAACCATAATCCCAAAATGAAGTTATTTGTCGGGCAAAGAACTTTATTTATGAAATCAAAAGCAGAAGCTATTGCTTCCATAAACCTATATTTCACTTATATAATCCAAAATAGTGGTAATTTTGTATAAGAAAAATATTTAGTTGTTTCAATTAGTACCAAAAGAAAATCAACAAAAAACATATGCAAACAAAACGGTGCAACCATTATATGCAATCAAAGTATCCATCATACATCCATAACAATCAAACTAATGGTTCGTTCAAGTTCAAAAATTTCCCATCATTAAAGGGTGATAAATAAACTACCGAGTGTACCTTATGCTCAACAGCCTTAGATAATTACTTAATAAATTATTCATACAACCTTAAACAATTTGAAGTATCATTACCCAAACTTCCCATCAGCCAAACAATACAGAATTTTAACATATTATTATTTAAGTTTATGATATTGGTTTCTTTCACACATTATTTACCTTTCATTTATTTTCATTCATTCATAAAATGATTATCTTCCATTAATTTACATTCATTTACTTACATATGTTATTTTCCATTCAATTATTTATATCATCAATAAATCAATTCTTAAAATATTATATAAATTTCTTTGAAAATTTAATTCATAGTTATTATTTACTTATAAACTTGATTTCCATTTAATATTAACATTCATTAGTGAATAAATTCACACTTAAGTTTTCTACCTTTTAATTCACATTCATTATTTATATAGCTTGGTTTCAATTTAATATTAATATTCATTAATCTATCATTTCAATTTAAGTTTCTTAACTTTTAAATTTACATTCATTCCTTCATATATAGTATCATTTAATATTAAACTTATTTATGAATCATTTCAATAATCTCTTAAGTTTATAATTATCTACTTAAATAGTATTTACATTTATCTATTCAATTTAATTTGTTAAGAATTTCGAAACATTAACTCATGTTTATAACATTTCTTGTGCATCTTATTTTTCATTTATAATCATTTGTTCATTTTGAACCACTTTTGGTATTAAACTTTCATTTTATAATATTCTGTTACATATTCATATTAACATTTCAACTTTTAAACATTTTGGTAAGTTTTATATATGTGATTTTAGAATGTAATTGAGTATTATAAAAATTACCTTATTCATTTTAGTTAACAAATGTTAAATTGTTTACATCTTCTAAATTTTATTACCCTTTAATTTACAAGTGACAAATCTCCAATTTCTTTACAGTGTCATTAATCACTTAGCTTCTAATTCTTATTTTTCATTTTAGAAGTTTCCAAATATTAAAATTTCACTTTATTTATACAACTAAAAATTGTTAATTTAACAGGAACTTAAGAACTAAATACTGGGTTCATTTCAAATCTTCTCAAAATAATATATACCTTCCTTTGTATAGCAAAACATACTTGGAAATTAAAATTAAATTTTTTTTATCAAAAGAAATGTGTAGCAAAGCTACTACAGTGTCTTCCTACTTTGAAACTCGAAAATAAATGTCGATGATGCGGCCGTAATTACCGAAATTATTTTCCAGCGACAGAAGAGAGGAGTACAGAACTTATTTCCTTTTAAAATTCCTTTAAAACATTTCTTTCAAATCACATTGAAAATATTTATATCCGAAAGTACTTCCATAATACTAATATTATATTCTAAAATCTTTGAAAACCAAATTCAAAACCCCGGAACTTAAGTTCTCAAATTTCCAATTAAATTCATTTTATTTATAAATCATATTTGCAATCAATATTTATAAAAATTTCACTTCCTAACAAACAAACAGATCACACCCAATTATATCCATTTATAAAAATTATTCTTTTATATACAAAATATAATACTAGGTAAAATTATTTCATTTACCTATATTTCAAAAACAATATTATGTCGGTATGCCCTATTAAGTGTTTAGAAATCCATATCGATGCCATAACGTCCTATGTATCGACCAGAATTTATAAATACAAAACAGAACAAATTAACACAATATAAAAACATTTTTATAGCACTAACTAGTACGCTCTCTCATATATATATACTCAGACAAACTCATTCTAGGGTATTAATAACCCTATCTCTAATGAGTCAAACCCTACAAAGCTAAGGTTATCGCTAAACCTAGCTCTAATACCAACTGTAACGACCCACCTTTTAGGACGGTTTAAACCGACAATAAACCATACATGTAAAACTCAAACCATTCAAAAGGGAGGATTGTTATGGAGTAAATAAGAAAAAGAAGAGAAAAGAATGAAAAACAAAACATAAAATCTCACAGCGGAATGATAAAATATAATAATCAAATAAACAGTTCATGAAGCTGTTTTACAAATAACATTCTTTTACACCTTTACAATACAAATCAGAGTTATACATAGAGCAAGAATGAATAAATAATGCAGCAGAACAACATGATGCAGTGGAATAAATATAATAAATAATAATAGTTAATAAATCTTCATCTTCGTCCTCTAGAAAGATAGTCTCCAATGCACTGAAAAGCTCAGACTGACCCGAGTGTAATGAAAAGACAAAACCCTCGAGTCAGAACTAAAAGATCTTATGCAAGTTAAATCAAAATAAAATAAATATGAGTGTAATGGCTTCCAAGATGTTTACGGGGTTTTACATCTCCTATCCAGTGTCTAACGTGCATGCAATAAATTAAGAGATGTCCGGGATTCCATCTCCTAAGGATCCGTTAAACTGTCTAAATATATAATACAATACGCTATTATAATATGTCTACAGTAAAGTAAAGTATTAAAATAGCGTTAAGGCATTACTCATATCCCCCTTAACACATTTTATATAAATGTCGTAGTCTATACAGTACTATAAACTCCACCGTAAACTCGTGGGCTATCAGGGAGCACTCCATAGGTATGATACAAACCAAACTCGTAGTGGTCTCGATAAGGCATATGACAAGGCACGCAAGGCAATGCCCAGGGTAGGATACTACCATTTTGCGGATTCGGACTTGTGGTAATGCATAGCAGCTACTACTGCCCATCTCGAGACACACTCCCATAATCAAATCAAGGGGTGGCCACCAATCAATCACAAAGTAACATATATGGTATTGAAGAAATGTGCCCGATCGGAAGAGTGACCTCACTTGGCCCGGCGTGGCTCCTGTTTTAGTCAAATCAAGCTGACCGGAGGGGGTCAGGGCTGCATTCATACCTCATACAGTAGTGTTCGCCAAACCATCCTATTTCGTTCTAGATTCTCCACCACGTACACAGTTGTTAAAGTGGTTTTCGGTATTGGCAGAGAATATGACAATATCTGATCCCAGTCTCTTAATAACCAAACGTGTATTTCACATCAGTTGGTTCTTTTACATTTCCAAAACCGATTCATAATTGATATCAAAATATCACATTCACTTCGAAATCATATCACTTTCGAAATCATTATTCACTTTAAATCATATCCATTTCAAAATCGTAACCACAAAATAGGTTAAACAATCATATCAAAATATTTGAATTTAAATCAGGTAAATATAAATCATAACGGTTCCAACTTTAAACAGTTTGACTAATGAAAGTAGTTTATATATTGGAATAGTTATACATTAAAATAGTTTATATTTTAAAAATAGGTTATAGATTAAAATAGTGTATATATTAGAAATAGTTTGTATATTAAAATTTATATCAAAAGTTGTTTATAAATTTAAAATAATATATATTAAATAGTTTTTATTTTAAAAATAGGTTATAGATTAAAATAGGTTATATATTAAAATAGGTTATATATTAAAAATAGTTAATGTATTAAAAATTATTAATATATTAAAATGTTTTATATGAGAAAAATAGTTTATATGTTAAAAGAGTTTATATATTAAAAGAGTTTATATTGAAAATAGTTTCAAATTAGAATTGTTTCTTCTCCAATTTCACAAATCAATTCAAATCAACTTTAGTTCCAAAAATTCAATTTAAATCAATCTCGGTCCAACGATTTCAAATAAAAAGGAAAAAGGTTTCAATTCAAATTCTCATTAAAAACCATTTCAATTTATATCAATTTCAAATCCATGTTTTAACTACAAATTTAAACCACTTCAATTTCAATAGCTTTCAAAGCTTAAATATTCAAACATTTACAGTAACTCAATTTTGATAAATTTCATTTATATTTCAAAATCCAACTTTAAGATTTCAATTTTGATATTAAAATTTAAATTCTTTAAGCAATTCATTTAAACAAATTTCAATTTCAACATTTTAAAAGCATGGATTTAGAAAATAATTCAGTTCATATAAATCTAATTTTATTTCATAATATCATTTAACTAGATTCAAAAATTAAGGTTTTAAAATCATTTAATTTAACCAATCTGGTGTCCATACATAATTTTCTACCCTATGGTCAAGTCATATGGATATATATCATTTCAACCCGCAATAAATTTAAATTTACGGGTATATATCATTTCAACCCACAATCCCAAAAATTTCAAAATTCATAAAATCGCTCGAGTTTATCATTTCAACCCATATGGATTTTTCCCTAATCTATAAGACCATTCGGGTATGTATCATTTCAACCCATAGTAATTTTCCTAACAATAACTAAGGAAACTTGCGTTGTGATAACAACATGTAAAAAAAAAAAATATCCAATCTTCCAAATATCAACAATTAAATATCCATCATAATCATCATTCAAATCAACCAATAAATCACAACAAATAAATCGGTTATCATTATCAGGTATTTAACTGGCAATTAAATTCAATATAAATTTAAATGGCAATTCAATTCGAATAAACTCAAATTAAGTTTAAATGACAATTTAAAATACCAAACAATGATCAATAAATTTCTAATCACATCATAAATATAATTTAACAAACATAAGATAGTTTTGCATTCGTGGGTGGGTTAAATCACTCACCATTGATTTTTCGTCGGTTTAAAATCCAGTTAAAGCCCGAAATTCTAACAGTCACAAAATGTAGCCAAACCAATTCCATAATGTCCGGAATTTCGATACGATCGCAATGGAGAAAACAGCACGTCAAACGAAGCTCGTATGAAAATGTTATTTATGTTAGAATATTATAAATTAAAATTAAAATAAAATTAAACATACAGGGGCATTATCGTAATTTTTTTTACCACAGGCACACCCTAGCAATCATGAGGCGAACCAAATCTCGACCCTAATCTAGCCGCCATGACCTATCTCCAAACGCATGCGCCTCCGCTCATCCATGCCACGATCAGACCATGCCACGACACTCAGCATGCCACGCCGCCCAAGCCCACACTCGCGCGATCAACCACCTCCACCTGAAAACGCCAACGCTTCCGCCACAAAATCGAATTTCCTGGCCAGCTTGAGTCACCTTTAACATGAACAAATACCACCGATCTCGACTGCTCTCCATCCTCTTCCAAACACCGCTTCCCGATCGTCAAATGGTCGACGATCCACCGTTGGATCGAAAACCCTTGAAATGGATGGCTGAGAAAGATCGCCAATTTTTGGCAAAATGGTGATTCGAATCGAAAAATGAACAGCAGTAGTAGATTGCGCTCATCGAGAGCTTTCCAGCGATATATAATATGACATAGTTTGAGGAGTTTAAATTTTTCGATTTGAAATTGATTTTGGGAATTGGGGTTTCTGCTATTGGGAGGGAAGGAAGGAGAAGATGGAAATGTACGTACAGAAATAAGAAAAAGGCTGCTAGGGTTTTAGAAAAGAAATATATTTATATGGACAAAGCTAGATAAGAATTAATGAACTGATCGTATTGGGTCGAAACGATAATAACGAGCCGAAAAGCTCGTTTCGTTTCTGAAACGAAAGTAGGTTATCCAATATATCAGGTTTTTGATATTTTTAAACTCAACGGAACTACTTTCAAATCCTAATTCCATTGAATACAGAAGTTAGCTTTTAAAATCAGAATATTTTAATTGAATTTGTTTAATAGATTTCCATGCGTTTCGAGCCCGCACGATCAAACGATAAGTTTAATCGCTACGAAACTTGAAATCCTACAATAACTCACTGTTACAGATCCGATGAAACTTGTTTCATCGAATTTCGAGACAGTGGCCAAAATGGCTATTTTCACGTTAATTAAATTATTATTATTAAATTGATTTAAATCACCTTTCAAATTCAAATTTAAAAGTTAACAATTATTTTATCATTTTTGATTACATAGAATTTTAAAATAAATTTTCCGTGTTAAATCTAATATTTAAACATTACATTAATTTCAGAATTTAATTACAACTGTAATAATATCCCAGTAAATAAAAATTTAATTCCTTATTTACAATTACAACCAAATTAACTTTACAAAAATTTCAATTGATTGAATTACATTAAAATAATTGTCAATAACATTCAAACATCATTAATAAATCATATTCAAATTATTTTTCCATTAATAAGTCATAAATTTTAATTTCACCAATATTAAATTTTAAAATCTTATTTAATTTAATATTTTTAATTATCGAAAAATTACAGGTCGTTACAAAACCAACTTTTCTGAGTTAAAGGCTAAAATTTAGCATCTTTTAGTAATTGCTTTATAACAACTTGCTTATTTGTAAACTTTTGATTGATTGCCATAAAAACATTTCAAATACTTTATATTTAAAACTGCCACATTTTCATCTGATCTAACTCAAAGAAATATAACGTTCGAGCCCGTCCATTTAAAAAAACCAACATTTGTAGAAAAGTCTCTCTTTTTAAATAATTTATTTTCCTTAGTAAATAAATTGGAAAAAATTCCCAAAAATTCAATTTCATCATGTAATCAAACATATTACAATTCCAGACCCCATTTCTCTCTAAAATCCTCGAAATAAATTTTAAACCCAATTATATCATATTTTCCTTTAGAAATTCATAATAAATTTTCCATAGCTTGGAAAAATTCTGAAAATTAAAACCTATCTACAAAATCATGTTTTACTTAACATAAAAATTTTCCATAGCATTCTAAAATCATAAACTCTTGGTTTTTCCCTAAAACCATACAATTTCATATGTAAATGAATTAAGATAAATCAAACATAATATAATTCAAGCATATCATCATCCATTGTTAACTCCTCTTTGGCAACGACCTACGAGTTAAGAAATGGATGACTCAGATTATGCCGTAATTTAAGAAGCTAACGAGTTAAAAAGCCTACGACCTAAGTGGTTTGAACGACTTACGACCTAGCGACTGAAGAGAACTTACGACCTAAAAGCTTCACGAGTTAGCGGACTACAACCCACAGTGGTTTATGACTTAACAAGTTTACGACTCAGTGGATGTACGACTTAAGAGCTTCACGACTCAACGAGTTAAGCTACCTGCGACTTAAGAAATTAAGAGGTTTCCGACTTAACTACTCAGCGAGTTAAAGTCTATACGACTCAAGGGATCTACGACTTAAAGAGTTAGACAACTTACGACTTAAGAGACTCAGGATTTAGCTTAAGTCGTCCACGACCTAACAATGTACGAGTTAAAATGCCTGCGAGTTAAGAAGTCTGCGACCTAAAATGTCTACGACCTAGGACTCAGCGACTTAACTTGCCTAGCGACCTAACTACCTTAAAGAACCTTGCGACCTAACTGCTAAAGGGACATTGCGATCTAGCAATGTTGCGACCTAAAGATCTACGACTTAAGGGATACGCGACTTAGGAGTAAGTCGTATACGGGTTAAGGACTTGCCAACTCATGGTTTGCTATAAGTCGCCAGCGACTTAAGACTTGGAGAGGACCAGATCAGGAACAACTACAACTCTCTCAATTTCGACTTACGACTTACCACTTGGAGCAAACCACGTACTTCATCACTGCATTTCCTAAGTCGCTCGCGACTTACGACCTAGCTTAGGTCGTACGCGACCTAGGACTTAGCGTGTTTTCTGCCCAGAACTCAGAGCTGCTCCTATAAATACCCCATCACTTCCAACATTGAGGGGACTTTTGTCCATTCATTTCTTCAAGCGCCGTTACTCTGTCGAAGTCTCCTCTCATTCAGCAATCAAAGATCTTCAAGCATTCGAGACACTACAACAAGCTTCGAGAAGAACTCCTTACATCCAACACGGATTCATCGGGTTTCATCATCAAAGATTGAGCTAGTAGTCAAGAGTGCTTTCGTGATCAAGTTGTATTGTATTTTGGAGGATATTGTATCAAATTGTAATCGAATCAGCAATAAAAGACTATAAAGTGGACGTAGGCTCAATTACGGGCCGAACCACTATAAATCTGTTGTTCATTTACTGCTTTTCTGCTATTTTCAGCTTATATTTTGTTCCCGTACCAACGGGTGGTGCTTTCACAATTCTATTACACACACCGGGTGTTAGCGTTCACTTTTTATCGTTAACATTTTGGTGCTTTCACTGAGAATTGAACTCAGGCGATCATCCACCGTTGCTTCGCAAAGATTCATAAAAAGAACCCCTTTTAAAAACCAGATCCGAAATAATGGTTCCTGGAAGAAGAGGTAGACCTATCAGATCCGGAAATGCTCACGAAAGGACTTCCGCTTCCCCAATAACAGACCAAGCAACTCCAACCGTTGGAGTCACCAGGGCTGAATTGGATGATGCAGTTTCTGGATTATACCAACAGATTGAAACCCAAAACGCTTTGATGATGGATAGGTTAACTGCTCTGCTCGGGGCAAATCGTCAACCAGAAAACCATCAAACTACTCTTCCTGAAATGCCACCTTTCCAGGCTGATGGTTCTATGCCGCAACCAACTTGTCATGAACATATGCCCGGGCAAACTTCCGAGGGAAGAACTGATGCTTGTCCGGAGGTGTCTTTGAACAATAAAGAATACCTGTCCGAAATGGTTAGCCGCATCATGAAAGAGAGCATGCAAAGGGAAGAGGATGAGAACGACTGGGGATTTGCACCAAGCAGAACTCCGTTTACTGAAAGGATCCTGAGAGCGGAATTTCCAAGGAAATTTGCACCTCCTACTATCCAAGCCTATAGGGGAACCAGTGACCCTAATCATTTCCTATACAAATACGATTGGCATATGACCGGTGCAAGAGCATCAGACGAGATCAAGTGTCGATACTTTCCAGTATACCTGGAAGGTGTGGCTTTACTTTGGTTCACAAAGCTTCCAATTCAGTCTGTAGATAAGTTCTCCGACTTAACGCAAAAGTTTAAAGAACAGTTTAGATTGTATGCTTCAAAAGCTAAGGATATAATGTCACTGTCTAACCTTGAACAAGCGCTCGGAGAATCAATCAAATCTTTCTTGAGCCGTTTCAATATAGCTTTAGCCGAGGTAGAAAATGCGGAACCACGCATGATCCTGACTTATTTGATGCGAGCCATTGATAAATCGAGTAAATTTGGGATATGGCTAAAGATGAAGGAACCGAACTCACTTGATAAATTTTATAAAAAGGCCGACGAGTTCATTCGCCTTGAAAGCCTTCCTACGACATCGAAAGTGGTTGCTGCCCAAACTAATAAGAACAATGTCCCATCTAATAAAAGAAGAATCTGAAAGTTAGAAAAAGGAGAATGAAGGAGGAAAGAGCCAGGGAAACGAAAAGAAACCTCGCCGCTTTAATCCTTCGGATTATACTCCTTTAACTGATACACCAAGAAATATCTTTTTCGCAACAAAGGACGTTGTCAGGTATCCTAAGCCACCTGAGATGACGAGAGGTGCAAAGCGTAATGGAAAATTCTGCCAATTTCACAATCAACCTGGCCATGACACTGACCAATGTCGCCAATTAAAGAATGTGATTGAAGAATTACTGGAGCAGGGTAAACTCCAACAATACGTTAAGAGAAGCGGAGTCGATCCAACCTCATCCACTCGGGATCAACAATGTCCTACCCATCCACCCGATTCTCACCACAACACTGCAGTGCAAGATTCAGAAAAGCTTGTCATTAATGTTGTCAAAGGAGGTCCACATCCAGCAGGCAGAAGTTGGGACGACTGCTAATTGTCCACAAAGCTGCAACTGGGGCATCTTTCACTTTCTCTGGCACATAAATCCAAAAGCTATGAATCAAGCACAAATGGAAATCCAGGTTGGAGATTCTGAAACAACAATAACTAGCACCCATTTTTTACTTAGCAGCATTCCTTGAATTTGTAAAAAATGATAATGGATGTGTAACTTCTGCATTGTAAACCGCTGAGAAATCAGTGTGACTGAATAATGAAAAACTATGCATTCTGTGTTTTCTATTATAAAATGCCTGTTATATTTCGATGTGTAAATACTCTAAATGTATTGCTAAAATGTCGATCTAATATTGTAGGTCATTAAAGCAAAGCTCACCCATCGCAAAGCTAAGCGAGCCTTACAAATCATTTATTAAAGCAAATACCAAGCAACAAAAAATTCCATATCCAAATCCTATACAGGAAGAACTTCACATAAAAAGTTGGCAACTTCACTGGGGCAAGCCTTCGTTAACCGGTTGTGATTGTCGACATGAACAGACATCCAGCTAAGTAACTCGTGTTTGTCCCATGAAGTTATTCAAAAGTGAAGTCCACTTCTTCAGATAAGGCAATTTACTTACAAAAGGAACGAAGATGCGCTTGGAAATGATAATAAAAGGTCGCTAATGGGCAGATGATGGGAGAACATGGCCAAGCAAACACGGAAGCAACCAAAAGGAATTTTGCTCCTCAATAAAAGGGCCAGTAGAACCACCGAAGGGACACCTTCCCAAGCTGAAGGAACAGGGCCCTTGCTAACTGATCGTGATGCATCGGATCAGGCAGCTTGCGTCCGTCCCGTGGATCTACTCGCCCTTGAGAAGCAACCTTCCTGGCACACCAACCAACCGATGCTCCTTCCCAAAGGTCAACAAAGCCCTCTAACGAGGCACGCCAATAAATGGAAGTGCTTCTCTCAATAACAAGATTGGTGGAACCACCGGAGGGGCACCTTCCCAAGCTGAAGGAACAGGGCCCTTGTTAATTGATTGCGATCATTTGTGCAAACGAACATCCAATCAAGCAACTTGCGTCCGCCCCGTGGATCCACTCAACCATGAGAAAGTAACTTCCATGCAATTTCAAGCCCTCTTTGGAGGCAAAAGCCCTTTTCGAAGGCACATTTCACCCGTGTAGAAGTGCAAAATGCTTCTCTTCGGAGACCCACTTCACCAGTGATGAAATGCTAAAAAGCCCTTTTCGGAGGCACATTTCACCCGTGTAGAAGTGCAAAATGCTTCTCTTCGGAGACCCACTTCACCAGAGCTGAAATGCCAAAATTGCTTCTCTTCGGAGACCAAAATTGCTTCTCTTAGGAGACCAAAATTGCTTCTCTTCGGAGACCAAAATTGCTTCTCTTCGGAGACCAAAATTGCTTCTCTTCAGAGACCAAAGTCGCTTCTCTTCAGAGACCAAAAGACCTCTTCAGAGGCGTACTTCACCTTGCTTGAAGTACCAAAAATAAACCCTTTACAGGGGCACAAAATCAAAATCTTCCTCAGAAGCTCATTTCATTATGCGGGAAAATTCACTCTTTAACAAATAAAAGTGATCATTCCTAAAAGTTGAAGTGTTCTTCAGGAAGAAAGAGAAAGTAAAAACTTCTCTAAAAGACGAGATATACTCTATTAAAAGCAGAATGATTCTTCCCTTAAAAGTGGAGTAGTTATTCTTTGAAATAAGAGTATCAATCTTGAAGAAGCTAGAAATGTTGCAATGCACTTGCGGTATGGGGGCAACACTATACGATTCAGTTACATGAATAAAGTAATATGCAAGCAACATACCGCGAGTTCATTACAATATCGCGAAAAACAGATAAAGAATCATTTGTTCTACACTAAAAAGAGAAACAGATGCATTCTCACATACACAAGAATTTGTACAAGTAAAATAGCTATTTTATTCAATATTATGGAAGCTTTTTACATTATGCAGATTACAAAAAGGAGCGGAGATCGGTATCCGCACAATCTCTGGTCAATACAAAAAGCAGAAAAGACAAAATCGAACTCATTTCTCCTTCTTCCCACCCTTGGAGCCTTTACCCGGCCTGGTAATTAGTTTCGTAGGCCGTATCGGAGAAGAAGGAGAAAGATACTCAGCCGGATCGATCTCTGCTTCATCCCCAGCAGCAGAAGAACTTTTCTTTCCTTTCTTTGAAGCCACACGTTTCCCCTTCTTCTTGGAAGAAGACTCACTTCCCGGAGCAAGAAATGTAGAAAGATTTGTGTCGTAGTCAAAAGACTGCTCCGGGGTCTTCTCACTATCTTCCAGATCTTCTGCTTTCTGTTCCTCGGAAGCAGATGGTTCGTCCAAACCTTGAAGGGCTGCTATCGGTTCTTCCTGTGAACCTGGTTGAGAAGCTGGAAGAGGAGTAACTTGAGAAGGAGGAGGAACGGCAGCTGAAGAAGGAAGAATTGGTGCAGTTTCCGGCACGTCTGCTGCATAATAAAGGAAATCAAAATCAGTATTCTCCGAGAAAAAAGAAGACCGTGAATCGTCAAAGTTACCTGGAGAAGCCGGTTTAGCGAGATCAATCTCAAATTTTCGAGCCTGAAAGTCCTTCATTGCCTCTTCTTCTGTAGGAGTGGTCACAACTGGATGTGAAGGATGAGAGCTGGAATCCATAACGTTTGCATCAGCCGACGTGGAAGTATGAACAGGGGCAGTTAAAAGAGCTTCCTCTTTTGAAAGCTCTTCTCCCAGTGATTCAGCCCGTGCTTTAGCAAGCTGCTCCTTCCCTCTAACAAGAGCGGCGCAAGCCTCATCATCAAGATAGCGAGCCTCAAACTTCGCTTCCTCAAATTTTGCTTCATCATAGCCGGCACCTTTAAACATATCAAGTGCGGCTTCCCACACTTCAGCCATAGTGATTTCATAATCTGGACCCAGAAAAGCAAGGCTCCCACGACCCAGAACGCAGTGTAAATAAAGGTCGAATAAGGTAGAACTGATGTTTGCTTTCGTTGCCTCATGTGATTGCTCAGCCGCTTCTTTTTCGGCAATGGCAGCAACCCTACCAGTAATAGCCTCATCACGAGCTGTCTCAGCTTTAGCGAGTCGAGACTTTAGTAACTCAATCTCCACGTTCTGGGAGGTGACTTTTTCCCGCAGTTCGGCGTTTTCTGTGCGATACTTCTCATTAATGTGCTGTTCGGCGGCAAGCTTCATTTCTACATCTCTTTGTGCAGCATGTGCATCCCGCACTTGCTTCTGAAAGACTTCTTCTTTCTGAGTATATGATGCAGAAGAAGAAGCGAGATTTTCCTTAAGCTGCTTAACTTCAGACGTAAGCTTTGCATTGTCGTCTGCAATGCTCGTCATCTCCGCATCATGCTGCTTGCGCCATTTGTCCCATTCTGATTTATCGTTCTCCATGGTCATCATCGCCTCAAGGTTAATATGGTTGACCCTTTGAAGTTCATCAACCAACTTCTGCCATCCAGACATTCTTTCAATATCAAGCTTGACAGCATCGACATTTCTCAGCATTGCCTGCTTATCAATGGGAACCAAATCTAAGTCAAAACGGACTCCTCTTAGACACCAATTCGGAAATCGGCTCTGAAGTGTTGGAGGGCCGTCTTTAACTTGATATTGTGGCCTGTTAATGATGGTTTGAATATCAGATTCCTTTAGAGGAGGAGAACCGGCCGGAATGTCAGAAGAAATGGGAGCGTTAGTCTTCTCAGAAATAGCAGACGCGTCACTTGGCTTAGACCGTTTGCTCGATTCATCAGTAATATGAGTCTTCCCTTTGTCATCATAAGACTTTCGCTTATGAGAATCGTAAGTTCTGTAAGAAGAATCATATCGATCAGCATCTCTTCTTCTCTGCCGCTGCTCATAATCCCATTTTTCTTGAGCCTTCCTTTGGGCCCGTTCCTCATCTGTCTCTCTCTGGTCACCAAGATATTTCCTGAAGTCATAGGATCCACGGCCTCCATGGCGCTGAAATGAGTCATAATATGAGCCGGAGCGTCCCATCAGAGAATCTGAAAAACGGAAAAATAAGTAAAGCTTAGAAATTTCCAGGAAGAAAGAGTAAATGCTTATAAGTGCAGAAAAATCCTAAGTGTGTGCGGCGTGCGAACTACATGCGTCGAACTACAAACCACTTTTTTGTGTGGGAACGGAGACGACGGGTGTAGAAGGCGTCGAGGTCTGTTTCAAAGAGGAAGTCGCTTCAATGACAGGAGAGTTCGCCTTTGGAATATTATCCTTGAAAAGCTCTTGAGAAGTTATCATTATGTCACTCAAGTCATCAAAGGTGTCATCATTATGATGCTCAGCAGAATTCTCCTTCTCAACTTCCACATCAGTTGATTTTTCAGAAACTCGAGGATTTTCTTCCTCTTCGATAATTGGGGCAAGTGCCGACTTGCTAACTGACCCTACAACATTAGTGGACGCAGAACACTTTATCAAAGCAGCCTCTACGACGGGTGCTTCTGATTCAATTTCTTCTACAGAAGCTGGGGCATTCGAGGCCTCTGCTCGAGAGCCTGAGGCAGCTAACGTTTCCGCATCAGAACTAGAAATTTCATGAATCTGAGTGGAGCAGGAAGGATGTAAGAGTCCAAATTCATGGAGGAACTCATTTTTCAATAGAAATTGAACACTCCTCTCCTCAACCAGCACGGCCATAAGCCTCTCAAAGGTAGTCTTGTGACGAGGTTCCCTAGAGGGGGGAGGGAGCGCTGAAACAGTAGAAAAAAAAGTTAACACTTGACAATTTGGACTTCGAAGAATTTAGAAAACACAGGGAAAAGATAGATAATCGTACTTCCCACTCTCCAAATGGCGCAAAATCCCGGGGGACAACGAACAAAGAAAAAATGGCTCAGAAACCCAGGAACGCTTTCGAGAAGACCAATAATCAGTTTACGATTCCTGGCACTCCTTACAACTGTGATAGAGGGATGGTCTTTGTTCTTTGCAAATGAGCACAGGAAGCAAATTTCTCCAAAACTGGGAAAACGGTCCAGCGTTCTCCTAAAGAGCACACACAGTCCCAGCAGGATGGCGTAGCCATTAGGGTGTAGTTGAAAAGGGGAGATAGTTAATCGAAGGAGAAGCTCTCGAAGACAGTCATTAAACGGGGGAATCGCTCCACTCAAGCACATTTGGCGGTTCACTGCGACAAAGCCGTGGGGCGGCCTATCAGCAGTGTCATTTACTCCAGGGAGCAAAGCGTCAGATTCAGCAATGCCAAACTGGGTGCATAGTTGACGGAAGACTTTATGACTCAGAGTGGTAGGAGACCTTTCCGGGGGATCATTCAACGGGGTAGCAATTGGAAAAGCTTCTCCAGCTGGTTCCGAGTCTTCTTGATGAGATGCCATTCTACACAATCAGCTGAATGTTCAAAAGTGAAGGTGCACGTTTCCTAAAAGTGTGAAGTGTTGTGCAAAACTAATGAAAACAAGGAAAAGCAAGTATAACTGGAATTAAACTAACTGACAATCAGTCGATTACGAGATTTCAGAACTTGTTAATACTCAAGCGCAGTGTTAATGCAGACAAATCAGTTTTAGTTTACCATTACGATTTTGCTTTAATACTTCACTTGAATTGGTTATTGTATAGCATTTCACTCATACAGTTCTAATTTAATCTTTATCAACTAATCTGTCATTCGATGTGGGCAGTCGGTGGCAGTATATTCGTCCCAGTTTTTTGTAAATGTTATAACAGGCAGTTAGAATTATTGACAATCTACAAAAGAATGCAACAAAGTTCAAACAACTCAAGTCTCAACATTCGAGGCAGTGGAAGATTTGTTCAAGTTGTAACTCGTTCACGACTTAGCATGGGCTAGAATTTCCTAAGTTCTAGCTCGTTCACGGTTTAAAAGATAAGACAGTTTGAAACCAAGGCTTTGCAAATGTCCTAAGGCATGTTCTCTTAAGTCAGATCATTCAAGTCCAAGAATTCGGAGCAGTGGAGTCTTAAGTTCTTAAGTCGTTCAAATAAATTCGTGAGTTACGAGTTAAGGACTATCTCGTTCGCGACCTAGTCATTCACATGTGCTCGCAAGTTGAGGATTAAGTGCTAACTCGCCAACGGTCCATGAGAAATTGCAACAAGATAGGTCGTTAACTTTTTAGGTCGTAAGTCGCGCAAAAGAAAAGTCAAAATAACATTTTTCTAGCTTGGCAACGACCTAAACCCAATGCTGCAGTGAGCAACCAGAAGAGTTAAGTCGTGCGCGATCTAAGCTGAGAAAGTGTTAGGTCGTTCTCAGGGGATCTCGAGCTACCTCCTACTCAAACCAAGGCATCAGTTCCTCTCTTCAAATCCCTTCCTCCACTAAGAATCCCATTCCTCATAAATCATCCAACCTAATGCACTGAAACTCTTCCCCTTCTTCTCACAAGTCACCGAAAGCCAAATCAAACCACTTCGATTTCCTCGGCGATCAATTGAAATGAAAATCGTGAAGCAAGGCATAAGGTAATCGAAATTGATAGTTTGGTGATAGCTGAGGATTGAATAGAGAATGGGATCACTTATGCAATATGAAATTGAAGATGATCGATGAACGAGTAGTTGGATTCGCCTATGAGAGCTTGAAATCTTGTTAATGGAAGAATGAATGTTAAGTCAGATGAAATGAAGGAGGAACGACCTAAGATATTTGTACCCCAGGGCAATGAAATGCGAACCGGCATCTCACGACCTAATTCCTTGCTAAGTCGTTCACGACATAACAACTACGAGCGCGAGAGAAGATCGAAGCACACGACCCACGACCTAGGCGTGTACTTCAAGGGGCAAATGTTAACTCCTATTTGGCAACGACCTACGAGTTAAGAAATGGATGACTCAGATTATGCCGTGATTTAAGAAGCTAACGAGTTAAAAAGCCTACGACCTAAGTGGTCTGAACGACTTACGACCTAGCGACTAAAGAGAACTTACGACCTAAAAGCTTCACGATTTAGCGGACTACAACCCACAGTGGTTTACGACTTAACAAGTTTACGACTCAGTGGATGTACGACTTAAGAGCTTCACGACTCAACGAGTTAAGCTACCTGCGACTTAAGAAATTAAGAGGTTTCCGACTTAACTACTCAGCGAGTTAAAGTCTATATGACTCAAGGGATCTACGACTTAAAGAGTTAGACAACTTATGACTTAAGAGACTCAGGATTTAGCTTAAGTCGTCCACGACCTAACAATGTACGAGTTAAAATGCCTGCGAGTTAAGAAGTCTGCGACCTAAAATGTCTACGACCTAGGACTCAGCGACTTAACTTGCCTAGCGACCTAACTACCTTAAAGAACCTTGCGACCTAACTGCTAAAGGGACATTGCGATCTAGCAATGTTGCGACCTAAAGATCTACGACTTAAGGGATACGCGACTTAGGAGTAAGTCGTATACGGGTTAAGGACTTGCCAACTCATGGTTTGCTATAAGTCGCCAGCGACTTAAGACTTGGAGAGGACCAGATCAGGAACAACTACAACTCTCTCAATTCCGACTTACGACTTACCACTTGGAGCAAACCACGTACTTCATCACTGCATTTCCTAAGTCGCTCGCGACTTACGACCTAGCTTAGGTCGTACGCGACCTAGGACTTAGCGTGTTTTCTGCCCAGAACTCAGAGCTGCTCCTATAAATACCCCATCACTTCCAACATTGAGGGGACTTTTGGCCATTCATTTCTTCAAGCGCCGTTACTCTGTCGAAGTCTCCTCTCATTCAGCAATCAAAGATCTTCAAGCATTCGAGACACTACAACAAGCTTCGAGAAGAACTCCTTACATCCAACACGGATTCGTCGGGTTTCATCATCAAAGATTGAGCTAGTAGTCAAGAGTGCTTTCGTGATCAAGTTGTATTGTATTTTGGAGGATATTGTATCAAATTGTAATCGAATCAGCAATAAAAGACTATAAAGTGGACGTAGGCTCAATTACGGGCCGAACCACTATAAATATGTTGTTCATTTACTGCTTTTCTGCTATTTTCAGCTTATATTTTGTTCCCGTACCAACGGGTGGTGCTTTCACAATTCTATTACACACACCGGGTATTAGCGTTCACTTTTTATCGTTAACATCCATATTATCATAAAAACGAATTTAATCATAAATCCAAAAACATATAATCCTAGAATAAAATAGAGATGATATAAAATTATTATTCACCTTAGGTATGACAAGGAATTTGAGGTTTGTTGTTGATTAATCCTTCCCAGCCTTTGATCTTTAGCTTTAGATTGAATTCTTCCACTTTTCCTCCTTGTTATTGGCCGACTCTATCTTAGGTTTATGATTCGCATTTGTGAAAATGAGAAATGAACCGTGAATGGGCAATTACAAAGGATTATAGTCGTGTATAATGAAGTGGTTATTTACTAATATGCCCATGTGTAATTTGATTAGCCTATAAACCAATTTAAGCCCATTTATTTTATTATTAAGCATGGCCCTATATATAATTTATTCAAATATCAATCCGCTTATCATCATTATTCTATTTAATTTATCTAATTAAATTTCCTGAATAATGTTGTCAAAAATTGGGACGTTGCATTTTTGAGGTTCACATGCATCTTTTATGGTCGTCCATTCATAATGAAAAGGGGAGAAGTTTATGATGTGATTCAAAAATCTAAAGGAGCATTTAAAGGAAGGAAATAAATCTTCATCATTTACACTTCTTTATAGCTCACTTTCATTTATGAAATGATTTTTGCCCTTTTCTCTTTGTTTCTATTTTTCTGCCGAAATTATGAAGAGGGAGGAGTTGATTTGATGAGATTTAATAATGAATTAAATAGATAAGGTTTTAAAGGAGACAACAGGAAGGTTTCGTTGTTTCTCTTTAAAACAAAATCTTCTTTCATTGATTTCATTATTATCTTTCTCTTGACAATTCACTTTTCTTTCTCTCATGTCTCTATCCTTGGCCTAAAATCCATATCTTCATGGACGAAAAAAAATTCCCAAACAAATTAAATAAACAAATACAAAAGTGGTGTTTCGGATTATTGCAACTTATGAAGGCTGATTCATCAAATCTGGGAGTCTTTCTTCGTTCAAGATGTGATATTTTTGGCTATCTTAGGGGAATCATTCTATCTCTTTTCAATACATGTTACATCTTATTAGAATAATTTAAATAACTATATAAATGTCTTATTATGATAATATATGTTATATCTTATCAGTATTGTAACAACCTTGCTTTCTACGCCATAATAAGATATAAATTTAGTTGAAATAAAATGTTCGAATTCGATTTTTGATAATTATTATTTTTAGAAAATAATTTTTTAATAAAGTATATTTAATAAAAGAATTTTGTTTTAGTATTTTTAATTAAGTTAATAAATTCTTTTAAGATGATATATTGAAACTGAATAAAATATTTTAATTAAATATAAACTATTTTTAATATGTAAGTAGTTTTTCTACGATTGAAATAGTTAAAAAAATTAAACGAATGAAAAGGACTTAATCGTAAATAGTGGTTGTTCTAATATATTATTTAATCGTCTCCTTCTCCTAGAGAATTTCTTCTAACGCATTAACCACACAAGCCCATACCCGTTCTCCCCCTTTTCCTTGCTTGCCCTAATCTTTTCGTTTCAAAATCAGAAGAAAAAAATAGAAATGATGCGTTTAAAAAAAAGGCATGCAGCCTTGCAAGGCAAATAAAGGTGACTTGTCCTAGGGGTAGCATCACGGGATGTGTGCATTGCAAATCAAGATGGAGGCGCCAGGCTTATCAACGGATACTTTCGGATGCAGATAATTCCAGATCTGCATCCAATCATTTTCCGATATCGAATATCAGCTTGCATAGATACGAACGATATCAGAAAATTATCCTATCCACTAACAATTAATAAATCTTGAAACATAAACAGAAATTTTTCGTAATGTAATTATTTTATCTAATCACATTGATTATTAAAATATGAAAAATAAACGAATATTAGAATAATAAATAGTTTTGAGCAATTAATATGCATTAAATGCATATAATATGAACTATGAACTTAATAAAACAATAAATACACATCTTTCACTGTACCAATATATATAAGATAAACTGTATTCTTAACAAAAACAGGATAAATAATTTTCATATGAGGACGTCTTCGTATATACATCTATATCCACTTTTTTAGATATCAGATTGTGACGACCCGGATTTTTGGACGTCTGTTAGTCGGGAAATTAACTGATTTTATTTTTGAAATATTAATATTAATTAGTCAAACGAATAAATTTCTGATAACTAAAATATCGGGATATATATAAATTGATTTAAAACTGTAATAAATATTGAATTATAAAATCTCTGGAGCTGATAAATCTTATAGAAAATAAATAATATATATGTGACAACCCAGGATTTTAGCAATATTATTTTATTAAGCATACAATCTGATTTATTAAAATACAACTTACCATTGTAAAAACCAATAAGACTTTTGGACATTCACCCTTTATTTATGTATATATGTGTGTATTTTGGAAGAAATTATGGTTTGAAAATTTAAGATAAAGTGTTCCAATGTATTTAAAATTATCTATATAAACATAAATATAAACATATAAACATAAGAAACTATGACATTAACTTAAGTATAAAAATAAATAATAAATAAGTAAATGAAGTGTTTGGTAGTAAGTTTAAAAAAATTGAAATACATATATAAAGTAAATTATATGGTGATGTAAAAATATAAAATAAACACATAAGATAATTCTAGAGACATATATACATATTTGGAATACATGTGGTTATATAATGAAATAAGACAAAAGAAAAAAAATATACAAGATGTACTTACAAAATAAAAAGAGATAGTACGTGTAAACATGAAAAGGAACTAAGGCATATAATGCCCTCATCTCTAGCACAAAACAAATCATCTCAGCCTCCATAATAAGGAAAATATCTCTGACCAAATAAGAGGCAAAGAAAAAAAATCTTGTACCAGTTAAGTACACTCTGCATATTTGTTCCATATATATCAATCTTCTCACTTTATTTCGTTGTTCAAAACTGAGCAAACCAGAACATATTTTACAAACTATAACAACTTCATCAATCAAATAAGCAAGGATATAAAGAAGATCAAAGGGGTTTCAGCTAATAGTTTTCAAAAACCAAATTTGGCTCTCTGTTCAAATTTATTTTCAAGTGAGTAACATTTTTACTAAAAGCTTAAATATGAAATATGGTTGCATGTTAATATCTGGAAATAAGTATGATTGTGTGAATATATATATAAGTGAGTTTCTGTGTATATATATGGATGTATAAATGTGTATGCATGTATGTTACCTGTGACATCTTTGTTCCTAGTTTCAAGCTCAAGTTTTAATTTAAAATTTTGTATCTTTTGAACTAGTCACTGTTATGATTTAAGTTATAAACAAAAATTGTTTTTTTATCATAAATTAAAGTTTAAAGATTTAATTAAGTTAAAATAAATTTAAACTTGCTCTGGAAACCAAAATGGACAAGAAGACTTGAAGTTTGTTTAAATTCCAAATACTCTAATTCATTGATTCAGGCTTGTGATCTGAAACCTTATATAAAAACATGATTTTTAAAACTGAAATCATAATTTTTAGCATTGAAGTGTGGGAGTAGTTAGAGTTTGTATAGTTTTTGAATATGAGGTGGTTTCTGATGATCGAGATGATCTGGAAGGTCGCGGTCATCAGTGGAGGAAGTGGGATGATCAAAGAGTTTGGGAAAAATATCAAGACGGCGATCAAGGCAAGGTGGCGATGGCAGTTGATCGATGAAGCCTGTTGACCTAGTTTTGGTGTGTTCGGGTTTTTGGGTTGGCACGATCTCTCTGGTGGATCGAGTTTCACGATACTCTGGGAAATGGAAGCTTTGGGGTTGTCGAAGACGTGGCTGAAGCCGCTGGCACTCCGTTGGTCAAAGGAGCGAGAATGAGGTGATTCCATGTTTCGATTGTTGTTCCGGTTTGTGCCAGGGTGCTCGATTTTGTTTTCGAGTGGGAATCAAAGTGGTGATGGTCGCAATTGAGGGTATAGGTCATCGTCGACCTATCGGAGGCAGTCTCAGTGGTCGAAGCATCACCGTGGAGTGGTGCACGTGCACACGAGTGTCAGTGTTTTGGGTTTAGTTCTGAGTTTTAGGGAAGATAGGTTAGGGCTCGGGGAAGGCACGTTGTTTTTGTGTGTTTGACTCGAAGAGAGGAGGGAGGGCGAGTAGCAAGGGAAGTTACTCGGGGAATCTGGAGGGTTGCTCGAGTAGTTGTGGGTTGCCTGGGTTTTTGGGTTTCAAGTCAAATTATATCCAAATTTTTAAATCTAAAGAAAAAACAAAAACAGTTTTAAGAGATAAGTTAATTACTGAATGTGATAAATTGAGAATTAATTAACGATGAGATAAATTAAAAGATAATTACTTAGAGTAAGTAATTAATGGGTAATTAATGAGGGTGATAAATTTAAGAGATAATTACTTAAGTGGAAGTAATTAGTGATTAATTAATGAAGTAATTTGTGGATAATTACTTAATGGAAATGATTTGAGATAATTAATGAAAGTAATTAAGGAGGAATTACTTAGTAAGATTAATTAATTAATTAAGGTTTAATTAATTTAAGGTAAATGATTTATATTTGATTTATTAATGTACTTAATTAAGGATGATTAATTAATATAATTAATTATAATATAATTAATTAATGAGATTAATTAAAGATTAATCAATGAGAATGGTTAAGGATAATTAATTTCTGTAATTAATTAAAGGCTAATTACTTAGTGCAATTAAAGAATAATTAATCGAAGATGATTAATTAAGATGGATGATTAGAGATTGATTAATTAATTGGTTTGAAATTAATAAATGCTAAGAAAGCAGGGTTTAAGAGTAATTAAAGTAATTAATTTAATTCATTGGTGGTTAATTAAATTAATTAGAGATGGTGTGGTTGATCAATCTTGCTTATGAATGATTAAATTATATTGAATTTCTTGAATTATTTGATATATCTGATATGTGATTGTGATGCTCTGTGATATGACATGCTTTAGATGAATTGTGATAATGTAAGTTATCTATCTGTGATAGAATTGCCATGTGAATATGATATCCCGAATATGAATTGAATTGTTTTCACTTAAACAACTTGGATTAATAAAAGATGGTATTGAATTCGAAGAGACCGGGATCGGATATCAGCGATATCCGGAACCACTTCGATTAGTAATCTATAATTCTTTATAGATTGATTTGTAAAACCAATTGACTGGAATGGAATGATTTAAGTGAACTGGATCATTTAACCTAAGTTTTGGTACTTAGAAATTGATGTGTGAAATAAGTGTTGTCTATACTAAACTTGTGAAATTGTAAATTGACACGAGTTACCCCGGGTTTTATGTAAGTTTTATGCTGTTGTATTCCATGTTAGGTGGCTTTACTCACGCTGGTTTCCAGCCAGACCCGGGTGTTACTTTGATGTAATGCTCGGGTCAGACCGAGTATTACAGATTTTCAAGTAAGGACGTTCTGGAGCTCAGGAGACGAGCTGGATGGTAGGAACGTATGGAGTGTTTCCGCTGAGATATATTTATGTTTATCTGAGACATGTTGATTTGTATATGTCCAGTGTTTGAGTATATGTGTAACTCTGATGTATAAAAATGTAATCAACTGATACAGTATACTTTTGTAAACTGTTATTATTTGATATTATATTTTGATCCACTGCGAATGTGAGAATCTGTGTAGTGTTTCTGTTTCTTCTTCTTCTATCTCCTTCTTCTTTTCTTAACTATCTGGAATTTTCGAGATCGAAAATTTTGGGTCGTTACATTTGGTATCAGAGCAAAGGTTAAGCGAGTACCTTGGCTCTGGTGGGTGTACTCATAAGGATAGGGTCAACAGTACCCTAAAATGAGTTGAGTGTGTATATATATATATATGAGAGCGTACTTGTTATTTTCATATATAAAGATTTTAAATAGATTTTATATAAGAATATATTTTGATATATATAAAGCAATATTCCTTAACCAATAAATGTTAAGGTAATTGGTTGTTAAATTATTGGAATTAAATTAAGTGGTAATAGAAATACAACCAAATTGAAATTAAATAAAGGTAAGTTTGAAATGGATTCAAACTGAAATTAAATCTTGAATTTGGGGAAAAGTTTCAGAATAAGTTAATAATGAATTGGTTTCCAGATATGATAATCTTGGTTATTATCATAAATGATTGTTGTGTTTAATAATAAGATGTGTATTAATGAGTAAGCAAAATGAAATGTTTAGATAAGTATGACTTATAAATTTGAAACTGAAGATGATCTAGATTGTGAAGTTTTAAATCTAAGCCAGAAAATTTGGAATTTGTTTCAAAGTGCTAAAAGAAATAATAAATAAGTATTATTTGAATAAAAGGGACTTGTTGCAAACAAGGGTTGTTTGAAAACTGTTTTAAATTAAAAAACCAAAGGTGATTTAAAATTTAAGGATAACTTAGTGTGTAATGGAGATAATATGTATATATGAGGAATATACATAATATCAAAAATGGGTTGAAATAAACTCTAAATATTGAGTTTTAAATTTGAAATGAGATGTGATACCCAAGGTGATAAGTTTTGAACTTATAAGATTATTAATGTGAAGTTTAAAATTTGAAATGGGAATCCAAATTTGGGTAAGGTTGGCTGGATTAAGTAAATTGAATTTAACTTTGGGAAAGTTAAATAAGTTAACAAGCAACCTGAATTGGAAATTTCAGGATGAAATTTAGATTTAACTTGGGAAGTCAAATGGTTAATTTGAATTGGGAGTTTGTGTGATCTCAAAATGGGTTTGAGATCTGGAAATTGGAAATGGATGGATGTTTTGGAATAAATTAGATGATGTCATCCTATTGTTATTAATAATCCTTACATTGTGAATTGGATTTGTTTAAATGAATGAGAAATGAAGTGTGGTAAAATATCCATTATTAAGGTAAAAGGGAAATTAAACTTTAATTTGAAATTTAGGATATGGAATTTCCTTGAACTGAAAATTTGAATAATTGAATTTCTAAGATAAAATTGTTTTGAACTCTATTTAAACTTTGAAATAAGTTAAGTAATGATAATTTAAAATGGAATTTTGAGAGTTGGACTCGGAATTAAATTATTTAAAGATTGGGATTTTTGATTTAAAATGAAGGATAATTTGATTTAAGGGGTTAAATCAACATTTAAAAAAATTAACTCGAATTTATATAATTCGAGATGGTTTAAAATTGAGATTTAAATTGAATTAGTTCAAACTAAAGTTGATTTGAATTTTGGACGGGAATGGAAGTTAACTTAATTTGAGTTGAAATTGAAGGTTAATTGGAAATTGATTGGAAATGGAGAATGAGAAATTGAACCAGTTTGGCTCTGAGACTATTTTCAAATAAATTGTTTTAATATAAACTATTTCTTAGCTATTAACTATTTACAACCTTTCTTTTAAAACCCCAAACTATCTTATACATATTTTATAACTACTTTCGGTACTATTTAACTATTTTCAACTGTTTTATAACTAATTACTATTTTACAACTATTTTGCAATTATCTAACCATTTTAGAATTATTTTACTATTTTTCAACTATTTTACAATTACTTAACTGTTTTACAGCTATTTTACAAACTAATAATTATTTTTCTACTACTTATCTATTTTTAAAAATTTCGAGCTATTTTCTAAATATCAACTGATCGGAGTTCAAACTGTTATTGATTAAATACCCAACTGAGATAAGAATTGAAGTGATAATCCAAATGGGGATTAGGGAAAATGTGAATAAGTGAATAAAATCAAAGTGAGGATGAATAGAAAGGGAATTGATTTAACTGATAATTATTGAAGATAATTACGTAGGATGTACGTATATTATTCTATTCGCATAGTGATTTGATCCTGATTCGAGCACAGAATTTCGAGATAGTATTATCGATCCGAGTTGAGATTTTTCGCTCGATTTTCGACGGCGAACCTGGATATGGATTTTTGATTGGTTTTGGATATTCTCTATCATAGTTGTGACTATGCAAGGAGAATGACGGTTTCTGATCAAGAAACCAGATCTGAGTCCGCACTAGGAAGTCGGGTGGACAATACTAGTTCGGAAGTGAAATTGTGTGATCGAGTGAGCAAACAGATTGATATTGCGTACGGATGATATGTGGACATCGTACGGGTTTGAATGAAATTGATATTGAAAATTTATGGATAAGAATTGTAAAATGGTTTTTTAAATGAAAAGTATATTTTGTGAAATATATGATGAGGTAAAATGGAAATTGGAAATTTCTATGATTTAAGATTCACTTTATGAAGGTGGTAATGTGGTTAATAACTTTATAAAAGAGTAATCAAATTTGAATATTTGATTTGGAATAAACAAAGTTATATATCTTTGTTATATATGGTAAACTCCCCTTAATGAATCTATTGCCGGAAAAAAAGGGTTTTGGAAGTATTTGAAGTATAAAAATGAATTTATACAAGTATGAATTGAACCAAAGATTTTCAAAGATTATTACATATATGTATATATAAAAAGGATTTGTGAAAATGATTTTGAGGAAAGGTTTTGGGAACCTATGGCATTTGGAAAGGCTTTTGATTTTTTAGGTAAAACCAATATTGGAATTTGGAAAAGCCTAATATGAAAATTATCGATTTTGGGAATCGATTTTGTAAAGGAGCTTTATATGGAATTCATACTCGGTGTATGATTTGAAAATACTATATGTGTATAGTATAAAGTGCTTTGAAGTGGCTCTGGGGAAAAAGGCGCTCCCTTGAAATGAACTTCTCAGGAGTACCATAGGTTGGTACTGCCTTGAGCCTCAAAGGGGGAGGTTCTAAAGTTGATCCTGTGAGGAGTCCGAACAAAACTGTTCCTGGGGATTATTGTGTAGCGAAAGTCGAGGGCGCTGATGCCTATAGAGGCATTTGGGTTATGATGTGACGACAGTGTAACTCGATGTCACTGCGATCTACTGCAGACCATAGCGAAAGTCGTGTGTGCTGCGGAGAGCCAACAGTCTACGTTTGATTTTATATCGGTAGACTGCGACACTATGGTAACATAGCGAAAGTCGTGTGTGCCGCTGAGAGCCAACAGTCTACGTTTGATTTTATATCGGTAGACTGCGACCTATGTAAGAGTGGAGAAGTTTCATTTTTGATAGCGAAAATCGAGGGCGCTGATGCCTACAGTTACATGGACTTTTGCTGTGATGGCAACGTAACCCTGGAATGTAACTGCGATCTGTTGTGGGTTCCATGGCGTAATCGAGGGGCACGGAATTCCTACAATTACATGGACTTTTGCTGCGATGGCAACGTAACCCAGGATGTAACTGTGACCATGGATGGGGGTGATGATTTCCAGAGCATTCTCACCAAAGATATTTCCTCTATTTTCAAAAATGTTTTCGATATTTTCAATAAAATTATTTTTTTCAAGTATTTTCACTAGATGTTGAAATGGGTCTGCTAAGTGCTTATAGATTTTCAGTCCTACGCCTGATCAACATATGACCGAATTTCTATGAGAACAAGGAAGGACTTGTTGAAACATCGAATTATAAAAAGTATTTTTATATAAAAGCTATTATGGTTATATTATGTTATTTATAAGTGTTTAAAATTTTGAAATAAAAAGAGTAGAGAGTTAAGAATGTTTAAAGGATAATTTAACTAATAATTCTCAGTATAATTTAAAAATTCTTTCTTCCTTTTCGAGGACGAAAAGTTCTAAGGGGGAAGGAGTGTGACGACCCGGATTTTTGGACGTCTGTTAGTCGGGAAATTTACTGATTTTATTTTTGAAATATTAATATTAATTAGTCAAACGAATAAATTTCTGATAATTAAAATATCGGGATATATATAAATTGATTTAAAATTGTAATAAATATTGAATTATAAAATCTCTGGAGATGATAAATCTTATAGAAAATAAATAATATATATGTGACGACCCAGGATTTTAGCAATATTATTTTATTAAGCATACAATCTGATTTATTAAAATACAACTTATCATTGTAAAAACCAATAAGACTTTTGGACATTCACCCTTTATTTATGTATATATGTGTGTATTTTGGATAAAATTATGGTTTGAAAATTTAAGATAAAGTGTTCCAATGTATTTAAAATTATCTATATAAACATATAAACATAAGAAACTATGACATTAACTTAAGTATAAAAATAAATAATAAATAAGTAAATAAAGTGTTTGGTAGTAAGTTTAAAAAAATTGAAATACATATATAAAGTAAATTATATTGTGATGTAAAAATATAAAATAAACACATAAGATAATTCTAGAGACATATATACATATTTGGAATACATGTGGTTATATAATGAAATAAGACAAAAGAAAAAAAATATACAAGATGTACTTACAAAATAAAAAGAGATAGTACGTGTAAACATGAAAAGGAACCAAGGCATTTAATGCCCTCATCTCTAGCACAAAACAAATCATCTCAGCCTCCATAAGAAGGAAAATATTTGTGACGCCCCACCTCTATACCCACGCTAACCAAGAACACTACCAGGTAGTGTTGTCAATTAGCACGGAGAATAAGGCTGTGGAGGAGCGACCATCCATGTAACTTCTTTGTGCGAGCACCGATATGTCAGATAGATTAGAATGCATATCTTTTAAGGAGGAAATCCGACATACCGATACAAACTCAAAGCTATCACACGGTGGATATATATAATCTTCGGAAACAAACATAGAAGTAATCATAACATAATCAGTCACAGACATCCATATCACAAAGGCGGAAAAAGATATGAATATTTATATAACACATGAAAGTGTACATCAGAGTAGTGGTCAGAAAGATCCACAATAATACAAAAGGAATATCAACATGTGCTATACAAAAGAATACATCAATGAGTCTATATCTCAAATGTGTACAATCAAAAACTACTAATCTAAGTAGTTAGCCAAAAGTCAGAGTAATCCTGAAGAGAAGTCAAGCAGAAGCACCTGTAACATTTCGATCTGACCCGAGTATTATTTATAAGAAAATAATAAACGGATCGGTCTAGCTATAAATATCAAATGATAAGGTATAGGATAAATAATATGGCATGAACATGTAACAATCATAACGGCATACTACTATAAGTATGTAAATGATAATCAACAAAAGATCAATCAATATCACAAGAATATTCTCAAAGATAAAATAGGGTATCATACCCTAAACTTGTATTCATAACAAGTCAATAACACATAAATTCACCAATGCACAAAAACTGATATCATATCAATGAAAATCATGAAAATTGGTGAAGCACAAATTCCAGAAATCATCACAAGAAATCCAGATAAACACATAAAAAGGGGGAGGTCTAACACATGAACGGGAGCATGAAAACTCACCAACGCGTATAACACATGAACGAGAAGCTATCTCATGGAAGCTATCCATTAAATTTTCACACAGGAATGGCCCGAAGACCATGGGGTGCTACCCCATATATGTGATGGCGAAACATCACAAAAGCGGGGTCTAGTCTCCCTCGTAGACAAAGAGACATCGCTTAATCGCTACTCTAAATCACAAAAATGATCGTCATGATCATAAGGAAGTGTCAATTACACTAAGCCAGTAAATATATGAGTTTAGCTTCATGTCCCATAACCACTAGCTTAACTTAAACATTTACGAACAAACTGTAGATCTTCACTAGAAAATTGTCACAAAAAGGGTTCAATCGAACAAGTCCAAGAGCTAACCGACAAAGTGAACGCAAGCGTTTCATACCACCCGTTTTACTAAGTCGTTTTATTCGATTTCTCATTCGAGTGAAGTAAAGGCTTGTATATACTAGTAGATTAGAAAACAGTTTAGGTAAAGAGCTTTCGTAATAAAATAGAGTTGAAATCGTTTTGATGAAAGAGTTTTGATATTTACTACTAAACCTTCATGTTTTTAAAGTGACAAACACAAAAATGATTGTAGAACAATCAATCACAGAAATTCACATTCGATGACGTGAATAAAATCCAAGAAAATCAGCTCAAAATGCATTAAAGTAGAAGTAGATGGAGCGACATAGCATGCCGAACGACCTAACAAGATACAGGTCAAACGACCTAGTGGTATCAAGTGTCGAGCGACCTAGTGGTAACCAGAGCTGAGCGACCTAAAGAATTCAAGGCCATGCGACCTAATGTGGTTGAGGTCCAGCGACCTATCGGAGTACAGTGCCGAGCGACCTAAAAGGGTCAAGAGGCGAGCGACTTAAGGAAGTCATAGGAGAGCGACCTAACGAAAAGACGAGCCGAGCGACCTAGAGTTGCTTCGACCTAGTGCTGCCAAGTGGAATAAGGTCGAAAGCGACCTAACATGAACAAGGTCATGCGACTTAAAGGGGTTCGCGACTTAAGTGTGGCCGAGCGACCTAACTGGTGCAAGCGACCTAGGTGAGCGACCTAACACATGGAAGAGCTAAACAGTGGAACGGCAAAACAGTGGCGAGCGACCTAAGGGACTCGCGACCTAAGGACTATCGAACGACCTAATTGTCGAACGACCTAACTGGGCACGCGACCTAACGGGGTCAAGAGGCGAGCGACCTAACCAAGCGATATGGAGAGCGACCTAACGAGGTCATAGGTGAGCGACCTAATGAGAAGACGAGCCGAGCGACCTAGTGATAAGGTGGCGAGCGACCTAGTGAAAATGTGGTCGAGCGACCTATCGCTGTAAAGGCCAGTGACCTAAAGAGGTTATCTAAGCCGAGCGACCTATCGACTTATAGGCCAAGCGACCTACGACTTATACTGGGATGAGCGACCTAAAGTTTGCCGAGTAATAGTAGGTCGGAAACGACCTAAAGCTATGCGAGCTAACATTCCAGAACGACCTAGTGCCAGAAAATCACCAAAAACACTGAAAATTGGGGATTTTCGCCAATCCAATCCAAACCAAAAGCAAATGTTCATACAAATGCGATAGGGAATCATTCCCAACTGTCCAATGATAGTTATAGGCAAGATGTGAGATTAAAAATCTCACCTTTTCACTAAAATGGATGAAGATGGAGCTTGAAAGCAAGGAGAAGCAATCCAAAGCTTGAATCCAATATCTTCTACTTGAATTTGGAGCTAGATGTTGAATTTACTCAAGATCTTGAGCTTGGAATTTTAATTTTCCATTCCCTTCACCATTTTTGATAAAGCTTGAATGTTAGAACAAATGATGAATGAAGTGAGGAAGAGGGTTGGGCTGAACAAAAAGAAGGTGCAGTCCAAACCGAAGTCACAAGCGGGAAAAAGTAGCGAAAATTCCACTAACTCCAAACATATCAAAGTTTATACTTAAAAAGATCGCAAACGTCATTTTGGACTCAATGGAAGTGGTCTCGAGTCCTAATTTGACCGTATGCAAAAAGTAGCTTTTTGGACCAAAATTCGAATAACGATAAAATATTTAAATAAAATATTTAAATATAAAGTCGATAAATATGCGGGTTGTTACAGACTCCCCTCCTTAAAGAAATTGCGTCCTCGCAATATGTAAGATGGAAATAAAAAGTAACAACCATAAAAAGCATATTAACACAAAAGAAATTTGAAATAAGAAGTTTACCTCAAAGAGCATGAGAAAGTAATTCCGGATGTGTACGCTCGATGAATTCTCTAGTCTCCCAAGAGAAATCCTTAAGATTTGAGGACCATTGAACTTTAACAAGCGGAACATTTTTATTTCGAAGACGTTTGAACTCCGAAGCAATAATTCGAACAGGATGCTGCTCATAAGTTAAATTAGGTGAAACTTCAATCTCTTCCACAACACCGGGCTCAAGAATAGAATCGGAATCCCGAAGGCACTTCCGTAATTGAGAAACGTGAAACACGTCATGCATGGCAGAAAACTGAGCTGGTAATAAAAGGCGATAAGCCATGGAACCAATACGTTCAGTGATAGGAAATGGCTCGATATATCGAGGCGCTAACTTTCCCGATCGACTGAAACGTACAACACCCTTCATTGGTGAAACACGAATAAATACGAAATCACCAACAAAAAATTCTGATTTCCTTCTTCGGTTATCGGCATAGGATTTTTGTCTACTCTGGGCTTCTTTCATCCTATGTCGAATAAGTTCGATCTATTCTGTGGAATCTCGAATAAAATCTGGTCCTAAAACCAGCTTCTCACCGGCCTCTAGCCAACAAGAAGGAGATCGGCATGGTCTTCCGTAGAGTGCCTCGAAAGGAGCCATACCAATACTAGATTGGAAGTTGTTATTATAGGAAAACTCAACAAGTGAAATATGATCTTCCCAACTTCCACCGAAATCAAGCACACAAGCACGAAGTAGATCTTCAAGAGTTTGATTCACACGCTCAGTTTGTCCATCGGACTGGGGGTGATAAGCGGTGCTAAAATTAAGCTTCGTTCCCAAAGATTTTTGAAGACTCTTCCAGAATCCACTAGTGAATAATGGATCACGATCACTAACAATGGAAGAAGGAACTCCATGCAGTTTAACAATTTCTTTGATAAAGAGTTTGGCCAAAAGAGGAATGGTTCGGTTCGACCGAACATGAATAAAATGGGCAGATTTAGTAAGTCTGTCAACAATCACCCATAAACTATTATGACCCGAACGAGAATGGGGAAGGCCATCTACAAAATCCATGGAAATTTGATCCCACTTCCAAACTGGAATTTCCAATGGTTGCAATAACCCACCGGGCCTTTGATGCTCAGCCTTGACAAGTTGGCAAGTCATGCAACACTTAACAAAATTAGCAATATCTGATTTCATTCCCTCCCAGTAATAAAGTCGCTTCATATCTGCGTACATTTTACTGCTACCGGGATGAATAGAATACTTGGAATGATGAGAATCTTCTAGAATATCTCTACGAAGATCACTAATATTTGGTACTATCAGTCTACCAAATTTCCGAATGCCGCCACGAAAATCAATATCAAAGTCTTTCAAACCTTCAATATCGGTTTTATCCTTAAGATTTTGGCCAAGCAAAGCCAATTCAGGGTCTAGCCTCTGAGTTTCAATAATGCGGTCCAAAAGAGAAGGACGAGCCTCAAGGCTACATAAAACAAGAGATGAACATAAATCGGAGACACAATCTCGGATTTCACAAGTGGATAAATCCTCGAGATCCCTCCATTCGGATATCATTGTTAACTCCTATTTTTGAGCGACCTAAAACTCCGCGACCTAAGGAACTTCACGACCTAACGACCTAAGGGACTTCACGGCCTAAGGAACTTCACGACCTAACGACCTAAGGGACTTAACGACCTAAGGGACTTCACGGCCTAAGGAACTTCACGACCTAAGGACTTAACGACCTAAGGGACTTCACGACCTAACTACTGAAAGGACCTACGAGCTAACAACCCAGAAGTCAGCGACCTAAAACACTCACGACCTAAGAAGTTAAGGACCTAAGGCTTCGCGACCTAACAACCTAAAGCTTCGCGACCTAACTTCACAAAGCAACTCAACGATCTAAAACTTCTGCAACTACTCCTTAGGTCGCTTACGACCTACCACTTGCCACCTTGTTCAGATAAGATCGAATGCAACTCCATCAGGCTACACTTCCTAAGTCGCGAGTGGACCACGACCTATCTTAGGTCGCTTGCGACCTACGACCTAACTTAGGTCGTACACGACCTAAGACTTGGAGGGGGATTTTTGCCTAGAATCTTCCTATAATACGGCCTTAACTCCAACTAGGGGGGCTTTTGGCTGATCTTCTAAAGGACCGTTACTCTGCTGAATTCTTGACTCTTCCAACACATCAAGCATTCTAAACATTGAAGACACTACAACAAGCTCCAAAAGAAATCTTGCACATCCGACATGGATTCCAATAATCTTATCACATCGAAGCTTGAGCTATTAGTCTGAAGTGTTTTGGAATCGAAGTGTATTGTATTTTGAAGTGCATTGTATCAACTTGTAACCAATTCAGCAATAAAAGAATATAAAGTGGACGTAGGCTTAATTACGAGCCGAACCACTATAAAACTGTTGTCTCTTTACTTTTCTGCTATTTTCAGCTTATATTTTGTTCCCGTACCAACGGGTGGTGCTTTCACATTACTACTACACACACCAGGCTGTTAGCGTTCAATTTTTAGCGTTAACATTTTGGTGCTTTCACTGAGAACCCAGCTCAGGAATACATTCACCATTGCTTCGCAAAAGTTCATGGAAAAAGTTTCTTTCAAGACCAGAAGTCTGTTGGATATAATGGCTCCTAGAAGAAAATGCAAGTCTATCAGATCTGATGATGCTCACGACAATACTACCACTTCTCCTTCTCCAAGTCAGGCAGCTCCAAGCGTTGGAGTGATGCGAGAAGAGTTAGATGCTGCTGTGTCCGGGCTATATCAGCAAATTGAAACTCAGAATACTCTAATGATGGAGAAATTAAATGCTTTGCTTGGGGCTAGTCAAAGGCCAGTAAATAATGATGAAAACTTTGTTGATGCTGTTCACAACTCCGAAGGAAGAAATATTCCTCAAGGGGGATCAGGTGCCGCTGAAGGGGCACCTCTCCAAGCTGAAGGATCCAGGCCATCGCCAGTTCTCCGCGAACATTTACCCGGACAAACCTCCGAGAAAATGGCCGAAGTCTACTCCGCAAAGTCATTAAACAATGAGGAATATCTCTCCGGCATGATTCGACAAATAATGAAAGAAAGCATGCAGAGAAATGAAGATGAGAGCGACTGAGGATTTGCTCCGAGTAAAACTCCATTCACTGAAAGGATTCTAAAAGCTGAGTTTCCCAGAAAGTTTGTTCCCCCTACAATTCCTGCTTATCGGGGAACAAGTGACCCGAATCAATTCTTGTACAAATATGATTGGCACATGACCGGCGCCAGAGCAACTGATGAGATTAAATGCCGGTATTTCCCGGTATATTTGGAAGGAGTGGCACTTCTTTGGTTTACCAAGCTCCCTGCTCGATTTGTAGACCAGTTTTCCGATTTAACCTGGAAGTTTAAGGAGCAATTCAGACTGTACGCTTCAAAGGCGAAAGACATAATGTCGTTATCTAGTCTCGAGCAGAATCCGGGAGAGTCAATTAAATCCTTCTTGAATCGTTTCAACATAGCCCTGGCGGAAGTCGACAATGTGGAGCCACGGATGATTTTGACTTATCTGATGCGGGCTATCGATAAGTCAAGCGAATTTGGAAAATGGCTGAAAATGAAGGAACCAAATTCACTCGAGAAATTTTATAAGAAAGCTGATGAGTTCATACACTTGGAAAATCTTCCGGCACCAATGAAAGTGGTGGCGACAAGAGTGGAGAATAACATTGCTGCTTTGGTTAAGAAAGATTCCGGAGGTCAGAAGAGGGAAAATAATGATGGGAAGAAACAAAAGGATATAAAGAAACCTTGCTTCTTTAAACCCTCAGATTTCACTCCTTTAACCGACACTCCGGAGAATATCTTCTTTGCCACCAAAGATGTTGTGGAGTATCCTAAACCAGCTGAGATAAAACCTGGAAAGAGTGCTATGCGAAATGGAAAATTCTGTCGATTTCATAACCAACCTGGCCATGATACCAATGAATGTTGTCATTTGAAAAGCTTGATTGAAGAATTGCTAAGAGAAAATAAACTGCAACGGTATGTTAAGAAAAACAGGAATGAACCAACTTCATCTGCTCAGGGGCAGCAACCACCTACTCACCCATCTGGATCGGGTGAGGGAACTACCGGACATAAATCTGAAAGGCCCGTCATCAATGTAATTACAGGAGGCCCACACCCAGCGGGTAGAAGCTGGGGTGAGATAGACGATATGCTCGTGCTTTGAAATATACCCCAGCAGAAGAAGATGTTTTTGTTTTAGAAGACGCTGCACCCCTGAAACAGCAGAAAACTTCTAATGATGATGTTGTGTTTCAAAGCCAGGGATTCTATGGGTATTGAAGCTCCAACCATAGATCCCTTGATCATTTCTGCAGGAATTGGGCCAGCTATTGTAAGACGAGTGCTTATTGATTGCGGCGCCTCTTGCAATATACTCTTCAAGAAGACATTTGATCAGATGAAGATCCCAGTGACTGACGTTCAGGCTTCATCGTAGAAGATTGTTGGCTTCACTGGAGAACCGCAACAACCAATTGGAACTGTCGAATTGTTTGTGGAACTTGGAGATGGACAGAAAAAGATAGTTCGGAAACAGACTTTTGTCATTGTTGATGGATTTTCTGCCTACAATGCCTTCCTGGGCCGGCCAACCTTAGCTGCTTTCAAAGTCATTCTCGCCCCATGGTGCTTAACTATGAAGTTTCCCACAGATAATGGTGTTGGTGTCATTAAAGGGGATCAAAATGCTGGGCGGGAATGTTATCTTATAGAGCTTCGAGAGGCAAGGAAGAGAGAGATGGAAAAAGATGCGGCAGCCCCGCTCCGCATCAAAAACCCAACCTTGTAGCAAGTACAGGGTGGCCCCTGCACTGGCGAGCATAGTGGTGCAAGAAGAGAAATGGACCACAGAAAGGCCAGTGCAGGGGAAAATAGAGTGGTGCCAATGGAAGTAACGGTACCAGTACCTGTTGATCTTAAAGACCCAAACAAAGTGCTAAATGTGGGGTCACAACTCAGTGTGGCGGTCCAAAATATGTTGATATCATTTTTGAAAGCAAATCTGGACGTATTCGCTTGGAGTCACGCCGATATGTGTGGAATATCTCCAGAGATTTCTGTACATACTCTGAATATCGATCCAAAGTTCACACCTATGAAACAAAAAAGGAGAACCCAGGGTCCAGAAAGGTCAGCAAAGCTAAAGGAAGAAGTAGATCGACTCATGGAGAATGGTTTCATTAAAGAGTCCACCTATCCAAATTGGGTTTCAAATCCAGTACTGGTTAAGAGAGCAAATGGAAAATGGAGAGTATGCATCGATTTCTCAGATTTGAACAAAGCTTTTCCCAAAGACTGCTTCCCGTTGCCAAGGATTGATCAGCTGGTAGATGGAACAGCCGGGCACGAATTGTTGTCTTTTATGGATGCTTATTCCGGGTATAATCAGATTATGATGCATGAGTCGGATCAGGAGGATACGAGCTTCGTCACAGATGTTGGTCTTTACTGCTACAAAGTTATGCCCTTCGAACTGAAAAATGCAGGGGCAACATATCAAAGGCTTGTTAATGCAATGTTCAAATCACAACTTAGGAAAACTATGGAAGTCTATGTCGATGATATGTTGGTAAAATCAAAGAAAGCAGTTGACCATATGGATCACTTAGCATAAATGTTCGCAATCCTCCGAAAATATGGGATGAAGCTCAACCCTTTGAAATGTTCATTCGGCATAGAGTCTGGGAAATTCTTGGGGTTTATTGTAAGCGCTAGGGGCATTGAAGCTAATCCTGCTCAAATTACTGCTCTGAGAGAAGTCAAAGCCCCTAGGACAAAAAAGGAACTGCAGAGCCTCAATGGGAAAGTTGCTGCTTTAAGTCGGTTCATTTCCAAAGCCACTGATAAATGCATCCTCTTCTTTGACGCTTTAAAGAAAGGAAAGAAAAACTTCGAATGGACACCTGAATGCTAGAAAGCTTTCGATGAATTAATCCGTCACATGGAAGCGCCTCCAATACTTTCCAAGCCCAACAACGGCGAAGAGCTTTTCATATACTTGGCAGTTTCATCTCATGCCCTGAGTGCATCACTGGTGCGGGAGGATGCAAAAGTTCAGCGCCCGGTCTACTATATCAGCAAAAGACTCACTGGGGCAAAAATGAATTATTCAAAGCTACAAAAGCTTGCCTACTATTTACTGATTGCTTCCAGAAAGTTAAGGACATATTTTCAAGCTCATCCTATCAAAGTTCTGACTGATCAACCCCTAAAGCAAGTCCTATTTCGCCCTGAAACTTCGGGCCGTCTTCTGAAGTGGAATATTGAACTTAGCCAATATGATATCACTTATCATCCCCGAAGAGCGATCAACGGACAAGCTTTAGCAGATTTCATCGCAGAGTACACAGATAAGGGTAACAGTGAGGAAGAGATTACAGTTGACATCCCAACCAAATGGAAGTTATATGTTGATGGCTCAAGAAATGATTACTGTAACGACCCGTATTTTTACGGATCGAAACATTGTAGAACAGTTGACAATTGGTCACATTGTTGATAAGTCGTCTAGAGTTTAAGTCTTAGGTCGTAGGAAGGTTTGAAGCGACCTAGGCATTTGAAATAAGTCGTTGGGAAATTAGGTCGTATGGGTTGGCTTAGGTCGAGTGACCGACTTAGGAAGTGTACGACTTAAGAAGATTGAGACGACTTAGGATAGTAGACGACTTAAGGTTAGGACCGACCTAAGAAGACTGACCGAGTTAAGGTTTTGAGCGAGCTAAGGGATAGGTCGGCAGCGACCTAAGGAGAACCAGTATTTAGCATGGTTAGGTCGTAGACGACCTAAGAGTTAGGTCGTAAGATTGTATGTTGAGGCTTAGGTCGTAGCCGACATAAGGAAATAGGCGACGACCTAAGGAGGCTAGGATAGTAGTAAACGACCTAAGTAGGATAAGTCGTAGAAGACTTAGGAGTTAGGTCGTAAGAGGTTAAGTCGTGTCCCAGTTAGATCGTGTGTATAGCTAGGTCGTTAGACGACCTAAGGGGTTAGGTCGTAGCCTGGTTAAGATAGTATGTCGCGTGTGTGTTAGGTCGCGCCTGTTGCTAAGTCGGTAGGTCGCATGAGTGTTAGGTCGGAGCTATTGCTAAGTCGTAGGTCGTAACCTCTTTAAGTTGTGGGATGGATTGTCTCACTAAGTCGTAAGTCGAATGAAGGCACTGATCTGTTATGTGTTAAGTCGTGACCGACTTAGGGGTTTGGCTGCTATGTCGTTAGGTCGGAGGATGAAGAGCTTTGATAGGTCGTAGAAGCGCTTGGGTGTTAAGTCGTTAGGTGCTTATCAGCTTAAGTGTTAGGTCGTAGAGACTTGGGGTTGTTGAGTCGGAGGTTGTTAGGTCGAAGACTTTAGGTCGGTGGGGTTCGTTAGGTCGTAGGTCGTGGCTCTATAGGTCGTGGACGACCTAATTCCGGGTAACGACTTAGGAGAATTTCAGCTATAAATACTCGTCCATTTCTCACTTTTTGGGATCCGGATTTCGAAGCGACGAAGTGCTGCCATTTTGAGAGCTCGACTTCTACACTTCTTCACTTCTTTTTTCCACTCTAATCTAGTGATTCCTTCCATCCATATTGAAGATCAAATCGAAGATCGAAGAGCTTAGATTGAAGATCTACATTCTTCGAAGAGAGATTTCATCATTTGAAGCGGATTTGTGATAGATCGAGTTAGATCCTTCGCTGTCCAGATTTGAAGCGTGTTGATTTGGAGTTGTTTAGGTGATTTGGTGGGTGGTGATTATCTCTCACACAGATCCAAAGGAGTATATCGGATTGTTGGCTTGATTTGGTGTTAAAATAGTGATTTCCATGCATTTTCCTAATCATATGTGTAGATCCATATAGATCCATTGCTCATGATGATTTGACATCCATTTTACTACATGTTAACCTATGCAAGTTCATTCATCAAGATTATAGAGACATTGCTCATGTTTTCATGCTTATTAGACTTTCGACTCTTTAATTACGAAATTGCCATTATTGTTATAATCGTCCATTTAGCTTATATTTGAATGCTTGACTACTTGGATTAATGTTTGACTTGATTGATTGCTATGAATTAGATGATTGATGATTTGAATTAGACTAGTTGGTCGAAGATGATTCGAAAGCTAAGGGAAAGGCTCTTGAATTGGGAAGCTGCTCGTGGCATATGTAGTGGATGATGAAGCTCTTATGCATAGATTTGATGATGATGAAGCTGAGATAAAGCTTTGTGAGGATGTGATGAAGCGAGGCATGATATGAGATAGTCTTGGTCTAATCCAGATGGGGTCATTCCAAGCATGTTGATAACTCGGTGATATGGTTCGAGTTGAGGATAATGGTTGGCTCAAGAGGACCTTGAGCTAGTATGGAAATAGTCGTCGAGGAGGATGACTAGAAGGCTGAGATCTCATCGTTGTTGAAGGTTCTAGCATGCTCAAAGCAAGAGTACGTTGGGAAGATTCGATAGTCCCTGAAGGCTACGGATTGGTAGTCAAGTACTCTGGGCAGATTCGATAGTCCTAGGCATGGGTCACGATGACGTGCGGGAGTTATGTCTAGAACCGGGGTATCCATTAGCCCTTGACGGACGGCTAAAAGAATGTGTCGGTCATTCAATTAACGGTGATATCGAAGCAATGATAACAGTGATAGCCAGAGTCATGGATGTTTGGTTGTATCGTCATTCGGTCTCAAGAGCGGTATTTTCTGGGTGCTTATCTGATCTTGGTTTAGGCCTTGGGGGTTTGTACTTGGAAAACTTCGCCCTTGACTCGAGTGACAATTACTTTACTTTAAATTGTATGTTCTGCTATGTTTGCTTCTGCTTAGTGTGTGTATGGGGGCTATCACTGTAGAATGAGGTTGGAGTGGGAGGGTTGTATTCCTATTCCTTTTCCTTTGTACTCTTTTGGTATGTTGTTAGTTAATTTACCGCTCACTAAGACTGTGTCTGACTCAAGGCTTTATGTTTTAACTCTTATTGCCTTGGGCTGTTCGTCCATTTTGGGACGGGCAGACTAGGTAGCAGGTGACAGGTGCTGTTCTTGCTTCTCACGATGTTGATATCGAAGATGAGCTGGAGGGTTGCATATTATCTTCTTATATGTACTGGATGTTCCGCTGTTTGTATATTCTCTGAGAGTTATGTAGTGAGGCTTGATGTATTGACTATTCTGATGATTGTACTCAACTATTATGAAGTTTTATTGATGAGATTCTATTCTGTGAAGCTTCACTATATATATGTTCTATTGTATTTTGTCCATGCGCTGTGAGTAATACGATAGATTCTGTTATTTTAATTTACCCTGGCAATCGTCCATGGTCGCCTGGCACACTTTACAGCGCACTATCACTAGATTCAGTGCAGGGGTCATGGGTGGTCGTCACATTTGGTATCAGAGCCTTGGTTAATCGATTTTACCCAACGCTCGCTGACGTAACTACGTATGAGAGACGTAATTGTATTTTGATGGATGATTACTATATATATTATAGTAGCTTAGTAGAGTTTGAGTCCTTTATGCAGTTGTTTCTCTAGGTGTGCTAATCATTCCTTTTTATAGATATTGAGAATGAGTCGAAGAGGGAGACCAGCTGCTAGGGAAGGCCGTGCTACTGAAGGGGCTGCTGATTATGCTGCTATGTTCGAAGCTATGATGACTTCGATCATGAGAAGGATGCCAACTCCGGGGCCATCGGTGGATGTTAGAGTTCAAGTTCAAACTCCAAGACCGGTGGATTTTGCTAAGCTGTGTAAGGACTACACTGCTCTTGGAGGGAAGGTTTTCTTGGGGACAGAATCAACTATTGAGGTCTAGAGATGGATAGATGCTTGTAGAAGGATTTTTGGTGATTTGGGAATCGAGGATGCAACTAAGAGGAAGTTGGCATCAAGACAGCTTCAAGGAAGAGCCTCTGATTGGTGGAACTCTATTACCATCAATACTCCAGAGGAAGAGATTACTTGGGAGCAATTCCAAGTCAGATTTGAAGCTAAGTTCATTTCTACAGCTCAGAAGTCTGCTCTGTTCAAGAAGTTTGTGGAGCTCAAGCAAGGTGGGTGACCAGTTCTTGAGTATGTTTCTGAGTTTGAAGCTTTGTCCAAGTATGCCCGGTCGTATATTGAATCTGCATATCAGAAGAATGAGAAGTTTGTGACAGGCTTGGACAGCTATCTTGGGAGACAGCTGGTGGATCATTTGGACGATTCATTTGAGAAGCTTGTGGAGAAAGCTCTCAGGCATGAGAGTCTGTTTCCTAAGGAAGGATCTGTTGTTGCTGTGACCAGGGTAGAGTCTAAACCTCAGCAGGGTGGAAACAAGAAGAGGAGGCAGCAACAGCAGAAGGGTAAGGATGGCCAGAAGAAGCTGAAGGGTGAAGTGACCTGCTACAACTGTCAGCAGAAGGGCCATTTCTCCAAGGATTGTAAGAATCCGAGGGTGCCGATGAAGTGTTACAACTGTGACAAGCTGGGGCATATCAGGAAGAATTGTCCAGAACCGCGGAAGGACAAGCAGATTGTGCAAGCTTATGCTTTGGGAGCTGTTCCGTCATCTTCAAAAGCTCCTACCGCTGAGGAGAAAGGGAAGAGTGTAGTGGTTCAAGGTACTCTTTTCCAATGTGGTGTTCCAGTTAGAGTGTTGTTTGATACTGGGGCGTCGCATTCGTTTGTTTGTAGTGAACTTGTAGGCCGGTTGGGTTTAGAACCGGATATTGTTGATAGGCCATTGGTTGTGACTAATCCAGTTGGGGGTTCGTCTTGTTTGTGTATGTTATGCCATGGTCTGATTGTGTCGAGTCATGGTTGCTCTTATGTTTGTGATTGTTTTGTTCTGAACTTTGCGGGGTTCGGAATTATTTTGGGTATGGACTGGCTTAGGGAGTATGCGGCAAAGGTTGAATGCGAAAGGTTGGAGGTGACAGTTGAGAATGTGGAGGGGCGAAAGATTGTGATACGATGTAAGAAGGCGTCTTCATGAGCTTCATGTATTCGCTGGTTGTTCCACGGGATGGACTGTCATCGGTGCCAATCGCGAATGGATTCGAGGATGTCTTTGACGAAGTCAAAGGGTTACCGCCGCATAGAGAGATCGAGTTTCGTATAGATCTAGTTGAAGGAGCCAGACCTGTTGTGATGCCTCTTAGGCGGATGGCGCCTAGAGAACAGCAGGAGTTGAGGGTGCAGGTTGATGACCTTTTACAGAAAGGATTCATTCGGCGTAGTGTGTCCGAATGGGGTGCACCAGTTGTGTTTGCAACCAAGGCAGATGGGTCATTAAGATTGTGTGTGGATTATCGTGAGCTGAATAAGGTGACTAAGAAAAACAAGTATCCATTGCCGAGAATAGATGACTTGTTTGATCAGCTTCACGAAGCTAAGGTTTTTTCCCAGATGGATTTGGCAACGGGCTTTCACCAGTTGAGAGTGGCTAAGGATAGTGTGCCGAAGACTGCTTTTCGAACACCATCCGGTTTCTTTGAGTGGCTGGTAATGCCGTTTGGATTGACTAACGCGCCAGCATATTTTGTGGATCTTATGAATAGAGTGTTCAGAGATCAGTTGAACAAGTTCGTACTTGTGTTCGTGGATGATATTCTGATTTATTCCAGAACAGAAGTAGAGCACAAGACGCACTTGCGTATTGTTTTGGAAATCTTGCGGAAACATCAGCTGAAGGCTAAGTTTTAGAAGTGTCACTTCTGGAAGAGTGAAGTGAGGTTCTTAGGCCATGTTATTTCTGGAAATGGAATAGCGGTTGATCCCGCTAAGGTGGCAGCAATCCAGGATTGGGTTAGACCTAAGAATGCATCGGATGTGAGAAGTTTTCTTGGATTAGCAGGATACTATCGTCGATTTATCAAGGATTTTTCCAAGATAGCTGCACCGTTAACAGGATTGACGAAGAAGAACCAAGTGTTCAGATGGGAAGCTAAGTGTGAGCAAGCTTTCGAAATCCTGAAAGAGCGATTGACGAGTGCTCCTGTTTTGACTATTCCAAGTGGGAATGATGAGATGGTGGTTTACACCGACGCATGTGGTACTGGACTTGGAGTAGTGCTGATGCAGAAGGATAAAGTTGTTGCGTATGCAAGTCGACAACTGAAGCCGCATGAAAGGAATTACCCGACTCATGATTTGGAGTTAGCGGCGATTGTATTTGCTCTGAAGATGTGGAGACATTATCTACTGGGAGTTCGATTCGAGTTGTTTACAGATCATAAGTCGTTGAAGTATCTTTTCTCCCAAAAGGATTTGAATCTTCGGCAGCAATGGTGGCTAGAGTTTTTGGCATCATATGATTTTGGTATAGCTTATACTCCGGGAAAAGGTAACGCAGTGGCAGATGCGTTAAGTCGAAGACATGCAGGATTGGGAGCCATGTTTTCAGAATGGAAGAATCTTGAGTATTTAGCTGGATTTGACTTCAGGCCCAGATGCGAATTGGAATCTGAGATATTGGCAAACTTATCGATAAGACCGACTCTTGTGGAAAGGATTGGCGAGAGCCAAAAGCGAGACGATAAGCTTGTCAAGATTATCCGTGATTTGGAATCTGGATTAGATCCAGAAAAGGATAAAGGATTCGAGGTCGATCGAGAAGGTTGGCTTCGGAAGCAACGACGACTAGTTGTTCCCGATATAAATGAATTGAGAAGTGAAGTCTTAAAGGAAAGTCATCACTCGAAGTTGACAATTCATCCAGGTGGAAATAAGATGTATCGGGATATGAAGAGAACCTATTACTGGGAAGGCATGAAGAAGGATGTTGGAAATTTTATTTCCAAGTGTATGAACTGCCAGTTGGTAAAAGCCGAGCAGAAGAAGCCAAGTGGATTGCTTCAGCCATTAGAAGTTCCTACATGGAAGTGGGAGCAAGTATCGATGGATTTTATTGATGGGTTACATAGAACAAGAACGGGAAATGAAGGGATTTGGGTCATTGTAGATCGTTTGACTAAGAGTGCAAGATTTATTCCTGTTCGATCGACTAGGACTGCATCAAAGTTTGCTGAGTTGTATGTTAAGTGGATAGTTCGATTCCATGGTATTCCGAAGAGTATAGTGAGCGATCGAGACCCATTATTCACTAGTGGATTTTCGAAGAGCTTCCAGGAAGTTTTGGGAACCGAGTTGTGTTTGAGTACAGCTTATCACCCTCAAACAGATGGTCAGACAGAGAGAGTCAACCGAGTTTTGAAAGATCTCCTCAGAGCTTGTGTTTTGGATTTCGGAGGATCATGGGAAGATCACCTTCATTTGGTGGAATTTGCATACAACAACAGTTACCAGTCAAGCATTGGTATGGCACCGTATGAGGCATTGTATGGAAGACCGTGTAACTCTCCGACATGTTGGATAGAGACAGGAGAAAAGATGATACTTGGGCCAGAGATGATTCGGCAGACTTCGGATTGCATAGAGATCATTCGGCAACGAATGAAAGCAGCCCAAGACTGTCAGAAGAGTTATGCCGATAAGCGTCGTAAGGATTTGGAATTCGACGTAGGTGATATGGTTTTTGTGAAGATTTCTCCGCTGAAGAATGTTATTCGATTCGGGAAGAAAGGAAAATTGACTCCGAGATTTGTTGGACCATTCCCGATTATTGAGCGAATTGGAAAGCTCGCCTATAGATTGGAGTTACCTGAGAAGATGTCGAGTGTGCACAATGTTTTTCATGTATCATATCTACGGAAGTATGTGCCCGACTTGAATACAGTGGTTTCTGCTGATAGCTGTGCAGATTTCGAAGTTGATCCAGTCGATAAGAGACCTCGTAAGCCGCTTCGTGTAGTGGAAACCGACACGAAACAACTTAGGAGGAAGATAGTTAAGTTGCTCAAGATACAATGGAGTGATGATGATAACGACTGTACGTGGGAGGTGGAAGAGAGGATGAAGGCAGCTCATCTCTTCAAGGTATGGCCCTAAGGTGTCGTGTCATCTAACGACATTGTAACTTGTTCTAAGTCTTAGAATTCTGCATGCTAAGCTAGAATTGGATGCAGGGTTGTTGATTGTTATGGATGGTAGGCATGCAGAATAGTCTTTGATTGCTCTGTTTGTTTGGGATTTCGGGGGCGAAATTCCTAAGGGGGAGAGAATGTAACGACCCGTATTTTTACGGATCAAAACATTGTAGAACAGTTGACAATTGGTCACATTGTTGATAAGTCGTCTAGAGTTTAATTCTTAGGTCGCAGGAAGGTTTGAAGCGACCTAGGCATTTGAAATAAGTCGTTGGGAAATTAGGTTGTATGGGTTGGCTTAGGTCGAGTGACCGACTTAGGAAGTGTACGACTTAAGAAGATTGAGACGACTTAGGATAGTAGACGACTTAAGGTTAGGACCGACCTAAGAAGACTGACCGAGTTAAGGTTTTGAGCGAGCTAAGGGATAGGTCGGCAGCGACCTAAGGAGAACCAGTATTTAGCATGGTTAGGTCGTAGACGGCCTAAGAGTTAGGTCGTAAGATTGTATGTTGAGGCTTAGGTCGTAGCCGACATAAGGAAATAGGCGACGACCTAAGGAGGCTGGGATAGTAGTAAACAACCTAAGTAGGATAAGTCGTAGAAGACTTAGGAGTTAGGTCATAAGAGGTTAAGTCGTGTCCCAGTTAGATCATGTGTATAGCTAGGTCGTTAGACGACCTAAGGGGTTAGGTCGTAGCCTGGTTAAGATAGTATGTCGCATGTGTGTTAGGTCGCGCCTGTTGCTAAGTCGGTAGGTCGCATGAGTGTTAGGTCGGAGCTATTGCTAAGTCGTAGGTCGTAACCTCTTTAAGTTGTGGGATGGATTGTCTCACTAAGTCGTAAGTCGAATGAAGGCACTAATCTGTTATGTGTTAAGTCGTGACCGACTTAGGGGTTTGGCTACTATGTCGTTAGGTCGGAGGATGAAGAGCTTTGATAGGTCGTAGAAGTGCTTGGGTGTTAAGTCGTTAGGTGCTTAGCAGCTTAAATGTTAGGTCGTAGAGACTTGGGGTTGTTGAGTCGGAGGTTGTTAGGTCGAAGACTTTAGGTCGGTGGGGTTCGTTAGGTCGTAGGTCGTGGCTCTATAGGTCGTGGACGACCTAATTCCGGGTAACGACTTAGGAGAATTTCAGCTATAAATACTCGTCCATTTCTCACTTTTTGGGATCCGGATTTCGAAGCGACGAAGTGCTGCCATTTTGAGAGCTCGACTTCTACACTTCTTCACTTCTTTTCTCCACTCTAATCTAGTGATTCCTTCCATCCATATTGAAGATCAAATCGAAGATCGAAGAGCTTAGATTGAAGATCTACATTCTTCGAAGAGAGATTTCATCATTTGAAGCGGATTTGTGATAGATCGAGTTAGATCCTTCGCTGTCCAGATTTGAAGCATGTTGATTTGGAGTTGTTTAGGTGATTTGGTGAGTGGTGATTATCTCTCACACGGATCCAAAGGAGTATATCGGATTGTTGGCTTGATTTGGTGTTAAAATAGTGATTTCCATGCATTTTCCTAATCATATGTGTAGATCCATATAGATCCATTGCTCATGATGATTTGACATCCATTTTACTACATGTTAACCTATGCAAGTTCATTCATCAAGATTATAGAGACATTGCTCATGTTTTCATGCTTATTAGACTTTCGACTCTTTAATTACGAAATTGCCATTATTGTTATAATCGTCCATTTAGCTTATATTTGAATGCTTGACTACTTGGATTAATGTTTGACTTGATTGATTGCTATGAATTTGATGATTGATGATTTGAATTAGACTAGTTGGTCGAAGATGATTCGAAAGCTAAGGGAAAGGCTCTTGAATTGGAAAACTGCTCGTGGCATATGTAGCGGATGATGAAGCTCTTATGCATAGATTTGATGATGATGAAGCTGAGATAAAGCTTTGCGAGGATGTGATGAAGCGAGGCATGATATGAGATAGTCGTGGTCTAATCCAGATGGGGTCATTCCAAGCATGTTGATAACTCGGTGATATGGTTCGAGTTGAGGATAATGGTTGGCTCAAGAGGCGCTTGAGCTAGTATGGAAATAGTCGTCGAGGAGGATGACTAGAAGGCTGAGATCTCATCGTTGTTGAAGGTTCTAGCATGCTCAAAGCAAGAGTACGTTGGGCAGATTCGATAGTCCCTGAAGGCTACAGATTGGTAGTCAAGTACTCTGGGCAGATTCGATAGTCCTAGGCACGGGTCACGATGACGTGCGGGAGTTATGTCTAGAACCGGGGTATCCATTAGCCCTTGACGGACGGCTGAAAGAATGTGTCGGTCATTCAATTAACGGTGATATCGAAGCAATGATAACAGTGATAGCCAGAGTCATGGATGTTTGGTTGTATCGTCATTCGGTCTTAAGAGCGGTATTTTTTGGGTGCTTATCTGATCTTGGTTTAGGCCTTGGTGGTTTGTACTTGGCAAACATCGCCCTTGACTCGAGTGACAATTACTTTACTTTAAATTGTATGTTCTGCTATGTTTGCTTTTGCTTAGTGTGTGTCTGGGGGCTATCACTGTATAATGAGGTTGGAGTGGGAGGGTTGTATTCCTATTCCTTTTCCTTTGTACTCTTTTGGTATGTTGTTAGTTAATTTACCGCTCACTAAGACTGTGTCTGACTCAAGGCTTTATGTTTTAACTCTTATTGCCTTGGGCTGTTCGTCCATTTTGGGACGGGCAGACTAGGTAGCAGGTGACAGGTGCTGTTCTTGCTTCTCACGATGTTGATATCGAAGACGAGCTGGAGGGTTGCATATTATCTTCTTATATATACTGGATGTTCCGCTGTTTGTATATTCTCTGAGAGTTATGTAGTGAGGCTTGATGTATTGACTATTCTGATGATTGTACTCAACTATTATGAAGTTTTATTGATGAGATTCTATTTTGTGAAGCTTCACTATATATATGTTCTATTGTATTTTGTCCATGCGCTGTGAGTAATACGATAGATTCTGTTATTTTAATTTACCCTGGCAATCGTCCATGGTCGCTTGGCACACTTTACAGCGCACTATCTCTAGATTCAGTGCAGGGGTCATGGGCGGTCGTCACAATTACTGTTCCGGAGCTGGGGTTGTAACGACCCGACTTTTTCTCCACAGAAAATCGGATCATTATGAAGAAAGAAAGGGGTAGAAAATAGAAAAGAAGAGAAGAAAGAAAGAAACAACAACAACGATCTCATAGCGGAACGATTAAATTATATTAATAACATAAACTATTACATAGTATACAACAATTTACAGAGTTACACATCATATACATCACTTACTAGACAGTTATAAACATCTGTCTAGACATTACAACTCAAATACAAGACAAGACACTATCACAGATATCAACACAGCGGAATACTATATCTACGAACGCCGAAGCCTCCTGCTCCATTGCTCCTCCAGAATATTCGTCAAAGCTAAACCTGAATCCCTTGGCTACTCGTAAAAATTTGAGTACCCAAGAGTTTATAAAACAGAAATAAACACTTGGGTCAGACATTGGTCTGGTGTGAGTAAACGGGTTAAAATTGTTTAACTTCAAAACCTTTGAAAACAAAGGTATCACGTAAGATTTCCCACACATAAACATGGAAAAGTTTTTACCTTACGCTAACCAAAACATTTGATAGGAAATCCAGTTATATTATAATAGGGTCTAGGGTTTTCAAGTAAAATACAGAAATAGCTGAAATGCTTACATCTCACATTCCAACATAGTTGGGCACAACTAATACGTACAGCACTTATTGGAGTTTGGATTCCATACAATGGCAGGGCTACTAGGGTACCGCCCGTCACAGTACGTGGCCTAGATCACCGTACCGAGGAGTACGCCCGCTCCCCTGCAACACAAAGCCGGAACCATCCCTTACTGGATAATCCCGAACAAGATAACCCCGTAGTTGGCGCGACCAACCACACACTAAGCCGAAAAAGAAAAGGGACCTCTAGACAGGGATCTATCTTGCTCTCAGTGGGTGCTACCCACGAAGCCTTGCTGCACCTCCCCTGTTTTAGCCATTCCCGGTTGATGAGGCTTGAGGTTTACGATTACCTTTAATCAGAACATATCACTTAGAATGCTCATCGTCCGCCTGACGATGTGCTGAAAGCATTCAATCCATACAAGTTCGTTCCGGGTTCGAACGAAACCGAAGGCATTATCTCGTTACACTCGTTTTGGAATTACCCTCAGAGTTAACGACAATAACCCTTGCACTCTGAATCTTCATCTTCACTTGAGATTCACGACCTATCGTAAATTTGGATCGATGTGGTATTCGGGTCTCCAGACCTGGAATCCCGGTATACGGAAACCCGATCCTGGTCTCATCGAAATCCAAAACGTATCTTTTAAGGGCCAAGTTGTTTTAAGGTTAAAACAATTCAATTCTTATCTATATACACAAAGATAGATAATTCAATAGATAATCTACATTATCATCCCAAACAGATAATTCACATTATCATTATAATTCAACCAAACATCCATATCATATATCAATCATATCTCATCAGAGATATCAAACAATGAAATACATTCAATCTCATTTCTGAGATTACATCCATTCAAGACAATCAATGTCATCCATTCTTATATAAGCAATGATTTACTTAATCACAACATAATTAATTTAAAATGAATTAAATTAACTATCTCTATCCTTAATTAATTTAAAGTGAATTAAATTAATTACTTCATCTCTTAATTAATTTAAAATAAATTAAATTAATTACTTCATTTTAAATCTTACTTATATAATCATTAATTAATTACAAATAAATTAATTAATCATTCTCTAATTATCCACTTTAATTAATCACCTTGATTAATTATATTTTAATTACATTTAAGTAATTACCATTAATTAATTTCACAAATTAATTATTCCTAACCAAATACAGTAATTAACCTTTAATTACTTAATTAATTAATTAATTAATTATAATCAATTACTCTAATCCTTAATTAATTACAATTAATCACTTATCATTTGATTAATTAATCTTAATTAATCAATTCTTAATTATATCATTAATTAATTATAAACTAATGATCCCTAATTACATCTTTAATTATTTTATTAATTACATTAAGTAATTATTCTTAATTAATCCATAATTATTAATCACCTTTGATTAATATAATCCAGTAATTAACTTCCCTTAATTACTTTTATTAATTAATTATTTTTTTATTTAATTACCTTAACAAATAATTAATTACCTTATTAATTATCCTTAATCCTTTAATTAAATAATTTATTTAATTAATAACACTAGGTAATTAACCCTTAATCACTTTCTATTTAATTTCTTTCTTAAAATAATTATCCTCTAATTAATTTATTAAATAACTTCCCTTACTTAATTATATCCAGTAATTTTCCTTAATTACCTCATCAAGTAATTATACTACATTGATTTATAAGTGATTATCTTTAATTAATCACTAATTAATTACTTGGTTATTTATTTAACTAATTATTTAAATTTAATTAAATAATTTCTTAATCCTTATATTTAAAAGACTTTAATTAAGAAAATCATTTATCTTAATTAAATAAATTAAATTGACCAACAATTTAATTATCTTTCCATATTAATTATCTTAATTTAATTAAATCTCTTAACTTGTTTTATCTTTGTTTTTTTAAAACTTAAAACATTTTTCCTTTAGAAACTTTAAGCCTGTTTTCCCATACCGAGTACAACACTAAAAAAACCCCGAAGAAAAACTCGAGACAACCCCCATACCTCCTTGCTTCGAGAAAAACATCAGAACCCCCCGAGACAAAACCCGAGCCAGAAGCCTTCTTCCCCAATTCCAAACTCTAGATGAACACGAACGTTCTCGTGCACGTGCACACACACGCTGGACGACGGCGAACTCCGACCTGGCCTTCGACAACTCAGATATCGTTACATCATCACGATCGACTACCCCGAGATCCTCGATTCGTACGAGAATCGTAAATGACCAATGAACCCATAAGTTCGAAGAACAACATCACCGAAAAACGTTCGTCTCCGATGATCCCAGCCTCGAATCGCCATACTACCTCCACCACAACCACGTTTCGACATCCAGTTCCCATCGCAGGCCTTGCGATCAACTCCGATCAACTCTCGACAATTCGAAACTCATTTGAACATCACGTAAAAAGCAGGGTGTTAAACCCTATTTCATCATCGCATACTCACTCCGGTCTTCTAAAAATTTAATCTCCATTTTTCTGTTAAACTCCATCATACAATTGATCTTCAAACCTAAATACGACATCCAGTTCGTCGTTGATCGATGGAAATCGATCAAAATACCAAAATCAAACAACTCGAGACCATCCACTAATTTTCAAACTAAAAATCATGATATATATATTAAAATTCATGATTTTCTACCATCAATACAATCATGCAATCCAAACTAAAAATTGAATTCATAAATTTTTGACCCAATTTATATTTTCACTGTTCTTTATAAAATTTCGAGATGAATACTTAATATAAGTTCCAGGTCTTATTTTTAGGAGTTATACTACATGTTTCTGAACATTTTTCATTCACAAACCAAAGGCTAATAGTGACTAAATGATGAGAAGTTGGATTTTTAAAAGAATTTAAGCTCTGACAAAATCAACAGAGACTATATCTAACTATACAGGCATTCAAACATTCATATACAAACATGCATATAATTCAATTCAAGTATTTCAGATAACAGCATGATATTCATTCAAAATAACAATATGAAATCTAGGATTTAAAACTGTTTTTAAAAATAAGTTTACTCACCAGTTTATATCAGAGAACAGAGAATATATTCTGTTTCCTGACTTTTCCAGATTTTTGAATTTCTTTTGTTTTTGCTTGTTGAATTTTAACTCTTGCTGTTGATCTTTGAAACTGATTTGTATTTGAGAAAATTTGAAACTGATGTTGCCTTTGATCTCCTTCCTCTATTTTTATTTGAATTTCCAGTTTCCATTTGATTTACAGAGTTGTTTGCTTCCAGATTTTTATTTCCAGACTTTTACTTCTTTAGATTTGATTCGAATTGTATTTAGTAGAGAGATGAAGAAAAGATAATCTTAAACTGAAAAATGAAAACAGATTTTTCTTCTTACATAAATTTTTACAACTTTAATTATCAAGGAGAAAAGAAAATAAAATAGATAAAGCCACTTGTCCTTTTAATTAGCTTACACATAGGTTTGCAAATTACAAATGTCTTTAAACTACCTTTAAAAACTTACAAGTGTACATTCTTATTTTAATTAATTTACTTAAGCTATACCTATGTATTTATAAAATATTTACATGTATATAAAATGTATTTATCTTTTATAAATAAGCTTTTAGATTTTAATAAATATACAAATGTGAGAAACAATTATTTAAAATAACTTATGCTTATATCAATTAAATATAACATACTTATATATGCTTGAGAAATTGAGTTTAACTCTCTATATATTTTTTACAAACCCATTTTGACTTATATTTGAATATTAAAAGAGAAAAGATTATTAAAACAAATAAACTTCTTAATTTAAACCTTATTTAAACTTAAGCTTACATATATATTTTTAAATAAGAAATTATTCTTGTTACTTAAATTATAAATATCATTTTCAAAAGTATTAAGTCAAATCACAAATTTCCAAATTACAAATTATATATATATATATTAAAGTTTGGAAATACTTTATTAAATTCAAATTCAATATTATTTTCATTCCAATATATGCAAATATATATTCTAAATGAAAAATACTTTTAACATTAGCTTGATAATTATCATATTGAATTTAATACATAACTTCAAATAACAATATATATATACATATATATTATAATTTGATAACTTATCCTTTTATTAAATTAAAGACTCCTTATTTATAATATATATACCTATATATATAAATTATAAATATAAACACTTATATTAGTTTTAGAAAGATAAATCTTCCCAATTAAAATTTTAGAAAAGATATTCCCAAATTAAAATGTTATTAGTTTTCAAAAGAAATAAACTTGCCAATTAAAATATTATTAACCTTTTAAAATGAATAAACTTGTCAATTTTATAAAATAAAATCAACAAATCAATTTAATTATTAATAATGATTATTAAATTGATATTGCCAAATTTCAGGGATATCACATTCCTCCCCCCTTAAAATAATTTCGTCCCCGAAATTTAAAAGCAAAGATAATTTAATAACCCAGAATTTTTTTTTTTAATTTTAAACAGCAACCATATAAATCAATCATATTCTAACAACCATAGCAATCAATTTAATCAAACAAATTTAACTATCCAGTCAAAATCTGGATAGAATTTACTCGAGTTTCCCCAAGTATATATATATATACCGGGAGACTCGTTCTACAGGATCTAAACTAACTATCTACAATAATCTAGAAGTCCTTCCTTTCTAGATCACAAATCTGAACAAGATATCAGACTAACTCAAAACCATCCCAACTATCCTTCTGAACTGCTGATTCCATCACTCGATGAATCATACACATATTCCTCAGAGATATGTGAAATAAAATGAATTCCAGTTATCCGAACTGGCAACTCAATCCTGGGGATCAAAATCTAATCTCCAAAGAACACAGAAAAATCTCATAATACTTCCGGAGCTTACTCTCCAGTCTTACCAAATCTTATATCTCCTTTGATCGCAGAAAAACTTAAACAATATCCAATTTCAACATCAATTTCCAAATTCCATCAATTCTTAACTGCATAACTCCTTTGACGATCCTGAGTCACTTCATTCTTCCTGATCAGCTTAACCCTTGCTGATGCTTCTTGAAACAGATTAGACCAACATCAAACCAATTTCCGGATCCTTCTCAACAAAATGGTTTCCCAAAAATCACCGAAATCCAGAACACAACTCTACTCCACAACATTAGAGCATTTCGAACTAGTTCTCCTATCTGGAATAGCCAAACAGTTACACTTGACAACCTTACCTCCAAATCCTGAAAAATTCTTCATACTTAGAGATACACTTGAATTTCCTATAGAAATCCTCTACTCCAAGAAAATTGCAACTCCCGGTCGCTTCCACTCTAGAATAGCTGCTATCTTGCTTTCGCTGCACAACTCTGATCTGGAACAGATGAGAATGCCATCGGAGAAACTCGAGCACAAACTTGATCATCCACAGTTCACCAAACCATAAAATCTTAGTGAACCCTTCCACTTGGTCAAAAACACCTTAACAGAATCCTCACCAGAAAATTAGGTGTGGTCAATCCCTCTCCAAAGAATCATGAGCTGCTTCACCAAATTATTCTCTAGGAGACATCCTTCTACTAAGCTGAACTTCTGGTAACTCCACGAATCAAGTCGATACGGAATCTCAGTCTCCAATAATCCCAAGAGAATACTTAAATAATCGCAAGTCTCTTTTGCGATCAACCCGACCTAACTTCCACAGATACTGTTCTCTCTTCACAAATCAGAACAGCTTATACTTAACTATCCAATTCATCGAAGAAATGGATTCACTCTACTGCTTCTGGACTCCATCTCTAGAAAAACTGCTCAGACAGAAACTTCCTGCCAACACAGAACACTCCGAGCCGCACTGCTGCCATAGACCAAAGACTTCTTACTCCAAAACTCCTCGAGAAACTCGGACTTCAAAGCAAACAGAAACACCCCGCTGGACTCAGCCATAACACCGAAGCAGACCTACTTCTTCAAACTTGCTCCAGAAGAAACATCTTCAGAAACGTCCATAGTCACCGCATCTCACCACACAGCTACTACTTCTTGAAGTTACCAAGATACTATAACTCGCTTCAGCTCATCCAATAGATCTACTCTATTCATCCAACTTCAAAGATAAACTCCGAACTTAAACAGTTTCCTTCGGAGATTGATGAAATCTTTACATCACAACAAAGTTTACTCGAGACAGTATTAGGTCTACAGTCTCGACAATTACACTTCCAACCTCAACACTCAAACTCTAACCATTGGTAATTGTGTTACACACACTACCACCCTATCTACCTTTATAACTCATATTGGAAAACCCGAACAGGTAACCCAACAAATAGGTAGAAATAAATATATATATATATATTTAAAATGATACTTTTTATATAGAAATTATTTCTGGGTAAAATTATTTCATCTACCTCTTTAAAAAAAATATTGTGTCCGTTGGCCTGGTTCAAGTGTTTAGAGATCCCTATCAATAACGTTAGCTACTCGTATTGACCAGAATCCATATACCACTCAACCGATCAATTAACACAATATAAAATCATTTTTATATAACTAACAATTACGCGCTCTCAAGATAGACACCACTTCAGAGCCTAGGTATTCACTCAACCAAGAGCTCTGATACCAACTGTAACGACCTAGGCTTTTCAAGGTTCACGACCGGTAGGCTTTTCAACCATCCCAGCCCCGCTGTGGCTCACAGTGATACCTCGGGTTTGCTTTTACGGCCACCCTCTCGAGTCGCAACCAACCCCAAAAGGCCTTATACTACCCCCGGGGACATGTAGGGGTAAGAGTCTCCCGTTCGCCACCTAACGCAAAGCGAGAACCCCCTATCACGCTGTAATGTAGCAAACCCGATCCCGGTCTCATCGAAATCCAAAACGTATCTTTTAAGGGCCAAGTTGTTTTAAGGTTAAAACAATTCAATTCTTATCTATATACACAAAGATAGATAATTCAATAGATAATCTACATTATCATCCCAAACAGATAATTCACATGATCATTATAATTCAACCAAACATCCATATCATATATCAATCATATCTCATCAGAGATATCAAACAATGAAATACATTCAATCTCATTTCTGAGATTACATCCATTCAAGACAATCAATGTCATCCATTCTTATATAAGCAATGATTTACTTAATCACAAAATAATTAATTTAAAATGAATTAAATTAACTATCTCTATCCTTAATTAATTTAAAGTGAATTAAATTAATTACTTCATCTCTTAATTAATTTAAAATAAATTAAATTAATTACTTCATTTTAAATCTTACTTATATAATCATTAATTAATTACAAATAAATTAATTAATCATTCTCTAATTATCCACTTTAATTAATCACCTTGATTAATTATATTTTAATTACATTTAAGTAATTACCATTAATTAATTTCACAAATTAATTATTCCTAACCAAATACAGTAATTAACCTTTAATTACTTCATTAATTAATTAATTAATTATAATCAATTACTCTAATCCTTAATTAATTACAATTAATCACTTATCATTTGATTAATTAATCTTAATTAATCAATTCTTAATTATATCATTAATTAATTATAAACTAATGATCCCTAATTACATCTTTAATTATTTTATTAATTACATTAAGTAATTATTCTTAATTAATCCATAATTATTAATCACCTTTGATTAATATAATCCAGTAATTAACTTCCCTTAATTACTTTTATTAATTAATTATTTTTTTATTTAATTACCTTAACAAATAATTAATTACCTTATTAATTATCCTTAATCCTTTAATTAAATAATTTATTTAATTAATAACACTAGGTAATTAACCCTTAATCACTTTCTATTTAATTTCTTTCTTAAAATAATTATCCTCTAATTAATTTATTAAATAACTTCCCTTACTTAATTATATCCAGTAATTTTCCTTAATTACCTCATCAAGTAATTATACTACATTGATTTATAAGTGATTATCTTTAATTAATCACTAATTAATTACTTGGTTATTTATTTAACTAATTATTTAAATTTAATTAAATAATTTCTTAATCCTTATATTTAAAAGACTTTAATTAAGAAAATCATTTATCTTAATTAAATAAATTAAATTGACCAACAATTTAATTATCTTTCCATATTAATTATCTTAATTTAATTAAATCTCTTAACTTGTTTTATCTTTGTTTTTTTAAAACTTAAAACATTTTTCCTTTAGAAACTTTAAGCCTGTTTTCCCATACCGAGTACAACACTAAAAAAAACCCCGAAGAAAAACTCGAGACAACCCCCATACCTCCTTGCTTCGAGAAAAACATCAGAACCCCCCGAGACAAAACCCGAGCCAGAAGCCTTCTTCCCCAATTCCAAACTCTAGATGAACACGAACGTTCTCGTGCACGTGCACACACACGCTGGACGACGGCGAACTCCGACCTGGCCTTCGACAACTCAGATATCGTTACGTCATCACGATCGACTACCCCGAGATCCTCGATTCGTACGAGAATCGTAAATGACCAATGAACCCATAAGTTCGAAGAACAACATCACCGAAAAACGTTCGTCTCCGATGATCCCAGCCTCGAATCGCCATACTACCTCCACCACAACCACGTTTCGACATCCAGTTCCCATCGCAGGCCTTGCGATCAACTCCGATCAACTCTCGACAATTCGAAACTCATTTGAACATCACGTAAAAAGCAGGGTGTTAAACCCTATTTCATCATCGCATACTCACTCCGGTCTTCTAAAAATTTAATCTCCATTTTTCTGTTAAACTCCATCATACAATTGATCTTCAAACCTAAATACGACATCCAGTTCGTCGTTGATCGATGGAAATCGATCAAAATACCAAAATCAAACAACTCGAGACCATCCACTAATTTTCAAACTAAAAATCATGATATATATATTAAAATTCATGATTTTCTACCATCAATACAATCATGCAATCCAAACTAAAAATTGAATTCATAAATTTTTGACCCAATTTATATTTTCACTGTTCTTTATAAAATTTCGAGATGAATACTTAATATAAGTTCCAGGTCTTATTTTTAGGAGTTATACTACATGTTTCTGAACATTTTTCATTCACAAACCAAAGGCTAATAGTGACTAAATGATGAGAAGTTGGATTTTTAAAAGAATTTAAGCTCTAACAAAATCAACAGAGACTATATCTAACTATACAGGCATTCAAACATTCATATACAAACATGCATATAATTCAATTCAAGTATTTCAGATAACAGCATGATATTCATTCAAAATAACAATATGAAATCTAGGATTTAAAACTGTTTTTAAAAATAAGTTTACTCACCAGTTTATATCAGAGAACAGAGAATATATTCTGTTTCCTGGCTTTTCCAGATTTTTGAATTTCTTTTGTTTTTGCTTGTTGAATTTTAACTCTTGCTGTTGATCTTTGAAACTGATTTGTATTTGAGAAAATTTGAAACTGATGTTGCCTTTGATCTCCTTCCTCTATTTTTATTTGAATTTCCAGTTTCCATTTGATTTACAGAGTTGTTTGCTTCCAGATTTTTATTTCCAGACTTTTACTTCTTTAGATTTGATTCGAATTGTATTTAGTAGAGAGATGAAGAAAAGATAATCTTAAACTGAAAAATGAAAACAGATTTTTCTTCTTACATAAATTTTTACAACTTTAATTATCAAGGAGAAAAGAAAATAAAATAGATAAAGCCACTTGTCCTTTTAATTAGCTTACACATAGGTTTGCAAATTACAAATGTCTTTAAACTACCTTTAAAAACTTACAAGTGTACATTCTTATTTTAATTAATTTACTTAAGCTATACCTATGTATTTATAAAATATTTACATGTATATAAAATGTATTTATCTTTTATAAATAAGCTTTTAGATTTTAATAAATATACAAATGTGAGAAACAATTATTTAAAATAACTTATGCTTATATCAATTAAATATAACATACTTATATATGCTTGAGAAATTGAGTTTAACTCTCTATATATTTTTTACAAACCCATTTTGACTTATATTTGAATATTAAAAGAGAAAAGATTATTAAAACAAATAAACTTCTTAATTTAAACCTTATTTAAACTTAAGCTTACATATATATTTTTAAATAAGAAATTATTCTTGTTACTCAAATTATAAATATCATTTTCAAAAGTATTAAGTCAAATCACAAATTTCCAAATTACAAATTATATATATATATATATATATTAAAGTTTGGAAATACTTTATTAAATTCAAATTCAATATTCTTTTCATTCCAATATATGCAAATATATATATTCTAAATGAAAAATACTTTTAACATTAGCTTGATAATTATCATATTGAATTTAATACATAACTTCAAATAACAATATATATATACATATATATTATAATTTGATAACTTATCCTTTTATTAAATTAAAGACTCCTTATTTATAATATATACCTATATATATACATTATAAATATAAACACTTATATTAGTTTTAGAAAGATAAATCTTCCCAATTAAAATTTTAGAAAAGATATTCCCAAATTAAAATGTTATTAGTTTTCAAAAGAAATAAACTTGCCAATTAAAATATTATTAACCTTTTAAAATGAATAAACTTGTCAATTTTATAAAATAAAATCAACAAATCAATTTAATTATTAATAATGATTATTAAATTGATATTGCCAAATTTCAGGGATATCACAGGGGTTGTGCTTGAAACCCCCGAAGGGCGATCATTATGTTACGCATTAAGACTGGAATTTCCTTCTACAAATAATGAAGCAGAATATGAAGCTCTAATTGCTGGATTAAAGATTGCAAAAGAACTAAACATCAAAGCATTACAGATCTTCAGTGATTCTCAGCTTATTGTATGTCAAGTCAAGAAGGAGTTTCAAGCTAACGGAGGAAATCTGCATGCTTACTTATCAAAGGCTTGTGAGCTCCTTGACGATTTCGATCACTATTCGATAAGCCACATACCTCGAGAGGAAAATATGAAGGCGGATTCTCTCGCAAAGTATTCAAGTTCCGGAGAAGCTCAGTTATTGGGATTGGTTCCTGTGGAGGTCTTGTCAGCGCCAAGCACTGATGAAATGGATATCGACTGGATCATGACTGTATCTCAAGAACAAGAGTCATGAATGACCCCGATCAGAGAATATCTACTCAACAGTTCCCTGCCGGAAAATTCTAAAGAACGCCGAAAGCTGTTAAGAAAAGCATCGAGATATGTAATTCAAGATGGTCGGTTATACAGGCGGGGATTCTCAATGCCATTACTCCAATGTGTAACCAAGGAAGAAGCTAAGACAATTTTAGCAGAGGTACACAGAGGAGAATGTGGGGACCATTCAGGTGGCCAAACTCTTGCCAATAAAGTTCTCCAGTATGGGTATTTTTGGCCAGATATTAATCGAGATGTTGCTATCTACTACCGAAAATGCGACAAGTGCCAGATATTTGCAAAAATCCCAAGAGCACCTTCCACCGAACTAACGCAGATGGTCAGTCCATGGCCATTCGCCATTTGGGGGATAGACCTAATTGGACCTTTACCAATTGCTAAGTCGGGAATCAAATATGCTATTGTTGCTGTTGATTATTTCACTAAATGGGCTGAAGCAGAACCTTTGGCTTACTATTACCTCTAAAAAGATGATAAATTTTGTGACTACAAATATCATTTGCAGGTATGGTGTGCCACATAAGATAATCACAGACAACGGTACTCAATTCGAAAGCGAAGAGTTCCAGAACTTCTGCAAGCAATTCAAAATCCGAAAAAGCTTCTCAGCAGTGGCTAATCCGCAGGCAAACGAGCAAGTGGAGGCAGTAAACAAAATTATCAAGTCAACCATCAAAAAGCAGCTTGAAAAATCAAAAGGTGGGTGGGTTGATAAGCTACCACTAGCACTATGGGCATACAGAACGACCCATAAAACTGCGACCGGGCACACTCCATTCTCATTGGCATACGGATCAGAAGCAATGGTTCCAGTAGAACTAGAAGTTTCTTCACACAGGAGAATTCACTTCAACCAGGCTGAAAATGAAAAATTGCAACTCGAAGCACTTGACTTTCTTGATGAAAGAAGGGAAGAAGCTAGGCTCAGAGTTGCGGCCCATCAGCAAAGGATAGCATGGCACTTTAATTCTAAAGTCCGTCAACGAAGCTTCGAAATCGGGGACTTAGTCTTGAAAAGGATCATGACAGCAACTGGAGTGTTTGGACCAAATTGGGAAGGACCATATGTCATAGGCAATAAACTTCTTGATGGCACCTTCAAACTCACAACTGTCGAAGGAGATCCAATCCCAAGAGCCTGGAACAGCAATCACTTGCGTCCATATTTTACTTAAAAGCAATGCTTGAAATTGTAAAATGATAATGGATGCATCAATTGTATTGTAAACCATTGTAAAATCAGTGATGATCAATAAAAGAGCTATAAAGTGGATGTAGGCCCAGTTCTTGGCCGAACCACTATAAATTCTGTGTTCTTTATTATTAGAAAATGCCTATTTCATTTCAATGTGTAAATACTCTAAATGTATTGCTAAAATATCGATTTAATATTGCAGGTCATTAAAACAAAGCTTACCCATCACAAGGCCAAGTGAGCCCTGTAAATCACTTGATAAATGAATTTCAAGCCACAAAAAAGTTCCAAATTTAAATCCAACATAAGATGAACTTCACACAAAAGGTTGCTAATCCCACCAAAGGGGCACTTTTCAAAAGAAAAGGAACCAGACGCTTGTTAACTAATTATGATCATCTGTACAAATAGACATCTGATTAGATAACTCGCGTCTGCCCCGTGGAATCACTTAACAGTGAAGTTCACTTCTTCGGATGAAGCAAACTACTCACAAAAAGAAGGGAACATGGGCTCAGAGACGATAACAGGGGACCGCTAATGAGCAAACGACGAAGAGACATGGGCAAGCTAGTCAACAAAAGCCCTCTCCGGAGGCACAAGACCTCTTCTGAGGCGCAACTCTTCAGAGGATAAAGACCTCTTCGGAGGCATGCCAAAAAATGGAAATTCTCTTCTCAACAAAGAGGTTGGTGGAACCAGAAGGCGCAGGACCTTTGTTAACTAGTTGCGATGGTTTGTGCGAACGAACATCCAATCAAGTAACTTGCGTCCGCCCTATGGATCCATTTAACTATGAGAAAGTAACTTCCAGGCAATCAAATAAAGACCTCTTCGGAGGCACAAGACCTCTTCGGAGGCACAAGACCTCTCCGGAGGCATAAGACCTCTCCCGAGGCACTACAAGCCCTCTTCAGAGGCACCAGCCTTCACCAAAGGCACACACTGCCCTCTTTGGAGGCAGAAGATCTTCCCCAAGGCACACAAGACTTCTCCGGAAGCACAAAAAACAAGACTTCTCCGGAAGCGCAAGACTTCTCCGGAAGCACAAAAACAAGACTTCTCCGGAAGCACAAGACCTCTCTGGAGGCACAATGCTACTCCTCAGAAATGCCAAAAAGACCTCTTCGGAGGCATATTTCACCAAAGTTGAAGTGCAAAAATCTCTCTTTGGAGACCCACTTCGCTAGAGTTGAAATGTCAAAACATTCTTCAGAAGCTCGCTTCGCTGCGTAGGAAAATCCACTTTTCAAACAAATAAAAGTGATCATCCTCAAAAGATGAAGTGTTTTAAAAGAAAGAAAGAAAAAGATGAGAAGAGAAAACTTCTCCGATACAAGGCGTACTCTGTAACGACCCGTAAATTTCAACTGTTTTAATAACGTAATTAGTTGAAATTCTGTGAAATTTTAAACGATAAAATTTTGAAATAAAAATTTAATATTTGGAATACGTCTAGTTAAACATAGCAACTGGTAAATTTTCGTCCGAAAATATGAAAGTTTATTTCGCGCGTAAATTCACTTCAATTTAATCAGTTAAAAAGCAATGAAAATAAAATGTTTCCGAAACCTAAATATTTTTACATAGAAAAATTCTAAACCATCTTCCGAGCAAGATGTCAGTTTGTCGTTTTTCCAAATTCGGATATCTTTGGCTTCGTCGATCTTATTTTTCAGCGTTTTTCTTGCATTTTCCGCTGGTTTAAAATTCGAATTTTTATAAATTCAATCGTACCGTTGATATTTGTATACTGTTTTGATCGTCCCATCGTGCCGATCTCAGTGGTATATTCCCTTTCGCTTTTCGAACACCGGTACGCGACGGAACCCGCGAAACCGTTAACCGTATGGGTACCGTTTAAATATTGACCCGTGACCATTCGTTTATTCGCGGGTTGATAACCAACAGCCACTAAGAATTTATCTCTGCCTTTTTCTATTCCCCATTTCAATCTTTACTTCTATCTTCGTTTAAATCTTTATTTTCATTTCCGAAGCAATTATAATAACTTATAAATTAAATTGATTGCTCGTTCTCACCCTTTCACCACGCGAAAAACCCTCAACCTTCATATTCCACCTGATAGAATGAAATCTCTTTCCTCTCTCAGCCTTCCCTCCCCTCCAAAGCAGTCTTCCATTTCGCCCACCCATACTCACTGCCCAGATCCGATCCACCCCCTCGGCCACCTTCTGGCTCCACCACGCATGACACCTACCACCATTACACGTCAGCCCTTCCTCCACTAAAACCATTCCGAGCCATGCAAGCAACACGGCAAAATAGGGTAGCCTCCACCCCACAGTGCCGAGCGCCGCCTTCATTCCCTTTGCCACCTTCTGCTTCTCGCCATCACGTTAGTCATCGCAGCCACCTTCGTTTCGGCCCACCTTGCTCTCAACTCAGATCAATTCACCACCTCGGGCTGTTTCTATTCGAAGGTATATATATAGATTTATATATATTGCTTTACTGTTAGATTTATATGCATATGATATGTTGACAAATACATATGTCTAACTAAGATATATTCGTAGTCTGTGAGTTGATACATATAATCAAATTCAAGTTTCATTTACATATTACACATATATATAGTTTACGTATATGTATATTTCTTACCTTATAGTTTTGCTTTATAGTAGTTATATAATTTAGATGTTTGCTGTATGTATAGTAATAGTTTACAGTTTACATATTTTAAAGCATGTAAAGTTATCAGAGTTCTATATATAGGAGAATATATATTTTATCACTTTTTATATATGATTTTATTATAAGTTATATCTTATGAATATTATCTGTTCATGGCGTATAAGTTTCCAGTTATTATTTTCTTTAAAGTTAACATATGTTGTTCAAGATGGAGATATTATTTCTTTAAATTTAACGTTTCCAGCGGTGGCAAGAAGTAAATTAAAGGACCAGTCTAGTACCAAAAGATCTTCTGTCATCTATTTATGAATTTAATGCCATTTTCCAAATCCGCAATCGATTTCTGTGCTACTTCATTCGGAGGATAAATTCTAATTATTGGACATGTTTTCGAACTGTGCAAGGAAGATTGGTATGTGCGATTTTGTTGTTATATAGTTGTTCACCAACGTGTTCTTGATACCCAGATATAAAAAAAATTCCCATGTATTATTGTAATTTTCACAAGTTTCAGTGTTTATCACTATTTGAAAAAAAAAGTTTCCAGTTATTATATATACGTTAGTTTATATAAATCCGTTTTTCATGTGTGTATGAATTTATACAGACTATTTATAAGCTGTTGTTATTTATAATGGTTACAGTATATAAGGTATATATAGGTTGCAAATTATCTGTTAAAGTTGATTTTTATATAATATATATGCCTTTTTAAATCGGTAGTGGAATATGAGTGATTGCAGTCTTTATCTATTTGTTTATTAATAACGTGCGTTACATTTATATATACATAAGTAAGCCATTTGTTTACATATAATATATGTATAGATAAAGTGATGGTTTCTATGTATTGGAATAAAGCTAAGATATTGGACTTTTAAATGTAATATATATATTGTGACCTGATATTTGAAATTTTATACTATTTTAGCATTTGTCTAGTTTAAATTTTTGCAATATATATATATATTTATAATATTAATGTATATTTTCAGTTTATATCAAAACTGATTATCTTGTTCTCATCGGTTCTTATCTATCAGTTTTGTGGTCAATTCGTGCCCGTCTAGCCTTGCTTTGGAATTCGTGTCTGGATTTCGTAACTCGATTTCATTGCCTATCTCTCTAGCCTCGAATGGTGAGCACTCACTCACGATTAACGTTCTTTTATTTATTAAATTTGATTTCAATTGAAACGACAATTGAAATATGTTGCTGTTAGATATTTACACTGCTATTACCTGTATCAGTTCACCTGTGACATTTGACACCATTATCTGTTATATATGTAATGATAATCCAGTTTGGTTGTTAATTGATTGATTGTTGATGTTGATATTGGACGTTAAATTGTTAATGTTAAAATGATAAATAGTATGCAATTGAAATTGATATAGAATAGTTAAATGTTAAATTTGATTAAATGACATTTGTATAATATGACCCCTTTAACTGTTAAATTTATTGACACGTAGGATTTGTTTAATTACACTTTGAACCACTGAATGTATGTCGTTAAATTGATGATGTATGAAATTGTAAATAAATGACAAGTGAAAACCGTAATGTAATAATCTTTAATCTACATGAAATGATAGTGTAGATTCTAGAAATAATTATATTAATTCGTACAAATAACAATGCGAATTAATACGGTTATTTCGGGATTATTTGAATTGATTATTGGATTGTTATTGTTTGTTGTTATTGCTTGTTTATTTACTTTGACACTATCGCAGTTATCACACTGCAAGTTCCCTTTGTTATGCTTTGATTTTGAATTGAATTGGAATCGGGTTGAAATGATAAATACCCAAATTAAACTTTGACCTTGGATATAGAGAATTAAATAAAACCCGATTGGTCAAATAATTTGATTTAAAAATAAAATGAAGAATTTATTCGAATAAATAAGATGGTTTTGAAATGAAGTTTGAATTTGAATTTTTAATGAAAGGAAAATGTTAATATTTAATAATCTGAAACAAAATATTAACAATGTAATTGATGAAAGAATGTTGTTTAATTTGAGAAATTATTGAATTAAGTTGAAATTATAATTAAGTTTGAAATTATTAAGCTTTGAAATGATTTAATAATTCAGTTTGAAATTATAATTAAGTTTGAAATTATTAAACTTTGAAAATTATTTAATAATTAAGTTTTGAATTATTTAATAATTAAATAAGATTGAATTATTTAATGATTAAATTGAATTGAATTCTTTAATAAGTGAAATTGAATTTTTGAATAAGTGAATTTTACTTCGTAAATAATTGAAATTGAGTTTTTTTATTAATTAAGTTTGGAAAATTATTTAAGTAAGTAAATAAGTGAAATTGAATTTCTTTAACAAGAAATAAAATGTGATTTATTGAAATTAATGTAAGACTTGAAATTTAAAGAATTTGATTTGATGAATTTAATTTAATTCAAATTGTAAGTTTTGATTTAATGAAGTTGAACTTAAGAAATTGATTTGATGAATTGGAAATTTTATAGAAATTGTTTGAATGATAAAGTAACTTAACGAAAATTGAATGGAATCGATAATGAGTTTAAATTGATTTGAATGTTAAATTAAATTTATTTAAATGATTTCGGAATGAAAATTATATTCGAACTTGAATCAATATTTGAATTGTTTTAAATACAGATTGAAATTGGATTATAAGATTTTGAAATGATAAATTGGAAGTTTTTGAAACGTAAATATTGGAAATTGATTTAGAAAGACAAATGAAATGTTGGTTTACGAATTGAAATTGAAATTGAATTTGATTTGGTTTTGAAATAAATAAACGACCAATTGGTGTAATAATTACGGAAGTTATTAAAGAGACCGGAATTCAGTTATGGATATACTCTCTATCTAAACCGAAAACCACTTTAATAACTATACGCGGAGTGATGATCCAGAATGAAGTGGTTGGAATGATGTACGTGATGACTGAAGAAAGTGAATGATAATGGATAGCCTTGACACTTGTGTCAAATTGGAAATGACTAAAACAGGAGCTGTGCCGGGCCAATGGAGGATTAGCTACCTCAAGTGGACACACTTCTTCGAACTATACATTACATGTTGTCGATTGGTGCACCCTTGATTTTGGGAGTGTTGTTTCACGGTGTTGCGGGCGCTGCGGCGTTGCGTTCTCACCAGTCCGGATCAGGCGAACGGTAGTATCACTACCTTGGGTATTGCCTCATGTGCCTTGTCATACTTGTATTCCATTTATACGCGACCACTACGATTTTGATTTGTACCTTTAGTATATGGATTGCCCTCTGGTGACTTCCGGTTTTGGGGAAACTACGGTCTTGTATATGCTTTTGGGAATAAAAATGTGTTAAGGGTGGAATGGGCCATGACTTAACGCTATTTTGATATCTTCTTATATTACTGATAGACATTATCTACTTAGCGTACATTACTACCTAGTAGATAGTTTAACGGATCCTTAAAGGATGGTTATTCCAAACATCCTTTGAGTTACTTGTATTTCAATTGCTATTTCACTTGAGTTGGATTTATTGATATGAGAATGTTAATCCTGACTCGAGTGTCTTGTGTTTTTGCTTTACGCTCGGGTCAGACTGAGTGATCCAGTATTCGAGACTCACCTTTGAAGTTGGAGCTTTGCTTGAAGATCCAGCCATCTATTCTGCTTTCAATATTCGATGATTCTAGTCACGTATTCGGATTTGTATCTGATGTATTGTATTACTCTTTCGTTGTATCTGGTTTAACTCTGATGTAACCCATCTATTTATATAGTAGCTTCATGAACTACTATCTCTTTTATTTCCGCTGCACTTATTACTCTGTGTCTGTGATCTGTGATTATATTTTTTTACTGTATATGTTCAGTTTTGCCAAATTTAAATTAACAACGCGGTATTTTGAGCAATTCAACTCCGGCATGAGTGTCTACCTATACACTTATAATGGATGTGAATGGTTCAAAATTCTAGGTCGTTACAGTTGGTATCAGAGCTTTGGTAGCTCTAGGCAAAACTAAACATATAGGGCAAATGTATTTACAGAATCACTCTCATTCGAGTTTCAATCTTTTCCTTTTGACTCAATTCCTTTGGAATTTTGGAACGTTCCCTACGGTTCCAAAATCCATTCGTGTCCCTCACTATTCGTCTTCTTCCGAATTCTGGAACACCCCATAACTCCATTTTGAATGATATCTATAATAGATCGGCGGTCTCTCCAATCTTCGAATGATTTGTAAAGGGATGAAACTCCTTTACAATAGGCATTGATTTACCGGAGATTTCTGTATCCTCGGTTTACAATGCTATCTATCTCCTGCTATACCTGAATTCTATTTCTTGAGATCGAATGTCGATTTACCTCGGAATTCTACACCGATCTTATTTTTGAAGTCACGGTCGACCCGGTTAAGGTTGCCCGCGATTTATATAAACTTATCCATCGCGTTATTTTGTTATTTAATTATCTCGCCTTTGTTCAAACCTATCTTCGAATCGAAATTCTCTTTGATTTGAGTCAACAAAATTTGAATCTCTATACATGTTTTGAAATCTGTTCTTGTATCATCGAGCGAGGAATTGTATTTATAAATTAATATTTAAAATGTTTTAAAATATATTGTGTTGTTTGAGTTGCTGATGTTGATTTGGGTTTCCGATCGATTCGTCTGATCAACGCTATCGATAGGATTTCCAAAACACTTGAGCAGAACAAACTGACAAAATATCGTTTTCAAATTTGGTAAACAAAAAAAAAAGAAGTTTTGTATGATTACATTATATATAAATATAAGTTTTCTGAAATTAAATTGTTAATAAATTTGTTGTCTAAAAATAATAATATTTGATTTTCATTTATTGTTTTGTAAACCATTGACTATTGCATAAAATAAATAAATAAATGAATTTATAAACTTGTTTATAAATTTATTGGAATTTGAAATGAATCTAATTCAGAAATTTGAGAATTTATTAGTTTCCGGTGATTTCGAACTTTGGTTTAAAATTTTAAAGTATATAGTATTGAAGGTATTTTCAAATAGAAACCGTTTTCAAAGAATTTTAAAATGTCGAAATCAGTACTCTTCTCTTTTGTCGCTGGAAAATAATCTCGGTGATGGCGGCCGCATCATCGACATTCATTTTCGAGTTTCGAAGTGGAGATACTATTCTGTAGCTTTGCTACGGTTTTGTTTTGAAAAATATTTTGATTTGAATTTCTTCAATATAATTTGATTTATATATATATATATAGGTATCTTATTTTTAAATTTTATTTGATTTGATATAATATATTATATATATCTCTAAATTGTTTAAAGTCAATCGGAATCTAATTCTTAAATTTTGTTAAAGGATGATTTCAATTATAAATAAAACCAAAAATTTGGAATAAATATTTAAACTTGAATGATTGAATTGGGAAAATTTTATTTGTATATTGTTCAACTGTATTCTAATACAACTTACCTAAATTATTCAGAAGTTAAAATGTAATTGGAAATATACAATATAAAATTATTTTATAAATAAAATTTGAGTGTTTATAATAAATGTTATACACCTAAATTTTAATTATAAAATGTTAATGGAGATAAATAGAATAATAAGATAATTGAAAAATGAATTTTGTTTTGAAGGTTAATTAATAAATTGAAATTAGATCAACTTATAGAAATACCTTGAAATTGAAATCAATTAATGAATATAAATTAATTTAAATTTAAATTTATATGGTTTAAATTAATTTATATTGTTTAAATATATGTAATAAGATATATTAAGTGAAATAAACTTAATAAGAATTTGGAATAAAGAAGAATTTAAATTGCTGAAAAATATGATTATAATAAAAGACTATTCAAATTTATGGTTTTAGAAATTGTAAATTGAAGGTAATTGGATAATAAGATAATGAATTTAGAAATAGTTAATATTGATTTTAGTGAAATCAAATAGGTTAAATCAATTATTGAATATCAATTAATTTAAATTTGAATTTATATGGTTTAAATTAATTGTTATTTTGTATTTCAATTCTGTTTTTCTTTCTGGTTGTTTCTATTCTCCTACCTCGTTCCTTTTCGGGGACGAAAAGTTTTGAGTGGGGGAGAATGTAACGACCCGTAAATTTCAACTGTTTTAATAACGTAATTAGTTGAAATTCTGTGAAATTTTAAACGATAAAATTTTGAAATAAAAATTTGATATTTGGAATACGTCTAGTTAAACATAGCAACTGGTAAATTTTCGTCCGAAAATATGAAAGTTTATTTCGCGCGTAAATTCACTTCAATTTAATCAGTTAAAAAGCAATGAAAATAAAATGTTTCCGAAACCTAAATATTTTTACATAGAAAAATTCTAAACCATCTTCCGAGCAAGATGTCAGTTTGTCGTTTTTCCAAATTCGGACATCTTTGGCTTCGTCGATCTTATTTTTCAGCGTTTTTCTTGCATTTTCCGCTGGTTTAAAATTCGAATTTTTATAAATTCAATCGTACCGTTGATATTTGTATACTGTTTTGATTGTCCCGTCGCGCCGATCTCAGTGGTATATTCCCTTTCACTTTTCGAACACCGGTACGCGATGGAACCCGCGAAACCGTTAACCGTATGGGTACTGTTTAAATATTGACCCGTGACCATTCGTTTATTCGCGGGTTGATAACCAACAGCCACTAAGAATTTATCTCTGCCTTTTTCTATTCCCCATTTCAATCTTTACTTCTATCTTCGTTTAAATCTTTATTTTCATTTCCGAAGCAATTATAATAACTTATAAATTAAATTGATTGCTCGTTCTCACCCTTTCACCACGCGAAAAACCCTCAACCTTCATATTCCACCTGATAGAATGAAATCTCTTTCCTCTCTCAGCCTCCCCTCCCCTCCAAAGCAGTCTTCCATTTCGCCCACCCATACTCACTGCCCAGATCCGATCCACCCCCTCGGCCACCTTCCGGCTCCACCACGCATGACACCTACCACCATTACACGTCAGCCCTTCCTCCACTAAAACCATTCCGAGCCATGCAAGCAACACGGTAAAATAGGGTAGCTGCCACCCCCACAGTGTCGAGCGCCGCCTTCATTCCCTTTGCCACCTTCTGCTTCTCGCCATCACGTTAGTCATCGCAGCCACCTTCGTTTCGGCCCACTTTGCTCTCAACTCAGATCAATTCACCACCTCTGGCTGTTTCTATTCGAAGGTATATATATATATATTTATATATATTGCTTTACTGTTAGATTTATATGCATATGATATGTTGACAAATACATATGTCTAACTAAGATATATTCGTAGTCTGTGAGTTGATACATATAATCAAATTCAAGTTTCATTTACATATTACACATATATATAGTTTACGTATATGTATATTTCTTACATTATAGTTTTGCTTTATAGTAGTTATATAATTTAGATGTTTGCTGTATGTATAGTTATAGTTTACAGTTTACATATTTTAAAGCATGTAAAGTTATCAGAGTTCTATATATAGGAGAATATATATTTTATCACTTTTTATATATGATTTTATTATAAGTTATATCTTATGAATATTATCTGTTCATGGCGTATAAGTTTCCGGTTATTATTTTCTTTAAAGTTAACGTATGTTGTTCAAGATGGAGATATTATTTCTTTAAATTTAACGTTTCCAGCGGTGGCAAGAAGTAAATTAAAGGACCAGTCTAGTACCAAAAGATCTTTTGTCATCTATTTATGAATTTAATGCCATTTTCCAAATCCGCAATCGATATCTGTGCTACTTCATTCGGAGGATAAATTCTAATTATTGGACATGTTTCCGAACTGTGCAAGGAAGATTGGTATGTGCGATTTTGTTGTTATATAGTTGTTCACCAACGTGTTCTTGATACCCAGATATAAAAAAAAATCCCATGTATTATTGTAATTTTCACAAGTTTCAGTGTTTATCACTATTTGAAAAAAAAAGTTTCCAGTTATTATATATACGTTAGTTTATATAAATCCGTTTTTCATGTGTGTATGAATTTATACAGACTATTTATAAGCTGTTGTTATTTATAATGGTTACAGTATATAAGGTATATATAGGTTGCAAATTATCTGTTAAAGTTGATTTTTATATAATATATATGCCTTTTTAAATCGGTAGTGGAATATGAGTGATTGCAGTCTTTATCTATTTGTTTATTAATAACGTGCGTTACATTTATATATACATAAGTAAGCCATTTGTTTACATATAATATATGTATAGATAAAGTGATGGTTTCTATGTATTGGAATAAAGCTAAGATATTGGACTTTTAAATGTAATATATATATTGTGACCTGATATTTGAAATTTTATACTATTTTAGCATTTGTCTAGTTTAAATTTTTGCAATATATATATATATTTATAATATTAATGTATATTTTCAGTTTATATCAAAACTGATTATCTTGTTCTCATCGGTTCTTATCTATCAGTTTTGTGGTCAATTCGTGCCCGTCTAGCCTTGCTTTGGAATTCGTGTCTGGATTTCGTAACTCGATTTCATTGCCTATCTCTCTAGCCTCGAATGGTGAGCACTCACTCACGATTAACGTTCTTTTATTTATTAAATTTGATTTCAATTGAAACGACAATTGAAATATGTTGCTGTTAGATATTTACACTGCTATTACCTGTATCAGTTCACCTGTGACATTTGACACCATTATCTGTTATATATGTAATGATAATCCAGTTTGGTTGTTAATTGATTGATTGTTGATGTTGATATTGGACGTTAAATTGTTAATGTTAAAATGATAAATAGTATGCAATTGAAATTGATATAGAATAGTTAAATGTTAAATTTGATTAAATGACATTTGTATAATATGACCCCTTTAACTGTTAAATTTATTGACACGTAGGATTTGTTTAATTACACTTTGAACCACTGAATGTATGTCGTTAAATTGATGATGTATGAAATTGTAAATAAATGACAAGTGAAAACCGTAATGTAATAATCTTTAATCTACATGAAATGATAGTGTAGATTCTAGAAATAATTATATTAATTCGTACAAATAACAATGCGAATTAATACGGTTATTTCGGGATTATTTGAATTGATTATTGGATTGTTATTGTTTGTTGTTATTGCTTGTTTATTTACTTTGACACTATCGCAGTTATCACACTGCAAGTTCCCTTTGTTATGCTTTGATTTTGAATTGAATTGGAATCGGGTTGAAATGATAAATACCCAAATTAAACTTTGACCTTGGATATAGAGAATTAAATAAAACCCGATTGGTCAAATAATTTGATTTAAAAATAAAATGAAGAATTTATTCGAATAAATAAGATGGTTTTGAAATGAAGTTTGAATTTGAATTTTTAATGAAAGGAAAATGTTAATATTTAATAATCTGAAACAAAATATTAACAATGTAATTGATGAAAGAATGTTGTTTAATTTGAGAAATTATTGAATTAAGTTGAAATTATAATTAAGTTTGAAATTATTAAGCTTTGAAATGATTTAATAATTCAGTTTGAAATTATAATTAAGTTTGAAATTATTAAACTTTGAAAATTATTTAATAATTAAGTTTTGAATTATTTAATAATTAAATAAGATTGAATTATTTAATGATTAAATTGAATTGAATTCTTTAATAAGTGAAATTGAATTTTTGAATAAGTGAATTTTACTTCGTAAATAATTGAAATTGAGTTTCTTTATTAATTAAGTTTGGAAAATTATTTAAGTAAGTAAATAAGTGAAATTGAATTTCTTTAACAAGAAATAAAATGTGATTTATTGAAATTAATGTAAGACTTGAAATTTAAAGAATTTGATTTGATGAATTTAATTTAATTCAAATTGTAAGTTTTGATTTAATGAAGTTGAACTTAAGAAATTGATTTGATGAATTGGAAATTTTATAGAAATTGTTTGAATGATAAAGTAACTTAACGAAAATTGAATGGAATCGATAATGAGTTTAAATTGATTTGAATGTTAAATTAAATTTATTTAAATGATTTCGGAATGAAACTTATATTCGAACTTGAATCAATATTTGAATTGTTTTAAATACAGATTGAAATTGGATTATAAGATTTTGAAATGATAAATTGGAAGTTTTTGAAACGTAAATATTGGAAATTGATTTAGAAAGACAAATGAAATGTTGGTTTACGAATTGAAATTGAAATTGAATTTGATTTGGTTTTGAAATAAATAAACGACCAATCGGTGTAATAATTACGGAAGTTATTAAAGAGACCGGAATTCGGTTATGGATATACTCTCTATCTAAACCGAAAACCACTTTAATAACTATACGCGGAGTGATGATCCAGAATGAAGTGGTTGAAATGATGTACGTGATGACTGAAGAAAGTGAATGATAATGGATAGCCTTGACACTTGTGTCAAATTGGAAATGACTAAAACAGGAGCTGTGCCGGGCCAATGGAGGATTAGCTACCTCAAGTGGACACACTTCTTCGAACTATACATTACATGTTGTCGATTGGTGCACCCTTGATTTTGGGAGTGTTGTTTCACGGTGTTGCGGGCGCTGCGGCGTTGCGTTCTCACCAGTCCGGATCAGGCGAACGGTAGTATCACTACCTTGGGTATTGCCTCATGTGCCTTGTCATACTTGTATTCCATTTATACGCGACCATTACGATTTTGATTTGTACCTTTAGTATATGGATTGCCCTCTGGTGACTTCCGGTTTTAGGGAAACTACGGTCTTGTATATGCTTTTGGGAATAAAAATGTGTTAAGGGTGGAATGGGCCATGACTTAACGCTATTTTGATATCTTCTTATATTACTGATAGACATTATCTACTTAGCGTACATTACTACCTAGTAGATAGTTTAACGGATCCTTAAAGGATGGTTATTCCAAACATCCTTTGAGTTACTTGTATTTCAATTGCTATTTCACTTGAGTTGGATTTATTGATATGAGAATGTTAATCCTGACTCGAGTGTCTTGTGTTTTTGCTTTACGCTCGGGTCAGACTGAGTGATCCAGTATTCGAGACTCACCTTTGAAGTTGGAGCTTTGCTTGAAGATCCAGCCATCTATTCTGCTTTCAATATTCGATGATTCCAGTGACGTATTCGGATTTGTATCTGATGTATTGTATTACTCTTCCGTTGTATCTGGTTTAACTCTGATGTAACCCATCTATTTATATAGTAGCTTCATGAACTACTATCTCTTTTATTTCCGCTGCACTTATTACTCTGTGTCTGTGATCTGTGATTATATTTTTTACTGTATATGTTCAGTTTTGCCAAATTTAAATTAACAACGCGGTATTTTGAGCAATTCAACTCCGGCATGAGTGTCTACCTATACACTTATAATGGATGCGAATGGTTCAAAATTCTGGGTCGTTACATACTCTATTGAAAGCAAAATAATATTTCCTCAAAAATGGAAAAATTATTCTCCAAAATAAGAGTACGAGTCTGTTCAGAATATTGCAATGAGCCGTGGTATGGGGGCACATAGCTATATTAATGAAAATAACGCTCAAACATCATACCACGAGCCCACTGCAGTATCGTATAAAGTAAATAAAGAAACTTGTGCAAAAACAAGGAATAAATGTATTCACACATATACTGACAAGAAATTGTACAAGTAAAAAGAACCATTTTATTCCATACTATAAAGTTTTTGTACATATGCAGGTTTCAAGCGGAGGCCGGTATCTGCACAATCTCTGGTCAGAACATACAAAAAGCAAAATAAGAAAAGTAGAGTCCAGCTTATCACTCCTTCTTCCTGCCACCTTTAGTACCCTTGCCCGGTTTGATGACTAGTTTCAGAATCCGGTGTGGACGGGTTGGGGAAGAAGGTGTAGCTGGATCTTCTTCTGCTTTATCTTCTCCAGCTGAAATGGTTTTCTTCTTCTTCCTCACGGCGCGCTTCCCTTTCCTCTTCAAAGAAGACTCACTTCCCGAAGTAAGCAGCGCAGAAAGTTTCGTGTTATCATCAAGAGACTGCTCCGGAGTCTTCTCACTGTCCTCAAAATCTTCCTCCTTCTGCTCTTGTGAAGCAGGTGGATCCTCCAAGCCTTGAAGGGCTTCTATTTGCTCTTCCTGCAAACCCGGTTGAGAAGCAGGAGTGACTTGAAGGGTTGGAAGAGGAACAGCTGGAAGAGGAGAAGTGTGTACAACGTTCGGTGCCTCCGCTATAGAAGAAAAGAAGTTAAAATCAGTATTCTCTGAAAAAAGGGAAGATATTGGTTCATCGAGATTTAAGTAACAATCGAGAAATTCATCAAACTCGGTTGAAGCAAACGAGTAGTCAACTTGGGCTAGATCAGGCTTGGAGTTACCTGGAGAAGTTGGTTTAATCACATTGATCTCAAATTGTTTAGCTTCAGCGTCATCCTGGGACATCTCCTCGACTTGAACAGCGTGAGGCTCAGTAGTCGCGATTTTGACTTCGATTTGTGTAGGAGGTGAAGAATAGGAACTAGAGCCAACGTTATCAGGGTCGACCGAAGCTGGAGGACGAGCGGGGGCAGTTACAGTCGCTTTCTCTAAGCACTCTCCTCCTGATGCTTCGGCTCGCTCCTTAGCAAGCTGCTCTTTTCCCCTGGCAAGGGCGGTACGCGCTTCATCATCCAGATAGGTCGCCTCGAGATCCGCTTCTGCATAGCCAGCGCCTCCGAACATGTCAATGATCGCTTCCCACACTTCAGCCAAAGTAGTTTCATATGTCGATCCCAGAAATGAGAGGCTTCCGCGCCCCAAAACGCTATGGATATAAAAGTCAAATAAAGTAGAGCTGACTTTGGCCTTCGTCGCCTCGTGCGACTGCTCAGCCGCTTGTTTTTCAGCCGTGGCTGTAGCTTGGCCGGCAACTGCCTCATCCCGCTCCTTTTCAACTTTGAGAAGTCGAGCTTCTAATGCTGCAATCTCCAAATCTTGCGAGCTAACTCTTTCCCGCAGTTGAGCGGTATCTTTGCGATATTTTTCAGTAACATGCTGCTCTGCCTCAAGTTTCATTTCAGCATCCCTTTGAGCAGCATATGCGTCTCGCACTTGTTTTTGAAAAACTTCTTCTTTCTGAGAGTGCGAAACAGAAGAAGTGGCGAGATCTTCTTTGAGTTTTTTAACTTCGGACTCAAGTCTCGCATTGTCGTCAGCGATGCTCGCCATCTCTGCATCATGCTGCTTGCAAATTTTATCCCATTCTGTCTTGTCATTCTCCATTGTCAACATGGCTTCAAGATTCATATGGTTAACTCTTTGAAGCTCATCAACAAGTTTCTGCCATCTGGATATCCTCTCGATATCAAGCTTAACAGCATTAAGGTTCCTAAGCATGGCTTGCTTATCGATTGGTACCAAGTCCAAATCGAAACGCACCCCTTTTAAGCACCAATTTGGGAATCGGCTTTGAAGTGTAGGGGGACCGTCCCCGACTTGATACTGAGGCCTGTTGATAATTGTTTGAATGTCAGACTTCTTGAGAGCAGGAGAACCGGAGGAGGTGTCAAGAGGGTTAGGAGCATCGGTCTTCTCAGAAAATGCAGACGCTAATTGATCGCTAAGTTTAACCCGTTTGCTCGGATCGTCAGTAATGTGGCCCTTCCCCTTATCATCATGGGATTTCCTCTTATAAGAATCATCCCCTCTGTGAGAAGAGTCGTGTCGATCATCCCTTCTTCTTTGCTGCTCCTCATAAGTTCGCCTTTCATGAGCTTTTCTAGCAGCTCTTTCTTCATCTGTTTCTCTTGGGGCAGTGAGATAGCGCCTAAAATCATAAGTTTCGCGGCTTCCATGGCGCTGGAATTTGTGGTAGTACGAGCCACTTCGCCCCATCGGAGAGTCTGAAAGTGAAAAAAGACAAAATCATAAAAATCTTCGAAGTGAAGAAGCTAAGTGCGTATAAGTGCTGAAAAATTCTGTGTGTATGGCGTGTAAACTATGCACGTCGAGCTACAAACCACTCTTCGGCTTGGGAGTAACGTCAACTTTTGCAACTGGCATTAACTCTAGGGTTGATGGAGTTTGCTGCAAGACGGATGTCGCCTCAATTGCTGAAGGAATAACTTTGGTAGTAATAAGGTCATCCTTAAAGAGTTCTTGTGAAGTTATCATTAAGTCGCTTAGATCATCAAAAGTATCTCCACCGTCGTGCTCAGCGGAGTCTTCTCTTTCAACTCCTTCTTCGATCACCGGGGAAAGCGAGAATTTACCAGATGAACCCGCAACATCGGCAGGGGTGGAGCACTTCACCAGTGCAACCTCTACAGTAGGTTCCTTCGGAGCAATCTCTTCTGTAGAAACTGGGGCATTTAACGTCTCTACTTGAGAACCAGAGGCACCCAATGTTTCGATCTCAGAACTAGAGATTTCGTGAATCTGGGTAGATCGTGAGGAGTGTAGAAGTCCGAACTGATGCAGGAACTCATCTTTCAACAAAAATTTGGTGCTTCTTTCTTCAGCAGTCACAGCGTTTAAAGTTTCAAAGATAGACTTGAGGCTGGGATTCCTAAGTGGAGGTGGAAGTACTGCAAAAAGTAGAAAATGAAGTTAAGCATTTGATAATTCGAGTTTCGAAAGGCTCATGAGATGAACAGAGAAAGACAATCTTACTTCCGACTCTCCAGACGGCATAGAATCCTGGAGGACAACGAACGAAAAAGAATTGACTTAAGAACCCGTGTGCACTGTCAGGCAAGTCTAGAATCAATTTGCGGTTTCTTTCCCCTCTTACAAGTATAATTGAAGGGTGGTCTTTGTTCTTCGCAAAGGTGCACAAATAGCAAGTCTCATCAAAGCTTGGAAGATGGTTGAGTGTCCTCCTAAACAGAACACACAACCCCATCAAGACGGCATAACCGTTGGGGTGTAGCTGGAAGGGAGAGATAGCTAATCGAAGAAAAACCTCTCGGAGAAAATCGTTGAATGGCGGGATAGCTCCACTCAAGCACATTTGACGATTAACTGCGACAAAACCAAAAGGTGGCCTGTCAGCAGTGTCATTTGCTCCAGGAAATAAAGCATCTGCTTCGGCAATACCGAACTGGATGCACAGTTGTCTGAAAACTTTGTGGCTCACGGTGGTCGGAGTTCTTTCTGGAGGGTCGATCAATGGGTTAGCAATCGGGAAATCTTCTCCGGCTGGTCCTGTATCTTCTTGTTGAGATGCCATTCTACACAGGGAACTGGATATTCAAATATGAAGGTGCACGTTTCCTAAAAGTGCGAAGTGTTGTGCAAAACTAATACAATAACAAGCAAATATAACTGAAATCAAGTTAATTGATATTTGTCGATTATAAAGTTTCAAGGCTTGTTATCTTAAGTCCAAGTACAGTGTTGTGTTGATGCAAACAAATCAGCTTTAATTGATTATTTCAGCTTTGCTTTAATACTTCACTTAGACTTGTTAATTCACAGCATTTCATTCACATAAGTTCATTTAAGTGGATTATTCTTTGTCGGCTAATCTGACGTTCGATGTGGGCAGTCAATGGCAGTATATTCGTCCCATTTTTTCTGCAAGTATTGTGTTTAACAGGTTATTAGCATTAAAGTTAAAAAGATCTGCAAAAAAGTGCAACACAGTTCAAGCTCGAGTTCAGTCAAATTCTCCTAGAACTTTACAAGTCATAGGTCGTCCAGCGACCTAGCATAGGTCAGAGATGTTCGGCTTTATTTAGGTCGCAGGAATTCTTAGGTCGCAGGAAATGTTCTAAGTGTTAGCTCGGCCGCGACCTATATGTTAAGGGTTAAGTCGCAGAAGGTTGTTCAGCTTTATTTAGGTCGTAGGAATTCTTAGGTCGGTCAGGATTCTTGAGTCGTAAGACTTAGGTCGCAAAAATCCCAACACGACCTAATTTTTAGGTCGCTCAGATCTGATAGGTCGCTGACTTCCTCTCCACGCAATCACTTACTAGACCCGATAACCCGATATCGCCATTACAAAGAAATCTATCGTCCTCTTCGTGAATTTCATTCATCTCCACAAACCACCAAACCACCCAAAAAATCGATTCCAAATCCCTCCGATCCATTATAAATATTACCGTGCCTTCATGAATCACAACAACATATCAAACGATGATCAAAAATCGATTGTAACGACCATTCAAAATGAAGCACGACACATGAAATTGGACTTGGGTCGGAAAGCATGGATTCACGATTGAGCGGCGATTATGGTGGAATAGAGATCGAATTCACTTACGTAGTATGTTGGTAGAGATGAATCAATGACTAAATGGATTGAATTCGCCTTTGGAAGTTCGGAGATTCGTCAATGGCAGTGGGAGATCGGAGCAGTAAGGTAGGGAGGAAGGAGCGACCTAACAGTTTATAAAGGGCAAGAAGGAGACGAATGGGCGCGCGAGTTAATATGTGTTTTTAGGTCGCTCACGACCTAGCAAAGTTAAGTCGAAGCACACGACCTACGACATGGCCTGTACTTCGAGGGGTAAGTGTTAACTCCTATTTTTGAGCGACCTAAAACTCCACGACCTAAGGAACTTCACGATCTAACGACCTAAGGGACTTCACGACCTAAGGGACTTCACGACCTAAGGAACTTCACGACCTAAGGGACTTAACGACCTAAGGGACTTCACGGCCTAAGGAACTTCACGACCTAACGACCTAAGGACCTAACGACCTAAGGGACTTCACGACCTAACTACTAAAAGGACCTGCGAGCTAACGACCCAGAAGTCAGCGACCTAAAACACTCACGACCTAAGAAGTTAACGACCTAAGGCTTCGCGACCTAACAACCTAAAGCTTCGCGACCTAACTTCACAAAGCAGCTAAACGATCTAAAACTTCTGCAACTACTCCTTAGGTCGCTTACGACCTACCACTTGCCACCTTGTTCAGATAAGACCGAATGCAACTCCATAAGGCTACACTTCCTAAGTTGCGAGTGGACCACGACCTATCTTAGGTCGCTCGCGACCTACGACCTAACTTAGGTCATACACGACCTAAGACTTGGAGGGGAATTTTTGCCTAGAATCTTCCTATAAATACGGCCTTAACTCCAACTAGGGGGGGACTTTTGGCTGATCTTCTAAAGGACCGTTACTCTGCTGAATTCTTGACTCTTCCAACACATCAAGCATTCTAAACATTGAAGACACTACAACAAGCTCCAAAAGAGATCTTGCACATCCGACATGGATTCAAAGAATCTTATCACATCGAAGCTTGAGCTATTAGTCTGAAGTGTTTTGGAATCGAAGTGTATTGTATTTTGAAGTGCATTGTATCAACTTGTAACCAATTCAACAATAAAAGAATATAAAGTGGACGTAGGCTTAATTATGAGCCGAACCACTATAAAACTATTGTCTCTTTACTTTTCTGCTATTTTCAGCTTATATTATGTTCCCGTACCAACGGGTGGTGCTTTCACATTACTACTACACACACCAGGGTGTTAGCGTTCAATTTTTAGCGTTAACAATCATCATGGAAACAACCGCTTGTTGTTTGCGACTAAGTGCATCGACAACTCGATTTCCCTTTCCGGGAGTATAAAGGATATCCAGATCATAAGAGGCAAGGAATTCGAGCCAACGCTGTTGACGCAAATTAAGTTCCTTTTGAGAAAATAAATATTTCAAAGACTTATGATCAGTATAAAGTATAAACTTTTCTCCCAAAAGATAATGTCGCCAAATACGAAGGGCGAAAACGATAGCCGTGAGTTCTAAATCATGTATGGCATACCTAGTCTCAGTTGGCTTCAATTGCCTAGAAGCATAAGCAATAACACGTTCTTTTTGCATAAGAACGGCACCCAAACCAACGCGACTAGCATCAGTATAAACAACAAAATCTTGATTCCCTTCGGGAATAACAAGAATAGGAGCATCAGAAAGGAGTTCTTTTAATTTCTGAAAAGAAGTTTCACATTTGTCCGACCAAATGTATTTAACACCTTTCTTTGTTAAGCCAGTAAGAGGCACGGCAATCTTAGAAAAGTCTTTTATAAAACGGCGGTAATAACCTGCCAATCCGAGAAAACTACGGATTTCAATCACGCTCTCCGGTCTCTTCCAATTTTGAATCGCTTCAATCTTTGAAGGATCCACTGATATTCCAGATTCGGAAATAATATGACCGAGAAACTTCACACTAGATTGCCAAAAGTGGCATTTGGAAAATTTTGCTTTTAGTTGATTGCTCCTAAGAGTTTCCAATACAATTCGAAGATGTTTTTCATGTTCCTCTTCGGTTTTAGAATACACAAGAATATCATCAATAAAGATGAGAATGAACCGATCGAGGAAATCATTGAAAACTCGATTCATAAGGTCAACAAAATAAGCTGGAGCATTCGTTAAACCAAATGACATAACTAGCCATTCATAAGATCCATATCATGTACGGAACGAAGTCAAAGGAATACTATCCTCTGCAATACGAAGCTGATGAAAACCGGTAGCCAAGTCCAATTATGAAAAGACTCTAGCACCACTAAGTTGATCAAACAGATCATCAATCCGAGGTAAAGGATATTTATTCTTAATAATAAGATCATTAAGCTTGCGGTAGTCGACGCAAAGCCTAAGTGTACCATCGGACTTACTTACGAAAATAGCTGAAGCTCCCTAAGGCGAGGAACTAGAGCGAATAAGTTGCTTCGTCTCTAACTCGGATAATTGTTTGCGCATCTCTTCATTCTCCTTATTAGACATGCGATAAGGAGGACGGGTAATAGGTTGAGCTCCAGGTATAAGATTAATTTTGAACTCAATTGCTCGCTTAGGTGGTAGTCCTAAAACGGGCTCAAAGATGTCGGAAAATTCACGAACGACGCGAATAAGAGAAATGACATCCTCCTCATCATCATTATCATCATCACGAGGATTTAAAGAATATAAAGATGCAACCAAAGCGGAATCCGAATCTTTAAGAACAATAGAAATCTGATTAACAGATTGCGGATGACGGAGATAAATAGTCCGCTCAGGACATAGGATATGAGCTTCATAACGAGTAAGCCAATCCATACCCAAAATCATTCCAAAGCCTAAGTAACGCATGACATGCAAATCGGCTAGGAAAGATAAATCACACAAAATAATCTCGACATCTTTACAAAGCAGACTAAGAGTTGCGGATCCACCAACCGGATTCGCAATTCTTAAAGAAGTCATTAAAGCAACAACACTTAAAGAAAAAGTGTCTACAAGTTCCTTTGATATAAAAGAATGGGATGCACCCGTATCAAAGAGAACTCTAATAGGTTGATCATGAAATATAATAATGCCATCAAGGACAGAATGAGACATACCTTGACCGCGAGATGTGTTGCCAGGGGCTTGAGCAACATTTAACTTTCCCTCCTTGTCTTGAAGCTTAGGGCACTGGTGCATAAAATGATCTGGACTTTTACAATAGCGACAAGAGCGGGGCTTTAAACACTTCTTCGAAAAATGGCCCTTAGCACCACAGTTGAAACATTTCTTATCACTGGGGGAAAATGTCTTTGCAGCAGGAGTTGCTTGTTTACCCTTTTTGTTGGGATAAGGACCTTTGAACTTGTTAGGCCTTTTCTTGTTGTTGAAGTCTGGTTTGGTAGCCACCACTTCAACATCACTGTCCTTATCAGCCTCTTCAAGACGAAGAGCGATATCAATGAGTTGATCGAAAGAAACTTCTAATTTTAGAAGTAATGGCTTCTTGAGATTCTTGTTTAAGCCATAGACGAACCTCTGGTTCTTCTTCAATGGGGTGTTGATGTATTCAACCCCATATTTAGACAGTGACTCGAAGGATGCGACATAATCTATCACAGAGGATTCACCTTGAACAAGGTCTATGAAACGACGAGCCAATGTTACCTTCTCTGCTTCTGGTACGAATTTTAATTCGAAGCGTTCTCGGAATTGCTCCCAGGTGAGATCAGCTTCATTAATTTCAGAAATGAGAAGTTCGTACAAATCCAGTGCTCTTTCTTGGAGCATACTGGAAGCCACCTGAACATGGTGAAGATCGACAAGATTCATGCGAGAAAAGATTCTATCGCATGTTCTTAACCAAGCCTGGACTTCAATAATAGTTTCGGAACCTTTGAACGGTTTCCCACCTAAGTTGGTATAATCGTTGCACAAACGTGGAAATCTAGACTTAGGATGAGTAGGTTCCTGATTAGGACCAGCTGCTTGAGCATTCTTTACTAAATCAAGAAGCCGTTGAGCGGTCATAAAAACTCCATCCTAGGGAGTAACAATAGATGGTCCAGCTCTGGGACGACCTGATCTAGACATTCTCTTCTTTAAGAAAGAGAGAAGAAGAAAAAGGTTATTCACCAAATGAATATCAAGCAATCTTGATAGATGGAACAAGGAATCATAAAGAAAACAGGATGAATCGGTTCGAAGACTCGAACTAAATCCTGAAACACAACTCCTAAGGTGGACTTAGGACGATGATCCTTGTTAAGTTATTCTACATTATTCCAATGTTTGGCTCTGATACCAGGCTGTGACGCCCCACCTCTATACCCACGCTAACCAAGAACACTACCAGGTAGTGTTGTCAATTAGCACGGAGAATAAGGCTGTGGAGGAGCGACCATCCATGTAACTTCTTTGTGCGAGCACCGATATGTCAGATAGATTAGAATGCATATCTTTTAAGGAGGAAATCCGACATACCGATACAAACTCAAAGTTATCACATGGTTGCTATATATAATCTTTGGAAACAAACATAGAAGTAATCATAACATAATCAGTCACAGACATCCATATCACAAAGGCGGAAAAAGATATGAATATTTATATAACACATGAAAGTGTACATCAGAGTAGTGGTTAGAAAGATCCACAATAATACAAAAGGAATAGCAACATGTGCTATACAAAAGAATACATCAATGAGTCTATATCTCAAATTTGTACAATCAAAAACTACTAATCTAAGTAGTTAGCCAAAAGTCAGAGTAATCCTGAAGAGAAGTCAAGCAGAAGCACCTGTAACATCTCGGTCTGACCCGAGTATTATTTATAAGAAAATAATAAATGGATCAGTCTAGCTATAAATATCAGATGATAAGGTATAGGATAAATAATATGGCATGAACATGTAACAATCATAACGGCATACTACTATAAGTATGTAAATGATAATCAACAAAAGATCAATCAATATCACAAGAATATTCTCAAAGATAAAATAGGGTATCATACCCTAAACTTGTATTCATAACAAGTCAATAACACATAAATTCACCAATGCACAAAAACTGATATCATATCAATGAAAATCATGAAAATTGGTGAAGCACAAATTCCAGAAATCATCACAAGAAATCCAGATAAACACATAAAAAGGGGGAGGCCTAACACATGAACGGGAGCATGAAAACTCACCAACGCGTATAACACATGAACGAGAAGCTATCTCATGGAAGCTATCCATTAAATTTTCACACAGGAATGGCCCGAAGACCATGGGGTGCTACCCCATATATGTGATGGCGAAACATCACAAAAGCGGGGTCTAGTCTCCCTCGCAGACAAAGAGACATCGCTCAATCGCTAGTCTAAATCACAAAAATGATCGTCATGATCATAAGGAAATGTCAATTACACTAAGCCAGTAAATATATGAGTTTGGCTTCATGTCCCATAACCACTAGCTTAACTTAAACATTTACGAACAAACTGTAGATCTTCACTAGAAAATTGTCACAAAAAGGGTTCAATCGAACAAGTCCAAGAGCTAATTGACAAAGTGAACTCAAGCGTTTCATACCACCCGTTTTACTAAGTCGTTTAATTCGATTTCTCATCCGAGTGAAGTAAAGGCTTGTATATACTAGTAGATTAGAAAACAGTTTAGGTAAAGAGCTTTTGTAATAAAATAGAGTTGAAATCGTTTTGATGAAAGAGTTTTGATATTTACTACTAGTATTGAAACCTTCATGTTTTTAAAGTGACAAACACAAAAATGATTGTAGAACAATCAATCACAGAAATTCACATTCGATAACGTGAATAAAATCCAAGGAAATCAGCTCAAAATGCATTAAAGTGGAAGTAGATGGAGCGACATAGCATGCCGAACGACCTAACAAGATACAGGTCAAACGACCTAGTGGTATCAAGTGCCGAGCGACCTAGTGGTAACCAGAGCTGAGCGACCTAAAGAATTCAAGGCCATGCGACCTAATGTGGTTGAGGTCCAGCGACCTATCGGAGTACGGTGCCGAGCGACCTAAAAGGGTCAAGAGGCGAGCGACTTAAGGAAGTCATAGGAGAGCGACCTAACGAAAAGACGAGCCGAGCGACCTAGAGTTGCTTCGACCTAGTGCTGCCAAGTGGAATAAGGTCGGAAGCGACCTAACATGAACAAGGTCATGCGACTTAAAGGGGTTCGCGACTTAAGTGTGGCCGAGTGACCTAACTAGTGCAAGCGACCTAGGTGAGCAACCTTACTCATGGAAGAGCTAAACAGTGGAACGGCAAAACAGGGGCGAGCGACCTAAGGGACTCGTGACCTAAGGACTATCGAACGACCTAATTGTCGAACGACCTAACTGGGCACGCGACCTAACGGGGTCAAGAGGCGAGCGACCTAACCAAGCGATATGGCGAGCGACCTAACGAGGTCATAGGTGAGCGACCTAACGAGAAGACGAGCCGAGCAACCTAGTGATAAGGTGGTCGAGCGACCTAGTGAAAATGTGGTCGAGCGACCTATCGCTGTAAAGGCCAACGACCTAAAGAGGTTATCTAAGCCGAGCGACCTATCGACTTATAGGCCACGACCTACGACTTATACTGGGACGAGCGACCTAAAGTTTGCCGAGTGATAGTAGGTCGGAAATGACCTAAGGCCATGCGAGCTAACATTATAGAACGACCTAGTGCCAGAAAATCACCAAAAACACTGAAAATTAGGGCTTTTCGCCAATCCAATCCAAACCAAAAGCAAATTTTCATACAAATGCGATAGGGAATCATTCCCACCAATGACAGTTATAGGCAAGATGTGAGATTAAAAATCTCACCTTTTCACTAAAATGGATGAAGATGGAGCTTGAAAGCAAGGAGAAGCAATCCAAAGCTTGAATCCAATATCTTCTACTTGAATTTGGAGTTAGATGTTGAATTTACTCAAGATCTTGAGCTTGGAATTTTAATTTCCCATTCCCTCCACCATTTTTGATAAAGCTTGAATGTTAGAACAAATGATGAATGAAGTGAGGAAGAGGGTTGGGCTGAACTAAAAGAAGGTGCAGTCCAAACCAAAGTCACAAGCGGGAAAAAGTAGCAAAAATTCCACTAACTCCAAACATATCAAAGTTTATATTTAAAAAGATCGCAAACGTCATTTTGGACTCAATGGAAGTGGTCTCGATTCCTAATTTGACTGTATGCAAAAAGTAGCTTTTCGGACCAAAATCGGAATAACGATAAAATATTTAAATATAAAGTCGATAAATATGTGGGTTGTTACAATATCTCTGACTAAATAAGAGGCAAAGAAAAAAAATCTTGTACCAGCTAAGTACACTCTGCATATTTGTTCCATATATATCAATCTTCTCACTTCATTTTTGATCAAAACTGAGCAAACCAGAACATATCTTACCAACTATAACAACTTCATCAATCAAATAAGCAAGGAGATAAAGAAGATCAAAGGGGTTTCAGCTAACAGTTTTCAAAAACCAAATTTGGCTCTCTGTTCAAATTTATTTTCAGGTGAGTAACATTTTTACTAAAAGCTTAAATATGAAATCTGGTTGCATGTTAATATCTGGAAATAAGTATGATTGTGTGAATATATATATATATATATATATAAGTGAGTTTCTGTGTATATATATGGATGTATAAATGTGTATGCATGTATGTTACCTGTGACATCTTTGTTCCCAGTTTCAAGCTCAAGTTTTAATTTAAAATTTTGTATCTTTTGAACTACTCACTGTTATGATTTAAGTTATAAACAAAAATTGTTTGTTTTATCATAAATTAAAGTTTAAAATTTTAATTAAGTTAAAATAAATTTAAACTTGCTCTGGAAACCAAAATGGCCAGGAAGACTTGAGGTTTGTTTAAATTCCAAATACTCCAATTCATTGATTCAGGCTTGTGATCTGAAACCTTATATAAAAACATGATTTTTAAAACTGAAATCATAAGTTTTAGCATTGAAGTGTGGGAGTAGTTAGAGTTTGTACAGTTTTTGAATATGAGGTGGTTTCTGATGATCGAGATGATCTGGAAGGTCGCGGTCATCAGTGGAGGAAGTGGGATGATCAGAGAGTTTGGGAAAAATATCAAGATGGCGATCAAGGCAAGGTGGCGACGGTGGTTGATCGATGAAGCCGGTTGACCAAGTTTTGGTGTGTTCGGGTTTTTGGGATGGCACGATCTCTCTGGTGGATCGAGTTTCGCGATACTCTGGAAAATGGAAACTTTGGGGTTGTCGAAGACGTGGCTGAAGCCGCTGGCACTCCGGTGGTCGGAGGAGCGAGAATGAGGTGATTCCATGTTTCGATTGTTGTTCCGGTTTGTGCCAGGGTGCTCGATTTTGTTTTCGAGTGGGAATCGAAGTGGTGATGGTCGGAATTGAGGGTATAGGTCATCATCGACCTATCGGAGGCAGTCTCGGTGGTCGGAGCATCACCGTGGAGTGGTGCACGTGCACACGAGTGTCAGTGTTTTGGGTTTAGTTCTGAGTTTTGAGGAAGATAAGTTAGGGCTCGGGGAAGGCTCGTTGTTTTCGTGTGTTTGACTCGAAGAGAGAGAGGGAGGGTGAGTAGCACGGGAAGTTACTCGGGGAATCTAGAGGGTTGCTCGAGTAGTTGTGGGTTGCCTGGGTTTTTGGGTTTCAAGTCAAATTATATCCAGAATTTTAAATCTAAAGAAAAAACAAAAACAGTTTTAAGAGATAAGTTAATTACTGAATGTGATAAATTGAGAATTAATTAATGATGAGATAAATTAAAAGATAATTACTTAGAGTAAGTAATTAATGGGTAATTAATGAGGGTGATAAATTTAAGAGATAATTACTTAAGTGGAAGTAATTAGTGATTAATTAATGAAGTAATTTGTGGATAATTACTTAATGGAAATGATTTGAGATAATTAATGAAAGTAATTAAGGAGGAATTACTTAGTAAGATTAATTAATTAATTAAGGTTTAATTAATTTAAGGTAAATGATTTATAATTGATTTATTAATGTACTTAATTAAGGATGATTTGTTAGTATAATTAATTATAATATAATTAATTAATGAGATTAATTAAAGATTAATCAATGAGAATGGTTAAGGATAATTAATTTCTGTAATTAATTAAAGGCTAATTACTTAGTGCAATTAATGAATAATTAATCAAAGATGATTAATTAAGATGGATGATTAGAGATTGATTAATTAATTGGTTTGAAATTAATAAATGCTAAGAAAGCAGGGTTTAAGAGTAATTAAAGTAATTAATTTAATTCATTGGTGGTTAATTAAATTAATTTGAGATGGTGTGGTTGATCAGTCTTGCTTTTGAATGATTAAATTATATTGGATTTCTTGGATTATTTGATATATCTGATATGTGATTGTGATGCTCTGTGATATGAGATGATTTAGATGAATTGTGATAATGTAAGTTAACTATCTGTGATAGAATTACCATGTGAATATGATATCCTGAATATGAATTGAATTGTTTTCACTTAAACAACTTGGATTAATAAAAGATGGTATTGAATTCGAAGAGACCGGGATCGGATATCAGCGATATCCGGAACCACTTCGATTAGTAATCTATAATTCTTTATAGATTGATTTGTAAAATCAATTGACTGGAATGGAATGATTTAAGTGAACTGGATCATTTAACCTAAGTTTTGGTACTTAGAAATTGATGTGTGAAATAAGTGTTGTTTATTCTAAACTTGTGAAATTGTAAATTGACACGAGTTACCCCGGGTTTTATGTAAGTTTTATGCTGTTGTATTCCATGTTAGATGGGTTTACTCACGCTGGTTTCCAGCCTGACTCGGGTGTTACTTTGATGTAATGCTCGGGTCAGACCGAGTATTACAGATTTTCAGGTAGGGACGTTCTGGAGCTCAGGAGACGAGCTGGATGGTAGGAACGTATGGACTGTTTCCGCTGAGATATATTTCTGTTTATCTAAGACATGTTGATATGTATATGTCCAGTGTTTGAGTATATGTGTAACTCTGGTGTACAAAAATGTAATCAACTGATACAGTATTCTTTTGTAAACTGTTATTATTTGATATTATATTTTGATCCGCTGCGAATGTGAGAATCTGTGTAGTGTTTATGTTTCTTCTTCTTATGTCTCCTTCTTTTCTTAACTATCTGGAATTTTCGGGATCGAAAATTTTGGGTCGTTACATTATTCATCCGCTTTTCGGATTCGGATGCGGATGGATGTCAGATTTTTCGAGTATCCGTTGATAGCCTTAGTGAAGGAACTTGGCCAGTCTACAGCAAAGTTAAAGTTTAAATTTTAAAGTTTTCCTATTTTGGATCTATTGGGCCTATAAAGTCTAAAGGATTTATTAGATCCAATCTAATATTGTTTTAATAAAATCATATTTTATTAATTTTGTCTTAGTTTCATTAATTTAGTTCTAGATTAATTAAGTATGCGATATGAAGACGTTTGAATATATCAAATATATTCATATTTTAATTGTGTGATGGAATTGCTAAATATAAGGCCGGTACGGTTAATTGATGACAATATATAGAAATAAACAAGAATAAATCCGGATATAATTATATAAGGATCTAATAGGAAAGTGAATAAAAGGTGGCATCATTGATTAATTCTACCTTCGCTATTTAGCAAATTTAATTGATACAATATTTACTTAAGATGCAAGAGTTGACAAGCACCGTTTCCAAGTGGTTAAGTTGTAACAACTCGGATATTTTAACAGTTTTATAACGTAATTAACTGAAATTTTAGCTTGAAAATAAATAATTAAATTTAGCAATGGAAATTTGATATTTGGAATGCGTCTATTTCAACGTAGCAAATAGTAAATTTTCATTGGAAAATATGGAAGAAAATTCTGTTGTGTAATTTTCAATTTAATATCAGTTAATTTGATGAAAATAAAATGCTTTCGAAATCTGAATATTCTTATATAATAAATTTGTACACTATTTTTTGAGTAAGACATCATATTTCGTTTTATCAAATTTGGATTTCTCTAGCCCCATTTATCTTATTTTCGACGAATTTACAACAGTTTGGCAGCGAAATATCGACTTTTGATAGGATGGTTGTATCGTTGATATCTATGTACCATTTTGTTCGTCTCGTCGTGCTGATCTTCGCAGTATATTCATTTGTGTGTTTCGGAACCCGGTACGCGGTAGAATCTACGGAAACGGTTAGCCGTATCGGTACCCGTTGAACCTTTGTTTTGTTTGTGACCATTCATTTTCCATCGTGTAACTATAGAGCTATTAACAATTATATTTCCCTGAATTCAGGTCAAGGCCTTTTCTATTCCCTATTCCCATTTATTATTGTATTGACTCTTTCACTTTTCTCTGTCTCTACCTTCATCTGATTTGTTCCATCCACTTGAAAAAATATAATAATAAATATATACAGGTTGTTGTATATTTCAATTAGCTGTTGATAGCCTTAGCCTATTCGTTATCCACTGTTCAAGTTTGCTTCAATAACTGTTCATTTTCATCTCCTTTAATAACTTCATTTTCCATTTTGTTCTTTTCAAATTCCAAAACTTTTATATTTATCTACAAGTCACTCATTTCACTACACAGTCTGGTCCCTACTTCTTTTATCTTCCCTGCCGTTTGATCTGTTCATCTTTATTTGAAGAAAAATTAATATATAAAGTTATATTTATAATTGTTCCCAAATCTTACTCGTCTCTTCATTTTTGCTTGAACTTTTGTTACGCATCTTCTCTTTCTTCTTCGTGCTCCCATCTTCTTCCTCGTTCACCCATGCCATGCAAAGAGCATCACCCACCTTTGTCCCCGACGCAGCCTCTCCTACCCCGTGCTCTCCCTGGCCTCAACTTGGAGCGCCTAGCCACGCAAGCAACCGCTCGACCTCATTCTTCAACCCCACCATCGCCAACTCCGGCCTTCCACCGAACCCAAGCACCGAAGCACCCACGTCAGTTCAATGGCCACCACCACCGAACGCGTCAGCCCACCTCCGTCCTCCAACTTTTCCCACACCACCTTCACCAGCTTCCTCTCCTTGTCGTGCATCTCGGCCTCTCCACTGACCAAGACCCGAAACCCAGCACCTTCCCCTGACATGCGGCCTTCCGCCTCTCCCTCCTCAATCCACCTCCTCGTGTACCACCCATCACCGAAAGCAGCTCCAAGCTCCCCATATGAGCAACCATCCCCTCTGGCCGAGCTCCTCCTCCTCTGCCTTACTCGACCTCCTACACTCATCCATGGCCAAAGGCCATCTTTCAGTCACCCTAGCCGAATGCATATCTTATATTAAGGTATATATATTTGTGTTTGTTATATATAGTATAAGTTTATAAATATATAGGTTAGTTTGTTTAAGTTTATAATATTTCATCTTATATTTATATATGTTCGTATGTACATAGAATGATATATGTGCTGAAATCTTTTCACAGTACTATGTTAGTTATAGAAGTTATATACATGGTATATTTAAGTTTATATTTATAAAACCTGTTGTTTATATGTGTTAGTTGATATATAGCCTTATATAAAATTGTATACACATATTTGATCTGAGTATATAATATGTTGTTTAATAGATTTTCTAATATATCAGTTTATATATTTTTGTTATGTAAGTTTATATATAAAATGAACTAGCATAGTATCATCTGTTGTGTTTATATATATATATATATATATATATATATATGTAAAGTAAAGATTTTCCATAGTAAGTTATCTTGGTTTCAAAGATGGAAAGTTATATATAATATGTTTAAAAATATTTGGGTTATGTTAGTAATCTGAATATATATATATTGATATTTTCAAATGAATATACAAAAATATACAAGTATTTTACATTTTGAACAAGTATATATATAAGTATTTATTTCAACATATATTATGTATATATGTTTGACTTTAATATATGAGTTTTAATTTAAAACAATGATTTTGAAATATATATATATAATTTAATATGTGTTTAAATTTAGAATATGATTATATATATATATATAGTTATATATAAGTTCACTTATACCATTGATCTTCATCAATCCAGTTTTGATTTGATTTCGTCAATTCCAAACTATCAGCTTTGCTCGTCAAATCCGCATTCAATCGTCCTTCGCTTTGGAATTCGTGCTTGGATTCGTAACTCATTTCATTGTCGAATCTCTCTAGCCTCGAAAGGTGAGCAATCACTCATGATTAACATTCTTATATTTATTAAATTTGATTTCATTTGAAACGACTATTGAAATATGCTGCTAAATTGGACTGTTAATTGTAACATTTGCTATATAATATGTCATTATCTGTAACTATTCACCTATGATATATGACACCATAACCTGCCTTTTATATTATGACTTAATTTGTTATTGATGATATATGCATGTTGCTGATTGTCATATTATTTTCATAACTGTTCTCACTCTGCGAGTTCCCGGTTAATTTAGAATTCCTTATGGGTTGAAATGATACATACCTAAACGATCTTGTAGAATAAGGGAAAATCGTTATGGGTTGAAGTGATAAACCCAAGCGATTTTCATTAATTTTGAATTTTGGGATTGCGGGTTGAAATGATATATACCCGTAGATATTTAAATTGCATATTGAAATGATAAATATCTGTATCATTTGACCATAGGATAGAAAATTATATACGGACATCGTTGGTCTATATTTTGAAAATGATTTCCAAAGTTTGAAAGGAAATATATGGGTTTTAATAAATATTGATTTTTAAAATATAATATATATAAATGTTATTTTATATATGTCTAAATTTTAGATTTTTAAAATTATATATTTTGGAAATTTTAAATTTATAAGTTAGTTTGAAAAATATAATTTTTAAGATTTTACTTATAAGTTTTATTATTTTATAAATATATAAATTTAGATTTAATACAAAATAAAGTTAATAATAAGATTTAATTTAATAAAATTTAATATATAATATGTTCAAGCATTTATTTAAATTTATGTGAATATTTTAAAATAGGTTTTATAACTTTAACAATAAAGGTTGGGAAGATAAATTAATGTTGACTTGGAATTTAAATTGGTTAATAATTGAATTTAAATAAGAATGGATTTGAACTTAATTGATTTGAACTTATTGATTTTTGAGGTTTTGAAAGATGTGATTGATAACTTGATTTGATAAAAAGTGATTAAATGAATATTCTCAATCTTAAATAAAATTGAGACCGAATATTTAATATTGATTGAAAATTTTACATTGAGATTTTATTTAATTGATATTAAAATGATTAAGTAAATATTGTCCAATTTGAATAAAATTAAAGTTAAGTGTTGAATTATAAAAGAAATTTATATTGTAAATGTTTGAATATTTAAACTTGAATCTTATTGGAATTTAAGTGATAGTTCAAACCTGGATTTGAAATCGGTTTATTTAGAATTTGAATTGAATCTTTGACCTTTAAATTGAAATGGTTAAACTGGAATTGATTTAAAGTGAATTTTGGAATTTGAGTTGATTTGAATCGATTTATGAAATTGGAGGAAACTATTTTATTATATAAACTATTTTAATATAAATTATTTCAATATATAAACTATTTTAATTTATAACCATTTTAATATATATACTATTTGAAATATCTAAATTGTTTAAGTCGAAAGTGTTATGATTCCCAAAGAGTTATGATTTCAAAACTGCTATGATTTCAAAAGTGTTATAATTTTTAAAGTGTTACGATTCGAGAAATGAATATTATTTAAAGTGAATAATGATATCGAATTGATATGATTTTGAAATGAATATGATATTTTAATTTTGAAGTATGAACTATTTGAAATGAAATGACCACAGTGTGAAATAAGCGTTTGGTTGTTAAAGAGACCAAGATCGGATATTGTCATACTCTCTACCAATACCGAAAACCACTTTAACAACTGTGTACATGGTGGAGATTCCAGAATGAAGTAGGATGGTTGGTGACGATTCTATATGGTATTTATGTAGCCCTGACTCCCGTGAGTCAGCTTGATGTGGCTAAAACAGAAGCCATGCCGGGCCAAGTGAGGTCATTCCTCCGATCGGACACATTTCTTCGGTACCATTCTATTGCTTTTGTGATTTGATTGGGTGCACCCTTTGATTTGGGAGTGTGTCATGAGGTGGGCAGTAGTAGTTGCTATGCTTTACCACCAGTCCAGATCCGCAAATGGTATATCTACCCTGGCATTGCCTCGAGTGCCTTGTCACATGCCCTATCGCGCCTTCTACGAGTTTGTTTTGTAGCGTACCTATGTGGTGTCCTCTGTGTAAACCACCTGTTTGGTGGAGCGTACGGCATTGTATAAACTACGGGAATATATAAAATGTGTTAAGTAGGATATTGGTAACGCCTTAACGCTATTTTAATACTTTTACTTTACTATAGACATATTATAATAGCGTATATTACTACATAGTAGATAGTTCCACGGATCCTTAGAGGATGGAAATCTCAAACATCCTTTAAGTTACTTGTATTTCAGTTGACATTTCACTTGAGTTGAATTTATTATTATAAGAATGTTAATCCTGACTCGAGTGTTTTGTATTTTGCTTTATGCTTAGGTCAGACTGAGTGTCACAGCATTTGAGACTCAACTTTGGAGTTAGAGCTTCACTTGAAGATCCATCTGTATCTATTCAGCTTTTAGCTATCCAGTGGTTTTGTTCAGACTTGTCATCCGTTTGTATTCGAGACTACATTGTATTTGAGATATTCTGTTTTATTTTATTCAGACTCTGATGTTTATAGTAGCTTTATTTATTCCGCTGCTTACTGTTATATTACTCTATGTTTGTGATTCTGTGATTGATTGATTTACTGTATATGCTGAGTTTTGCCAAATATAAATTAACAATCTGACATTTTGAGCAATTCAAGTCTGACATGTGCGGATGCGAACGGTTCAAAATACCAGGTCGTTACATAAGTGATTCAGCTTTGGTGCGAGAGGTCACAAGTTCAAAACTTGCGTAGCTGATTCGAACGTTTATTGAAATGTGATATGTTGTCCCAGTGACATGTTGTATATAAAGTACCATTTCAAAAAAAAGGATGCAAGAGGTATTATGACACAATAACATAAACATCAAACAATAATTTATATATATATATATAGTATTGCCTCACTTTTAAATTGTTTGATAATAATAAAAGGGTTTAAATCATGCTTTGGCAATTTAAAAAACAAATATGTACACACATACATACAGATATATTTTTGTGCATATAAAGGCTAAACCAAAACTTTCTAATTAATTCAAAACAAACGTCCATACTACTTTAAAATTTTCTGATGCATTTATAAACTTATGTATACTTGAATTAGTTAACAAGGTTACATATATACATATAAATTAAGAGATTTAATCTAAATGAATTTTGTTTACAAAACAAAAGAACACAACAAATTAAGTAGTATATTAACAATCCTTTAAAATACTTTAATAAGGACATTTGAGATAGTAAATTGGATAATAAATTTAGAATTTTATTGTAATTAATTTTAAAGTTTAGATTCATCACCAAAACGTTCTTTTAATCATATGTAAATTTCTATTACAGTTTATTAGATTAAGAATAAAATAATTTATCCAACAAAAAATTCAAATTGCATTATTATATTTCAATTCAAGGTGAAGTGACAACATGTGTATACAATGTTTCTTTTTAACCACAAATGTAAATAATATGTACATACAAACTTTTTGATCTGAATTATACTTTGATCTGAGAGTTTAAGTATGGATCTATACTTAAAACGTTGTTTTAATGATATATGAATTTCTATTTTGATTTATCAAAATAAAAATCAAATCAATTCATTCAACGAACAATTCAAATTACATAAACAATTTCAAATCAAATGAGGCAATATTATATACATACAAGTGACCATCATTTTATACTTAATAGAACATTTAAAATAGAAGTTGCCTCTCAAATCTAGCCAAAAGTCACACCTTGATTTATAACTTCTCCTCGAGTTGCCACGATCCACATCCAATCATAGCAAGAGATGGGTGAACCACCTTTGTTTTAATTTAATTTGATGTCTCATTATAACTTGTTATTGGTTTTTATTTTGTTTAAATGAAGATGATGATAGCCATTACATTGGAGAGGACGAGGGAAACACCCCAAAAATTTATGCGGAAATTTAATAAAAGAATTAAATTTAAATATAGTAAAGGCAAAATTGAAAATTTTCACAAATATTAGAATTTGGATATGAAACTTGCACCATTATGTTTGTAGCAATTTTCCAAACAACTATCATATATAATGTTTTGAAATTGGAGTTAATATGAAAAGGTTATTAATGTTTTAAATTTTAAAATCAAAAATAATTAAATAAACAAAATTTGGAAAAAAATATTAGTAAACAAGAAAACCCACCGATCGAAAGCTAAGTTGGGACCGGTCGTGTGACGCCCCACCTCTATACTCACACTAGTCAAGGACACTATGGAGAAATGCCGTCGACTAGCACGAAGAATAAGGCGGTTGAGGAGCAACCATCTGTGTAATTGGTTTTTGCGAGTACCGATATGCCAAATAGAAGGTCATGCATTTCATTTCAAGAGGAAATCTGACATATCAAATACAAACTCAAAGCTACTACACAGTGCCTAAGTGGCCTTCGGAAACAAATATAAAATAAACATAACACAAAATCAGTTACAGATATTCATATCACTAAGGCGGAAACATATAGGAATATAACGCATAGAAGTGTACATCAAAGTAGTGGTCATACAAGATCCACTACATCACAAAAGAATAAGTACAACTACTAGATAAAAGAGTAAGTATACATCAAGGAGTCTCTATCTCGAATGTATAAAAACAAAAACTACTAAGCTAAAGTAGTTAGCCAAAAGTCAGAAGCTAGTCCCTGCTAAGAAGTCAAGTTGAAGCACCTGAAACACCTCGGTCTGACCCGAGTATTATTTAAAAAGGAAAATAATAAACGGATCAGTCTAGCTATAATTATCATGTAAGATGAGATAGGATAAGAGATATGACAAAAACATATGATAACAATAATACCATATTGTGACAAGTATATATTCGATAATAATGAAAATCATACAATATCTCAAATTTTCTCAAACACCAAAAAAGAATATCATATTCTTTAGCTTATTCACCAAACCTCAAATATTGACAAAATATATCAATGTAATTCGCAAAAATTGGTGAAACATAAATTCCAGAAATCCCTAATTGAAAATCCAGAAAGCATAAAAGGGGGAAGGCCTATCATAAATATGAGCATGAAAACTCACCAACACGTGTATCATAAACGAGTCGCTATCCCCTGGGTCGCTAACCCATAAAATGAGCCGGACATCGACGCACCTAAAAGATACGCCACATGCACAGAATCGAGTTGAACATCGACGCCCCTAAAAAGGTACGCCCCGTGCACCGAACTCCATAAAACGGTTGAAAGACCATGGGTCGCTAGCCCATAAAAATGATCATCATTGATCAATAAAAGTGTAAATTACACTAAGCTAGTAAATAAATGAGTTAGGCTTCATGTCCCATAACCACTGGCTTAACTTAAATATTCACGAACAAATTGTAGACTTCCACTCGAAAATAAGTGTAAATTACACTAAGCTAGTAAATAAATGAGTTAGGTTTCATGTCCCATAACCACTGGCATAACTTAAATATTTACGAACAAATTGTAGATTTCCACTCGAAAATTGGCATAAGATTTTAATCGAACAAGTCTAAGAATTAACCGACGAAGTAAACGCAAGCATGTCGTACAACTTATTTTGCTAAGTCGTTTAATTGGATTTCTCGTACGAATGAGGTAAAGGTTTGTATATACTAATAGATTGGAATACGGTTTTAAAAACGAGCTTTGTATTAAAAGAAATGTTGAAATCATTTTTGTGAAAGAGTTTGAGTATTTACTACTAGTATAGAAACCTTTGTATTTTAATGTGACAAATCATAGAAACGAGTAAAAACAATCTATCACCAAAAATTCACATTCGACGACGTGAATCTAAACCAAGAAAATCGATATCAAATCCATCGAATGGATATTCCCAAAAATCCAGAAAAGAAGTCATCGAAGTCGATAATAAATGACAATAACTAACCGGATCAACAAAAATCGATAAAATTTGGAAATCCACTCAAAACAGGCAAATTGGCTGAATTCAACAGCGCTAGACGTCTGGTGGTTCTCCCCAGGCGTCTGAGATGAAGGTCTGGAATTTTTCCAAATCACTCAGATGTCTGAGCTTAAGGTCTGGAACGTTTATTCCTTTGCCTCAGATGTCTGAGTGTTTTACCAGACGTCTAAGCTGAAGCTCAGGGCAAAATTTGCCAAATCAACTCCAACACATATCCATGTTGTGACGACCAGGAATTTTTGAATATTTGAAATTGAATTATTTAATTGATTTTAAATATTCAAATGTAAATTTTTAACTTGAATTTCAAATATCACTCTTTATTGAGTAATTTAATTATTAAATTAAATAATTTAAAGTTGGGTAAAATTTTGAATCTGGAGTTTCAAACTTGTTAAAAATAATTTTGAGGCTTAAAAAATTTACATTGATAATACAGAAGATAATAAAAGCTTTTAAATTGAATTCGAAAGTGTTTTGTTCAGTTTTGAAATTTTATCGATTAAATTGATATTTAAAAATAGCCTTCCGGGGCACGGTCTCGGAATTCGACGAAACCAGTTCCATTGGATCTGTTATATTGTATTATTATCGGATTTCAATTTTCGTAGTGATTTGAGTTGTTGTGTGAGCATACGATATATAAACATGTTGAAATTTATATCGAATTCAATATTATAACTGGGTCCAAAAAGCTATCTTCTACATACGATCGAATTTGGACTCGGAACCTTTTCCATTGCGTTCGTAATAGGGGCATAACCTTATGAACGCCTAGCGGCACATCTCGGTAGGAAATCGAGATTTATAGTTGTGAATTCGAGACAATTTGAATTTAAATTTAAATTAATATACATATATTTAGTCAGCCATCAGTTGAAATTATTTCACGTCAACACTTTTTCCATTTCATTTCAGGAGCACTGTAGCTTATCTGCTACACGCAAAAATATTCTCCACGCAGATATTTTTCCCTTTATTTCATTTCAATGCCGACTTTATATGTTTTAAGAATCAAAATCGCGGCTCATTTATTATCCATCCTCCTTTCCAGTTCAAAGCTCAAAAAAAAAAGAAATCATGGCCGTGCTCCTTATTTTCCAGAATCGAAATCGAAGCCTTGTGACAAGCCTAAATTTGCAAGCTTCCTTCCCTCCTCGAGTTCATGAAAATAAAACCCTTGCTTCTCTTTTCCATCCACTTCAATTCGAGTTCGTTCCAAATAAAAAAAGGGGGGAGGGGGGATCGCGATCGAAATCGCGAACGACAGCTAGAGAATGGCGCGTGTCGCGATGGGACTAGGGCACGGCGACGCTCGAGGGATGGGGTGGCGAATCAAAGGGAGGTTAGGGATTCAACGCGCGGCAGACGTAGTTAATCGCGATTTCATGAGGCTTGAAGGTGCGGCAATCATTCAAGTCGAGGATTTTGAGCTCGTGCTAGTGTTCGAGAACTTGGTCGAAGTAGCCATGGCGTGGGGCGATGTGTTCGGCGGGAGGAGCTTGCGTGTGTGACGTGATGGGTTTGGTGGTAGCGACGGCATTCTAGTGATGCGGGGTTTTAGGATTCTTCGATAGCAGTAAGTATCCTATGTTTTGATTAAATCTTATATGTAAATATATACATACGGGTTTCAGGATACAGGTATATATGTATATTATAACTGAAGTTTTAAAATACAGTAGAATATTTATTACTAATAGGAATTAATATATGTATATATGTATACATCGGCTAGAAAATTATTAACAGTAAAGAAAATTCCAAGGCAGTTTTGTTTAATATATATAGGCAAAGAAAAAAAGAAGATATATATATATATATATATACTTTAAAGGTACTGGTTAAATTTTATAGATATATAAAAAAGATTTTGGGAAAATATAGGAGCTATTTAAATCCAAATTTTTGATGGTATTGAAACTGATTACTCATTTTGTGTACAATTTCAAAACAAAAGGTATACTAAGTTATTTTATGAATTTTAAGTATAAGTACAATTTCATTTTTTTCAGAGAATAATAATAATAATAAGTTAAGGAATATGTATGCACGTATCTTATGGTAACTTAATCTTTTCAAAAACATTTTTATTTAAGGTTAAGTAAGTTAAAACTTTTAGTTTAATTCGTTTATCAAAAATAAATTTTAGCAGTAAAGTAGAATTTATAATTTTATTTACCCAATAGATTTAAATTTAAAATGAGAATATTACTGGTAGTTTAAAATCGTGGAAAATGTTAATTTAATTTATTAAATGGGAAATTTATTGTTCGATAGTTCAAATATTAATAAAATCCTATAATGCTCATACAAGGTCAAAAATAATGGAAACAAGCCAGGTTGGATCGGGTTGCAAAACAAAATCAAAGGTGAGTTAATCTCACTCTTCTGGATTGCTATTTAAATTTAAACGGTTATATTTAAATATTTGATTGAATGATTGAATTGATTTGATGTGCTATATTATATATAGTAGTATATAGTATATATTGGAGTTATTGATATTACCGCATTATATAGCGGATGAGACCCTATGCGCCGCATAATAGCGGATGATATTATTTAAACTCATATACCGTGATATTCCACCTCGAAGTGGAATTGGTATTGTGCTAACGTCTGTGGATGTAGGGAAACAGGTTGGAGGGATCCAACTGGATTCCTCAAAATTATTTAGATTGATCTGATAATTCTATGACATGATTATTTGATATCCTGTGTTGAATTATATTGATCATATTGGGAATTGAAATTTATTGATTGCTCTGGCATGATTATATATATATTTTGGAATTTTGAAAATTAAAATATATATATATGAAGTTTGGATTTTTAAAGTAAATAAAAAGGAATCTTTTTAAATAAATAATTATAAGGAACTTGGATAATTTAAAATGATTTGGAAGAATAAAAGTTGATTTCTAAATTGTAACAAATAAGCCAATGTATGGGAAAGAAGATATTTTGAATAAATAAATTCAAGTGATAATATTTAAAAAGGAGTAAAGAATTTTTTTTAAAAATTCAAGATTTAAATTGGTTTGGAAAAGATAAGGAAGAAATTTGTAAATAAATATGAAATCTGTGGATTCAAGTTAAATAAGGTTTTAAAATCCTAATTTAGAAGCTTAATCTGGAATTAATGAAATTAACGGATTTTAAAATAAATTTGAGGGAGTAAAGAATTTATTTTAAAATGGAATTGATTTGGAAATCAATTTGAAATTTTGGTAAAGTAATTGAACTGGGTCTAAAAGATGGATGAGACTATGAAATTTATAAACTGGGTTTATAAAGTAATATATCAGTGGATATTTGGAAGAATAAATTCAAGGAGGGAATTTATTGAAGAAATGGGAAATTTTGTTAAAAATAAATAGTGTTTTATTTTTATAGATGTGAAAGAGAAGTGTATTTCCCTGGATAGCCAAGTACGTTTCAAAGGAAATTTTTAAATATAAGTTAAAAGTTTTAATGTAGTTTTAAAAAGCATGTTTTAGAAATTTATTATTTCAGAATGTTTAAATTCTAAAGTAAGGATTTTTGAAATCTATTATAGTATTAAAAATAAAAAGTGACTTGGTATTTGTTTTAAAGGATAAAAATTTAGTTTTATATTTTATTAAGAAGCTTTATTTTAAATATTCTTAAAGTATATTTTCGACTGAGAATTGAAGTAGTTTTCAATTTAAATGTTAAAGTATATTTTATAATAAAGTGTTCTAAATTATTTTAAAAATCTAAAGTTTTGTACTTGGTGTTTTCAGTGGAAATAAATATTTGGAAATTCATTTCATGAGAAGAGTGTGGTTTGAAAACTGTTTTCAAAAGGGTTGAAAATGAAAATATATCTACGAAGATATTTGTGAAATAAATAAATAATTTGGAAAATTATTTATTGTTTGATGGATGTTTGTGAATGTTAATTGATAGTTAAATAACCGACTATCAATATTGGACAATGCGCTGATCGTTTCGAAGAGACCGGTATCGAGATTAATTTCTCGAAAACCACTTCGATCCGGTTTGTACGTTTTCATGTGGAAAACGAGTTTGGAGTCGAAGATGGAACAGTGAAGTGCAAGGGCTAGTCGCTACTAATCCTGAGGGTGATTCCAAAAATGGATGTAGTAAGAATAGTGCCTTCGGTTCCATTCGAACCCGGAACGGACTTGTATGGATGAATGCTTTCGGAACATCGTCAGGTGGACGATGGGCATTCTAAGGGATGTGTTCTATATAGGTAACGCTTAGCCTCGAGCCTCATCAACCGGGAATGACTGAATATCAAGGGTTATGCAGCAAGGCTATGTGGGTAGCGTCCATTAGGGTGAGGTCATCCCTGTCTAGATGTCCCTTTTTATTTCGGCTTAGTGGTGCGGTTGCTGATCCTAACCATGGGGTGATCTTACTCGGAATTACCCTTAGGTAATTCCGGCCTTGTGTTGCAGGGGATTGGGCATAATCCTTGGTATTGTGATCTAGGCCACGTACTGTCACAGGTGGTACCTCAGTGCCTAGTCATTCGTTGGAAATCCATTCTCCCTACGTGCCTTTACGGTTTTGATTGTATTACCCACTTTGTGGCTAGTATGCTGGAATTTAATAGATGTAACAATTTCAGCTATTTTAATAAGTATTTGTATATAGACACTATTATAATATCAGAGGATCTTGATATAAAAATGTTTTGGCTATCGTAAGGTAAAAACCCGGCATGTTTATTTGTGGCGTGGTCTTACGAGATGCTTTTGAGTTTAAAGGATTTTGAAACTCTAATAATCAAATTGAGTGTGGTTTTCTCACATTGGTATTCCAGACTGACTCGGGTGTTATTTTATTATAATGCTCGGGTCAGACCGAGTATTATAGATTACAGGAAAGGATGCTGTGGAGCTCAGGAGACGAGTTGGATGTCGATACGTACTTACGTACTTGTTTTAAATATTCTGATGTGTGTCATAAGTTGTATAGTCTGATTTATGAGGACAAATTATTATAACTGTCCTGAAATTGTGATGTTGATTGTATTGTACTCTGATGTTGTATTCTGATGTTGTATATATGTAAACATATATAATTTCTTTCTGTAAAGCTCTATTATTATCTATTATATTTGATTCCACTGCGATGGTTAGATTCTGTTGTTATTTTGCTTCTTCTTCTTCTACCTCCATCTTGTTTAACCCTGATGGTTCGTATTTCCATTCATCTTGAGTTGATTGATGAGAATAGTATCGACTCAAGGGGTACGGATTTGCGGGCTGTTACACATGTTTATACTCAAAAAGTTGTAAACGTTGTTTTGAACTCAATGAAAGTGGTCTCTAGTCCGGATTCGACTGTTTACAAAAAGTCACATCTCGGACTTTAAATTCAACTAACGATGATATATTTAAATAAAACATTTAAATATATAATCGTAAAATATGCGGGTTGTTACAGGTCGACTATAAGCAGTCGACTACCCTCATTTATAGCGATCAGCCGATCGATGTTATGTGGCTAGGGTTTGGGTAGGATAACGGCTCAAATTTGATCGTATATTTTTTTTCAACGTTTGAGTTAGGTCGTATATTTTGGACGGCTAGTATTTGTTTGCACCTCTATAATTACCACCCCAATCCAAACCCTAATTCATAAAAATTAGAACAGTACATCCAAACTCTACTCCTCTGCAAACTCGGATCCTCATTCTCCTCAAGTCACAAATTTCTTCAAAAATTAAATAAAAAATAAAAGTAGAGAAATTGAAGAATGTTAAATCAAGAGGAGATCTAGCGAGTGGAAGAGATTCCACGAGTATCTTAGAGGGAATAGCTTCGATTTGAGGTGAGTGGGTTCATTGTTGATTAGATGATTTATATACAACTAATTTTAGTATACCCTATTTGACATTGGTTGTTAGAAGTTGAATTAAAATATTGTTTACTTGAATTGGATATTTAATAATATTTATATGAATATGATTCCTCTTTTCTGATCTAGATCTGACTAATGTTAACCTATAAATTAAGAAACTAATAAATCCCCCCTTTTTTGTCAGGTTGATAAAAATTGATGTTAGGTTAAACTGGTTTACTACAAAATGAAATTGGATACGATTTCGGACAATTATAAATTTAAGATTCACAAACTTGGATTTACTGTAATTAGGTTTTATGGATGCCAAATAGTAATTAACAATTTACAGTAATATAGCAGAGGAAGAGGATAGCGAATAAACAAACAAAGGATAACTAATGAAAGAAAAAAATTAATAATAAAACTTCACGACTAGTCGATGGGCTCGCTGGAGCCGGTCGACCGCTCCAGGAGCAAGCGGTCGATCAGTTAGCATTTTCTAAGTGCGGTATGAACCTCGGCCTAAGGCCCAAGTTAGAAACAAAATAATGATGTGTAATATATATATATATATATATATATCTATGTGTGTGTGTTAGTATAAGCAGGGAAACTAGTTCTCCATGTGGCGACTCTAGGATGTTGCGGCACTGGGTAAATGTTATTTATCCAACTGCAGTTGGTATTCAACTGGGACAATTATATTGTATATTGTACTCATAGGAGATTCTACGATGGACGCGCAACACTGATGATGATGCCTGAAGGAGTGTGTAGCCTGACACTAAAGGGAGTTCTTTGGTATTCATGGGGATGTGATGTGATGCTTTGTTGTTGATGGATCCCAACATGATGTAATAAGAGACTTTACGTTACCATTGAGAGATGGACATAGATGCAACGATGATGAGACCCTTTGACGAGTCAGTTTGCGGGCTCTCTCTCAATGTGTAACTAGAATATGTATAGTCATAGTTGTGGAAATGTAGTCTCATGGTGGATATTGTAGGGAAACCTATGTTGGATTATTTACATATAGTCGTAGTTGTGGGATTGTAATCCTATGGTTGGAAATTCAAGTGAAACCTATGTGGAATAGTTCTAGTAGCTATTAGCCAATCATTGGTTATCTTGAGGTTTGATTTGTTATTTGATCCCAACTATGAGCCTACACAAGTCGTTAGTGTAAGCGTGTATTGGGCTAAACCCCTTAAATAAAGAAACAAATAATTCGTGGACACTTATAGGACACCCCAGATCACATAGAGTATCACAAAGTCAATTGCATGTGATCGCCATATATTAATGATGTAACTCATTCACTAGACTTTTGATTGATCCACTCTTTTTCCTTTTTGTCCCCACCATAGGAGGACAGGGAAGCAGGTGATAGGCCTAGCGATAGTACTTGAAAAAGTGAGCTTAGCATCAGAGTTTCTTTATTACCTATTAATCTCCATGTACTATTTGTCGTACTAGCATCTTATCAGATTACTTGATGTATTTCTGCATACTGTGGAGAGACTGTGTTTTGTATATTTTCTAAGATAACTATTTTCAGTATTTATATTTTTCTGCCTTCCGCTGTGAGATCTAAAAGTGTAGTATATCTTAAATCTTATTATTTTATCATTAGTCTCTAAAATGTTTAAAAACCCCAATAGCTCATGCTTCTTAGCACTGACCCAAGTCCGACCCTAGACTTTGGATCGGTGTGTTGGGAGGTGTGGATTGTCACAGCTAGTATTAGAGCCTGGGTTTGAATTTCCTTAAGTATACTTGAAAAAAAATGTCGAGAAAAAAAAGTTTTTTTAAAATATTTTCCAAAAGGTTTTCTAAAAGATTTTCAAAATGGGTTTTCAAAGTATATATATAATTATGTATAGATAAAGGATTTTCCAAAGTTGTTTATATAACTATAATGCAAATAATTCTTTCCCTTATTCTTGTTAATATTATATGTGGAAAAGATGCTACTAAATTCCTAAAATCACAGATAGAAAGGATGAGCGATCCAGTAGACTCTGGCGATGCAGTTGAGATTCCAAGTATGAACGTTCTAGTTTAGTTCTGCCATTATCTGCAAGAAAGAAGAAAAGCCGAGCTTAACATTAATAGAAGACCCACGAAGTGAGCGCCAGGTGCAGCTCCTACCCACTCACCTACCATCGATTGTTCCAAGCTTTGCAAGGACTTTACGAGCCTAGAAGGAAAGTCGTATGTGAGGACTGAGTCGTATGTAAATTCAAGGACTTGGATTCGCACTTGCGAGAGGATTATTGGATTGATGGGATGATGCTACGAGACAGCTTGCCACTTGGCATTTATAGGAGTGGATTTGAATTGGTGGGATGTAATAGTTGTTGAGACTGATGAGGGAAAGATTACTTGGGGGAAGCTTAGGAGACATTTTGAGATGGAGTTTCTTTCCAGGGCTGAAGAGGGAGTATAGTTGGAGAAGTCTGTTCATTTATAGTAAAGAGAGATAATAGTGAAAATGTACATTAATCAGTTCAATAAGTTGGCAAGTTTTTTAATGGAGCTTATCAACACCCGTCACAAGAAGGCTCTAAAGTTTGCTAAGGGATTGAATCAACGTCTTCAGGATTTAGCCCTTAGTCATATTCTCATGGGTGTGACTTTCGAGGGATTGGTGGAGATGGCTTTGCTGAATGATGTTTCCAAGGAGAAAGTGAAGAGTGAGCGTAAGAAGATAGAAGGAAAGGCATCCCAGTAGAACCAGCACAAGGGCAGAATAGGACCCAAGGGAAATATTAAGAAGCAAGGGTCACAATGCAGGAAGTGTGGTAAGAAGGGGCATTTTGCGAGGGAGTGCAAGTTGGATAGTTCGAAGATCAAGTGTTACAACTGCAATCAATATGGGCACAAGAGGTGAGAGTGTTCAACACCTTAAAAGACCTCTACCTAGGTGGTTTCAACTTGCACACTGGACGCTGTTCCAAACTCGAATGTGCCTCCAATCGTAGACGAAGGGAAGAAGGTCATAATCGAAGGTGTGTTAACTTTATTCGATTTACTGGTTCATATTTTATTTTACACAAGGGCATCACACTCTTTTATCTCAACTAGACTTATGGATGGATTACACTTAGACACTACCCTTAGTTACAGATCCTATAGTTGTATCAAACCCTGTGGGAGGACCAACTTATTTGTCTATGATAGTAAAGGTTTGAAATTGTTCATTTTGAGGGTCGAGTTCGATTGCGATGTTTTGTCTAAGGACTTTTTGGGTTTGGTTTGATTTTGGGCATTAACTGGATGACTATAACAACCCGCATATTTTACGATTATGTATTTAATGTTTTATTTAAATATAGCATCATTAGTTGAATTTAAGTCTGAAATGTGACTTTTTGTAAACAGTCGAATCCGGACTCGAGACCACTTTCATTGAGTTCAAAATGACGTTTACAACTTGTTTGAGTATAAACATTGATATGTTTGGAGTTGATTAGGATTTTGGAATTTTCATTTGGGCTTTGGGTTTGGTTCTAGCCCACCAACCCAACAGGATAACCCAAACTCCTCTACCAAATACCCTAACTCCACTCCTATTCATTCATTCCTTTCATAATTTCCTAACACTCTCAAGCTAAAGGGAAAATGGGGGAAAAGAAAGGAAATTAAAATTCCTAAGCCCTAGCTTTTTTTAGGAATTCAAATTCAAGTGATAAATCAAAGAGAAGCTTAGGTAAGCATCCTCTTCATCTTCTCCATCTCAATTCCTCTTCAATTCTTGATTTTTCCTATAACCTAACTTAGGAAATTCATTGCATTTGGTAATAGATTGAAGATTCTAGAGGTGTTGTTGAAGAGAAATCAATCTTAGCTTGTTTTAAAGCTTCTCAATTCTATATTTGAATTTAAAGGTGAGTTCTCGAACTAACATTTATGTCTATAGCTTTTATTGTTGTTAGGTGTGAATTCCTAACGTCTATTTCATGTTCAATTGCTTTTGGATTGAATTGGTTTGGTGAATTTTCCAATTTTTGGTATTTTGAAGTCAAAATCTATGAAAATCCTACTATGGATGTTTGGACATGTTATTTGGGTTCTATCGAAGAGCCTATAGGGCTAGGTTGTCGCTTGGCATAAGTCCGTAGCCTCCGTCGCTCGTTCGATCGCTTCCGAGTTGATTTGGCTATTATTGGCCTAGGCAAATTTTGCCCTGAGCTTCAGTTCAGACGTCTGGGAAAAAGCTCAGACGTCTAAGGCATAGGAATAAAAACTTCCAGACATTCAGCTCAGATGTTTGAGGTTATTCCCAGACATCTGAGAAATCTGGATGAAATTTCCAGATCTTCAGCTCAGACGTCTAGGAAACCACCAGACTTCTGGCGTTGTTAAATTCAGCCAATTTGCCTATTTTTATGTGGGTTTCCATTTTAATCGATTTTTGTTGATCCGGTTGGTTGTTGTCATTTATTATCGACTTTGATGACTTCTTTTCTGGATTTTTGGGAATATCCATTTGATGGATTCGATATCGATTTTCATGGTTTTAATTCACGTCGTCGTATGTGAATTTTTGGCGATAGATTGTTTTTACAATCGTTTCTGTGATTTGTCACTTTAAAATACTAAGGTTTCTATACTAGTAGTAAATACTCAAACTCTTTCACTTAAATGATTTCAACGTTACTTTTAGTACAAAGCTCGTTTTTAAAACAATTTTCCAATCTATTAGTATATACAAACCTTTACCTCATTCGTACGAGAAATCCAATTAAACGACTTAGCAAAACAAGTGGTATGGAAGCTTGCGTTTACTTCGTCGGTTAATTCTTAGACTTGTTCGATTGAAATCTTATGACAATTTTCGAGCGGAAATCTACAATTTGTTCGTTAATATTTAAGTTAAGCCAATGGTTAGGGGACATAAAGCTAAACTCATTTATTTACTAGCTTGGTGTAATTTACACTTACTGATCTATGATGATCATTTTGTGGTTTAGACTAGCGATATGCGATGTCTCTTTGTCCGCATGGGGGACTATACCCCGTTCTATGGAGCTTCGTCTCAATTATGTGGGCTAGCGACCCATAGTCTTTTAACCGTTTTATGGAGTTCGGTTCATCGGGCGTACTGTTGTACTTCGTCGTTGTTCCGGCTTATTTGAGTTTCTGGTTCCTCGGGCAAACCATTGTACTACGTCGTTGCACCGGCTCTATGGGTTAGCGACCCATGGGATAGAGTCCCGGTTGTGATACATGTGTTGGTGAGTTTTCATGCTCTCGTTTATGATAGGCCTCCCCCTTTTTATGTTTTCTGGATTTCTAATTATTGATTTCTAAAATTTGTGTTTCACCAATTTTTGTGATTTTCATTGATAATCTCTATCAATATTTTTGATTTGGTGAATAAGCTAAAGAATATGACATCCTTTTGGTGTTTGAGAAAACTTAAGATATTGTATGATTTTTATTGTTATCATATATATTTGTCATATCTCTTATCCTATCTCATCTTACATGATAATTATAGCTAGACTGGTCTGTTTATTATTTTTCTTCTTAAATAATACTCGGGTCAGACCGAGGTGTTACAGGTGCTTCCACTTGACTTCTTAGCAGGGACTAGCTTTTGACTTTTGGCTAACTACTTTAGCTTAGTAGTTTTTTTTCATACATTCGAGATAGGGACTCCTTGATTTATACATATTCTTTTGTCTAGCGCTTGTACCTATTCTTTTTTGATGTAGTGGATCTTGTATGACCATTACTTTGATGTACACTTCCATGTGTTATATCCATATATGTTTTCGCCTTAGTGATATAAATATTTGTGACTGATTTATGTTCTGCTTATTTTATATTTATTTCTGAAGGCCACATAGTCACTGTGTAGTAGCTTTGAGTTTGTATTTGATATGTCAGATTTTCTCTTGAAATGAAATGCATGACATACTATCTGACATATCGGTACTCGCACAAAGCAATTACACAGATGGTCGCTCCTCAACAGCCTTATTCTTCATACTAATTGACGGCATTACCCAGTAGTGTCTTTGGTTAGTGTGAGTATAGAGGTGGGGCATCACAGCTTAGTATCGGAGCCAAACTTCAGAACAATATAGGATATTATGACAAGGATCATTGTCCAAAGTCACTCTTAGGAATCGTGCCTTAGGATTTAATTCGAGTCTTAGAACTCGTTCTATCTTATTTTCTTTTATGATGCCTTGTTTTATCAATCAAGTTTGTTTGATATTCATTCTAAGAATAACCTTTTTCCTCTTCTTTCTTTCTTTCTTAAAGAAGAGAAATGGTTAGATCTGGCTGTCCCAGCGCCGGTCAATCCAGTGCTACTCCTTAAGATGGCGTATTCATGTCTGCCCAACAGCTTTTGGATCTTGTAAAGAATGCCCAAGCTGCCGAACCCATTCCTGAGCCTACTCATCCTAAATCCGGGTTTGCACGCTTGTGCAGTGATTATACCAATTTGGGTGGAAGGCCATTCAAGGGTTTCGAAAGCGTTATAGAAGTCCAAGCTTGGCTTAGAACATGCGATCGCATCTTTTCTCGCATGAATCTTGTGGATCTACATCGAGTCCAAGTGGCTTCTAGCATGCTCCAGGAGAGAGCATTAGACTGGTATGAGCTTTTAATTTCAGAAATTGTTGAAGTGGATCTAACTTGGGAGCAATTCCGGGAAAGGTTCGAGTTAAAGTTTGTGCCCGAAGCAGAAAAAGTAACTTTAGCTCGACACTTTATTGACCTTTTTCAAGGTTAATCTTCTGTGACAGATTATGTCGCATCATTTGAATCCTTCTCTAAATATGGGGTCGAGTATATTAATACCCCATTGAAGAAGAATCAAAGGTTTATCTATGGTTTGAATAAAAACCTCAAAAAGGCTTTACTTCTGGAACTAGAAGTTTCTTTCGATCAGCTTGTAGATATCGCCCTTCGACTTGAAGAGGCCGATAAAGAAAGTGATGTTGAAGTTGTGGGTGCCAAACAGAACTTCAACAACAATAAGAAGAGGTATCCCGATAATAAGTTCAAACCTAACAAGAAAGGGAAGCAAGCAACTTCGGTAGTAAAGACTCCTACCTCTAGTCGTGGAGAATGCTTCAATTATGGTTCTGAGGACCACTATGCAAATAAGTGTCCAAAACCCCTTTATTGTCGCTATTGCAAAAGTTCGGGTCATCTTATATCTTCATGTCCCAAACTTCAAAGCAAGAAAGAGGGAAAGCTGAATGTTGTGCAAGCCCCTAGTAACCCTTCTCTTGGTCAAGGTATTTCTCATTCTATCCTTGATGGCATTATTATATTCCGTGATCATCCTATTCGAGTTCTTTTTGATACGGCTGCATCTCACTCTTTTATATCAAAAGAACTTGTTGATACTTTGTCTTTAAATGTTATGGGCTTGATGACTTCATTGAGAATTGCAAATTCGGTTGGTGGATCCACAACACTCAGTTTATTTTGTAAAGATGTCGAGATTGTTTTATATGATTATGCTTTCCGAGCCGATTTGCATGTTATGCGCTACTTAGGTTTTGGAATGATTTTGGGAATGGATTGGCTTAATCATTATGAAGCCCACATCCTATGTCTTGAGAGCACTATTCATCTTCGACATCCCTAATCTGTTAAGCAGATTTCTATTGTTCTTAAAGATTCGGATTCCAATTCAGTAGCATCCTTATATTCTCTAAATCCACATGATGACGATAATGATGATGAGGAAGATGTCATTTCCCTTATTCACGTTGTTCATGAATTTCCCGATATATTTGAGCCTGTTTTAGGATTACCACCTAAGTGAGCAATTGAGTTCAGAATTAATCTAATCCCCGGAGCTCTACCTATCACTCGTCTTCCTTATCGTATGTCCAATAAGGAAAACGAGGAGGTGCGTAAACAATTATCCGAATTGGAAGCAAAACAGTTTATTCGATCTAGTTCCTCTCCTCGGGGGAGCTTCAGCTATCTTTGTGAAGAAATCTGATGGTACACTTAGGCTTTGCGTTGACTACCGCAAACTTAAAGATCTCACCATCAAGAATAAATATCCCTTACCTCGGATTGATGATCTATTCGATCAACTTAGCGGTGCTAGAGTCTTTTCACAGTTAGACTTAGCAACCGGTTTTCATAAGCTTCGAATTGTAGAGGATAATATTCCTTTGACATCGTTCCGTACTCGTTATGGATCTTATGAATGGCTTGTTATGTCATTTGGTTTAACGAATGCTCCAACTTATTTCGCTGACCTTATGAATCGAGTTTTCAAAGACTTCATCGATCGATTTGTTCTCATCTTTATAGATGATATTCTTGTTTATTCTAAAATCGAGGAAGAGCATGAAAAACATCTTCGAATTGTGTTGGAAACCCTTAGGAGCAATCAATTGAAAGCAAATTTTCTAAGTGCCACTTTTGGCAATCTCGTGTGAAATTTTTAGGACATATTATTTCTGAATCCGGAATTTCCGTGGATCCATCAAAGATTGAACCGATTCAAAATTGGAAGACACCAGAGAGTGTGACGGAAATCCGTAGTTTTTTTGGATTGGCGGGCTATTACCGTCATTTCATAAAAGACTTTTCTAAAATTTCCGTGCCTCTTACTAGTTTGACAAAGAAGGGAGTTAAGTACATTTGGTCAGACAAATGTGAAGTTACTTTTCAGAAATTAAAAGAACTCCTTTCCGATTCTTCGATCCTTATGATTCCCGAAGAGAACCAAGACTTGATTGTTTATACCGATGCTAGTCGTATTGGTTTAGGAGTCGTTCTCATGCAAAGGGAACGTGTTATCACTTATGCTTCTAGGCAATTAAAGCCTGTCGAGACTAGATATGCCACTCATGATTTAAAGCTCGCGGCCATTGTTTCGCCCTTAGAATTTGGTGTCATTATCTTTTGGGAGAGAAATTTGTTCTCTACACCGATCATAAATCTTTGAAATATTTGTTCTCTCAATAGGAACTTAATTTGCATCAACAACGTTGGCTTGAATTCCTTGCATCTTATGATCTTGATATTATTTATACTCCTGGAATGGGAAATCGTGTTGTTGATGCCCTTAGTCGTAAGCAACAAGCGGTTGTTTCCATGATGATATCCAAATGGAATAATCTCGAGACTTTTTCCACTTGTGAGATTCGAGATTGTGAATCTGATTCATGTTCATCTCTTGTTTTATGTAGCCTTGAGGCTCATCCTTCTGTTTTAGACCGCATCCTTGAAGCTCAAAAGCAAGATCCTGAATTGGCTCATCTTAGCCAAAGTTGTAGGGATAAAAATAATATTGATGGTCTGAAAGACTTTGAAATCGATGCTCGTGGAGGCATTCGAAAATTTGATAGACTTATCATGCCAAATATTAGTGATCTTCGTAAAGACATTTTTGAATATTCTCATCGTTCTAAATTTACCATTCATCCCGGTAGTAGTAAAATGTACGCGGACATGAAGCGACTTTATTATTGGGATGGAATGAAATCTGATATTGCTAACTTTATTAAGTGTTGCATGACTTGCCAACTCATAAAGGCCGAGCATTAAAGGCCCAGTGGGTTATTGCAACCTTTAGACATTCTCGTTTGGAAGTGAGATCAAGTCTCCATGGACTTTATTGACGGTCTTCCCCATTCTCGTTCGTGTCATGATAGTCTATGGGTGATTGTAGATAGACTTACAAAATCCGCCCATTTTATTCCCGTTCGGTCCAATCGGACCGTGCCTCTTTTGGCCAAACTCTATGTTAAAGAAATTGTTAAATTGCATGGAGTTCCTACTTCTATAGTTAGCGTTCATGATCCATTATTTACTAGTGGATTTTGGAAGGGTCTTCAAAAAGCTTAGGGAACAAAACTTAATTTTAGCACCGCTTATCATCCTCAATCCGATGGACAAACGGAGCGTGTGAATCAAACTCTTGAAGATCTCCTTCGTGCTTGTGTTCTTGATTTTGGTGGAAGTTGGGAAGATCATATTTCTCTTGTTGAGTTTTCTTATAATAATAGTTTCCAGTCTAGTATTGGTATGGCACCGTTCGAGGCACTCTACGGAAGGCCATGCTGATCTCCTTCGTGTTGGCTTGAAGCCGGTGAGAAGCTGGTTTTAGGTCCAGATTTTATTCGTGATGCCATAGAAAAGATTGACCTTATTTGTCATAGGATGAAAGAAGCTCAAAGTAGACAAAAATCCTATGCCGATAACCGAAGAAGGAATTTGGAATTTTCTATGGGAGATTTGGTATTCATTCGTGTTTCACCTATGAAGGGTCTTGTGCATTTCAGTCGATCGGGAAAGTTAGCACCTTGATATATTGGCCCATTTCCTATCACCGAACGCATTGGTTCTGTGGCTTATCGCCTTTCATTACCGGCTCAATTTTCAGCTATTCATGACGTATTCCACGTTTCTCAACTACATAAATGTCTTGGAGATTCTGATTTTATTCTTGAGCCCGGTGTTATTGAAGAAAATGAGGTTTCACCTAATTTAACTTATGAGCAACATCCTATTCGTATCATTGCTACGGAGGTTAAACGCCTTCGTAATAAAGATGTTCCGCTTGTGAAAGTTCAATGGTCCGCAAATCCTAAGGATTGTTCTTGGAAATCCAAAGAATTCATCGAGCGAACACATCCGGACTTACTCTCTCGTGCTCCTTAAGGTGAACTTCTCATTTTAATCTTCTTCTTGTGTTATTATGCCTTAGAGTGGTTGTTACTCTTTATTATCTTCTTAAATATTGTGATGACGCAATTTCTTTAAGGAGAGGAGTCTGTAACAACCCGCATATTTTATGATTATGTATTTAAATGTTTTATTTAAATATAGCATCATTGTTGAATTTAAGTCCGAAATGTGACTTTTTGTAAACATTCGAATCCGGACTCGAGACCACTTTCATTGAGTTCAAAACAACATTTACAAATTGTTTGAGTATAAACATTGATATTTTTGGAGTTGATTAGGATTTTGGTATTTTCATTTGGGCTTTGGGTTTGGTTCTAGCCCACCAACCCAACAGGATAACCCAAACTCCTCTACCAAATACCCTAACTCCACTCCTCTTCATTCATTCCTTTCATAATTTCCTAACACTCTCAAGCAAAAGGAAAAATGGGGGAAAAGAAAGGAAATTAGAATTCTTAAGCCCTAGCTTTTCTTAGGAATTCAAATTCAAGTTATAAATCAAAGAGAAGCTTAGGTTAACATCCTCTTCATCTTCTCCATCTCAATTCCTCTTCAATTCTTAATTTTTCCTATAACCTAACTTAGGAAATTCATTGCATTTGATAATAGATTGAAGATTCTAGAGGTGTTGTTTAAGAAAAATCAATCTTAGCTTGTTTTAGAGCTTCTCATTTCTATATTTGAGTTTAAAGGCGAGTTCTCGAACTCACATCTATGTCTATAGCTTTCATTGTTGTTAGATGTGAATTCCTAACGTCTATTTCATGTTCAATTGCTTTTGGATTGAATTGGTTTGGTGAATTTTCCAATTTTTGGTATTTTGAAGTCAAAATCAATGAAAGTCCTACCATGGATGTTTGGACATGTCATTTGGGGTGTATTGAAGGGCTATAGGGCTGGGTTGTCGCTTGGCATAAGCCCATAGCCTCCGTCGCTCTTTCGATCGCTTCAGAGTTGATTTGGCCATCATTGGCCTAGGAAAATTTTGCCCTAAGCTTCAACTCAGACGTCTAGGAAAACGCTCAGACGTCTGAGGCATAGGAATAAAAAATTCCAGACCTTCAGCTCAAACGTCTGAGGTTATTCCCAAACATCTGAGCAATCTGGAAGAAATTTCCAGATCTTCAACTCAGACGTTTGGGAAAACCACCAGACGTCTGGCGCTGTTAAATTCAGCCAATTTGCCTATTTTTATGTGGGTTTCCGTTTTAATCGATTTTTGTTGATCCGGTTGGTTGTTGTCATTTATTATCGACTTTGATGACTTCTTTTCTGGATTTTTGGGAATATCCATTTGATGGATTCGATATCGATTTTCATGGTTTTAATTCACGTCGTCGTATGTGAATTTTTGGTGATAGATTGTTTTTACAATCGTTTCTGTAATTTGTCACTTTAAAATACAAAGGTTTATATACTAGTAGTAAATACTCAAACTCTTTCACTTAAATGATTTCAACATTACTTTTAGTACAAAGCTCGATTTTAAAACCGTTTTCCAATCTATTAGTATATACAAACCTTTACCTCATTCGTACGAGAAATCCAATTAAATGACTTAGGAAAACAAGTGGTATGAAACGCTTGTGTTTACTTCATCGGTTAATTCTTAGACTTGTTCGACTGAAATCTTGTGACAATTTTCGAGTGTAAATCTACAATTTGTTCATAAATATTTAAGTTAAGCCAGTGGTTAGGGGACATGAAGCTATACTCATTTATTTACTAGCTTGGTGTAATTTACACTTATTGATCTATGATGATCATTTTGTGGTTTAGACTAGCGATATGCGATGTCTCTTTGTCCGCGTGGTGGACTATACCCCGTTCTATGGAGCTTCGTCTCATTTATGTGGGCTAGCGACCACAGTCTTTTAACCATTTTATGGAGTTCGGTTCATCGGGCATACCGTTGTACTACGTCATTGTTCCAGCTTATTTGAGTTTTTGGTTCCTCGGGCGTACCGTTGTACTACATCGTTGCACCGGCTCTATGGGTTAGCGACCCATGGGATAGCGTCCCGGTTGTGGTACACGTGTTGGTGAGTTTTCATGCTCCCGTTTATGATAGGCCTCCCCCTTTTATGTTTTTTGGATTTCTAATTATTTATTTCTAGAATTTGTCTTTCTCCAATTTTTGTGATTTCCATTAATAAGCTCTATCAATATTTTTGATTTGGTGAATAAGCTAAAGAATATGACATTCTTTTGGTGTTTGAGAAAACTTGAGATATTGTATGATTTTTGTTGTTGTCATATATATTTGTCATATCTCTTATCCTATCTCATCTTACATGATAATTATAGCTAGACTGGTCCATTTATTATCTTTCTTCTTAAACAATACTCGGGTCAGACCGAGGTGTTCAGGTGCTTCCACTTGACTTCTTAGTAGGGACTAGATTTTGATTTTGGCTAACTACTTTAGCTTAGTAGTTTTTGTTTTTATACATTCGAGATAGGGACTCCTTGATGTATACATATTCTTTTGTCTAGCACTTGTACCTATTCTTTTGTGATGTAGTGGATCTTGTATGACCACTACTTTGATGTACACTTCCATGTGTTATCTTCATATCTGTTTCCGCCTTAGTGATATGAATATCTATGACTGATTTATGTTATGCTTATTTTATATTTGTTTCCGAAGGCCACATAGCCACTGTGTAGTAGCTTTGAGTTTGTATTTGATATGTCAGATTTCCTCTTGAAATGAAATGCATGACATACTATCTGATATATCGATACTCGCACAAAGAAATTACACAGATGGTCGCTCCTCAACAGGCTTATTCTTCGTACTAATTGGCGGCATTACCTAGTAGTGTCCTTTGTTAGTGTGAGTATAGAGGTGGGGCGTCACAATGGGCACTCCTAAATTGTGATAGAAAGGCGGTTAGGTTGGATACTTATAGTAGACATAGTCTAAGGGTTTATTTCAATCCCCGAGGATCAGTTATGTTGAGTTACCTATATTAGACCTTTCGCATGACGAGTTAGATTCAATTCCTATAGTTAGAGACTACCCAAATGTCTTTTTCGAGGTTATTAGTCTTCCACCCTAGAGAGAGATCGAATTTCGGATTTATCTTGTGGAGAACGTCAGACCTATTGCCTTACCTTTAAGGCATATGGCTTTGAAGGAGAGACGCAAGTTGAATAAGCAAGTGAACGAGCCATTGGAGAAGGGTTTCATTAGGAGGAGTATTTTAGAGTGGGGAGCACCAGTTGTCTTTGCCACCAAGGCAGATCATTCTCTTAGGCTTTGCATCGATTATCGGGAACTGAATAAGCTGATAAAGAAGAATCGTCACCCGTTGCCTGCATAAACGATCTCTTTGAGCTAATGCAAGTGTACGAGCTAATGCTATAGTAGACAATAAATAGTAAAGTATAAAAAGCATGCAAACCAAAGTTTTTATACTGGTTCGGACGTCCCATCCTACATCCAGTCCCAAAACTCCCCTTTGGTAACCAAAAAAATCCTCACTTCACCTAGAAGAACAGGCTTAATACAAAAGTATTTTGTTGACAATTGTTTATTCTAAATAACACGGATATTGACTATACAATACAATTCTTCCTACAATCTCCTTTAAGTGATATTGTTTATGTGCACTTTGATTATTAAGAAGCAATATAACCAAAATATAAATTCTAGTTATTTGAATGGTTGAAAAAATTGAATCATTGAAAGCACAAAAGGAAGAATATAGAATAAGAGTATAGAAATCAAAGTAAGTGTTAGCCTCAATCATTTAGTGCTATTTATAAGATTCAAGAGTTGTTTCTCGAAGAGAAGCAACCATTACCTTTCAAAGAGTTGCGATGTTTGAGTAAATTAAGTGTATTGAAAAATTCAGAAGGAAGCAAACTTTCATAAAAATAGCCGTTGTGTTTCAGAAATAATGTCATAGACGTTTGTGGAAAATCACAAACATATGTCATTACAGGAATTAATTTTCCCGTGTAATGTCACAGACGTCTGTGGTTTTTCACAAACGTTTTTGAATTTAGTTTTCTTAAGATAAGTTCTATTTTAATTTGAAAACGTGAATTTTTGTTTTGTGAATCACTCAAGGAGATTTTACATATTTTATCTAAGACTAAATACGACCTTACTAGTAATAGTCTCTCCTTGCTTGTCTTCTAGCCATGATCTTGTTGTGTGTACCTTCATATTGATGATGTTTATACCGTATATGTGTGTTTGTATAGTTGTTGTCATCGAAACTAAGAATGGTGGTTCTAACATTGTCCCCTTTTTTTATAATTACAACTATACAATCACTACCAATGTATAATTATATTTTTACTCCCCCTAAGTATGTGATCTCCCCTTGTATATATGCATATCTTTTTCTTCCCCTTTGACATTATCAAAAGGAACATTACAGATATATGAAACAATCACAGAAATCACATCATAGAGACACAAACAATCTCAAAAAATATAATCATAAACATGATAACATTGACAAAACATAGTCGAGTTCACAGACATGTTTCATACAGAACAAACACAATATACGAACTAGTATTTTGAAAAAAAGAAACACAAAAAGATTGTATAGTGGTCATCATCAAAAAGAGGGAGAACGTTAGAACCTCCATTCTTAGTTTTGATGACAACAACTATACAAACACACATATACAATATTAACATCATTAATATGCAAGTACATGCAACAGGATCATGGCTAGAAGATAAGTAAGGAGAGACTATTACTAGTAAGGTTATATTTAGTCTTAGATAAAATATGCAAAACCTTCTTGAGTGATTTACAAAACACAAATTCATGTTTTCAAATTAAACAGAACTTGTCTTAAGAAAAATGGATTCACAGACATCTGTGAAAAACCACAGATGTCTATGACATTACATGGGAAAATTAATCCCTGTAATGACAGACATCTATGATTTTCCATAGACGTTTGTGATGTTATTTTTGAAACATAACGGCAATTTCTATGAAAGGTTGCTTCCTTCTGAATTTTTCGATACATTGAATTTACTCAAACATTGCAACTCTTTGAAAGGTAATGGTTGCTTCTCTTTGAGAAACAACTCTTGAATCTTATAAATAGCACTAAATGATTGAGGCTAACACTTAACTTGATTTTTGTACTCTTATTATATATTCTTACTTCTATGCTTTCACTAATTCAATTTTCTCAACTTTTAGCAATCCAATTTCCAATTCAGCTATATTTAATTTCCCTACATTTTCTTTATTTTTTTTTATTCTTTATACTTGTCATCTAATTCTATACTAGTTTCAAGAATTTCATCATATGTTAATTCAGGACGTATCTCATCTATACTAATCATGAAGCAAGCATTTGCTTGTTCTAAATCACTATCGCTATCAGATGAAGAGGAATAGTCAGAATCATCCCAAGTTACTTGAAATGCTCTTCTCTTTTTTTTGAAATTTTCGAACTTGTTTTTCTTTTTATCATTGTTAAGTAGTGGACAGTCCTTCTTCATATGGCCAAATTTATCACACCCGAAGCATTTCATTGATATTTGATTTGAGGAATTTGTGTTGCTGCTGTTTTGAAATTTCGTCATACTTGTGAACTTCTTGAACTTGTTGTAATTTTTCACGATGAAAACAATCTCATCTTCTTTTAAGTCGGAGTTGTCATTATTTTCCTGAAATGCGATGTTTTTCTTTTCTTGATTTTGTTCTTTTCTTACCTGTAAATTAGCTTTATACGGCATCGGATTTCCTATTAACTCTTCGACTTTGAGTTAGGAAAGATCGTTAGCTTCTTTGATGGCTAAAACTTTTCTTTTCCACTCGTTTGTTAGAGAATTCAAAATTCGTGTGACCAAATCAAAATCAATGAATTTAACTCCTAGTGCCATAAGATCATGTTGCATAGTTTGAAATTTAGCATACATGTTAATAATTGATTCACTTGTTTTCATTTTAAAAGATGAAAATTGACTTTGTAGAATAGAAATTTTTGTTTGCTTAACTTTGTTTGTGCCTTCATGGGTAATTTGTAATGTATGCCATATACCATAAGTAGTGGTACAAAGTATGAATCGTGAAAATTCATTTTATCAAGTGAGCAAAATAGAATATTTGTAGCTTTTGCATTATTGGTTGCTAAATTCTTTTGTGCGTCGGTCCAAGTATTTATATCAATAGCGAGTGCTTCATATCTAGTTTGTGTAGTTTGCCAAATTTCTAGACCATTAGCTTCCACAAAAAATTTCATACATATTGACCAGTAAGCATAGTTTGATCCAGTGAATAGTGGAGGACATGCAGCTGATTGTCCTTCTTGAAATGTACTTGCCATATTAACCAAAATTCAATTACATATTACGGTAAAAATGAAAAATCCTTGCTTTGATACAGTCTAGTGGATCATATATTATCTAATTTGTGTATAATATGCAAGTGTATGAGCTAATGCTATAGTAGACAATAAATAGTAAAGTACAAAAAGCGTGCAAACCAGAGTTTTTATACTGGTTTGGACCTCGCGTCCTATGTCTGTCCTGAAGCTCCCCTTCGTTATTTACTAACTAAAAAAACCCTCACTTCACCCGGAGAAACTAGCTTAATACAAAAGTATTTTTTTGACAATTGTGTGTTCTGAATAACACGGATATTGGCTGTACAATACAATTCTTTCTATAATCTCCTTTGAGTGATATTGTTTATGTGCACTTTGATTTTTAGGAAGCAATATAACCAAAATATAAATTCTGGTTATTTGAATGATTGAGAAAATTGAATCAGTGAAAGCACAAAAGTAAGAATATAGAATAAGAGTGTAGAAATCAAGGTAAGTGTTAGCCTCAATCATTTAGTGCTATTTATAAGATTCAAGAGTTATTTCTCGAAGAGAAGCAACCATTACCTTTCAAAGAGTTGCAATGTTTGAGTAAATTCAATGTATTGAAAAATTCAGAAGGAAGCAATCTTTCATAAAAATAGCCGTTATGTTTTAGAAATAACATCACAGACGTCTGTTGAAAATCACAGACGTCTGTCATTACAAGGATTAATTTTCCTGTGTAATGTCGCAGATCTCTATGGTTTTTCACAGATGTCTGTGAATTCAGTTTTCTTAAGATAAGTTCTGTTTTAATTTGAAAACGTGAATTTGTGTTTTGTGAATCACTCAAAGAGACTTTACATATTTTATCTAAGACTAAATACGACCTTACTAGTAATAGTCTCTCCTTGCTTGTCTTCTAGCCATGATTTTGTTACATTACCAGCATATTAATGATGTTTATATTGTATATGTGTGTTTGTATAGTTGTTGTCATCGAAACTAAGAATGGAGGTTCTAACACTTCTTTTATTAAAGTTAAAGCCTAAGTTTTCCATCAAACTTAACATGTGTCACTAAGGACTATCGATTTGCAATTAACATATCCTTTAATCATTTCAATGTCATTATTATATATAAGCAAATATTTTTAAAATAATGACTCTCCTTTAACAAACAATGATTTTCAATATAACATGAGTATCCTTACTTCTAATACTTTAGAATGATTGTCATTGTTATTGTTGTTTTTGTTTTTCATATACCATGCTCACTCATTATCTTTTACGAATGGACGTTTCCTTCTAGGTTCTTCTCCAAAACAACTAAAACTGAAGACCAGGAAATCGTGCTATCCTTAACTAAAGCAGCAAAAACCATAGGGAATAGGCTTAGATTACTGACTCTGGCTAAACCTCATAAGTATTCCATAATTGTGGATTGTCATAAGGTCTTGGGAGAACCTCCGAAGGTCAGACTCAATGCTAGAGGGGGACGCTCATTGGTGATGGACAAATCAGAATCCTTCACCTCCAACTCTCCAGTTTAGCCTGATGCTGCTGGTAAAGTTTTAATATAGCTGAAAATTGAATTTCTAATGTTATCAGCTTACTAACTTCATTTTTTTAGGTTCATTTGCTATCTCACCCAAGGAAATAAAGGCCAAAGGAAAAGTTTCCAAAAAGAGAAAAAGTAAAGCTGAAGTTCCGACTTTGTCTTAACTAACCAAGCATATCTCCTTTAAAGATTCCATTGCCCAAGCTATTGAAAAATAGATGAAGATGAAACGGGTGATGATGTTCTTATTGACACTCCTTATCCTCCCCAAAATAAGAGGCCCAAATTTGCAGGCGACTTCACCCCGTTATCATAGATGAGACGAGGCATGTAAATATTGATCCAAGTTCGGATGCAACACATTTGGAAAAAGCTCTGGAAAAGCTTAGAGAGGCTCAAACTGAGATAACCCAAGGAGGCTCAATCTCGCAACCCCTTCTTAATATTACATTCCTTACTTCCCTAACATCTATTAGCCGCATGTGCATTGAACTCGATCTAATTCTCTCTTCAGATGATCCTCTTCCTTTGAGGATTCAAACTCGAACTTCATCAATGAATTTTGAGGAACTTGCCCAATTAGCCATTCGGTCTTCCTCAATCACCTCTCTTGGATCATCGCAACCTCTGATTTATTTTGATGATCACCTTTTCCTAATCCTCAAACAACTTCTATCGGTACGTTTTTCTATGTTTATTTGATTAACTTCAACTTTATAGATTTTGTTTTGAATTAGAGAAGTTATGTATTCTAGGTGTGAAAGCACATGTTTTTTCTCTGAGATGCCTCTCAAGGGTCGTCCAATGGGGTGGTTGAGCTTAAAGAAAAGATCTCCTCATTTTAAAATAGTATGATTGATATTACTATGGAGAAAGATGAGGTGATCCTTGAAAAATGCAAGCTTGGTTCCTCCCTTGAGGAAGAGAATAAAGTCAGGCAGTTGTTAGAAAAAAGGATAAAAGCTTAGAAGCTAACCCTGAGTTGTCAACAGACTTAAAACAGATACAGAGAGGGTGACCAAGTAAAACACTAAGCCTTCCAAGGAAAACTCTAAGCTAGTCAAGAAGAACAAATTGCTAGAAGACCAACTGCAAAGAAAGTCTAGCATCCTAGATTATTCAAATAGCATTATCAGTGATGCTAAGAAAAAGGTCGCTTCCTTTCTTGATGTTTCTCTTTCCAAAATCACTGAGAAGTGCTATGAAGATGCCTCGTATTTAGCATATGCTAATAATATTCGAAAATGCCCAAACTTGGACTTTCCATCTCTTTCGGCCTAGAACGAAAAGTGTTGTAGAAAGTTCAATCTTCGAATAAAAAAGGACAAAAGGCTCTCGAGAAAGAATTCCCTGCTGAGGAGGAAATCGATGCTGAAAAGTGGCTATCATTTGACAATGCTCCTATTGATGAAGAGGAAAATCTTGATGAAGAAAAAGATGATGATGAGGATGATGATGATGATGATGATGTTGATGACAGTCACAATGATGATCAAGGGGATGATCACAATGACACCAATGATGATGATGGGGGAGGTGATGGAATGGGTTTTTCTGGTCAACCAAATGACAGGGATGAATTTGGCGACACTAACTTGGACTTAGCTATTCAAGATGTAGAAATTGCCAATATGCAAGACCTTTTAAAGAAGGATTCTCCTAATAAGGGCAGCACTTTCCAAAGCCAATAGTCCAAAAACAAAGGAAAGATCTCGTCATCTTCGGTTTTGCTCTCTCGGGTATGGATCTCTTTGTCCAAACATATTAAGCTAAATAACTTTTAGTTAATACATTAATTGTTTTAGTTAATGAGAAATTCAAATATTGTTATGATGCGATGCTTGAAAAGAAACAAATGGATATAGGTCGCATAAATAGAGAATTGGATAAACAACTAAAAGAATACAATGAATTATCTGAGAAGTACAAGAAGCTTGCTAAGAGTGGGTTAAATTAAAGATATTTCAAAGAAAGAGAAATTTCTCCTCGGACGAAGAAAGCCCGTCATCATCGGGAAATACTCATGAAGGAGAATTCTGAACCGATGTCTCTCTTTTGGATGCTAATTGATGACAAAAATGCCCTAGTGGAGTTTCTATACAAAGCTTAGAGCATCTTCAATCCAATTGTGATTGTTATGTTAAATATATTGCACATCAACATTTAAAAATTTTAATTGAAATGTCATCTCCAATGTTAATGTGAAATTAAGTGTTAATTCGATGTGGCAAACAATATAGAAGACATTGTCAATTGCAATGTCTAGTTATAGACATTACCATTCACAATGTAAAACCAATCACAATTAATTAAATTTAACTAATTTATAGGAATGTAGTCTTTGCAAATTATTTCCATAATTTGATTGGCTACCTGAGTCAAATTATTGTTTGAAAAGCATTTGCATTAAAGTATTTTTCTTTTTTTTATTGTGTTTTCAACTTTTTCCTAATTACATTGGTTTAACATTATGGACACATAGATTAAATTAGACATTACATGTTGTATACATGGGAGATGCTTTTATTGTAGTGGTAAATTTGTTTTCAACTACCATCATCTTATATCATTTGAGTAGAATTAGTTTCCGTTACAATCTAAGGGACTTAAATTCAAAACCACTAAATCTGCGTTATACCATACTTGTCTTTGATTGAATTTCTAAAAGAATTTTGTTATTAAAATAATTGATATTCTATTAATGAAACATTATGTCGTTAGAATATGTGATTTAACCTACTTCAGTTTTGCATTTTGTGCGAATTTAAAGATGTGGTGTCTGTTGTTCTCATTTAAGCTTGTGCTTAAGACATTTCTAACAAATAACTACTATTTTCATGAACCGCATGATACAATTTTATATTGTTTTTTGCTCTTGTATACGTTGTGTTACTTTTGGATTTAATCATACTTTTGTATTATTAAACAGTGTGGTGGTTCATGTATAACTATATCAGTAGCATGTCTTTACACATTGAAGAAAATCATTTGACATTACCATTATTCCTTCCTTTTCTAGGTTAGAATAACCAGGCTGGTATTGCACATGATAGCGGCCTGCTTCCTCTTCTAGAGCATCTTGATTCAAAAAATGGCTCTTTATAAAGCTATGCAGCATTTTCCCTCTATAGAATTGCTGCCAATGAAGATAACATCTTATATTTTAATAAGGTGGTTAGATTCAAATACTACAGGATGGAGAATCTACAGTTCAGGCAACCAAGGATTGTGTAACGGTGACATTACACCAAATAGAATAAAAACTTAATGGTCGAGTAGGTTTTACGATTTTAGTTCCAATTTCCAGTTGTAATACAAATATTTTATTATTTTTTCTTCTTTCTTTCTTGCTTTAGCATAATTTTGTTGTCTTCTCAAATGTCTGTCTTTTTTGTTGTATATATCTTTTTTATTGTATATAGGTTATGAGGTATTCGTTACATTAGATGAGAGTAGGAGATAGATGTGTCCAAAGTCGAGTTGCTCTGGCTCTTGCTCGTCTTTGCTCTCCCAAAGATCAAAAAAGAATATTTCTTGATAATAATGGTATAATCTTATTTTCTTTAATTCTATCCTCTAGTGGTTTTAACGGGTCAGTGGTTTTAATAGGAAGTATGATAAAATAATCGCAGGCCTTGATTTGCTTCTTGGCCTTCTTATTACTTCAAATGCAAAGCAATCGCAAGATGGTTCAATAGCTTTGTATCGGTTGACCGAAAAAGTTATGGCATTACATCCACTGGATGCACCTTCTTTACCCATGCCTCAAGTTTGTTTTTAGTGCACTATGTAAGTACTAAATTTTACAACACTAATAGCGACAAAAAAAATTAACCTTTTTTACCTATAAACATTTAAATATCTCCTTGGATGAGTATAGCATATAGTCTAACACTTTTTGTCATGCTTACAGGCTTACTTACGTGAAGATTATTCGAACAATCCATTATTGTCAGATGTTATTTTCATGTTCAAGGTGTGGCTCAAGTCTTCATTTCATTTGTTTTCTTTCTTGCTTTTTATTTGAGTCATTTAGCCATAAAACACTCAATCATATGTGAATGGTCTGACATGCTACTTTCTTTATAGGTATACTATATAACGCACATAAGATTCCTTTACTTGCCTCTTCAGATGTATTTCTTATAATGTTGGATGGTGGATACAAAGTGAGTTGATTATTCTACTTGCATGTTATTATTGACCCTAGGTAGGTATGTGCAATCCATAACTTGATAATGTTATTTTTTTTCTCAAAAAAATGACTAATAATATTGAAATTTACTTGATAGGAAAAGGAGGCGGGATCATGGAGATTCCAAACATACGTTGGGAGCTTTTTGACTTAATGATGAGGTATGCAATACACCCTCCTCTAAAGTTGCTCGATATTATTTAAGGCTTATGACTGACTTATACTGGAACTGGAAACATATTCATACACAATGGATCAGTTGAAGTAAATTCAGACATCACACACGAGCTTCTTAGAGCTGCAAATCAGTATCTCTTAAAAGGCCTGAAGCGGTCATGTGAATATGCCATTTCTAAGGTAAACATTATTTTCTATTTTATTATCAATAAGCTGTATTAAGTATATGTTGATTAAAAGTATAGTTTCTGTATTCATTTAGGATATAAACATAGGAAACATCTCAACCATATATGATTTGTCAAAAGCTTACAATGTCGTAGTTCTGAAGCTAACTTATACTCTATTCATCCTGAAGAACTTCAGCGAAATTAACTTTGGGCCTGCGCCAGGGTAACCTATTATCTTCTTTCTTTGTGTTCTATTTTTATTTTCATTTTCTCCATATTTTACTGAACTATAGGAGTGGGTTTTGATATTCACTTATTACTCATATTAAGGTAAAAAGTGAGTACTATTACTACTCACTTGTTACACCTAACCCACTGGCGTGCCTCATGGAAAATTTAGGACCAAAACATAAAAGATTACTCATTTGATCTTAGTTTTCCATGAAAAGTAAAAATCTCTAATATAATGTTGATCTGTGTTACGCAGGTAATCTCCATTAGTGCAACGTATTGTTTTGGATATACGTTTACTTAATAAAGCTTTGCAACCCACAAATAAAAAAGTTGTCAATCATAGTGAAAAGACTTAGTTGGTCTCTGTACAGCCACTCCTCGATTAGAATGAGTTTGCGCTTCTTCATTCCTTTTTGTCAAATTTTAGAGCCAAAGCACGTTGTTGTTGTTACCGGATATCATTTTTGAAATATTAGTTTATATGATTTGTTAATCCTTGCATATACTATATTAGTTTAAAATGTTCCATCCATAAAAACGTTCATTTTTATTATTAGTTCCATAGTCCAAGTAATGATTTAATTAGGCACTTAAGAATCATTTCTATTTTTTAATAGTAAGAGTGGTACTCTTAAGAATCATTTCTTAAGATAAGTTTTTTCTTTTTTTTGCTTTCTATAGACATAACTCAATAATTCAATATACCTATAGATAATAAATATCGACTTTTAGAAGTTCCTTTTCATTTTAGTTTGATATTTCAAACTAAATTTTTGAAATTTAAAATCTTTAGATATTTAAGCTATAAAAATAAAACCAAATTTTCAAATTAAAATTACACTTATTTATTTTCAAAATATTTCCAAATGTCAAGTTCAAAACGAGAAGTATTAGTTTTAAATTTTAAATTTTCTAATTTAAAATTAAGAATTTCAAACTCGGAATACAAATTTTCAAAATTTAAATTTAGAGGTATAAACAAGGTAATGTCAAGTAAAAAATAGAGTGTATACCAATAGAAAAAAATTGTTTGATCTGAAATTCACTTTCCTATTTTGTTTCATTTACCTATGTTTATAGGAAGCAAGATTAAATACGTTAAGATCACACATCACAAAAACATGTAGACAAAATTAAGTAGCATAAAGATAAACTACATATTTGAAATTGACGTGTATGGAATAAATAGTGTATAGCATTCAAATGAGTGATGGGATGGATGTGATGAGTACAAAGAAAAGCTCGATTTTCAAGCATAAATGGATGGGCTTATAAGTCAAAGTGAAAACGGAATTTGTAAAGATAGCTAGTTATCCTGCTTGTAATTGCATAGAATTAAATTATGAATCGTCCTCTTCCACAAAGCCCCTAAGTTCATATTTGTAAGGTTCAGCATTTCATAATTTGAATAAGTGCCAAATGCAAATTAGTCCAAATGTTGACAAATAAGATAAATATCTTATTTAATAGCAGTTCAAATGCACCCATTTCCATTATAGCCGACCATAACAAGAATTTAAATATAAAAAATTATGAAATTATTTACCTGGTTAACGATAGCCTTGGCCATTGGTAGAAGATCCTTTTTTATAACTGACTTTTGGTAAAGGTTGGTAGGCTTCCTCTGCTTCATAGTATTTGTCGTTACAAGAACAACTGAGATGAAATCATATCTTGTTGGATGACTCTAGAGAATTAACACTGCAAATATTAAAAAACTACTTACAAACAATTTATACTAGAATATTGAAAGGTTATAAGGGAACGTTATCAGGTTGCACTCCATCTTGGCAATATCAACTAAGTTGTAATTTGATTATTTATGCATTTTTCCCAAGAATTCATCAACTTCAAAGATTGAAATATTGATCAACATGCATTCCTATAGAAGAAAAATCTATACTGTACTATTTAAATCCAATTAAATTTTGAATAGTGCTTAAACAGCTAATCTTTTTTAAAATCCAACTATCTTTTTTAACCATTTCTTCCATCTCCATTATTAAGATGTTAATAATCCATTTATTTTTTAGTTGATTAAAAGATCTCAATTTAGATTTTGATGGTATAATATAAGCTTTGATAAATGAAGACCGTTATCTGTTATCAATTCAAAACTTAATTAAAACATATGGACAACACCCTTAGATCATATTTAGTTAGTTTTGGACACCTAACAAATAACTTAGTATATCCATTTAGTTTCTAAGGGAAATGAAAAGTTCAAACTTCAATTATTATTAGATTACATCTCTATTTAATATGATCATTTTGGTGCAACATTACATACTGTGTATGATATTTATCTGTAGATGTAATGCAAACCTTAACATCTAGATTCCATAAGAATATTAGTTTGTCACTATAGTTTCACTATCAACCATATATTAGACATAAATTAAAAAGAGATACATGCTTCTATATAATATAACGGTGTAGGTAAAATAATAATTCGACCGTTACATAATCTAAATAGCTCACGCCTCCCGTATTATTTTTTACCCTTTTAATACCTATAAGAAAATAAGTGAATATTTCCTATAAGGATATATGAAGTTGTTGCAAAACATATAGGGTTGTTCACAACAATTAGTTCTTATGACTTGCACATAATTTCCATCTTCTAAGAGTATGATATAAACATAAGAGAATGTAACCAAATTTCTCCTTTACATTTAAAGAAATCAAATTGATGCACATGTCATTTGATCGTGAAAAGCATTTACACGTTGAACCCTCTAGTTCCCAACACAACCCTAAGCCTTAAAAAAATTATTTACAACTTTAAACATTGGTTTGGGTCTATATCAGAAAATTAGGCAAACAGATAAACTACAACAATGGTATTAATATAAAAAATTAGTACTTCTAAAGGCACCTTTGGAAAGACAAAGTTATACGATACTTTTTGCAAAATTTAACGGTATATATGAAAAATCAACAATAAGTGGGTAGATATTAGAAGAATGGTTGAGTTATAACTAAACAAAAGCTGCCTAAAATTCCAATGTCATTGACTAAGTTATGCTATTAAATTTTCACATTCCAGCAAATGGAAATGGTTGAGAAGCAAGTACATGATTCCACATTGTCTTGCGAAATTGTATGGTTCAAGGATTATATCATCATCTATCAAAAATAGACAACCAATTTATGAACCTCACCAATATGGAAGGTATACATTGAGCTAAGCATAAAAAAATTAATGAGAATTTATATACTAACGATAAAAAAATAAAAAGTAGTATCAAATATTGTAAAAACACAAACGTACCGGTGTCTAATTCATATTACCGTGTTATACTGCTGATTTGGTAGCATCACATTTTCCTCGAAGCAAAGTTTTTCATGTTAAAGAGGTTAAAAAGTAAAAAAGAAGATAGCTTTTATAAAATAACACCTTAGCCGTTTGTTTACCCATATTTCCACTTGCAATTCCCTGCCAACGAACCGATGTTGTCGAACAACCTCGCGTAGACACTGCCTAATACTGCCACACCACAACACTTCAAAGATATGAGTGGTTTTTCCCATTGCCAGCCCCATCTTCACACCTTCACCCTAGACTCACGTGCATGCTTTTAACCATCACCAATCGACCATGTTCCGCCCTACAGCAGTTGCACGGCAGCCTCCACGAATGCGCTCGCCCCCATGCCCTAAGTCGCTGACTTGCTTCCATCACCATCCCGCGCCATCATCCATGCATTATATTGCCTCCGCTTACAACGTCGACCTAGTCACGAATTTTATTCGTTCGTCATTTTTTTTTCTTCGCTGAGTGATTTTTGAATTAGAGATTTTTGGGCTAGGGCATGTTAAAAGGGAACATGCATTAGGAACAAAGGAAATAGGCTAAGGAAAATAAGAACTGGACAAAGGTGTGGGTATTGTTTCAATAGGCCGGGCTTTATATTTTTCCATATTTTTTTTTCATTTCTTTTAAGCAAGTCCTTTTACTTTATTCAAACTATATTTCAATTAATTTTTAAACTGATTTACACTTTTATTCCATGAAATATTATTCGATGGCTGCTCACTTTCATTTAATCAAATATTATTTCACTCTATTTAATTATTCACTGTATTGATATAAAATAAATTTATTCATTTTTTTTATTTATCGATTTATTATATATCAAATAAAACTTCTTTTTATCCATTTCAAGTATATAAAATTATTTACACTTTAAACTATTTTATATTTAACAATAACACTTTATCCAATTTAATATATTTTCTGAAAAGAATTTATTAATTAATTCAATTTTTATTATAAAAAAATCATTTATTAAATAGACTTTAGTTGAATAATAATTTGATTCCTAAAATAATAATTATCAAAATCAAATTCAAACTCTTCTACTTTAATTCAATTAGTTTAATATTACAATTCTAAAACAGGGTTATTATGATAAAATATTAATTATAATGAATTATTAATTTTAAATTATTATTCACAAATCATTAATTTTAAATTATTTCCATATTTTAAATACTAGTCAAATTTTAGGAAGTTTTTTTTCTTTTTATGTTTCTTAAATTTTCTATATAATTGGTAAGAATGAACATTAATTATTTTAATTTACTTTAAAAAAATTCAAAATTTTAATTTTTTAAATATTAAAATTTAAGTATAATTATTAATTATAATTATAAAATATTAAATGCTAAAGTTACTCATCAATTATTAATATTTCTTATTAATTATGAACTAGTAAATATTTTTCTTAATTATTGATTATTTTAATAGTCCATATTAAATTAATAATGATTCAAAATTAATTATTAAATATTAACTATCACTTCATAAGTATTAAATTTTATTATTAATTATTAATTATTAGTCTTAATTATTATAGAATTATTAAAAATTAGTTATTTAATAGTTATTATTAATTAATAATTATTAAAAATTAATTAATAATATTAAATATTACTTCTTAATGATTAAATATTACTTGTTATTTAAATATTAAATGTTAAACATTAATTATTAAATATTAATTATTCAATATAAATGATTGAATATTAATTAGTAATTATATTTATTAATTATTAAATGTAATAATAAATATTAACTATAATTTACTAATTGTTAATAATTAACTATAATAAATTATTAAATATAATAACAATTATTGATTATTTATAATAATTAGTAATTATAAATTATTTATTGATAATCATTAACTACAATAAATTATAAATAATGAAATATATAAGTTGTTATTTATGATTGCTGATATGCGCATTTGCTCCGATTAAAATAATTTACAGTTGCTTCGGTTCCTAAGGAACCGATGCAAATAACACTATTTGCTTCGGTTGTAAGGACAACCGAAGCAAATAACATTATTTGCTTTGGTGCATTTGCTTTGATTCCTAAGGAACCGATGCAAATAACACTATTTGCTTCAATTGTAAGAAGAACCGAAGCAAATAACATTATTTTCTTTGGTTGCGAGCACAACCAGAGCAATGAGATGAGGCAAAAGACATACTTTGTACCGGTGTCTTGAAAAAATATACTATATTCTCTTTAAAATCATATAGAATTAATTAATACTTCATTATATTGATTCAATACTATTTTCTTACTGTTTTGGAAACATCTCTCACTCAATTCAAAGATCAAAGTGATATCCAAGAGGCGATAGGATCCATTGTATCCAAAGTACAAGAATTTGTCTTTGGAAAAACTATCAACTCTATTTATATTTGCTTGGATGTCCTTGTAGCCTGTTCAAATCAGGTGGGTGTGCTTGTAGCCCAATTCAAATCAAGTGGGTGTGATTGTAGCCTAGTCAAATCAAGTGAGTCCACCCTCACCTTGGAAACTCAAGAGGGTGTGTCTCGTAGCCTCGAAATCGAGATTGTATTTGTTTTTGCCTTCTGCCCGGTTAAAGATTGGCATTGAAAAAGAAATCTGTACAAGCAATTGTATGGAACCAATTGTAGGAGAAATCCGAACCAGTATAAGATCTCTAGTGTTATCTCTCTAATCTTTACTCTATTGCTTTTATTTTTACCTATGACTGCATCTATGATTGATTGTTAGTGTAATTCTGTGTTGTTAATCTGTGATTTAATATCAAACGTAAAAGAGAATTAAAAAGATTTACATAAGTTAGAGAACACCATTTACTCCCCCCCCCCTCCACTGTTTAATTAGCCTTAAAATCCATAATTCTACAGCCTACATTTGGTATCGGAGCACTAGGTTTTCAAAAACTCGTAATTTGATTTTTGAAAAAGTTTAAATGGCTAGCAACAATGTTTATACAACACTTTTGTTGAAGGACGGTCTGCTAGACTCCCACTTTTTAATGGCAGTAGTTACAATTATTGATCATGTAGGATGAAAATTTATTTACAGTCTAATGGTTTAGATATTTGGAACATTACATAGAATGAGTACACTAAACCCTAGAATGACTTTTCAATTTGGACAGTTGACCAAAAGACACAAGCACTTAGTAATTCTAAGGCCATTTATTTTGTTCATTAGATAAAAATGAATTTAATAGAGTCTCTATTTGTAAGTCTGCATATGATATTTAGAGAACATTGCAAATCACTCATGAGGGTACTAGTAAAGTCAAACAGACTAAATTTTCCATGCTAACTAATCAGTTTCGGTTATTCAAATGAATCAAAATGAGTCTATTTCTGACATGTATTGTATATTTTAGGATATAGTACATTCTTTAGTACCATTAGGTAAAAACTTTTATGAAGATGACCAAGTTAGAAAAATCCTCAATCCACTCTATTTAGAGTGGGGTCAAAAGACACTAGCAATTGAGAGGCTAATGATACTAGCACATTAAAATTGAAGAGTTAATAGGTAATTTAATGTCCTATGAAGCATAATTGCAAGGCAGAAGAGAAAGCAAGGCAACAGAAATGAAATCTATTGCATTCAACGCAATAGCCGACGATTAGGATTCGGACGATGATAATAAGAGGAGATTGCTTTCATGACTAAAAATTTTAGAAATTTCTTGAAGTATAGAAAGATGAACAACTTTCGGAGACCTAAAATAAGACTTTTGGAACCGGAACTGCAATTAGATGTTTCAACTGTGATGAACCTGGTCATCTGCAAAGAGACTTTCCACATCATAATAAATCAAGGATCTCACCAATTACTGATTCATCTGAAAAAAGAAAGAGGACTTATATAGCAATATTAGAAAAACATGCATATGCTATTATATAATTATTAGTGATGCAACTTAATACCATAATAATCATATAACTTATTGAATGGAACATTAAAATATCAATGTTATAACTTCTTATGTATAAAAGGATCAACAAATCATCGTTATAGCAATAAAACAATTTTATGATATTGCAATAGTGTAGGTCAGGTTGGGGCGGGTCAGGCAAGCCCCGACCCGACCCTAGACCCGAAGCTCTTAAGAACGGGTCATGTGTCTACCCACCCCATTGACCCAAAAGGGCGGGTCTTGGCGGGTCAAAACAGGGGCGAGTCTACCCGGTTTAGACCCTAAACCCGCCCCATTGTCATCCCTAGGTATAAGATAGCGCCCTATACATTAGCTAATAGCCCCAGCTAATTTTGTCCAAAATTCCAGTGTGTAGGGCTTTGTCACGGGTAGACTAAAATTATGATTACACACAAAAAGGAATATATGTTTGTATACAGATAGGTTATTGGTGAGCCCGTAAAACCAATAGGATCAAGTGACCCTAGGGGACGTTAAGTTAGGGACAGATCGTCCAGAAGAGAAGTATTTAACAGATAGTTAAGGACAGACCGTCCAGAAGAGGAGTGTCTAACAGATGTTAGATAAATTTTGATACATTGTCTGGTAGGCCCGAGTCAGCCAAAGGTTAATAGTTAGCCAAACAAAACTATAATGTTCGAACAGATAGTTCGTTTATTACCTGATATGTATGTTTACATAATGATGTTTTACAGATTTTAACCAGTTTTGGTTATAGGAAATTGCAAAAGATATGTTTTGGAAAGGATGTTAGTGAGGGGAAACCCATTCCGCTACGCAGCGTGGTCTCACTTAACATAAAATAACCGAGATGTATAGTATTATTCACACCAGGCTTTATGTCTGACTTGAATTTTTTCTTTCCACTTAAACTCTCCGGTGCTCAAAAATTAATTAGTAGGCCGAGGTTTGAGGTTTTCAGGTTTTAGGTTTTTTGGCGAATAAAGCTTCTAGAGACGAGCAGGTGGCTGATGGATAGCTAATAAGGAGTTACAGTTTATTCTATTTGTTTTCGATGTGTGTATTAAGTCAAATATGACTATATTGACTCTGGTCAACCAATGGGGCATCGTCATTTGTCACTCTTGGCATATTTTGTAATTGATAATTTGATCATTGCCTGGGAAATGTTAAGGGATTATGTAACTTGGATATGAATTATTGTTTTAAAATGAAATCGGTAAAATTTTGTTTTTGAAATCTGTGATTTGTTCATATTCAAGTGCTTCTGATATTATGGATACCATTAGCATTACCGTATTTTGTCACTAGAAGTTAATACTATAGATGACTGCAGCATCTGTAGCGCTTAGCTTTTGGCCTTCAGATACGGGATGTTACACTTCCCTAGAAAGCTATTGACAAGCCTTCTCACCATGCCAATAAAGATATTATAATGAACCAAGAGAAGCTTCTCAAAAACCAAAAAAGCTTAAATGTTCCTTTAGTAAAAAGTTCACTTCTCCCTCCAACAAAGTGGTCAATTACTTTAGGAAAATCATTAGAAAGCTTGATGGAAACTCTTCATCTTCATCATCATCCTTTTAGATCTAGTTATTCTACCATCATACCATTGTTGTGTGTTTATCTCATGTCATTTTCATGTATTTCTTTTTTCTTTTGAAATCCATGTATTTCTCTATTCTAAATAATGGAATCCATTTCTTACTGTTCTATATAGTTCTATTAGTCTCTGAAAATTATAAAAATATACAGGAAATTATTGTCAAGGACAAAATTTCTCAGCGTTTTAGCCTCAAGGACAGACCTTTAGTATTTTAGCCTGAAGGACAATTTTTTAGGTATCAGTTTTTAGTTATTGATAGCAGTTTTTAGGTATCAGTTTGTAGTTGTCGGTAGCAGTTTTTAGGTATCATTTTTTAGTTCGGTAGCAGTTTTGGAAGAATGTTTGTCCTTTTGAATAATTTTGGAAGAATGTTTGTCTTTATGAATAATTTTTAGAAGAATGTTTGTCCTTGTGGTTAAAATATTAAGGTCGTGTCCTTGAGGCTAAAAATATACAAATTTTTGTCCTTTAAATTAATTCCCCCAAAATATAATGGTATTAAGTAAAAACAAAAACTATATTAAAAATTAAATATTGCAAATTCAAGCATATATGTCGACATACATATATGACATATGTCGACATATCCTAGCCATTTGGAAAAATTTTGATATTTAAAACTGTTATAACTACTATCTATCCAAACATTTCGAACGACTTTTTATTCCTATATAAGCCTAAATCTTCTAAAAAAATTCACATATCTTTTCATTCTCTATTTACTTTCCATTCTCAAACTTTTTTTTAATAAATTTTTTTTCTCCACACCAAAAACTTTATGAAAACCTTAAAGAAACTCTCAAATCATTCAAAGATATTCTCTCTATTATTCTACGAAACCAAAGGCATTTGGAATTAAGCCAAATGTAAATGATAAAACAGCAAGAGAAGCACTTTAATGCTCTTCGATGATTAATCTCTTCCCTGATCAAAGATGATCAAACCAACAACCCAGAATTCTCAAAAGACAATGAAGATTGAGACGCCATCAAAGCAAATCCGATCTTTTAATCTGAAGGTTGGGTTCAAGTCCCCAAAAATGTCTAAGATTTATACTTGTTTTAATTCGTAAGTGTGTATATAAAATATATTTATTTTTAGCAATATGTAAATAATTTGTTTTGATTTAGTGTGGATTGTAATATAATCAAGTATGATTTTGATTTTGTTTGGTTTGTTTAAGTGTGTATGTTTGGATTGATAGTTTGATCTGTATAATTTGATTCGAATAAATAAAGTTTATCTTATCTTATTTAAGAAAACTCCATATATCAAGCAGCAATCATAATGTAACATAAACTATTAATTTGACTCTACAAGTTTATAAGTATTTCATTTAGGGGGGTTTTATTTTTCACCCATTTTTGTTGATGACAAAAGGGGGGAAAATATAAATATACACATACATATATTCATGGAGGGTTATCAAACTCAACGGGAGTTATATCATAATTTATATACAAGAGTATTTAAAGGTTGTCATCATTAAAAAGAGGGAGATTGTTAATACGTTAGTGATTGATTTTGATAACAAAAACCATATACAAACATATAAAATATAAATATTATTGCTTTGCCAAGTTATATGGTATATAGTGCAGAATATTACACAGATGTTGAATCGAAGACTATGCAGTATAAAGACTTAAGAGATAGACATGAAGACTCATGAGTTTAAAGAACAAGATATGAAGATCTCAAGATTATAATTTAGTGTATAGAGTCATACCATATATTGTTAAAGTCCATTATACCGATAGCAATATTTGATCTCTATCTCCAAGTTTCTAATGTTTTATATTTTTAGCCACAATAAATTACAAAATATCTTATAAAAGTTTTTCAAAGTTCAGAATGTTTAAAAATTATGTTCAAACTATTTTTCAAAGTATGGCAGATATATAGGTATGGAGTATTATGTCGACATACATGCTACCAATTGGTTTTTCAAATTTTGAATGAAAGTGTCTATTCGACGCAGCTCTTTATGAATGGACACATCTGTTCATTCAGTATATAAAGGGGAGTGCAAATAAATTTTTTGATAACTAATTACTTGCTTTCTTCGCTCATCTTACTCTTGAAAATTCTCTTGAAAATTATACTATATTCTCTTCAAAATCATATAGAATCAATTCATACTTCATTGTATTGATTCAATACTACTTTCTTACTATTTTGGAAACATCTCTTTCTAAATTCAAAGATCAAATTGCTATCCAAGTGGCTATAGGATCCATTGTATCCAAAGTACAAGAATTTATCTTTGGAAAAATTATCAACTCTATTTGTATTTGTTTGGGTGTGCTTGTATAGCCCGTTCAAATCAAGTGAGTATGCTTGTAGTTCGGCCAAATCAAGTGAGTCTACCCTAAGCTTGGAAATTTAGGAGGGTATGTCTTGTGGCCTTGAAATCAAGATTGTATTTGAATTTGCCTTCTGCTCAGTTAAAGATTAGCATTTGAAAAGAAATTTTTACAAGCAATTGTACGTGACTAGTTGTAGGAGAAATCCGAACTAGTATAAAATCTCTGGTGTTATTTCTCTAACTCTTTACTTTACTTTATTGCTTTTATTTTTTATCTATTATTGTATTTGTGATTGATTGTTAGTATAATTATGTGTTGGTAATATGTGATTTAATATCAAACTTGAAAGAAAATTAAAAAGATTCACATAAGTTAGAAAACACTATTCACCCCGCTCTAGTGTTTAATTAGCCTTAAGATCCATAATTCTGCAACTCACAAGTAAGACGGACCTCGGGTATGTCAACTACATGATTATCTGAGAAATAATCTTAGGCATTTAGTGTGCTTGCCTATTTGGTACTTGATAATTTTGTGTATTAATGATAGTTGGATGTGTTTGTTATTTCACCCATTTTAACATTATACTTCTTGATGTGTTATTTGACTATTTAGTGATTGGATGATGCTTTGTGCATGATATGTGGTATGGTGTCGTACATATATTGAGTTGTCTACATGCCACACTGGTATATATAGATGTTGCTATCTTTTGACATATACATTCTAGATATAGTCTGATCTATGTGTTATTTATATAATACTCGAGTTAGTTCGAGACATTACATGTTCAGGGACAAAGAGACCAGACTGTTATTGTTGGGCGTAGACAAATTGCATAACAAAATTTTAATTTTAACACTAAAAGTATATGTACTATATTTTACAATATTACCGTGTGCAACGCACGTGTTACACACTAGTTTTAGGTATGTACGTTGAAAAAAGCTCAAATAAAATTGAAAGACACAAACTAGGACATGATTACACTATCCAATCATACATCTTAATTAATAAATCAAAACCATTTATCGAAGATTGATCGTGATTTCTTCAAATAAAATTGAATATAAGTGTTCGGTAGGCGTATCATACTCAAAATGTCTACATGGAAAAAAATTATACTTCTGTTTTTCTCTAGCTAAATTAATAGGTAGAAACTTTATAACCTTAAGAACTCATTTTAAGTTTGCTAGTGATGTTACTTACCCCATTTAATGTTTTTTAAAGAAACTTTTAATTTATATAACTTAATAGTTTGGAAATTGGATTTTATTATCTACATCATTTTTAATACCAAAAAGCCAACATACGAAGACTGAACATTCTTTTCTTTTAAATTTTATTTGAATAAAACATTGAAAGCAAAGTTCTTTCATTTGATTAAACACCATTCATCTCTCATACATAAAAAAAATGCTATTTGACAAATACTTTGAAAATACCTATGAGCTAGTTTATTTCGACTGCACAAAAAAACAGATTATCCAGTACAAGATACCAAATTTTAGTGCAAATCGGTGATGTTATTTTCTAATTTGTTTTCCATGATAAATTAGTCTTTCAATCTCGTAACAAATGGTTTAATTTATAATCTACTACTACCAAATATTATGATGCTATTGTGTATATTCATATATGAATAAAGTTCCTTTTTCATACCAACTTAACTAGATAAAAGACTTAATGCTGGGAATACACTTTCATCTCTTTTAGCTTATGAACATCTAAAATGTACGTATATTTTAATATTAATTCACTAAACAACTAAGAGGTTTGTTTTCATATGTATAGTTTTTATAATGCCAAAAACCCCGAAACAAAATGAAATCAAAATTTACACTAAAAAGGGAGAAAAAAGAATTTCGAAATGAATATAAAAAAATATAGTAAATAAAAATAATATAAACAAATATTAAGTTTAACAAAATTGCGATTCAACATATAATTTTATGAAAAATAAGAATTTAATAGTCGATTTCAATTAGGAAAAAAATAAAGATGACGAGGATAACAAATCCCTGTGAACAACAAATAAATTATTAGACAATCTTTACTTCAAGATACAATGTTAAGAATTTTAAAGCATAATTCTAGAGTTTTGAATTCGAATATGATGCACCAACTAACAATTTACAATGTAAATTATAATGTAAATTCTAATCCATAATTAAATTAAAGTGTAAAATTTAAGAAAACAAAAACGATAATTATAAATGAGTACTTTTATATTTCAGATATTTATGTAAAATGTAAACTAATCCTTTGCAAATTTGCTACAGTTTTGAGACTAAATGTAGTTTTATGATCTGTGTGGGTTATTTAGAAGTTTAAGGAGAAATAAATATAAGAATTTCAATTTTGTCACAAGTCCATAACAAATTGCCATGAGTGATTTAGGGAATTGGAGAAAATAAATATAAGAATAATCATTTTCGTTGCAATTCCGTAGCAAATTTGATACATATTTGTCACTAAAAATTGTTTTATAAAATGCGTCTATAGCTTTAAAGTTGAGGAGACAAATACGTATTGTTTATCTTTATCATATAAATTACTTGTCGGTTTTAATAAAATTTATATCATCATTACACATTTTATACATATTATAAATTTTAAAATCCATTTATATTTTTATATTTTAGTTTTAAAGTTAATACGCGAACTTGTATAATGTCAAAATATAAAATTGAAGATTTTTTTGAAACTTCAAATTATTTCGGATAAAACCAAAATGAACACTAACAAAACTCATATACTAGCAAGTGTAATATATACCTTTTGTTTCATTTTATCAAACTAATTTTGCATGACATAAAATAAATGATTTAATTAACAAATTTCATGTTACTACCGAAGAACAATTGATTTTCCCTCCTAAAAATTTTCAAAGCCCGCCTATCTATAACAGATCACTCCAATTATCCAAAACTCAAACTGCCTGAGAATAAATAATACCTTTTGTTTCGTTTTTATCAATGATTCAATTAATAATTTTGCATAAGATAAGATAAGATAAAATTAATGGTTTAATTAACAATTTTCATTTTACTATTGAATAACAATCGATTAAACAAACTTTTTAGGCCCTACAAATTTTAAGGCCACCTACGTACTTAACGGATCACTCCATCATATCATTTATTCAAAACTCAAGCAGCTTGAGAAACACGCAATTTTCTCCCCCTAAAACCCTAGTTCTATTAAACAGCAACCAATCTTCTTCCCCAAAACGCCTGCCTCTCCCTTCGTTCTACCCTATTGAGCTCTCCACTTCGGATCCCATCTCGCGCGCTCTCAAATCGTTCTCACTGTTGCCTGTGGCTCCCGGTTGAACGTTGTCGCTCCTGGTTAATGCTCTCAGTTTGAGCCCATTGTTGATTCCGCTTGCAGCAATTTTGAATGCAATAGAGGTTATTTTAACAATTTTAATAGTATGCTTTAGATGATGATAATTTGCGTCGATAATTAGAATTTATTAACTGTCGAATTTGCATCAGTCGTAAGTTGGGTTTTATGGGTTTGATTTGTATATCCATGCATTTGATTAAGAATATAAATGCATCCTTTCAATTACAAATTAAATATTTGGATGAAAGTTGTAACCATTACCAAAACGGCGAATTTAGGGTTCATTTTTCTCTTCCTTTTCATAATGCTGTTTTTATTGGAGATTGAAATGCTTGATGATTGAATGATAAAATTTCAGTATAAACTAAAGACAAGTATAAATGCTTAAACGAACAGTTCAATATTCATTGAATAGAGCACCCACCTTTTTCATTTTAGTATATCCAATCCAATTTTAGTATATTTATTTCTTTCAACACCAACACCATTTTTATCTGATACAGTCCAAATTTTGATGGTTGAAATCAGTAGACTGAAAATTTAAAAATATTTTTCAACGCCATTTTTACCAACACCATTCTTATTATCTTCTTCGTGTGCAATATCATATTAGAATAGCCATATTTTAAGACTAATGATTGAATCAGTACACTGAAAATTTAAAAATATTTTTCAAACCTTGGGTTAGTAATTTCTCATTATATAGAGCACCACTTTAGAGTAGGGCTATTGTTCTCAAATATCATATTATGATTCCATTTGCCTCTTTGCACCTCTTTTCCGTGTCCTTGTCAGCCATTTTATACTTAATTTTTTTACTATATAAAACCTTTTTTTGTAGAGTTGTCTTAGCACTCCGATGGCTAGTGCATATTTAATAGTTCTCTTAAAGATATACTAGTTGCTAAGAAACAATCATGATAATGTGCATCATCAGCTTAAGCTATTTGGATTACCTGTAATGACTTTCTTCCATGACGTATGTTAGTTTGTTTGAAATCATTGAGTGTTCAGTATACTCAGTTATATCTCTTGATATAATCATTCAGTATTATTTAAACTTTTTTTTTTACTTACAACTAATTATTTCAGTTTTCTACATGTAATTCATTTTCGTGTCACCTTCTTTTCAACATAGAAGAAACTTTCTGTATATTTCTTTTAATGATTTGGAGTTAGATGTACATTGAACTTGAATGGTGATATGGCATTCTGCTAAATTTAGTTGTTCGACTAGTGTTACATATGGACAAAAATGATTATAGTGAAAATACTCTATAAGCTTCACAAATATAATAGTAAAAAAGCCAATATTATAAGCTAAATTGGAAGTACGTAAGGTGCCTTCTCAAATCGATTGCCATGCGCGTATTTCTCCACCTTAAGAAGGGTGTTTCCTAGAACGTCTTTTTTCTTTTTGGAAAGAGATTCTTGTAATCGGTAAACCTTCTTTCTCACTGATTCAAAACAACCAGCCATCCAAAACACATTTCTCAGCTTGATCTTGTTGGTGGGATCTAGCGGTTGAAACTCTTCTTCGGCCATTCCGCAATCCCGTGACACATTTTTTCAAAACAATTCTATATTTCTTTAGGCCATTTTCTAGCATTATATAAAGAAGCTGGGCTATGCTCATGACCACCATAGGAAAGCTTTCTTTAGAAGCACTGACTGATTGCTCTCCCACAGCTGTCATCTGACGTGCAGTCCCATTCGACATCGCCTCACTGCTTTCCAGACTTTCTGTGGTCATCCCCATATTAAATTGGATTAAGGGAGAACGATCGCCTTCACTTCGTAAATCCTGCGGCTCTCAGGTTTGTGTTCTTTCTTTATATTAGAAAACAAACTACGGACGATGCTTTTGGGTTTGCTGGGGCTTCCACCTGAGACTTCAACTGCCGCTTCCCCGGCTACGACCTCAATCTTTCCGTGAGCTTTTCTTTTTGCGAGTAGTCAAACATCATATTACTGGTTGTTGAATTTTCCAGTATATTACTGATGTTTGACTAGTCGCAAAAAGAAAAGCTCATGGAAATACTATGGAGATGTGGCTACAAAGGGGTCGAGGTCGTAGCAGAGGAAGCGATAGCTGAAGTCTCAAGTGGAGACCCCACCAAACCCAAGGACATCGTCCGTAGTTTGTTTTCTAGTAGAAATAAAGAACACAAACATGAGCAGCCACAGGATTTACTGAATGAAGGCGATCACCCCAGCAAACCCAATGACATTGTCTTTGTTTTCTAGTAGAAAGAAAGAACACAAACATGAGCAGCCACAGGATTTACTGAATGAAGGCGATCATTCACCCTTAATCCAATTCGATATGGGGATGACCACATAAAGTTTGGAAAGCAGTGAGGCGATGTCGAATGGGACTGATGGTCAGAAGACAGTCGTGGGAGAGCCATCAGTCAGTGCTTCTAAGGAAAGTCGTTCTATGGTGGTCATGAGCATAGTGCGGCTCCTTTGTATAATGCTTGAAAACAACCCAGAAAATATAGAATTGTTTTGCAAAAATGTGTCGGCATTGTGGAATGGCCAAAGAAGAGGTTCAAATGCTAGATTCCACCAACATGACCACGATGAGAGATGTGTTTTGGATGGCTGGTTCTGAATCAGTGAGGAAGATCGTTTACCGATTATAGTAGTCTCTTTCCGAAAAGGACGTTCTTGGAAGCACCATTCTTGAGACGGAAAAATACGCACGTGGCAATCGGTTTGAGAAGACATCTTACGTACTTCCAATTTGACTTATAATGCTGACTATTTTTTCCAATTTAGTTAATTAATTTAATTCATGTTACCTATCTAGATAAAAAATACTCTATGTAGGTGTAGCGAATTACATTACAGTCTCATTGTTATTTGCTATGACAACTGGCTACAGGTTTTTGATTGTTGCTATAGTTATGTTTTTTTTATAGAATTTTTGTATTCCTGTCAGACTTTTCTCAACTGTTTTTTAGTCATTTTTGAAAGGGAGATGATGTTACAGTGCAAACAAAAGTCGCCGTGTACTGTTGTATTTGATAATTCAGGGAAATTTGTTCACGTGTTACTTTGGTTTATGAATTCAGAATTATAGTCCTTGAGAGTCACTTAACCTAATCAGCTTTTGTTAGCTAATACATCCTAACAAGTATGGAAATAATTTTGTCCACGAGTATTGAGAACTGAGAGTTGAAGTTGTATGAAAATAGATGAATACATCCTAACAAGTATGTTAACTGGTAAAAAAAAGAAAGGTAAAACGAAACCATATATAAGAAGAAGTATGAAAATAGATGAATACATCAAAAAGGCTGGATCTGCGTTTCTTTTTGTTGAGGCAAGTTTGCCTTTGAAAGTACTTCTGAGCATGACTTAACACTTGTGTTGGAGTTCTTGTCTTCACAAAGTTATGGGATATGCCTTGCCAATCTCCTTTTCCAAGCTTTGCCAGCCCTATCAAAAATGACTTATGTTCTTCCTCTGTCCTTGAAACTCCTATTAATTATAAACTTCAAAACATTAGTATGAATTAGACTTAATGTTCTGTATGTGCTGATCATGTTTATATATATATTCATACCTTTTTCTCTCTCTTGTGCTCTGCCCATGAGTCCATCTGACAAATAACCAGTGGGCACCTTCTCGTTGACTTCATCGATGCAACCAAGAGAAGATGAAGAAAAAGAAGAAGAAGCGGAAGAAGTAGTAGCATTGTAACAAGTAGAAGTCAAGCGATCCATGCTGAAGCTCTTCTTCATTGGAGGAGAAGAAGTGTAAAGTTGCACGGCGAATAATCTCACATTGTTATCGCATAAAGAGCTTCTTGGACTTATACAAGTTCTTGAATTGTGTCCATTGTTCCCACAATGGACTTATACCAGGCTTGTGCTTTTATAGGTTAAAGATTTCCTAGAGTTTGTTTTCTTTGGCATATAGTGTTGAAGAAAGCAAGATATTTTCTGGCCAATCACAGCAAGACCTTGCAACCGTATACATAGTGGGAGTTTTTTATGTTTTTGTGTGTGTTATTTTAGAGAGTTCCGTGGCTTATGCACCACTAAAACAATGTTATTTTAGTAACCATTTCTTGCTGCAGCAAGCAAATGCATGCCGCAGCGAGATAGCATTTGCTCCTTGAGTAGATGCTTACTTGCTGCAAGCAAGTGCATAAACCTTTTGTATAGGGTTGGATCTGCATCACTTTTAGTTTTTTTTTTTGCCTTGACCAACAAATAATATGTTTAAATGTTTCTTTCTGTATGTGGGTGTAACTTATCGTTGGAGCTACGCCATAAAGTATACACACGTCAATCTTGGAAATATTTAAGATATAAACTAATATGAATTGTGTGTTCATAGGTCGAATACAAGGCTGCATGTGATGAGTGATTGAATCCTATTATAACCGAGGCAGATGAGAAGGTGGTTGAGGTTCCGCTAAAGCAACGGATGAAGTAAAACATGTTGATAGTATGAGGAGTGTCTACAACTTGAGCGTTGACATAAGGATGAGGTATTTGAGCGTAGAAATGACATAAATTTGGCTTCTGACTTTGATTTCTCCCAAAAATCTGCCGAACAAAAATCAATCCTTTTCTTTTATGTAAACTTCCATTGGTCTCGATGGTTCACTACTCCCAAAAATAATCACCCATTGGTGTCGACGTCTGATGAATTCACAGCATCAATTTCGCATCGCCTGCCTTACTGCCACCTGGTCGATTCGCCTACTGCTTGCGTTGTCGTGCTATATATACTGGAGTAGTTTTGGATTCCAGATCTGAAGATTGTTGTTGCTGTTGTAGTGCGAAGCTCGATGTTGAACTGCTTGCCTGAATATGAGGGCGACCTTATTACCGTTGATTCCGTGTCGTTCTGGGGTTCTGGAGATGAGATTTGAATTTAGTTTTGTGAATGAGATACTGCAAATTTAAGGAGTTCGATCAAGAATTTGATGCCCTTTATATACTTTACGTTCTTCCTCTGCTCGCTTGAGATGACGATGCTTGGTTGCATGTGTGGTTAGATCAAATGATGCTCACATCTCAAAATTAAGTTTTGTTCAGTCGAATCTGGCACGAATGATACAGTAGTTGTGTGATTGGTTGAGATGTTTGGCTAAGAATATTATCGACTGCAGAACTGATCGTTGAGTCGTTCTGTGATTGTTTCAAATAGTTACAGGAGGACATCTCCTTGTTGTCCTCAACGATCCTGAGTAATTTGTTGTTCATCATGTGAAGTGCGTTACGTACATTAGTTTCAATGAATGTATCGATATCTTTTTTTGGGTACATATTGACTATGAACATTTAAAAAGTAATTAGTATCAATTTAATGTTCATGGCTACGAACCAATTCTTAACTGTGAGCAATAAAATATTTCTCTTAAAGATTTTCTACTTATATATGTTGTTTGCGCCAAAATTGGTCACAAACCCCGGATGTTGTGAAAGCACCAGTGTATGAATACAGATCAACAAATATTCGCACACAAATCTCAGATCTAAGCAAGCAATAAACAGCAATCTAGAAATAATGAACAAAAACACGAGATTTATAGTGGTTCGGCCACCTTCGGCCTACGTCCACTCCAAAGTTTTATCCTTTTATTGATTATCCTTGCTGATTACAGTTTCTTATCGCGTAGTACAACAGATTTTATGATTATAATCTGAATCTAAGGCAGGAATGGTGATCTAGAGTAAATCTGGCAGAGTCTGGGGGCTCTTTAGTTCTCGAAATTGTCCGATCCCTTTTCTGAATGACCAGAGGCTCTATTTATAGATGTAGGAGGCTGATATTTCGCCTAAATTGAAGGGAGACCAGTTCTAGCACGTGAGGAGGCCCACATGCCCGCTTTTTGGAAATCCGGGCCCATTTTGGGATCGATTCGAAGCTATGTTCGAATCGATCAAGAAATTGTCCAATCGAGCTGAAATTTGGTGTGGACATCCTTCAACATGTGCTCAAGCTACTGTGAAAATTTCATAGCATTTGGATCTAGGGTTTGAGAGTTATGATCGATCCAAGTTTGCGTATTACGGCAGGCACTCTGGTTCGAATCGATTGGTTCGAATCGATTTCTTCAAATCGATCAGAGCGCATGCCTGTGTGATGACGTGTTGCGAAATTCTCGAGTTGATCCACCTTCCTCGCCGTGTTGAACGCTTCTTTCCTGGATACGCGCTCGCATCCATACCTCGTGCCCAGTCCACATCAATCTATAGCCATAGCGTGCTTCGAATCCATTGCTTCGTGTCCATAAAATTTGCTTCATTCGTATCCTTCCCATCGATACGAAGCTACCAATCCAAGTCCATGCCGATCGATACAAAGGGTATCGATTCGAACAAACCTCCGCATGCTTGTTTAACAACCTGGGTGTATTGCCATCGAGTCGAACCTGTGCCGATCGATACGAACGGTATCGATTTGAAGTCCTTACTTTATGGTCGATACGAAACGTATCGATTCGAACCACCATCCTCTTGATCGATGCGAAATGCATCGATTCGAACCATTCCCTGCACATCGTAATCCATCAATATCTCCTTCATATGAACTCCGATTAATCTGAAACTTGAAACATAGCCTCTCCTAGTCCTCATCATCATCTCCAATCGATTCCGTCCTGATCGGAGCTTGGCCAAATTCTGACGACATCGATCACAACCTCGTCTCTAATCGACTTCCAATCCTGATACCCATCCTTTCTTGTCGATTTGTTTGATATTCCGGCTTTGACCAAAAAGCGGGATAACATTTGCCCCCCAAAACATGCCTTGTGATAAGAAGGCGTGTTTTGAATAGTTTCCGAATCCGATATTCAAAGTCCGTAGCCAATTCCATGCCCATCCAAACTCGAAGACTGAGTCATTAGTCCATCCTTATCCAATAACCGAATCCAAGACCTCTCGGGGTCGATATCCAAATCCGTAACCTCTCTGGGCTCTTGCCAAGCGCAATCCACACCTGACGACCGTGGTCCAGTGTCCCTAGACGTTGAGCTAACCTCTCCGGGTTCTTGCCAAGCGCAATCCACACTTGACGACCCTGGTCCAGTGTCCCTGGACATTAGTAATGCCATGGCTTAAGTCCTAAGCCGAATCCTGGTCGCTCCGGACCCTTGCTGAGCATAGTCCATACTCAACGACCTGAAACAATAATCGATAATAGGGGGCCTAAGTCCTAGGCCGAATCCTGGTCACTCCGGACCCTTGTCGAGCAGTCCATACTCGACGACCTGAATGAGTCAATTTACCACGTTCGGGCAAAAAGACTCACCCCTTGCCAGGCGTAATCCACACCTGACGACCGTTTATCAAAAACCAAAAAGAATCCAATCAAAATCCAATCAAAAATCCAAATCAAATCGAAAAACAAAAAATCCATACCAGAAATCAAAATCATCATCCAAAACGGAGAACAATCATTCGAATGAATGCAAAAACCAGAAAAACGAGCAAAATCAGGAGTTTAATCCAAACTCCAAAAACCAAACCAGAAAACCAAGTGTCCAATCCAAAAAACAAAAGACAGATTTCGCAAACCATGGCTTTGCGGTTTATCGTCATTCAGAGCATGCCTAGGGGCTATCTCCGTCCCCATACATGTGTAAATGACTTGGTTGCTCGCCAATGGTTTGTTACTTATTTCATATTATCCTGAACAATGGATAACCAATCGACCATCATTCCTGGGCCTCATGCCATCCTGGCTTGAGGTGGGCGGTGGTTGCTCCTGCTCCACCGCTGCATTCCGAGCCCCAACATACTGCCTCAATTGTCCATTCCTCGCATGCTCCTCAATTATGTCCTTTAGGCGTCTGCGGCTGTTGGTATCATGCCCGTCCAAATCATGGAAGAGACAGTGCTTTCCTGATGCCCTTTCTCGTTCGGATGGCTCTCTCCTAGCCGGCCTTCGGTAAGGAAGGCGATTCTGGGTTTCCATGTATATCCGCTCCTGCGTCTCGTTTAATCCTGTGTATGTGGAAAACTTTGGATCCTTCCATCGCTTCCCGGCTTTTCCTGAATCGTCGTCCAGCTTCCTCTTTCCTTTGTCTTTATCCGGGTTTCCGTTGGATGGTCCTCCACCCTCAGTCGCATTCACCTCCTTTAACTTTAAATCCATACATGCGTCTTCTTGCCGAAGGAACTTTTCAGCTTCGTGAAAGAATTCCCCGAGATCCAGTGGTGGGTCTCGTATTAAAGATACCTTAAAATCTGAATCTTCTCTGACTCCCGACACCGCCGCCTTCAAAACCATCGATGGATCCGGCCGGTCCATCGAAGCTACCGCCGCGTTGAACCGAGTCAGAAATGCTCTAAGCGATTCATCCGTCTTTTTCTTTACCGATGTTAACGTCATCACGTTCTTAGGTCTTTTGATATGAACCCGAAACTGTCCCAAAAACCTATCCACCAATTCCCTCCAAGTCCTGATAGATCCTTCTCCCAGCTGCCTAAACCATATTGCAGCTAGGTCTGTCAAGTACAACGGGAAACATCTGGCCATCACTTCCTCTGATGCCCCCAGCACTTCCATGTGTCTAGTGTATCTCATTAAGTGATCAGTCGGGTCAGCCTTGCCATTATATGCTTCCATGCTAGGTAACTTGAACTTAGGTGGATTCTGAGCTATCCTGATTTCCCGAGCGAACGGACTCCTGCTCACTCCTTCCAAGTCTCTATTGGTCAAACCTCCATGCATAGTCTTCCTAATGATTTCCATTAATCCAGCGTTGTTTGTCAGGGGTTGCCCCCCGTGCCCCCGAGGGAACTCCGGCACATATTCTTCATGTGGCTCACTAGCAGCAACGTTGGCCCTAGCCTGTTGAACTCCCTCCAAAGGTCCTTCTGCATTGGATCCTGCGAGCCTGCCCCCAAGCCCTTGTTGATTGCTCTCTGGCTCTGTATTCTATTCTCCGTTGGGTTCTGCAACCCTTGTTCCACATTTGCAGTCGCTGTAGTTGGTCCAAGGTTCTGTATCCCTACAGCTCTCATCTGCTCGAAGAAAGTCTACATCATATCCTGTTGACTCTTCAGTAACCTCTCATGCAATGAATTTGCCATAGGTTCCATTTCGTCTCTGGTAATGTAAACCGAAGTTTGTCCTTCTCCAGCTCCGGAGGATGCCTCTTGACTTCCTCCCTGTTGGCTTCTCTCAGCTCTTTGTCTTGTTTGTCGAGTCATTGTCGAGTCAATCTGAATCCTTCAAACTTTCAAATCTAAACTTTGAATCTGGTGTAGCGGGTGCTAGTTCTTCTCAGTGAAAGCACCAAAGTGTTTGCGCCAAAATTGGTCACAAACCTCGGATGTTGTGAAAGTACCAGTGTATGAATACAGATCAACAAATATTCACACACAAATCTCAGATCTAAGCAAGCAACAAACAGCAATCCAGAAATAATGAACAAAAACACGAGATTTATAGTGGTTCGGCTATCTCCGGCCTACGTCCACTCCAAAGTTTTATCCTTTTATTGATTATCCTTGCTGATTACAGTTTCTTATCGCGTAGTACAACAGATTTTATGATTATAATCTGAATCTAAGGCAGGAATGGTGATCTAGAGTAAATCTGGCAGAATCTGGGGGCTCTTTAGCTCTCGAAATTGTCCGACCCCTTTTCTGAATGACCAGGGGCTCTATTTATAGATGTAGGAGGCTGATATTTCGCCTAAATTGAAGGGAGACCAGTTCTGGCACATGAGGGGGCCCACATGCCCGCTTTTTGGAAATCCGGGCCCACTTTGGGATCGATTCGAAGCTATGTTCGAATCGATCAAGAAATTGTCCAATCGAGCTGAAATTTGGTGTGGACATCCTTCAACATGTGCTCAAGCTACTGTGAAAATTTCATAGCATTTGGATCTAGGGTTTGAGAGTTATGATCGATCCAATTTTGCGTATTTCGGCAGGCACTCTGGTTCGAATCGATTGGTTCGAATCGATCTCTTCGAATCGATCAGAGCGCATGCCTGTGTGATGACGTGTTGCGAAATTCTCGGGTTGATCCACCTTCCTCGCCGTGTTGAACGCTACTTTCCTGGATACGCGCTCTCATCCATACCTCGTGCCCAGTCCACATCCATCTATAGCCATAGCGTGCTTCGAATCCATTGCTTCGTGTCCATAAAATCTGCTTCGTTCGTATCCTTCCCATCGATACGAAGCTACCAATCCAAGTCCATGCCGATCGATACGAAGGGTATCGATTCGAACAAACCTCCGCATGCTTGTTTAACAACCTGGGTGTGTTGCCATCGAGTCGAACTTGTGCCGATCGATACGAACGGTATCGATTTGAAGTCCTTACTTTATGGTCGATACGAAACGTATCGATTCGAACCACCATCCTCTTGATCGATGCGAAATGCATCGATTCGAACCATTCCCTGCACATCGTAATCCATCAATATCTCCTTCATATGAACTCCGATTAATCTGAAACTTGAAACATAGCTTCTCCTAGTCCTCATCATCATCTCCAATCGATTCCGTCCTGATCGGAGCTTGGCCAAATTCTGACGACATCGATCACAACCTCGTCTCTAATCGACTTCCAATCCTGATACCCATCCTTTCTTGTCGATTTGTTTGATATTCCGGCTTTGACCAAAAAGCGGGATAACATTTTCCCCCCAAAACATGCCTTGTGATAAGAAGGCGTGTTTTGAATAGTTTCCGAATCCGATATCCAAAGTCCGTAGCCAATTCCATGCCCATCCAAACTCGAAGACTGAGTCATTAGTCCATCCTTATCCAATAACCGAATCCAAGACCTCTCGGGGTCGATATCCAAATCCGTAACCTCTCTGGGCTCTTGCCAAGCGCAATCCACACCTGACGACCGTGGTCCAGTGTCCCTAGACGTTGAGCTAACCTCTCCGGGTTCTTGCCAAGCGCAATCCACACTTGACGACCGTGGTCCAGTGTCCCTGGACATTAGTAATGCCATGGCTTAAGTCCTAAGCCGAATCCTGGTCGCTCCGGACCCTTGCTGAGCATAGTCCATACTCAACGACCTGAAACAATAATCGATAATAGGGGGCCTAAGTCCTAGGCCGAATCCTGGTCACTCCGGACCCTTGTCGAGCAGTCCATACTCGACGACCTGAATGAGTCAATTTACCACGTTCGGGCAAAAAGACTCACCCCTTGCCAGGCGTAATCCACACCTGACGACCGTTTATCAAAAACCAAAAAGAATCCAATCAAAATCCAATCAAAAATCCAAATCAAATCGAAAAACAAAAAATCCATACCAGAAATCAAAATCATCATCCAAAACGGAGAACAATCATTCGAATGAATGCAAAAACCAGAAAAACGAGCAAAATCAGGAGTTTAATCCAAACTCCAAAAACCAAACCAGAAAACCAAGTGTCCAATCCAAAAAACAAAAGACAGATTTCGCAAACCATGGCTTTGCGGTTTATCGTCATTCAGAGCATGCCTAGGGGCTATCTCCGTCCCCATACATGTGTAAATGACTTGGTTGCTCGCCAATGGTTTGTTACTTATTTCATATTATCCTGAACAATGGATAACCAATCGACCATCATTCCTGGGCCTCATGCCATCCTGGCTTGAGGTGGGCGGTGGTTGCTCCTGCTCCACCGCTGCATTCCGAGCCCCAACATACTGCCTCAATTGTCCATTCCTCGCATGCTCCTCAATTATGTCCTTTAGGCGTCTGCGGCTGTTGGTATCATGCCCGTCCAAATCATGGAAGAGACAGTGCTTTCCTGATGCCCTTTCTCGTTCGGATGGCTCTCTCCTAGCCGGCCTTCGGTAAGGAAGGCGATTCCGGGTTTCCATGTATATCCGCTCCTGCGTCTCGTTTAATCCTGTGTATGTGGAAAACTTTGGATCCTTCCATCGCTTCCTGGCTTTTCCTGAATCGTCGTCCAGCTTCCTCTTTCCTTTGTCTTTATCCGGGTTTCCGTTGGATGGTCCTCCACCCTCAGTCGCATTCACCTCCTTTAACTTTAAATCCATACATGCGTCTTCTTGCCGAAGGAACTTTTCAGCTTCGTGAAAGAATTCCCCGAGATCCAGTGGTGGGTCTCGTATTAAAGATACCTTAAAATCTGAATCCTCTTTGACTCCCGACACCGCCGCCTTCAAAACCATCGATGGATCCGGCCGGTCCATCGAAGCTACCGTCGCGTTGAACCGAGTCAGAAATGCTCTAAGCGATTCATCCGTCTTTTTCTTTACCGATGTTAACGTCATCACGTTCTTAGGTCTTTTGATATGAACCCGAAACTGTCCCAAAAACCTATCCACCAATTCCCTCCAAGTCCTGATAGATCCTTCTCCCAGCTGCCTAAACCATATTGCAGCTAGGTCTGTCAAGTACAACGGGAAACATCTGGCCATCACTTCCTCTGATGCCCCCAGCACTTCCATGTGTCTAGTGTATCTCATTAAGTGATCAGTCGGGTCAGCCTTGCCATTATATGCTTCCACGCTAGGTAACTTGAACTTAGGTGGATTCTGAGCTATCCTGATTTCCCGAGCGAACGGACTCCTGCTCACTCCTTCCAAGTCTCTATTGGTCAAACCTCCATGCATAGTCTTCCTAATGATTTCCATTAATCCAGCGTTGTTTGTCAGGGGTTGCCCCCCGTGCCCCCGAGGGAACTCCGGCACATATTCTTCATGTGGCTCACTAGCAGAAACGTTGGCCCTAGCCTGTTGAACTCCCTCCAAAGGTCCTTCTGCATTGGATCCTGCGAGCCTGCCCCCAAGCCCTTGTTGATTGCTCTATGGCTCTGTATTCTATTCTCCGTTGGGTTCCGCAACCCTTGTTCCACATTTGCAGTCGCTGTAGTTGGTCCAAGGTTCTGTATCCCTGCAGCTCTCATCTGCTCGAAGAAAGTCTACATCATATCCTGTTGACTCTTCAGTAACCTCTCATGCAATGAATTTGCCATAGCTTCCATTTCGTCTCTGGTAATGTAAACCGAAGCTTGTCCTTCTCCAGCACCGGAGGATGCCTCTTGACTTCCTCCCTGTTGGCTTCTCTCAGCTCTTTGTCTTGTTTGTCGAGTCATTGTCGAGTCAATCTGAATCCTTCAAACTTTCAAATCTAAACTTTGAATCTGGTGTAGCGGGTGCTAGTTCTTCTCAGTGAAAGCACCAAAGTGTTTGCGCCAAAATTGGTCACAAACCTCGGATGTTGTGAAAGTACCAGTGTATGAATACAGATCAACAAATATTCACACACAAATCTCAGATCTAAGCAAGCAACAAACAGCAATCCAGAAATAATGAACAAAAACACGAGATTTATAGTGGTTCGGCTATCTCCGGCCTACGTCCACTCCAAAGTTTTATCCTTTTATTGATTATCCTTGCTGATTACAGTTTCTTATCGCGTAGTACAACAGATTTTATGATTATAATCTGAATCTAAGGCAGGAATGGTGATCTAGAGTAAATCTGGCAGAATCTGGGGGCTCTTTAGCTCTCGAAATTGTCCGACCCCTTTTCTGAATGACCAGGGGCTCTATTTATAGATGTAGGAGGCTGATATTTCGCCTAAATTGAAGGGAGACCAGTTCTGGCACGTGAGGGGGCCCACATGCCCGCTTTTTGGAAATCCGGGCCCACTTTGGGATCGATTCGAAGCTATGTTCGAATCGATCAAGAAATTGTCCAATCGAGCTGAAATTTGGTGTGGACATCCTTCAACATGTGCTCAAGCTACTGTGAAAATTTCATAGCATTTGGATCTAGGGTTTGAGAGTTATGATCGATCCAATTTTGCGTATTTCGGCAGGCACTCTGGTTCGAATCGATTGGTTCGAATCGATCTCTTCGAATCGATCAGAGCGCATGCCTGTGTGATGACGTGTTGCGAAATTCTCGGGTTGATCCACCTTCCTCGTCGTGTTGAACGCTTCTTTCCTGGATACGCGCTCGCATCCATACCTCGTGCCCAGTCCACATCCATCTATAGCCATAGCGTGCTTCGAATCCATTGCTTCGTGTCCATAAAATCTGCTTCGTTCGTATCCTTCCCATCGATACGAAGCTACCAATCCAAGTCCATGTCGTTCGATACGAAGGGTATCGATTCGAACAAACCTCCGCATGCTTGTTTAACAACCTGGGTGTGTTGCCATCGAGTCGAACCTGTGCCGATCGATACGAATGGTATCGATTTGAAGTCCTTACTTTATGGTCGATACGAAACGTATCGATTCGAACCACCATCCTCTTGATCGATGCGAAATGCATCGATTCGAACCATTCCCTGCACATCGTAATCCATCAATATCTCCTTCATATGAACTCCGATTAATTTGAAACTTGAAACATAGCCTCTCCTAGTCCTCATCATCATCTCCAATCGATTCCGTCCTGATCGGAGCTTGGCCAAATTCTGACGACATCGATCACAACCTCGTCTCTAATCGACTTCCAATCCTGATACCCATCCTTTCTTGTCGATTTGTTTGATATTCTGGCTTTGACCAAAAAGCGGGATAACATATGTTTAATGTTTTTATTTCATTGTTTATACTATATACCAATACGTATAAAATAAAACCAAAAACTACTTTATTTCGAACAAGATTATTTACAAGAGTTTAGTTATATAACTATTTACATTATTGTCCATATGGCACGACCTATCAGGAAGATGTTCATTTCTAATAAGATGATGTTGGCTAAATGTAAGAATTAATCCCAGAAGACATTCCGAAAACTGGGGAACGTTACAACATTCACATGGAGCAACAACCGACACATCAAAACGCAATGTTGCATAATATCACTACAACAACAAATGATTTTTCTAACGCCATAAAGGTGTTTGGCATGACATTAGAAAACTTATTTTTAAAGTCACACTGACACCTTTGCAACGCTATTTTATTTCCATGCCATCTCAACGTCAAGATTTTTCGACACCATCTCGATCAATGATTTTTCGACGTCATCTTGACACCAAGTTATGCAACGCTAAATAGACCCTCTTACGCTTTTGAAATGCAATTTTTGAATTTTCTCACAACTTACCGATGCCATTCAAACTCCATTTTTGATGCAAATTTGCAACATTTTCACCATATTCTAACCTTCAAACCCAACATCTAGAGAAAATAATTTCACAATATTGCTATCATATTCAAAGTTGTGTAAATTGCAACTATTACTCACCAAACATAGATACACACATTCAATTTATTATTAATATTTATTTATTGACATTAAATCACAAGAAACTATTACAAAATGTACCGACAATGCCCATCATACTTTTGATTAGGAAATCCTTTGCTGTATTAATCTTAACAAATAGATAGAACTTTCTATAAAAACGAAAGAGTATACAATAAGCAACAAAGTCTACATATTTCTTACTCACTACACTAGTGATGGAGACAAGCATTTCTGTAACAACCCGCATATCTATCGATTTTATATTTAAATATTTTATTTAAATATTTTATCGTTAGTCGGATGTTAGTCCGAAAAGCTACTTTTTGCATATGGTCAAATTAGGACTCGAGACCACTTCCATTGAGTTCAAAATGACGTTTGCGATCTTTTTGAGTGTAAACTTCGATATGTTTGGAGATAGTGAAATTTTCAACACTTTTTCCCGCCTTTGACTTTGGTTTGGACTGCACCCCTTTAGTTCAGCCCAACCATCTTCTTCACTCTATCAAAACACTTCAAACTTTGTCAAAACTGGTGGTGGGAAGTGGAAATTAAAACTCCAAACACAAATTCTATTGCAAATCCGAGATTTCAACATCAAATTCACGTGAAGACCATTGATTCAAGCTTGTTGGTGTTCTTGCTTTGCTCTCAAATCTCCATCTTCATCAAATTCCGTGAAAAGGTGAGATTTTTAGTCTCACATCTTGCTTAAATTGTCATTGGGCTGTTGGAAATGATCCCCTATTGCGTTTGTATGAATATTTGCATTTGGTTTGGATTGGATTGGCGAAAAACACCATTTTTGATCGTTTTGACGAATTTTCCAGCCCCCTAGAGCTGTTCGGCATCGTTGAGTCGATCGGTTCGGCCTATTTAAGCTGTTCGGCATCATTTAGTCGACCGGCATCTTTAAGTGTTCGGCATCTTTGAACGTTCGGCCTCCTAAGTGTTCGGTATCTTTGAACGTTCGGCCGCTTGAGTGTTCGACCTCCTGAACGTTCGGCCTCCTGAGCGTTCGGCATCTTCAAGTCGTTCGGCTGTTGAGTCGTTCGGCATCTTCTGGTCGGATCGGCATATTAGGTCGGTTCGGCATCTTTGAGTGTTCGGCATTTTCGAGCGTTCGGCATCTTTAAGCCGTTCGGCATATTTGAGTGTTCGGCATATTCGAGCGTTCGGCATTTTCGAGCGTTCGGCATCTTTAAGCCGTTCGGCATATTTGAGTGTTCGGCATTTTTGAGTCGATCGGCACACTTAGAGCGTTCGGCATTTTTGTCGTTCGGTCTCCTTAAGTCATTCAGCCTCCTTCGATCGTTCGGCGTCCTTGAGTCGTTCGGCTATTAGGTCGTCCTGCATCCTTTGGTCGCTTGTCCTCATTAAGTCGTACCGTATTACTCTGCGTAGGCAATCTCTTCTGAAAAACATTTATCAGAATTTCTACTTTGATGGTTTTGGGATTGACTTCTTTGGACTTTACTCACGTCTTCGAACGTGAATTGATTTGTTCTACAATCGTTTTATGACTTGTCACTTTAAAGATATATGAAGGTTTCAATACTAATAGTAAATATCAAAACTCTTTCATCAAAGCGATTTCAACACTATTTTAAATATCTAAAGTTCGTTTTCTCAAACCGATTTTCAATCTACTAGTATATACAAGCCTTTACTTCACTCGAATGAGAAATCGACTTAAACGACTTAGTAAAACGAGTGGTATGAAACGCTTGCGTTCACTTCGTCGGTTAGCTCTTGGACTTGTTCGATTGAACCCTTTTCGTGACAATTTCCTAGTGAAGATTTACAGCTTGTTCGTAAATATTTAAGTTAAGCAAGTGGTTATGGGACATGAAGCTAAACTCATATATTTACTAGCTTGGTGTGATTGACACTTCTCGCTGATCATGATGATCATTTTATGATTTAGACTAGCAATTGTGCGATGTCTCTTTGTTTGCAAGGTAAGACTAGACCGCAGTAGTGTGATTCCGACTCACACACATCTCTTTGTCCGCAAGGTTAGTCTAGGCCGCAGTAGTGTGATTCCGACTCACACATATCTTTTTGTTTGCGAGGTTAGGCTAGACACCACTTGTGTGATTCCATTCACACATACCTTTTTGCTTTTTGGTTAGCCTAGGCCTCAATCAGTGTGATTCCGACTCACACATATGGGGTAGCTCCCCATGGTCTTCGGACCATCATGTGATAGGCCTCTTTCTCTTTTTATGATTTCTGGATTTCTTGTTTGATTTCTGGATTTTTATGTCATTGACTTGTTATGAGTACAAGTTTAGGGTATGATGCCCTCTTTGGATCTTTGAGAAGATTCTCGTGATATTGATCATTTCTCATCGGTTGATCTCCTGTCGATCATCATTTTCATACTTATAGTAGTATGTCAGTATGGATATTCTATGTTTATGCCATGTCTTTTATTATATATCATGTCATCTGATATTTATAGTTAGACTGATCCGTTTATTATTTTCTTAAATAATACTCGGGTCAGACCGAGATGTTACAGGTGCTTCTGCTTGACTTCCTTCCGGGATTTGCTACTCTGACTTTTGGCTGACTATTTAGTTTAGCAGTTTTTGTTGTATACACTTGAGATATGGACTCATAGTTGTATTCTTTTTGTATAGCACATGTTGCTATTCTTTTGTATTATTGTGGAACTTTTTGACCACTACTCTGATGTACACTTTCAGGTGTTAGTTATGTATTCATATCTTCTTCCGCCTTTGTGATATGGATGTCTGTGACTGCTTTGTGTTATGTTTATTTCTATGTTTGTTTCCGAAGATTATTTTATAGCCACCGTGTGATAATCAATTACATGGATGGTCGCTCCTCAACAGCCTTATTCTCCGTGCTAGTTGACAGCACTACATCGTAGTGTCCTTGGCTAGCGTGGGTATTGAGGTGGGGCGTCACAATTTCTCTTTTTTGTTGCAGTATTGCTCTTCCCTTACGTGGAAATAATTGAATAAATACAACATTATTAGTTTTTCTTACAGAACGTTCATTTGGTAAAAACAAAAACATACGCATTAGGTATTAAGTGTAATATATATTGTTGCTAAACCACTAAATCATTTCTTTTAATGAAACATTAAAATCAAATGAATACCAGAAATGGTATGTTTTGTGATAGTAGTTACAAAGTGTTGTAATCGTAAGTAATTTGTCACAATGAAAATAAATATATCATTTTAAATGCTCCTAGTCAAGATGTACCGAGAGTGGATAGCAATATATCCTTGAGACTGAAGGACGTCACTCTCAAAATGTTGGGTAGTGTATTACTCGTGGCTGTTGGGGCAATAAGGGTTGCGTACTAATAATTACTGGATAACTATGGAATGACTCACTCAATAGTTTTCTGTTGGTTAATACAACTTAGGTCAAACGGAAAATTTAGATGTGATAAAATTATACAATCTTCTTGACTTGAGAATATTGTTAATCTTCAATGTGGAAGCTCCACTTTAATTATAGTTAAATCATGGCATGACGTCCATCGAACGAATATAATAGGGTCGAGTGGAAGCTTTGGAAGTGAAACATTATTCAATAGGGGATTAGTCTCCTCATTTAGAGTTGATGTTGACAATATTGGAATTTTTGACCATTATCCAATTCTGTAAGTCAAAATTGATATAGTTTTGATCAAGAGAATTGGTGTAAATAAAAGTCACAACCGAGTAACGCTTAACAAAGTAAAATAAGATTTTACCGAAACCAAGTAAGTAATAAATTTGATCAAAATATCACATCACCTACTAAGTGACGTGTGAACGTTAATATTCGAATAGTTCGATATTAATTGCTGATCAAATTTACACATAAAGAGTCACACTACCGAAACGATGAATACTATTCTGATCAAACGATTTGCTTAATTTGTAATCGTTATAAATTAATTAAGATTTGTGAAATATTAACTATAAATTTGATTTTGATTTGATAAACAAATATTATTAAATTTATTTATAATAGTTATAAATATATTAATCGATATACGATATCGATAAACGTTTAAATTGGATTTAAATACAAAACGTTTGTTCGGGCTTTAAAGGAGTTTAAAACCCATATAGGAGATGATCATATTCGGCCAAGATGGGGGCTTGGTGCGGCCATGAAATGGTGCAATTGAGGTTTTAAGATGGAAGGGAATTGGTAAGAGATGATGTAGGATATTAATCCTAAAATATCTCCAATTTCTCCTCTATATGAGCATCTCTAACCACATTAGTTTGTAATCTTCTTTAGCCCCCGTATCCTCTCTAGATCTGGCCGAACTCTCCCCCTCAATCTCTCTAATAATCTAAGTTCAAATCAAGTTCTATTAGATAATCGGTGGTCAATGATTCAGAGACTAGCAATCTACTAGATTGAAAATCAGATCAAGGAGCAAATTTTATCATTTCAAGGTGTACTTTCAAGAAGTGGGAGTAAGGTACATTTCCAAATATATGATTATTAATATTTAGATATAATGTTTATATTATATATATACATATTATATTGTTAGTTAGGTGACGATTTCGATATACATATATATTATCATAATTAGATCGTTTGTATGTTTACATATGATTGTATATCAATAGAAAATTTAACATATGTGTTCCTATATGCAGCACGACTAATAAAAAAATTTATTTTAAATAAATTAAATATATAATATTTAAATATATATACATAGACTGCTACATCATACTTATATAAAATATAAGTATATAATTATATATATATATATATATTTGTTAGAAACAAAAATAATTATATATATAATATTTTTAAATATTATTTAAATCAATATATAATTATATATATATATATATCATACAATTATGTTTTAAATTTTAGAAAATTAAATTATTATCTAATTTACTCCTAGAGAAAATAAAATATAATAATTTTTGTTATATTTAAAAATTATTTAAATATAGGCCAAAATTAAAAACTAGATTTAAAATTGTTTTTAAATTATAAAATTACAAAATATATTCTAGAATTTTAATATATGTTTAAAATTTAAAATTAAGTTTCGAAAAGAATAACTTTTATTAAATTTTTAATAAACATCCATACTTATATTTATTTAAATATATTCTAAAATAAAAAAAACCGCCATGCAGATTAATAATATTTTACCTTGTATCATGTATATTTAATATATATATATATATATATTGTATAAATTTAAATGTTAATGTATATATGCATATAGTTAAAATATTATTTATGCGTAAACATATAAATATTTAATATATATATATATATATATATATATATATTACATATACATTCATATATTGTTTTCGACTTTAAATATATATTTATTTATTTATATTTTATGTAATTTATAAAAGTTTTAAATTTCATACATATGCTTATAAATACACACACACACATACATATATATATATATAACTATTTAAATAAATATGATTTATATGCATACATACATACATATATTTATTTATAACATTTTGTGTGGGTGTGTGTGTCTATATATACATATAAATTAAAAAAAATATAAACATACATTTAGACAATATAATGGTATATAGGATGAGCTAACGTGTCTGTTACAGTGTAAATCCCAGCACCTTTACATGGGCATGTTATACCTTAGACGGATTGATATGTTACACATGCACATACATACATACATACATATATATGTATGTATGTATGTATGTATGTATGTATGTATGTATGTTATACACATGTATATATAATACAACATTGATCAAATATTTTAAAATCATTTTATAAATTTAAATAAAATAAAGATTTTCTTAAGAAAATTTATAAATTTATAAATAAATTAGACTTTATAAGCCCAAATAAAGATCCAAAATGGTAAAAAAAGTTAAAATTCACCCATTATTTCCAATACGAGCTGGCCCAGTTCCAACAACAGTATCAGAACCCAATAGCCTATGCGGTCTAAATTTGTCATGTTAGGGTTAACTATTAAGCTCGCAGCCCAAATAGTATGGTGTCTAGAAAGGTAATGTTGAAGGACTAGGTTTGGGTAATCAAGTACTCTGCCCTACCTAGTTACCAGTCTGGCCCAAACAGATATGTGAGCCCAAAGGTTTCCTCCAATAGAAAAGGCCCAATTTGAACTAGACCTTGGGCTAATTTTCAAATTTGCTTGAAAATTAAAATATAAAATTTTAAATTTAATAGTTAAATTTAAAATAAAACATATACATATATAGAAGTTATATAATATAATATGATTTTTCAAAATGTTTGAAATGATATAAATTAATTTCAAAATAATTAAAATTTATTAATAAGATTAATAAAAATTAATTAATTTAATTAACGATAAATATATATGTTATTAGGCCTTTTGGCCCGGCTATATTCAGACTGACTAGACAAGTTAGACTAGACGATTATCGAGGAAGATAACCCAAAGAGACGATTATTAGGCTCAGTGATCAAGTGCATGTAATGATATGAAAGGGACCGTCCATATTGGAGGGATCGTCCATATTCATCTTTCAATACATATTGCAACAATAATCGGTCAATAACTCAAAATTTACAGATGCTATCAACATGAAACTTGGAATTTAAGCTAATTAGGACATATGGAACACCCCATAGGAATCACATGGCATTTAGAGCAAATTGGAGGGATCAGTACCTATCCCTCTAAAGGGATTGGCAGAAATCAGAATTCAAACAACACTACTTTACGAAAAATGCGATATCTCACAAACCATACATCGGAATTGCACAAAATTTGAGGAGCAAGTACCTAACATCATGTGGCATCCCTCATAGGGATCGCAGCTCTTTAGATGCATTGATAGGGATCCATACCGATCCCTATTGTGGGCCCCGATGGGCCTGCAAATTTTTGGGTAACCTCGTCTTGGTCTCCTGAACCTTCTGTCAAAATTGCAGTCTGATCCGAGCAAGTATTCCCCTATAAATACAGTAGGCATGAAGTCAGAAAATGGGTCCTGCTTTCTTTACCGAGGCGCTGCCATTTTTATTCTTCACTTTTGTACTAATGGATCCTAGCTGATCCAAGCAATCTTGTAATGATAATCAAGTGGAAGATCAATAAAAATTAGAAGTGGACGTAGGCCAAGATTGCCGAGCCACTATAAAAATCTATGTGTTCATTTTTGATGTTTTCTCTGTTTTAATTTCATTCTTCATTTAATCTCTACTAGATTATATTGAGTGTTTATACCAATTTTTGGCGTCAACAGTGTCCATGTATTATATATTATGGTATATGTTATATTTTTTTTAAAATGTTTAAAATAACATAAGTATACATGTATGTATAAGAAATGAATTTTGAAATTAATATAAGTTAATTAGAATTGTTTAATTAAATAAATTAATCAAAAGGTTAATTAATTAAATATTATACACATATATATGATATATGTGTTATTCTACAGTTATAGTATACAATAAATATTTACTATAAATATTATTTTGAGATAATATAAAATTAATTAAAATTAATTAAATTATATTTAATTAATATAATATTATACATAAGACTATTAAATAAGTAATATGAAATGTAAAAGTTATATAATAATAAAACTTATATAATATGGATGTATAAACTAAAGGCGGAATATCAAAGAAACCCAAATAAACTTAAGGGTATACATACGTACTATATGTATACTATGATTTCAGATATGTCCAACACTTATATCACAAGGGTACTTCATAAGAAATACATTATTCCATAAGTCGATATTACTCAGTATAATATATTAAAGATTATGAATCTTTATTATAATATTATCCTCTATCATATATATATATATATATATATATATATATATATATTAATAGATTACTTTTATACTCCTTTGTTGTTAAGCAATCTCAAGCCAAGGATGTTATGCATAGTATCATTAATATGTTGAATAGACGAGGTAAGATAACTATATGTATTTGTTGAGAAAACTCAATATGTAACGGTCCGCCTTCTCAACTCCCGAATGTCGGCACTAATCCATACATGTCGAGCATCCCAATGCCAGAAAGATAGAACATTAGGCTAAAAGAAAAAGAAACAAAACTAGAAAGAAGAACACAATATCAAAATCTCACATGCGGAACGATAATATAAAATATCTCAAAAGGTCTTTACCAAAAAGTAAACTTTAATATACATACACTAATTAGAGAAAACTAGCCTATCATCAGCCTGGACAGTTATAACAGCAAGTCCTCACAAGCGCTGATAAATTCAAAATAAGTAATACGACGGAAAATAAATACGGTAAGAAATCATCCAGCTCCTCTCCGAGAGCTCCAATGAACCACAGCTAAATCTGGAAATATACACGGCTGACCCAGGCATTATAAGAAAATAACACCCGGATCAGTCTGGTAAACCAGCGTGAGAAACTCGAATCATATGGATTTTTATATTTTTAAGCCTTCAAAATAATGGTATATCGTAAGACCACACAGCAAATAAAAACGAACGGGTTTGTATCTTACGATAACCAAACTATTCTATTAGAAAATCCAATGATACTATAAGAATGTCTATAGTGTAAAATATAGATAATCAAGTAGCAGTGATGCATGTGAGTGTACATCATGACAATAATAGGTATACAATCAACACAGCTAAGGTACGTTCGCTAATTATGTAGGAGTCCACAGAGGTGTTCTAAATACTCCGAGAACGGTCCCCTTGCACGATGATTAGAGATATTCTTTCGAGCATCGTATATCTCTAGATAAAATATACCATTGGGAAAACAAAGCTGGTCCATGCCCAAACACATGACACCAGGTTACATCACTCCCGCATGCATATCCGTAAGTAACATTAGAATAGAGTGTCAGCACCCTTTAAGTTAGCTAAACCCCATAGGCTATGCCTCCTATCTCTGGTTTCTTTCATTACCGAAGATGAAGTCACATTTAGCTTCCCAGCATACAAGTCACAACTCCAACAGATCTTGAAACACAAGTCCCCAAAATGAACATATCTCGGAACCACATATGGATTCCCATATCTCAATAGATCTCGAAATCACACTTGGATTCCTATATCTGAATAGATAACGAACAACTACATGTGTTTGAGCATCTCAAACAGATCTTAAACCTCCACATAAATTCTAACATCTCGAACCAATCACGAATCTCTTTCAAAGCATAGAACATGTATATGGTATTATAGTGGTTACAGTTTCAAGTCATCTCATATAAGTAAACTCTCTAGCTTAGCGGATGCTCTAAAACCAATCGACGGATTTTTGGTAAACTAAACTTCGGTTCTATGGGAAATAAACAAACAATACATAAGATTGGAGATCACCTCCTAACCGTTTAAGCGAATGGATTGCATTATCATTTGTTCTAGAAGAGTGAAACGAGTTTATATGTACAGTATAGCATCACCGAAAATAACTGTACCATATAATTCTTGTGTTTCTTTTAGATATTTCCAGAGTCATGTTTTGGTTAATTTCAATAATAATGAGAATGATCACATATGGGACACTAAGTCTCGTATACTATCCATAAGCAAGTTACACATAAAACATGATCAATACACACAAGCATGATCGAGTCATATAAACGACTTATAATCCCCTTTTTAATTAATCTTTATTTATTAACTACTTTTATTAGTAAAACACATTTATCTAATAAAGCATCATTTATTAATCACTACTATTCACTTGTACTCTTTAAATACTTCAAAAGGTATTCATATACTTATCTCAATTAGTACAAGTAGATTCATAAATCATTAACAAGATTTCTTACTTTAAACCTTTACTTTTTCTATGTTTTTCAAAAGATTCCATACTTTATAATTACCTTCAAAATATCCATTTTAGTGGTCTAAGTACTTTCATAAATACATTCAAAAAGGTTTAAGACTAACGTTACTTAAATATTGTCACTATAAATTTAGAACCATTTCAGTTATGCTTATCTTTACAACATCCTTTTAAAGATCTATTTCATTCATAAGTATAATAAAAAAGCGTTAAGGACTAATTTATTAACACATTGTCATGACAAACCCAAAACCATTTCATACTTATATTGCAATGACCCTAATTTTGACTAATATTATTTAGAAAATTTAATTAGACAAATTAAATGAAATAATATAGATAGTTAAGGGACTGAGATTTGTTAATCAAGAAGTAGCTAGGCCTTTATGAATGTATTAGCAAAAGAGAATTAAAATAAGTAAGTAGGAGGAATATGGTAAGGGTAAAATAGGAATTGCCTTTGTTCTTATACTCTAAACCCTTCTATCTTTTATTCCTTATTCATTTTAACTTTCACAAACAAAATAAAAACTCTAAGAGGATTCAGCAGGCCACCATTAAGAGGAAGTAAAGGGAAGATAAGATAGGATTCAAGTAGAAAGCTTGAAGAAATCAATCTAAGGGCAAATCTCAACCTTCTTAACACAAAGCCAAAGTGAATAACTAGTTTACATCTCTATTTTGATGAATGGTTTCGGTTTAAAGAGTAAACCTATTTTCTTTTGAAAATATATTCCATGTTATAGTGGTTTAATGATTATGTGCTTTAGTTGATGATTTATATGGTTTCATATGGATTTCATGATATGTTTAGATTAGAAAACCTATTAAATGACATCCAAATGAATTGCGTTTTTATATATGGTAAAGAACATTATTTTAGAAGTGAGTTTCACGTTTCATAATTTTCCAAGTGAATATGCGTTTATTATGAATTTTCTAAGAAAGGAAATAGTTAATTTCGAATTTAAATTATTTAAATCAATTAAATAATGCCTTTGGGTCTGAAATTTATATGTGTTAGAAAACATATTTAATATGAATTATAGTCATTTTTGGGTATTTTCCCTAAGTGCTTTACTATGGTTATTAAATTATTTAAGTTAGAGGAATTAGATGTTTTAAATGTTTTAATAAGGAGAAGGGCTTATTCGTTAAAATATTTTCAATTGTTAATTTTGAACTCAGTAGTCTTTTTAGAAAAGAATTTTGAGAAAGAATTGGCAACCAATCATATTTTGACAAATTAGGCAAGTTATGTGAAAAGGAATTACTTTGAAAGGCATAAAACCAGTTTTGTTTCGAATTACAACTTCGCCAATTCCATTGCTTGCTTTCGTCACCATGCCCAGTAGACCTTTCACACCCATTCAAAACTAATGCACATGGTATCAAGCAATTAATCCATAGTTTATTGGAGAAAGGTGGAAAGGACTCTCGAAGGCGTGCTTTCGAAGGGGTTGAAGCCATTTTTATATTATTTCCAATTCATTACTTGCCTTTGTTTTTAAAGAAGCTTTCAAAAGAGTCACCGCTTATCTTTGTTTTAAAAAGGAGATTTAGAAGGAGTTGCCGCTTTTGAACCTATTTGATACCAAGCTGCCACATTCATACCTTTCGAATTAGTTAAAGGCCGCTTTTCTTCATAGCCTTATAACAATGTGTTCGAAAGGAAGGCTTCCATTTTTCCTTATCATTGAAGTTGCCTTCTTAATGCTTTCGATGGTCCTCTTAGCCGCTTTTATCAATGATTCGAAATGATTGTTTTGAAACTATCCTCTTCCCCAGTTCTTTTTATTGGGATCAATGCTTTCGAAAGGGTTACTTTCGCCTCTGTTCTCTTGACCCTATAGTTATATTGAATGTTAAAACCAATGGTTTCGAAAGGGATACTTCTAAATGGTCTCGAAGCTATATTTCCATAAACTCTTACTTCAACCCAATGTTTTTAAAAGGTATGTTCTAAGTGTTTTGAAGGAAAGGCTTACAATGCTTTCGAAAGGTATACTTTGAGTGTTTCGAAAGGAATATTTCCAATGGTTTCGAAAGAGGATGTCTAAGGTTTTAAGTAATGATTTCGAAAGGTATGTTTTGGCCTTTTGGCCTAATGTTTTCAAGGTTAAAGTAGCTAACTTATTTTGAAATGGGTACTTTCAATGAATTCAAAAGGGATTATTTAAGGCTTTAAACAAAGGTTTTGAAGGTATTATTTTGGCCTTACAACCTAAATTTTTCTAAGTTAAAAAGAGGCATTGACTTATTTGAAGGGATAAATAATCCCATCGATTAAATTTCATTAACATTGTTTTGTGTAAAGCATATATCATGACATAAGTATTTCAAGTAAAGAAAAGAGTATGATTTCTTTGTTTTATAAAGATATGATTTCATTGGTAAATCATTTGTAAAGATTGTTTGCAAGGAAATGAAATTTGAATAGTGTAGTTAACCCTAAGTATATGACTCGGATATTAGAAGACCAGATGGGACTGGTATGAAGTCGCACCCTATGCTTTAGCTAATAGCCCTTAGTCGATATAAGTCCAAAGTTTCAGTGTGTAGGGCTTTGTCACAAATGGGACTAAAATGATGTTACATAAAGAAGGGAATATACAGAGTAAAGATAGGTTATTGGTGAACATACCTGTGCAGTTAATGCCCCGCTATAACTCCGATATATCTTATAGCAGATTCCTACCGCTACGATTTTTCCATATATCCCCAACATATAGCCTTTCCGCTTTAATCCCCGCTATTTCCGCTATATCCCGTTATTTCCGCTATTTCCGCTATATCTTCTATAAAAAATTGGATTGAAAAATGATATTTATACGCTATAAAAATTATGAAATTAATTAATTTCATTGAATTTTTTATATATGTTTAGAAATGATAATACTCTAATATTCTACTAAATTAAATTAAGTTATATAACAGTTTTACGTTCATTTACAATACATTTGCACATATTTTTATTTAAAATTATTTTTGTATTAATTATAATTCAATTGAATGTTAATTTTTCACATAATTACTATCTATATATTTGTAAAAACAACAAGTATGGGATTTATATGCTCTTTTAGAGTAATCCGATATATCCCGCTATATCTTCGCTACATCCCCGCTATGACTTTTTGCACCTCTACCGCATTGAATCCATCGAGCGCTTTAACTGCACAGGAACATACAAAACCATTAGGATCCGTTGACCCTAGAAGAAGATAGTTAAGCGCAGATAGCTTAGTATTGTGTCTAACAGAAGTTGGATTATTGATTATGTCTGGTTGGCCCGAGCCAACCAATGGTTAATAGTTAGCCAGATAAAAATATAGTGTGAACAGATAGTCCATTGATTACCTGATTATTATGCATATATGTTATTGCTATTATTGTTATAATCAGTTTGATTATAGGATTTTGATTTGCAAAAGATATGCTTTTAAAGGGATATTAGTGTTCTACTAAGCAACATGGTCTCAATAAACCAAGTTGTAATAGAATTATTCACTCCAGGCTTTATGTCTAATTCGAAGTTTATGTTTTCCGATTAAACTCTCGAGTGCTAAAAATTAAATTTGAGTAGACTTAGAGCTAAGGACTTTTCAAGTTTAGTAGGTTGATCGAATAAGCTTCTAAAGACATGAAGGAGGCAAAGCCAGCTATGTAGGAGCTATTTAGCATTATTTCCGGTGTGATGTATTTATGACTGATTTGTCTACCTAGTACTCTGATCATCAAAGGGGCATCTTCATATGTCTCTCTTGGCGTAATTTTTAATAATTATATTTGATCAAAACTTGGGAATCATTTTGGGATTATGTGGTTGAATATGAAATATTGATTTGAAATGTAATCAAAAAAACTGTTTTGAAATTTGTATCGATTTTATTTCATATTCATGTGCTTTTGATATTATGGATACCATTAACGTTACCGTATTTTTTCAACGGGAGCTAATACTATAGATGACTACAACATCGGTAGCGCTTAGCTTCGGGCCTCAAAGTAGGGGATGTTACAACTTCGTATCAGAGCATATGTTTATGAAAGCTTAAAAGAAATTTTAAACTTAAAATGATTTTGAAAACATAATCCTAAGGAATTAGAGAAAATATTAGGGTATGGGATAACGGTATAGTAACGTACTTGTATTTGCTATATATAAGTATACGCTTTATCTCTATTCTCCCATCTCTCTTAGGCTATTCTTCTGTATCTTACAAAGGCTCGAATGCGGATTTTAAGGAATTAAGATATGGATGCTAGGAATGGAAGAGTTAACATTGGTGGAGGAAGCACCACAACCAATGAAAATGTTAGACCAAAAACTAAAAGGAATCCAGATCGGCCACAAACTGCCAATGTGGGTGCTGGAGCGCTGCAAGTTGTTATGGGAGCTATGTATCAGTTCTTCTTTAACATGATGCAAGTTGGAGTAGCTGCACGAGTGGCTGGGGGTAATGCCGTGAATGTTGGAGGAGCTAATCCTGTGGCCCCAATTGGCAATAACTATGAGGTACTAAGTAGAGACTATGCTAGGCTTGGAGGGAAGCCGTTTATCGGCACCAAGGACGCAATTGATGTGAAGAATTGGTTGCTTCATTATGAAAGGAATTTTGCTGATTTAGGACTCAACGATGAGTAAAAAAGGAGATTGGCATCAAGACAGTTGCAAGGAGCAGTAATGTACTAGTGGAACAACTATGGGAGTAGCTGAAGAGGCTATGACTTGGACAGAATTCAGAAGGAGATTTGAGGAAAGATTCACGTTAGAGGTTTCCAAGTCGACTCTGCTTAGGAAGTTTGCTGTAACGACCCAGTATTTTGGACCATTCAAATCGACAATAAATCCACACATGTCGGACTTGAATAATTCAAAACAAAGGATTGTAAATAAAATTTGGCAAAACTCAGCATATACAGTAAATAAAATAATCACAGATCACAAACACAGAGTAATGTAACAATAATGCAGCGGAAACAAAAGAATAGTAGTTCATGAAGCTACTATATATATATATATATAACAGAGTTAAACAAGATACAACAGAAGTCTCGAATACAATAGTCAAATACCAGATCAGAATACATCATTGGAATCAATTGAAGATCTGAAAACTGGATAGATAGCTGGATCTCCAAGCGAAGCTCCAACTCCAAAGGTGAGTCTCGAATACTGGTACACTCAGTCTGACCCGAGCGTAAAGCAAAACACAAAACACTCGAGTCAGGATTAACATTCTTATATCAATAAATCCAACTCAAGTGAAATAACAACTGAAAATACAAGTAACTCAAAGGATGTTTGGGATAACAATCCTCTAAGGATCCGTTAAACTATCTACTATGTAGTAGTGTACGCTAAGTACATAATGCCTATCAGTAATATAAAGTATCAAAATAGCATTAAGGCGTTACCATTATCCCCCTTAACATATTTTATATAAGCATCATAGTCTATACAGCACTGTAAACTCCACCGTAAACTAGTGGGCTATCAGAGAGTACTCCATAGGTATAACACAAACAAATCATAGTGGTCGCACATAGGGATACAAGTATGACAAGGCACATGAGGTAATACCCAAGGTAGTGAAACTACTGTTTGCCTGATCCGGACTGGTGAGAACGCATCGCCGCAACGAACGCAACACCGCGAAACAACACTCCCAATTCAAGGGTGCGCACCAATCAAAACAAGTAATGAGTAGTTTACGAAGAAGTGTGTCCGCTAGAGGTAGCTAACCTCACTGGTCCAGCACGGCTCCTGTTTAAGTCATTTCCAATTTGACACAAGTGTCAAGGCTATCCATTATCGTTCTCTTTCTTCAAATCCAGCAACGTCATCATTCCAACCACTTCATTCTGGATCACACTCCGCGTATAATAGTTATTAAAGTGGTTTTTGGTTTGGACAGAGAGTATGTCCCTAACCGATCTCGGACTCTTCAATAACTACGTAATTATTACACTGATTGGTCATTTAATAAACTTTCAAAATAGTTTATATTTCAAAACCAAAGTATCATTGCCATTTCAAAACCATATCCATACGATATTATTTTCACTTCAAATAAATCCATTTCCAAAATCATATCACTTTCCAAAGTTATATCGCTTTCGAAATCGTAAGTCTTTTAAAATCAAAACACTTTGGAAATCAAAACCTTGAAATTTATAACACTTTGAAACTATAGTTTGAAATCGTAACATTTTGGAATTCATAACACTTTCCTCTTAAACAGTTTAGATATTAAAATTAGTGTATATAATAAAATAGTTTATAAAATAAAAATAGTTCGTATAAAATAGTTATAAGTTAAAATAGTTTATAATAAAAGAATATATATTGAAAATGATTTATGTAAAATAGTTTATATTAAAATAATTTATAAAGTAAAATATAAATAGTTGTAGATATAGTTTAAAAATACTTTATAAATTAAAATAGCTTCCACAAATTCACAAATCGATTCAAATTAACTCAACTTCCAAATTCAACTTAATTTAATTTCTCAATAAATCATTTCGAATTATAACGATTTCAAATACAGATTTGAAACACAAAATAAACCATTAAATTTCAATATATTTCAAAGCTTTAAATATTCCACAATTCCAAAACTAAATTTGATAATTCCATTTATATCTCCATTTAATTTCATTACATTTAGTTTCTGATATATTTATTTAATCATTTCAATAACATCTAAATACAACTTCAATTTACAAATTTAAATAAACAAAATATCCCATTTAAATTTATATAAGTTCGAAATATTTATTTAAGTCGCTTTTGATCGAATCCAAGTTATAAAATCATATCTTAAAAATTTCAATTTTAATAAATTTCAAATCAACTTATTTAAGTAAAATTCTTAAAAAATTAAAATTTCAAATCAATTTCAAATTTATCTTTCCAACCTTAATCATTATAAACTCTATATTTGAAAATATATTTTAAATAAATACTTAAACATATTATATATCAACTTTATTAAATCAACTTTAATAAATCTTTAAAATCAATATTTATTAAAATCATATATTTCTTTTCAAAACCATAGAAATCATTTTCAAATATTTATATATAGACCAACGGTGTCTGTATATAATTTTCTACCCTATGGTCAAGTGATACAGATATTTATCATTTCAATCCGTAATTTAAATATATATACGGGTATATATCTTTTCAACCCGTAACCCCAAATTCAATTCAAATGAAAATCGCTTGGGTTTATCATTTCAACCCATAACGATTTCTCCTATTCTACAAATCATTCGGGTATGTATCATTTTCAACCCATAGTGAATTCTATACTAACAGGGAACTTGCAGAGTGATAACAGATATGATAATAATATAACAGACATATATCATCAATATAAATAACAGATAATGGTGTCAGATGTCATAGGTGAACAGATACAGGTAATGACATATATATAGCAATGTAAATAACTAACAGCAGCATATTTCAATTGTCGTTTCAATTGAAATCAAATTTAATAAATATAAGAACGTTAATCGTGAGTGATGGCTCACCTTCCGAGGCTAGAGATGATTCGACAAATGGAATAAGCTACGAATCCAAGAACGAATCGCAAAACAAAGTAGATTGGCACGAATTTGACTAATAGAGCTGATAACAGAGATTAATGAGCTGAATCAGAATCGGTTTGATATAAACAACAATCATATTATTATCATTATGAAATCAATTTTTAGATTTAAAACAAATATTAAAATAACATATTTAATTAAAGCCAATGTTTTAAATAATATATTTAAGATAGTGTTATAAAGCTTAAAACAATATATATGTATAGCAAACAATAACATAGGTTTGAACACACACTTGATAGTCATATAAAATGAACTATAAAATATATACATTCAAGCAAATATATAGATAAATAAACTGTATATAGCAAAACTATAAGCACTATTATAATATAATACTTGGCAAGCCAATATACAGCCCTGATGTATAAAATACTATATTGTATACTTACTTAGTAAATATGTTTATATACTTTTTCTATACTAACAACATATAAGTTACTTTATAAGTAAAAATATAACTTAACCGGGACAAACTTTATACACAAAAAAACGAACTCAGATAACTTTTATTATAACAGGCTTTATATAAAACGTATGTCAAGATCATCATAAATTTTTAACTCGTATATTAAGATATATATATATATAATATATACAGTACACGAAATCCCCTAATTTATTTGAAAGTAAAAACCGACGTATACATATGTAGATATACAAACAAATGTGCAAATTGTAACAGCATGATATAAATGTAAACTATTAAAATCCTCTACCATAAACCTCAACATCATACCTATGTATATATAAACGAATATACATTCGTATATGATAACTAGATATACCCAAATATAAATGAAACTGTAACTTACTATTTATGTATACAACATATATATACTTTACTGAAAAATCTCAAAATCAGAACATATATTACTGTTTTCATATATAAGCTATAAAACATACTAATATAACTATGTAACTGGAACATATATTATAAACATGAAATCATTCCATTAAATACTATAAACAGTGAAGAGGAAAATATATATAACTTTATATATATATATACAAACTCAATACATCACATATATAACTCATATTTATATATATACCTTATGTATATACAGCAGAGCTGCTGCCAAACTTAGGAATGGTAAAGGCCTGAAGGTCGGGACAAGTGAGGCTTCAGGTGATGCAAGGCTACGGCGGAGTTCTGGAGCAAGGTCAGGGATGGGAGAGCTGGAGTTTGGGGTTTTCGGCACAGTAGTGGAGGCTGGAAGGAGATGGTGGTCCGAAGGCTTTGGAGTTCACGTGGGTGTTGATGGGTCTTGGCCTCGGAAGGGAAGGCGGATGCTTCTGTACGTGGATGGGCAGAGGTCAAGGTGGAGCTCTGGTCGCGGCTGCTCTTTAGGGCGTGGGGTGTTTCGGTTGTGGGAGACGGTCCCGCGTTGTTTGGTGGAAGACTTGGCGGTGAAGGGAGGAGGCACGAGGTTGTGGGCTCTCAGTGGTGGCCATGGGCTTGGCTTCGCAGAGGCTTGCGGAGCGGAGATGGAAGGCCAACGTTGGGAGAAGGGGATGGTGAGAGGTGGGGTCATGCGTAAGGAGGGAGGGTGAGGTCTGTTGGTTGTTCGGCGGAGGTAGTTAGCTTGGGTTTTGCGTGGATGGATACCGAGTGCAGTTCTAAAATATGGACGCAACTTCATATATATTTCTTCTGATAAAGTAGGATGTAGAGAAGAAAAAAAGAAAGTGAACAGGTTATCATATCATACTATACTTCACACTGAAAAGGCAGAAAGAAAAATGGGAAAACGAACCAACAAATAAATTGAATGTTGGGAATAGAAAAGGCAAACTGCTGGATTTAGAAATTATAAATGATTAAGGCCATTGGTTTACGTTGGAAAATGAAAAGATAAGAACCCAAAAGACTCAGTTGCGAAACCGTTACGCTAGGCATTTCGCAGATTGCACCGCACACCGAACTCTGAAATACACAAATGAGTATACTACAGAGATCAGCACGACGAGACGATCAAAACTGTATGCAAATGTCAGTGGTTCGATTGAATTATAAAAATTCGAATTTTAGCTAGTAGAAAAATGCAGCTAAAACGCAGAAATATAAGGTCGACGGAGTTATAGAAGTCTGAATTTCGAAAACGAAAGATGACGTCTCACTCAGAAGAGGATTTAGAAATTTTCTATAGAAAAATATTCAGGTTTGGAAAACATTTTATTATCATCAATTTTAACTGATTTAAATTTAAACAAAATTACACGATAAAATAAACTTCCGTATTATCTGATGAAAATTTACCAGTTGCTATGTTAAAACAGACGCATTCCACATATCAAATTTAAATTTCAAAATTTTATCATTTAAAATCTCACGAAATTTCAATTAAACATATTAATAAACAAATAAAATTATCTAAAATTTACGGGTCGTTACACTCTCCCCCACTCAAAACTTTTCGTCCTCGAAAAGGAAGAAGATATGAGAATAGAAACAACCCCTAAGAAAATTAGATTAAAACAAAATAAAATAATTAATTCAAACCATATAAATTTAAATTTTAAATTAATTAATCTTCAATAATTGATTTAATCCATTTGATTTCACTTAAGTTAAATCAATCTATCTATTTCTAAATTTGTTATCTAATTATCTAATCATCCTCAATTAACCATTTCTAAATCATCAATTTGTGTAATCATATATTATACTCATATTTTTTTCAACAAATTTAATTCTTTTATTCCAAATTATTATTGAGTTTATTCCACTTAATATATCTTATCACATATATCTAAACCATATAAATTAATTTAAACCATATAAATTTCAATTTAAATTAATTTATATTCAATAATTGATTTTAAATTCAAAGTTTTCCATAAGTTGATCTAATTTAAATTTATTGATTCCTTCAAAACAAATGTATTTATTTCATCTATTATTCAATTAACTTATTATTCTATTCATTTCAATTAATATTTATAACTAAAATTTAAGTGTATAACCTTTATTATAACCACTCAAATTCTATTTATAAAAGTCATTTTATATTGTATATTATCCAATTACATATTCAACTTTTGAATGATTTAGGTAAGTTGTATTAGAATGTAATTGAGTATTATACAAATAAAATTTTCCAATTCAATCATTTCCAATTTAAATATCTATTCCAATTTTGGTTTCATTTTATAACTGAAATCATCTATAAATCATAAATTTAAGAATTTTTAAATTTCCGATTAACTTTAAACATTTAAAGATAAATATATACTATATATGTTAACGTAAAAAATGTACGCTAACACCCCGGTGTGAGTTGTAATAAGGCGAAAGCACCACCCGTTGGTACGGGAACTAAAAGTAAGCAGAGAATAGCAGAAAATAGTAAAAGGACAACAATTTTATAGTGGTTCGGCTCAAAGTCAAGCCTACGTCCACTTAATCTCTTTTATGACTGATTCGATTACAGATTTTACAATAACTCTTTGATTACAACACAATCAAGACAAGTAATCAAAACTTTGATGCAGAAAAGCTTTTTCGATTCATGTTGAGTGAACTTGATTCTTTTCAAAGATTCTTTGAAGTATCCTTTTCCTTTGAAGTGTTGAAGTCAGTAGAGAAATCAGCAGAGTCTTGGCGTTTTCCAAAAATTCGTCCCCTCTCAAGTGTGGAGTAGGCCGGGTATTTATAGGTGTGACTGGGCTTAGGTCGGCTGCATTTTAGGTCGTGAGCGACCTAAGAGTCATCATGAGGTCACTTAAGTCGTTGACGACTTAACGGAATCATTCTGGACGAGATATTGGCTATGAGTGGCTTAACATACGTAGCACAGGAGTTGTCTCAGCATAATTAGGTCGTAAGCGACCTAACAGAAGAGGCAGGGCATGCAGCTTCATTCTGGAGCATGTTAGGTCGCTAACTCGTTAGGTCGTTAGGTCGCTAACTCGTTAAGTCGCTCTGTCTTCATTTAGTTGCTAGGTCGTTGCCGCTTTAACTCGTTAGGTCGCTAACCTGTTAGGTCGCAGGAGTTATTAAGTTACTAAGTCGCTGCTTCCTTAACTCGTTAGGTTGCGCCGCATTGAGTCGCTTTGTGTTATAGGTCGCTAGGCCGCTTCCACTCTAACTCGTTAGATCATTAGTTCGTTAGCCTGTTAGGTCGCAGGAGTTATTAAGTTACTAAGTCGCTGCTTCCTTAACTCATTAGTTTGCGCCGCATTGAGTCGCTTTGTGTTATAGGTCGCTAGGCCGCTTCCACTCTAACTTGTTATATTGTTAGGTCGTTAGGTCGCTGCCTTTACTCAGGTGCTTTGTGCTATAGGTCGTTAAGTCACATATGCTTTAGGTCGCTAGGTCGTTGAATAAAAGAGGGTTAACACTTGCCTCTCGAAGTATACGCCTAGGAGTTAGGTCGTGTGCTTCGATATCTCTTAACTCGCGCCAACCTGAATCGTTAAGTCGTGAGCGACTTATGAGAGAGTTAGGTCGTTCATGCCGATTCGTGTTCCTCTGCCCCTGTATTTAAGTCGTAGAGATCACCCCTTCTTCTCTTTACCTGCTCTAACACTCTAACCTGCCTTCGAAAGATTTCTATGCTCTCGACGAAAAATTCGAATCAACCAGTTGCCGATCATCTCTACAATCACACAACGTAAGTGAATTCCGACCATTATTCAACCACGACCATCATCGAATTGTGAATCCCCCAATTTTCGACCCTATCCCGATTTCGCATGCTGCACTTTGTCATAAATCATGTTTCGATCGACTTTTGATCATTATTGGACATGTTGTCGCTGTGATTCACGAGAGCACAACAGTGCATCGGGTTTTTGATGGATCCGAGGCGATTTGTATTGGTTTTGGATGATCTGATGGTGTGGGGAGATGGTGGATTCTATTGTAGAGAGGCTAACAGGTTATTGGGTTAAGGGGTTAGTGGGTTAGGCGATTTGTTGAGAAAAGAGGAGTTAGCGAGTTAAGGAGAGTTAGGTCGTGCTCGACTTAGGAGCCTTGAAGGACCTAGGGCTTTAGCAGTTTGGACATGAATCGCGCGACTTAACTCTGTGATCGACTTAGCGACTTAATCATCAAACTCCGAGCGACATAAGGGACTGCGACTTAACTTACCAGAATAGCATACGACTTAAAGCTGAACGACTTAAAGAACCAACGACCTAACTTAACTCGCAGCATAGCTTTAACTTGTAGGAAGATAACTGATGAACTTCATAACTTGAGCAAAGCGACTTAGGGAAGCCCAACCTATGTTAGGTTGTTTGGACATGAACTGGACGACCTAAAGGAGTCTCGAGCTAACTTAAGTCGTTCCTGTGACTTAAGGAATGAACTGCATTTGAACACTTGCAGATTTATCCAGAACTTGATTGGACCTTCAATTTGAACTGCCAGAACTGTTGCACTCTTTCACAGATTATATTGACTTTTAAGCTAACAACCTGTTAAATACAACATTTGCAGAAAACTAGGACGAATATACTCATCATCGACTGCCCACATCGAGTGATGGATTAAGTCAAAGAGAAAATAATATGAATCTAATTAAAAGTGAAATGTTATGAATCAACTATCTTAAGTGGAGCATCAACGCAAAATTCATACAGTTATAGCTGCTTATTGCTAAATATTATCCGCATTGATACTACACTTAATTTTGATATAATAACAAGTCTTGAATCTTCCTGAATTGATGCGTGCCAACCAGTTTTATTTCAAGTTTTACTTTATTTACTTGTTATTTTCAGTAGCTTTGCACAACACTTCACACACTTTTTAGGAAACGTGCACCTTCATATTTGAATATCCAGTTCCTTGTGTAGAATGACTTCTCAACAAGTACAAGAAGAGACAGTAGACCGGACCGATGAAGTTTTTCCGATTGCTGCTCCTTTGAATGATCCTCCGGAAAAAGTTCCAACCGCACTGAACCAACGGACCTTCAACCAGTTATGTATGCAATTTGGTATCGCTGAAGCAGATGCTCTGCTTCCTGGAGTGAACGATACTGCCGACAGGCCACCACATGGCTTCATTGCAGTTAATCGTCACATGTGTCTGAACGGAGCTATCCCCCCTTCAATGATTTCTTCAGAACTCTTCTCCTTCGATTAACTATCTCTCCGTTCCAGTTGCACCCCAATGGTTATGCCATTCTGATGGGGTTATGCGTGCTATTCAGGAGGACGCTTGACCGCCTCCCAAGCTTTGAGGAGATATGTTATCTGTGTACATTTGCGAGGAACAAAGACCATCCTTCTATTATTCTGGTAAGGAGCGCCAGGAACCGTAAGTTAATTACAGATCCGCCCGAGAGCGCCCACGGGTTTCTAAATCAATTCTTCTATGTCCGTTTCCCCCCGGGATTCTACGGCATCTGGAGAGTAGGAAGTAAGACTGCTTATCTCCGTTTACTTCATTTCTGAGCCTTTCAAAATTTGAGTTGTCAAGTGCTCACTTCATTCTTTACTTTTGCAGCAATTCCTCCTCTCTCTAAAGATTTTACTCACAAGTCAACTTTTGAAAGATTGAGTGCTGTAGCTGCCAACGAGAGAAGTATCAAATTTCTTCAGAGGAACGAATTTCTGCATCAATTCGGACTCTTGCATTCCTCTCGATCTATTCAGCCTCTTGATGCTCCCAGCTCTCAAACAGAAGCATCAGATGCTCCAGCTTCCGCAGAGGAATCTGCATCGAAGGAACCCATTATAGAGACTTCACTAGTGAAATGTTCTGGTTCCGGTGCGGGGTGATCTGACAAGTCTAAACTTCCCTCTGTTATTGAAGGAGAGGAACTCCCACAACATTCTGGGAAGACTACTAAAGAGGCTGATGAGGAGGCTGAGAAAGACAGCTCCGCTACGGAGAGCGTGGAACACGTTAAAGAGGGCACTACTGATATAACCCCTTCCGTTGGGCATAATGGTGATGACATCTTTGGGGGATTGAGCGATTTTATGGTGACTTCCCAAGAGCTTTTTAAAGACGATACCACTGCTTCTAAGCTTGTCTCTCCATCGGTTGAAGCAACATCCGTCTTGCGACCACTCCCGTCAACCCAAGAGTTGACTCCTATTGCAAAAGCCGACATCATCCTAAGCTGAAGAGTGGTTTGTAGCTTGACGCGCGTAGTTTGCACGCCACACACACACTTAGGACTTTTGGCAATTACGTGCACTTAGCTTCTTTAATTCGAAGATTTCTAAATTTTTGTCTGTTCTTTACTTTCAGGTTCTCCCATGGGACGCAGTGGCTCGTATTATGACAATTTTCTACGCCATGCAAGGCGTGACACTTATGATCCCAGACGCTATCTTCCTGCCCCTAGGGAGACTGACGAAGAGAGAGCAGCTAGGAAGGCTCGTGAGAGGCAGGCTTATGAAGAGCGGTATGGAAGGAGAGATGACCGTCATGACTCCTACCAAAGAGATGACGACTCTCACAAAAGAAAGTCTCACGATGATAGGGGAAAAGTCATATAACTGAGGATCCAAGCAAGCGGGCCAAACTTGACGACAAGTCTTCATCTGAAATTTCTAAAGTGCACGCTGCTTCTATCTCTTTAGACATTCCTTCCAGCTCTTCTGCCCTTAAAAGAGCTGATATTCAATCAATCATCAATAGGCCTCCTTATCAAGTCGAGAAGCCTCCGCCTACACTCCATAGCCGATTTCCGAATTGGTGTTTGAAAGGAGTGTGTTTTGATTTGGACTTGGTTCCGATTGACAAACAAGCCATGCTGAGAAATCTTGATGCTATCAAACTCGATATCGAAAGAATGTCCGGTTGGCAAAAACTAGTCGATAAGCTTCAAAGAGTAAACCATGCAAATCTTGAGGCTATGTTGACCATGGAAAATGATAAGTCTGAGTGGTAGAAAGTTCTTGATCAGCACGATGCGGAGATGAAGAGCATCACCGCTTACAACGAGGAGCTTGAGGCTGAAGTTAAGAAACTTAAAGATGATCTTGCCACCTCTTCCACTTCTTATACACAAAAGGAAGAGGTTATCCAAAAGCAAGTAAGAGATGCCCACGCTGCTCAGCGTGATGTTGAGGCCAAACTTGAGGCAGAGCAGAAAATTGTTGAAAAGTACCGCAAAGATGCTGCTCAGCTGTGGGAAAAAACTAGCTCTCAAGACGCGGAGATTGCGATGCTGAAGATCCAGCTTGCTAAAGCTGAAAAAGAACGTGATGATGTCGTTTCTGGAAAATAGGCAGCTGAACATTCGCACGAGGCAACTAAAACCAACATCAGCTCCACTCTATTTGAGTTTTACGTTCTCAGCATCTTGGGGAAAGGCAGTCTTTCTTTCTTGGGTCCGAAGTATGAGATTACATTGGCTGAAGTGTGTGAAGCAGCAGTTGAAGTGCTCAAAGATGCTGGCTACACCGAAGAGGATTTTGAGGCTAATTATTTGGACGACGAAGGTCGTACCGCCCTTGCGAGAGGGAAAGAACAACTTGCTAATCAGCGAGCCGAAGTAGCGGAAGGAGAACGTCCAGGGAAGGAACTTTTCACCGACCCAACCCGTCCTTCGTCTTCGGTCGACGTTGATATTATTGGCTCAAGTTCCCATTCTCCGCCTCCTGCTAAAACCGAAATCGAAGCTAAAACTGCTCACACCGAAGGAGAAGCCCAAGAAAGCACTGAAGCCCAAGATTATGAAATCGACGTGATCAAGCCAAGCTCTCCAGGTAACTTCAATTCTGATCCAGCTCAAGTGGACTGCTTGTTTGCTTCACATGAGCTCGATGAACTTTTCGCCTATTACTTAAGCCTTAATGTGCCACTATCTCCTCTCTTTGCGGGGAATACTGATGTTTTTAACTTTTCTTCTTCTGTAGCGAAAACAACAAGTGCTGCACAGGCTTCGCCTCCCCTAGCTGCTGCTCCTCCACCTCTTCAAGTTACTCCTCCTTCTGCTTCTCAACCGGGATCACAAGAAGAACAAATAGAAGCTCTTCAAGGTTTAGATGACCCGGCGGCTTCACAAGAGCAGAAGGCTGAAGAACTTGAGGAGGGTGAGAGGACCCGGAGAAGTTTACTGCCGATGACACAAAGCTGAGTGATCTTATCTCTCTAGGCAGTGAATCTTCTTCAAAGAAGAGGGGAAAATGTGTAACTTCAAAGAAGAAGAAGGACGCTTCCGCTAGTGATGAGAAAGTGGAAGAAGACCCAATTGCACCTCTTTCTCCTTCTTCCGTGACTCGTCCAGGCCGGCTTGCAAAGTTAGCCATTAAGCCAGGTGAGGGCTCCAAAGGCGGCGGGAGGAAGAAGAAATGAGTTTGGTTCTATCTTTCTTGTTTTTCTATTTTGCCTTTTGTCTAAAGACTTGTATCGACCGCAGATTGTGCGGGTACCGGCCCCCGCTTTTTGAAACCTGCACATGTGTAAACAATTTTATAGTATGGAATAAAATGACTATTTTTACTTGTACAATTTTTGTCTGTACTTGTGAATGCATTTATTCCTTATTTTTGCACAAGTTTCTTCATTTTCTTTGTATGATATTGCAATGAGCTCGTGGTATGTTGCTTGAGCGTTGTTTTCATTAATGTAGCTGTGTCATATTGCCCCCATACCACGGCTTATTGCAATCTTCTCCATTTTGAAAAGGCTTGTACTCTTGGTTTGGAGAATAATTCTTCCGTTTTGAGGAAATATCATTCTTCTTTAGTGGAGTGTGCCTTGTATTGGAGAAGTTTTCTTCTTTTTCTTTTCTTTTTAGAAAGAGTTAATACACTTCAACTTTCGGAGATAGCCACTTTTATTTATTGAGTAGTGGATTACTCTTTGTGGTGAAGCGGGCTTCTGAAGAAAACTTTTATTTTTTGGACGTGCCTCTTTAGAGGGCTTTGTTTAACACTTCATCGTTGAGGATAGGAGTGTGCCTCCGAAGAGGGTTTTTTTTGTTGTGCCTCTAGGGAGAGGGCTTTTTGATGTGCCTCAGGAGAGGGCTTTTGTTTTTGTTTTTTGTGTGCCTCTGGGGAGAGGGCTTTTTGGTGTGCCTCAGGAGAGGGCTTTTGTTTTTGTTTGCCTGAAAGTTACTTCTCATAGTTAAATGGATCCACGGAGCAGACGCAAGCTAACTAACTGGATGTTTGTTTGCACAAACGATCGCAATTAACTAGCAAAGGCCTGGAACCTTCAATCTTGGGAAGGTGCCCCTTCGGTGGTCCCACCAACCTTTTTGGTTAAGAAAAACATTTCATTTTACGGCGTGCCTCGTTAGAGGGCTTTGTGCCTCCGTAGAGGGCGTTGTGCCTCCGGAGAGGGCTTTGTGCCTCCGGAGAGGGCTTGTGCCTCCGAAGAGGGCTTTGTTCCTCCGGAGAGGGCTTTGTGCCTCCGGAGAGGGATTTTTGTTTCGCTTGCCAGGAAGTTGCATCTCACAGTTAAGTGGATCCACGGAGCAGACGCAAGCTAACTAACTGGATGTTTGCTTGCACAAATGATCGCAATCAACTAGCAAGGGCCTGGAACCTTCCATCTTGGGAAGGTGCCCCTTCGGTGGTTCCACCAACCTTTTTGGTTGAGAAACAAGATTCCATTTTGGTTGTTCTGGTCTACTTGCCCATGTCTTTTCATCATCTGCTTCTTGGCGATTCCTCGTTATCGTCTCCAAGTGCTTATTCCTTTCTTTTGTAAGTTGTTTCATTTTTCTAGAAAAGTGTACTTCATTGTTAAGTGACTCCACGGGGTAGACGCAAGCTACTTAACCGGATGTCTATTTGCTCAAACGATCGCAATCAGTTAGCAAGGGCCTGGAACCTTCACTTTGGGAAGGTGCCCCTTCGGTGGAATCACCAACTGTTTGTGTGAAGCACTTCTTATGTTGGAATTGAGTTTGGAATTTTTGTGGCTTGGAATTTGTTTGTCGAGTGATTTGTGGGAATCGCTTGGTCTTGTGATGTGTTGAATAGGTAAGCCTTGCTTTGATAGCCTGTAATATTAAGTTGACATTTTAGCAACATATTTAAGATATTTGCTCATCAAAATGAAACAGGCATTTTATAGTAATAGAGAACACAAGATTTATAGTGGTTCGGCCAAGAATTGGGCCTACATCCACTTTATAGTTTTTATTATTGATTCACAATAATACATCCACAATTATTTTACAAATTTAAGCATGGCTTCTAAGTAAAATATGGACGTAAGTGATTGCTGTTCCAGGCTCTTGGAATTGGATCTCCTTCGACAGTTGTGAGCTTGAAAGTGCCATCGAGAAGTTTTTTGCCTATGACATATGGCCCTTCCCAATTTGGCCCAAACACTCATGTTGCTGTCATGACCCTTTTCAAGACTAAATCCCCAATTTCGAAGCTGCGTTGGCGAACTTTAGAATTGAAGTGCCTGGCTATCCTTTGTTGATGAGCTGCAACTCTGAGCTCAGCCTCTTTCCTTTCTCATCAAGTAAGTCAAGTGCTTCAAGTTGCAGCTTTTCATTTTCAGCTTGGTTGAAATGAATTCTCCTGTGTGAGGGAACCTCTATTTCCACCGGAATCATTGCTTCTGATCCATATGCTAATGAAAATGGAGTGTGCCCAGTTGCAGTTTTGTGGGTAGTTCTGTATGCCCATAGTGCTAGTGGCAGCTTATCGACCCAACCACCTTTTGCATTTTCCAGCTGTTTTTTGATGGTTGATTTGATAATTTTGTTCACTGCTTCCACTTGCCTGTTTGCCTGGGGATGAGCCACTGCTGAGAAGCTTTTTCGGATCTTGAATCGCCTGCAAAAGTCTTGGAATTCTTCGCTTTCGAATTGGGTACCATTGTCTGTGATTATCTTCGGAGGCACACCATACCTGCAAATGATATTTTTAGTTACAAAATTTATCATCTTTTTAGAGGTAATAGTAGCCAATGGTTCGGCTTCAGCCCATTTAGTGAAATAATCAACAGTAACAATAGTATATTTGATTCCGGACTTGGCAATCGGCAAAGGCCCAATGAGATCAATCCCCCAAATGGCGAATGGCCATGGACTGACCATTTGTGTTAGCTTGGTGGAAGGTGCTCTCGGGATTTTTGCAAATCTCTGGCATCTGTCACACTTTCGAGAGTAGCTAGCAGCATCTCTATTAATATTTGGCCAGAAATACCCATAGCGGAGAATTTTCTTTGCAAGAGTTTGGCCACCCGAATGATCCCCACATTCTCCTCCATGCACCTCAGCTAGAATTGTTTTAGCCTCCTCCTTGGTTACACATCGGAGTAATGGCATTAAGAATCCTCGTCTGTACAATTGACCGTCTTGAATTACATATCTTGAAGCTTTTCTTAACAGCTTCTGACGCTCTTTTGATTTTTCTGGCAGGGAGCCGTTGAATAGATATTCCTTGATCGGGGTCATCCATGACTTCTGCTCTTGAGATACAGCCATAATATAGTCAATATCCATCTCATCAGTACTTGGAGCTGGCAAGACTTCCACAGGGACTAATCCCAACAATTTAGCTTCGCCAGAGGTTGAATATTTCGCGAGAGAATCTGCCTTCATGTTCTCTTCTCGGGGTATATGGTTTATTGTATAATGATCAAAGTCATCGAGAAGTTCCCAGGCCTTTGACAAGTAAGCAGGCAGGTTTCCTCCTTTAGTTTGAAACTCTTTCTTGACCTGACATACAATAAGCTGAGAATCACTGAAGATCTGCAATACTTTGATGTTCAGTTCTTTGGCAATCTTCAAGCCAGCAATAAGAGCTTCATATTCTGCATCATTATTTGTCGAAGGAAATTCTAATCTCAATGCATAGCACAATGACCGCCCTTCGGGAGTTTCAAGCACAACCCCAGCTCCGGAACAATAGTCATTTCTTGCACCATCAACATACAATTTCCATCGGATTGGGATGTCATCATTTGCTTCTTCCTCACTGCCACCTTTATCTGTGTATTCCGCAATGAAATCTGCTAAAGCTTGTCCATTGATTGCTCTTCGAGGATGATAGGCGATATCATATTGACTGAGTTCAATATTCCACTTTAGAAGATGACCCGAAGTTTCAGGACGAAATAGGACTTGCTTTAGAGGTTGATCAGTGAGGACTTTAATAGAATGAGCCTGGAAATACGGCCTCAACTTTCTGTATGCAATTAACAAACAATAGGCGGGCTTTTCCAGCTTTGAATAATTCATCTCTGCCCCAGTGAGTCTTTTGCTGATGTAGTAGACCGGGCGCTGAACTTTTGCATCTTCCCGTACCAATGCTGCACTAAGAGCATGAGATGAAACTGCTAAGTATATGAAAAGATCTTCACCATTGATGGGCTTAGAAAGTACTGGAGGCGTTTCCATGTGACGAATCAGTTCATCAAAAGCTTTCTGACATTCAGGAGTCCATTCAAAGTTCTTCTTTCCTTTCTTCAGAGCGTCAAAGAAGGGAATGCACTTATCAGTGGCCTTGGAAATAAACCGACTCAAAGCAGCGACTTTCCCGTTGAGGCTTTCCAATTCCTTCTTTGTTCTAGGGGCTTTGACTTCTCTTAAAGCAGTGATCTGAGCAGGATTAGCTTCGATACCCCTAGCACTCACAATGAAACCCAAGAATTTTCCGGACTCTACCCCGAATGAACATTTCAGAGGATTTAGCTTCATTCCATACTTTCGGAGGATCGCGAACATTTCTGCCAAATGATCCATGTGGTCTATTGCTTTCTTTGATTTCACCAACATATCATCAACATATACTTCCATAATTTTGCCAATCTGAGGTTTGAACATAGCATTAACAAGTCTTTGATAAGTTGCCCCCGCGTTCTTTAGTCCGAAGGGCATGACTTTGTAGCAATAAAGACCAACATCAGTGATGAAGCTCGTGTCCTCCTGATCTGGCTCATGCATCATAATTTGATTATATCCTGAGTAGGCATCCATAAAAGACAATAATTCATGCCCGGCTGTTCCATCCACCAACTGATCAATCCTGGGTAACGGGAAGCAGTCTTTGGGGCATGCTTTGTTCAAGTCTGAAAAGTCGATGCATACTCTCCACTTTCCATTTGCTTTTTTAACCAACACCGGATTGGAAACCCAATTTGGATAAGTGGATTCTTAATGAAGCCATTTTCCATGAGCCGATCTACTTCTTCTTTTAATGTTGTCGACCTTTCAGGACCCTGGGTTCTTCTTTTCTGCTTTACCGGTGTGAATTTTGGATCGATATTCAAAGCATGCACTGCGATTTCTGGAGATATTCAACACATGTCAGCATGACTCCAAGCGAATACATCCAGGTTTGCTTTCAAGAATGATATCAGCATATTCTGAACCGTCACACCGAGTTGTGAACCCACATTCAGCACCTTGTTTGGATCTTTCAGGTCAACGAGTATTGGTACCGTCACTTCCACCGGCACCACTCTACTCTCCCCTGCACTGGTTTTTCTAGGATCAATCTCTTTTCGTGCACCACTATGCTCGCCAGTGCAGGTTCCACCCCGTAATTGCTACAAGGTGGGCTCTTTGATGTGGAGCGGAGCTGCCGCACCCTTACCTATTTCTCTCTTCTTTGCCTCCCGTAACTCTATGAGATAGCATTCTCGCCCAGCATTTTGGTCCTCCTTCACAATACCAACGCCATTATCAGCGGGGAAGTTCATAGTCAGGCACCATGGGGCGAGAATAGCCTTGAATGTTGCTAGAGTTGGTCGACCCAAGAAGGCATTGTAAGCGGAGAATTCATCAACAATCACAAAAGTTTGCTTTCGGACCACTTTCTTTTTGCCTTCTCCAAGCTCCACAAATAAGTCAATAGTCCCAATAGGCTGTTTTGGTTCTCTAGTGAACCCAACAATTTTATGCGAGGAAGCTTGGACGTCAGCCATAGGGATTTTCATCTGATCAAATGTCTTTTTGAAGAGGACATTGCAAGAGGCGCCGCAATCAACAAACACCCTTCTTACAATTGCTGGTCCGATGCCCACAGATATCACCAAGGGATCCATGGTGGGAACCTCAATACCCACAGAGTCTCTAGCCCGGAATATGATGTCATCATTAAAGTTCTTTGCTGTTTTGAAGGTACAGCGTCTCCCAAGACAAAAACATTTTCTTCCATCGGGGCATGTCTCAGAGCGTGAGCATACCTCTCCATCTCTGCCCAACTTCTGCCTACTGGGTGAGGACCCCCAGTGATAACATTAATGATAGGCCTTTCTGATTCTTGCGCTGCAGTCCTCCCATTTGAGCCGGATTGACAGGTAGGAACCTACTGCCCCTGAGTAGATTAGGCTGGGTCGCTTCTGTTTTTCTTCACATACTGTTGCAGCTTATTCTCCCTCAATAGCTCTTCAATCAAGTTTTTTAAATGGCGACATTCATTAGTGTCATGGCCAGGTTGATTGTGGAATCGACAGAATCTCCCATTACTCATAGCATTTTTCCCTGGCTTTATCTCAGGTGGCTTAGGGTATTTGACAACATCCTTGATTGCGAAAATGATATTTTCTGGAGTATCGGTTAAGGGAGTAAAATCTGAAGGTTTAAAGAAACGCATTTTCTTCACATCTTTCTGCTTCTTTTCACCGGCATTCTCCCTCTTCTGGCCACCAGATTCCTTTTTGTCAGAAGCAACATTGTTATTCTTATCTTCAACCACCACTACTTTTGCCGGCACAGGAAGGCTTTCTAAACGCATGAATTCATCGGCCTTCTTGTAGAACTTCTCGAGTGAATTCGACTCTTTCATCTTTAGCCATTTCCCGAATTCACTTGACTTGTTGATAGCTCGCATTAAGTAAGTCAGAATCATCCGGGGCTCAGCATTATCTACTTCGGCCAAGGCTATATTAAAGCGGTTTAAGAAAGATCTGATAGACTCTTGGGAGCTTGTTCGAGGCTGGACAGTGACATTATGTCCTTGGCCTTTGAAGCATACAACCTGAACTGATCCTTGAATTTTCGAGTTAAGTCGGAGAATTGATCTACAGATCGAACTGGTAGCTTAGTGAACCAAAGTAGAGCTACTCCCTCCAAGTAAACCGGAAAGTATCTACACTTGATCTCATCTGATGCCCTGGCACCCGTCATATGCCAGTCATACTTGTACAAGAACTGATTAGGGTCGCTTGTCCCCCGATAGGCTGGGATAATAGGGGGAACAAACTTCTTTGGAAATTCATCTTTTAAAATTCTTTCGGTAAACGGAGCATTGCTTGGAGAAAACCCCCAGTCATTTTCATCTTCTTCCCTTTGCATGCTTTCTTTCATGATTTGTCGAATCATTCCCGAGAGATATTCCTCATCGTTCGGAGGCTCCGCGGGACAAACGTCGGCTACTTTTTCGGAAGCTTGCCTGGACAAACGTTCACGAAGAGTTGGATGCGGCCTTGATCCTCTAGCTTGGGGAGGTGCCCCTTCGGCGGTGCCAACCGCCCTCTGAGGAATATTTCCCCTTGGGAATCATGAACATCCTCAGCAAAGTTTTCTTCATTGTTTTCTGGTTGCCGGTTGACTCCAAGCAAAGCGTTCAACCTGTCCAACATCAAAGTGCTCTGGGCTTCCATTTGTTGGTATAACCCAGACACTACAGCATCCAACTCCGTCCTTGTGACTCTGATGCTAGGAGCCGCTTGATTCGAGGCGGGAGAAGTGGCGGTATTATCATAAGCACCTCCAGATCTAGTAGATCTACTTTTCCTTCCAGGAGCCATAATTTCGAATAGACTTCTGGTTTTTTGGGAGAGTCTTTCAACAAATCTTTCTGAAGCAATGATGAGAGCAGTCCTGAGTTCGGTTTTCTCAGTGAAAGCACCAAAAATGTTAATGCAAAAAATGTACGCTAACACCCCGGTGTGAGTTGTAATAAGGCGAAAGCACCACCCGTTGGTACGGGAACTAAAAGTAAGCAGAGAATAGCAGAAAACAGTAAAAAGACAACAGTTTTATAGTGGTTCAGCTCAAAGTCAAGCCTACGTCCACTTAATCTCTTTTATGACTGATTCGATTACAGATTTTACAATAACTCTTTGATTACAACACAATCAAGACAAGTAATCAGAACTTTGATGCAGAAAAGCTTTTTCGATTCATGTTGAGTGAACTGGATTCTTTTCAAAGATTCTTTGAAGTATCCTTTGCCTTTGAAGTGTTGAAGTCAGTAGAGAAATCAGCAAAGTCTTGGCGTTTTCCAAAAATTCGTCCCCTCTCAAGTGTGGAGTAGGCCGGGTATTTATAGGTGTGACTGGGCTTAGGTCGGCTGCATTTTAGGTCGTGAGCGACCTAAGAGTCATCATGAGGTCGCTTAAGTCGTTGACGACTTAACGGAATCATTCTGGATGAGATATTGGCTATGAGTGGCTTAACATACGTAGCACAGGAGTTGTCTCGGCATAATTAGGTCGTAAGCGACCTAACAGAAGAGGCAGGGCATGCAGCTTCACTCTGGAGCATGTTAGGTCGCTAACTCGTTAAGTCGCTCTGTCTTCATTTAGTTGCTAGGTCATTGCCGCTTTAACTTGTTAGGTCGCTAACCTGTTAGGTCGCAGGAGTTATTAAGTTACTAAGTCGCTGCTTCCTTAACTCGTTAGGTTGCGCCGCATTGAGTCGCTTTGTGTTATAGGTCGCTAGGCCGCTTCCACTCTAACTCGTTAGATCATTAGGTCGTTAGCCTGTTAGGTCGCAGGAGTTATTAAGTTACTAAGTCGCTGCTTCCTTAACTCGTTAGGTTGCGCCGCATTGAGTCGCTTTGTGTTATAGGTCGCTAGGCCGCTTCCACTCTAACTCGTTAGATCGTTAGGTCGTTAGGTCGCTGCCTTTACTCAGCTGCTTTGTGCTATAGGTCGTTAAGTCACATATGCTTTAGGTCGCTAGGTCGTTGAATAAAAGAGGGTTAACAATATATATGAAATCATACTTTAGAAATTCAAATCAATTCATTTTCAAAACAAAATTGTAGCATAGCTACTGAATGGTCTCTCCACTTCGAAACTCGAAAATGAATGTCGATGATGCGGCCGTCGTCGCCGAAATTATTTTCCAGCGACAAAAGAGAAGAGTACTGATTTAGAACTTTAAATTTCTCTGGAATGATTTCTATTTGAAAATACTGGAAACATATACACTTTAAACCTTAAAACCAGAGTTTGGAATCACCAGAAATTTAAATTCTCAAATTCTTAATTTAAATTCATTTCAATTCCAAATCAATTTATAAAGCATGATTTTATTTATTTAAAATGTGGCAATAGTCAATGGTTTACAAGATAATAAATGATAATTAAAAATTATCGTTTAACAACCAATTTAATTTCAGAAATTATACTTATATATATATAAATTATTTCATTTACCAAATTTGAAATGATATTGTGTCAGTTTGCTCTGTTCAAGTGTGTTTTGGAAATCCTATCGATAGCGTTGATCAGACGAATCGATCGAAAACCCAAATCAACGTCAAACAACACAATATATAAAACATTTTAATATTAATTACAAATACACTCCCTCACTCGATAATTCAAGAATGGATTTCAAAGCAAAGATGAGATTCAAAGTAGAGGAACTCTAATCAAATAGAATTCAACTAAAAGATAGACTCGATAGGGAGATAAGATGATTGAATTTCAAATTGGAAGATGGATAAATTTATATAAATCGCGGGTAACCTTAACCGGGTCAACCGTGACTTTAAGAATACGATCGATGCGAAATTCTGAATCAAATCGATATCAGATCACAAGAGATAGAATTCGAGATAACAAGAGATAGTAGCATCTAATCCGAGGATACAGAAATCTCGGCGAATCAATGCTGTTGTAAAGGAGTTTCAACCCTTTACAAATCATTCTAGGATTGGCGGGACCGCCGATTCATTATAGAGATCATTCGAAGTGGAGTTATGGGGTACTCCAGAATCAAAATATACGAATAGGGGAGACACGAATGGACTTTGGAACCGAAGGGAACGTTCCAAAATTCCAAGAAACCGAGTCAAAGAAGAAAGTATTCAAGCTCGAACGAAAGTGATTCTGTAATTGAATTTACTCTATATATTGAGTTTTGCCTAAAACCAGAGCTCTGATACCACATGTAACGACCCAGTATTTTGGACCATTCAAATCGACAATAAATCCACACATGTCGGACTTGAATAATTCAAAACAATGGACTGTAAATAAAATTTGGCAAAACTCAGCATATACAGTAAATAAAATAATCACAGATCACAGACACAGAGTAATGTAACAATAATGCAGCGGAAACAAAAGAATAGTAGTTCATGAAGCTACTATATATATATATAACAGAGTTAAACAAGATACAACAGAAGTCTCGAATACAATAGCCAAATACAAGATCAGAATACATCACTGGAATCAACTAAAGATCTGAAAACTAGATAGATAGCTGGATCTCCAAGCGAAGGTCCAACTCCAAAGGTGAGTCTCGAATACTGGTGCACTCAGTCTGACCCGAGCGTAAAGCAAAACACAAAACACTCGAGTCAGGATTAACATTCTTATATCAATAAATCCAAGTGAAATAACAACTGAAAATACAGGTAACTCAAAGGATGTTTGGGATAACCATCCTCTAAGGATCCGTTAAACTATCTACTATGTAGTAGTGTACGCTAAGTAGATAATGCCTATCAGTAATATAAAGTATCAAAATAGCATTAAGGCGTTACCATTATCCCCCTTAACACATTTTATATAAGCATCATAGTCTATACAGCACTGTAAACTCCACCGTAAACTAGTGGGCTATCAGGGAGTACTCCATAGGTATAACACAAAACAAATCATAGTGGTCGCGCATAGGGATACGAGTATGACAAGGCACATGAGGCAATACCCAAGGTAGTGAAATTACCGTTTGCCTGATCCAGACTGATCCAGACTGGTGAGGCACAAATCATATCACTTTCCAAAGTTATATCGCTTTCGAAATCGTAAATCTTTTAAAATCAAAACACTTTGGAAATCAAAACCTTGAAATTTATAACACTTTGAAACTATAGTTTGAAATCATAACATTTTGGAATTCATAACACTTTCCTCTTAAACAGTTTAGATATTAAAATTAGTGTATATAATAAAATAGTTTATAAAATAAAAATAGTTTGTATAAAATAGTTATAAGTTAAAATAGTTTATAATAAAAGAATATATATTGAAAATGATTTATGTAAAATATTTTATATTAAAATAATTTATAAAGTAAAATATAAATAGTTGTAGATATAGTTTAAAAATACTTTATAAATTAAAATAGCTTCCACAAATTCACAAATCGATTCAAATTAAATCACCTTCCAAATTCAACTTAATTCAATTTCTCAATAAATCATTTCGAATTATAACGATTTCAAATACAGATTTGAAACACAAAATAAACCATTAAATTTCAATATATTTCAAAGCTTTAAATATTCCACAATTCCAAAACTAAATTTGATAATTCCATTTATATCTCCATTTAATTTCATTACATTTAGTTTCTGATATATTTACTTAATCATTTCAATAACATCTAAATACAACTTCAATTTACAAATTTAAATAAACAAAATATCCCATTTAAATTTTTATAAGTTTGAAATATTTATTTAAGTCACTTTTGATCGAATCCAAGTTATAAAATCATATCTTAAAAATTTCAATTTTAATAAATTTCAAATCAACTTATTTAAGTAAAATTCTTAAAAAATTAAAATTTCAAATCAATTTCAAATTTATCTTTCCAACCTGAATCATTATAAACTCTATATTTGAAAATATATTTTAAATAAATACTTAAACATATTATATATCAACTTTATTAAATCAACTTTAATAAATATTTAAAATCAATATTTATTAAAATCATATATTTCTTTTCAAAACCATAAAAATCATTTTCAAATATTTATATATAGACCAACGGTGTCTGTATATAATTTTCTACCCTATGGTCAAGTGATACAGATATTTATCATTTCAATCCGTAATTTAAATATATATACGGGTATATATCTTTTCAACCCGTAACCCCAAATTCAATTCAAATGAAAATCGCTTGGGTTTATTATTTCAACTCATAACGATTTCACCTATTCTATAGATCGTTCGGGTATGTATCATTTTCAACCCATAATGAATTCTATACTAACAGGGAACTTGCAGAGTGATAACAGATATGATAATAATATAACAGACATATATCATCAATATAAATAACAGATAATGGTGTCAGATGTCATAGGTGAATAGATACAGGTAATGGCATATATATAGCAATGTAAATAACTAACAGCAGCATATTTCAATTGTCATTTCAATTGAAATCAAATTTAATAAATATAAGAACGTTAATCGTGAGTGATGGCTCACCTTCCGAGGCTAGAGATGATTCGACAAATGGAATAAGCTACGAATCCAAGCACGAATCGCAAAACAAAGTAGATTGGCACGAATTTGACTGATAGAGCTGATAACAGAGATTAATGAGCTGAATCAGAATCGGTTTGATAAAAACAACAATCATATTATTATCATTGTGAAATCAATTTTTAGATTTAAAACAAATATTAAAATAACATATTTAATTAAAATCAATGTTTTAAATAATATATTTAAAATAGTATTATAAAGCTTAAAATAGTATATATGTATAGCAAACAATAACATAGGTTTGAACACACACTTGATAGTCATATAAAATGAACTATAAAATATATACATTCAAGCAAATATATAGATAAATAAACTTTATACAGCAAAACTATAAGCATTATTATAATATAATACTTGGCAAGCCAATATACAGCCCTGATGTACAAAATACTATATTGTATACTTACTTAGTAAATATGTTTATATACTTTTTCTATACTAACAACATATAAGTTACTTTATAAGTAAAAATATAACTTAACCGGGACAAACTTTATACACAAAAAACCGAATTCAGATAACTTTTATTATAACAGGCTTTATATAAAACATATGTCAAGATCATCATAAATTTTTAACTCATATATTAAGATATATATATATAATATACAGTACACGAAATCCCTTAATTTATTTGAAAGTATAAACCGATGTATACATATGTAGATATACAAACAAATGTGCAAATTGTAACAGCATGATATAAATGTAAACTATTAAAATCCTCTACCGTAAACCTCAACATCATACCTATGTATATATAAACGAATATACATTCGTATATGATAACTACATATACCCAAATATAAATGAAACTGTAACATACTATATATGTATACAACATATATATACTTTACTGAAAAATCTCAAAATCAGGACATATATTACTGTTTTCATATATAAGCTATAAAACATACTAATATAACTATGTAATTGGAACATATATTATAAACATGAAATCATTCCATTAAATACTATAAACAGTGAAGAGGAAAATATATATAACTTTTTATATATATATATACAAACTCAATACATCGCATATATAACTCATATTTATATATATACTTTATGTATATACAGCAGAGATGCTGCCAAATTTAGGAATGGTGAAGGCCTGAAGGTCAGGACAAGTGAGGCTTCAGGTGATGCAAGGCTACGGCGGAGTTCTAGAGCGAGGTCGGGGATGGGAGAGCTGGAGTTTGGGATTTTCGGCACAGCAGTGGATGCTGGAAGGAGATGGTGGTCTGAAGGCTTTGGACTTCACATGGGTGTGATGGGTCTCGACCTCGGAAGGGAAGGCATATGCTTTTGCATGTGAATGGGCAGAGGTCAAGGTAGAGCTCTGGTTGCGGCTGCTCTTTAGGGCGTGGGGTGGTTCGGTTGTGGGAGACGGTCCCACGTTGTTTGGTGGAAGACTTGGTGGTGAAGGGGGGAGGCTCGAGTTTGTGGGCTCTCGGTGGTGGCCATGGGCGTGGCTTTGGAGAGGCTTGCGGGGCGAAGATGGAAGGCCGACGTTGGGAGAAGGGGATGGTGAGAGGTGGGGTCATGCGCAAGGAGGGAGGGTGAGGTCTGTTGGTTATTCGACGGAGGTAGTTAGCTTGGGTTTTGCGTGGACCGAGTGCAGTTCTAAAATATGGATGCAACTTTATGTATATTTCTTCTGATAAAGTAGGACGTAGAGAAAAAAAAAGTGAACAGGTTATCATATCATACTATACTGCACACTGAAAAGGCAGAAAGAAAAATGGGAAAACGAACCAACAAATAAATTGAATGTTGGGAATAGAAAAGGCAAACTGCTGGATTCAGAAATTATAAATGATTAAGGCCATTGATTTACATTGGAAAATGAAAAGATAAGAACCCAAAAGACTCGGTTGCAAAACCGTTACGCTAGGCATTTCGTAGATTGCACCGCACACCGAACTCTGAAATACACAAATGAGTATACTACAGAGATCAGCACGACGAGATGATCAAAACGGTATGCAAATGTCAGTGGTTCGATTGAATTATAAAAATTCGAATTTCAGCTAGCGGAAAAATGCAGCTAAAACGCAGAAAAATAAGATCGACGGAGCTATAGAAGTCCGAATTTCGAAAACGAAAGATGACATCTCACTCAGAAGAGGATTTAGAAATTTTCTATAGAAAAATATTCAGGTTTGGAAAACATTTTATTATCATCAATTTTAACTGATTTAAATTTAAATAAAATTACACGATAAAATAAACTTCTGTATTATCTGATGAAAATTTACCAGTTGCTATGTTAAAACAGACGCATTCCAAATATCAAATTAAAATTTCAAAATTTTATCATTTAAAATCTCACAAAATTTCAATTAAACATATTAATAAACAAATAAAATTATCTAAAATTTACGGGTTGTTACATTTGCTGAGTTGGTGTAGGGAAACATGACATTGCTGAAGTTTTCTACCATTGAGCAATTATCAAGATATGGATATACTACGGCTGATACGGTTATCAAAAGGAATGAGAAATTCATCTGCGGATTGAGACCCGAGCTTGCTAAAGCAACTCTACCATATATTAGGGATCCATGCGATGTAGTTATTGAGATGGCTTTGGGGAATGAGAAGATGCTCGCTTTCCTTGATGGTAGTAAAGTGGTGGAAAATCAAGGTGGGCAGAACAAAGGAGAAATTTTTCCATAAGAAGGGAGCTCTGAAGAGTGAAGCTGCCACGAAAAGCAAGATAGAAGTTATCTGCTACAAGTGTGATAATAAGAGACACTATACTCATGAGTGTCAGACAGGCAAAGCAAAGAAAGCTACTGACAAGAAGGGAGAAAGTTGTTTCAACTGTGATCGGATTGGACATTATAGGAACAAGTGCAAGGAACAAACCAAGGATGGAAAGGGCAAAGTGTTTGCGTTGGAACCAGCTAGCTCAAGACCAACAGCAGAGGTGAAAGGAAAATTTGTGTTGTGAGGTATGCTTTTGATTCATGGTGTGTCAGTTAGAGTTCTATTTGATATCGGTGCATCACATTCTTTTATATCTCATTGTTTGGTAGATAAGCTTAACTTAGAACCCTCACACCTAGTTACTTCCTTAAGGATTATGAATCCGATAGGAGAGTATGCGACTCTTGGGATGAGATGTGCCAGTTAGAGTTTGAGTTGTTAGGTCATATATTTTCTTGCAGTTTGCATGTGTTGGATTTCGTAGTGTTCGAAATTACTTTGGGTATGGATTGGTTAAGTAAGTACAATGCTAGAATACTTTGCCATGGTAGGAAACTATCACTTAGACACCTTAGTTGTAGTGATCGGATTATGTACACTATAGAAAACCCTAGTTTTGAAGTTAATGCTTTGTTGGGTGTTATGGAGATAGAAGATAAGTTGAGCCGAGTTTTCATTCTTAGAAAATTTGTAAATGTCTTTGAGCCCGTAATAGGACTACCGTCGAAACAAGCCATTGGGTTTCAGATAGATTTAGTACCAGGAGAAAACCCGTGAGTAGACTGCTAAGTAGAATGACACCTACCGAGATGAAGGAGTTAAAGGTGCAGTTGATGGATTTAGAAGGTAAGAATTTTATCAACCAAGCAGTTCGCCTTGGGGAGCAGCCGTAGTATTTGTTAAGAAACCGGACGGATCATTGAGGTTATGTATCAATTATCATAAGTTGAATGAGAAGACGATAAAGAATGATATCTTTTACCTAGGATTGACGATTTGTTTGATTAGTTGAGTTGAACCAAAGTATTTTCCCTATTGGATTTGGCAACATAGTTCCATCGGCTTAGAGTAGCAAAGGATAGTATTCCTTTAACATTGTTTAGGACCAGATATGGATCGTAAGAATGGTTAGTGATGCCGTATAGACTAACTAATGCACCAGCTTTTTTCGTGGACTTAATGAACAGAATCTTCTGAAAACATCTGGGCAGATTCGTGTTAGTATTCATAGATGACATTTTCATATACTTTAAGGATGAAAGAGAGCATGAAGTTCATCTTAGAGTGGCGCTTGAGATAACGAGGCAGCATCAACTGAAAGCGAAATTTTCAAAGTGTCATTTTTGGAAGAAGGAAGTAAAGTTTCTTGGTCATGTAGTCTTAGAGAAAGGGTTGTCAGAAGATCCGACTAAGATCGAGGCAGTGAATAGTTGGAAGAAACTCGAGACAGTGAATGAGATGAAGAGTATTTTTGGATTAACTAGTTATTATCGAAGATTCATTAAGGATTTCTTATGGATAGCCGCACCAATGACTAAGCTAACTCGAAAAGATGTGAAGGTTTTTTGGACTGAAAAATATGAGGAGGCATTCCAGAAATTGAAACATTTATTAACTAATGCACCTATGTTAGTTGTTCCAGTGGGGAATCAAGACTTGGTGGTGTACACAAATGTATGTGGAACATGGTTAGGAGCTGCGTTAATGCAAAGAGGTAGAGTGATTGCCTAAGCTTCTCGATAGCTCAGACTGCATGAAGTTAGATATCCAACTCATGATTTGGAATTCGCTACGGTAATTTTTGCATTGAAGGTGTGGATCCACATTACCTTTTAGGAGAAGATTCGAGTTATTTACGGATCATAAGTCACTAAGATATTTATTCTCTCAAAAGGATTTGAATATGAGACAGGAGAGGTGGTTAGAGTTTTAGCCGCTTATGACTTTGGTATTGAATACACACCGAGAAAAGGGAATAAGGTTGCACTTAGTAGAAAATATCATAATGCAATATTAGCAATGATAGCTGAGTGGAAAGATTTAGAAGCATTGACAACATGCGGAGTACAATGGAGATCCAAGGCTAATTCTAGTACAAAAACTGTCATGATATCATGTTTAGAATTTTGATCGGTGATGATCGAAAAGATTGCTTCTAAATAAGGGAGGGATCCATTATTAGCTGAATAGATCAGAAAGTTAAATGATGGAACAAAGAGCGATGACCTGAAAGATTTCGGTCTTAACCAGAATGTGTGGTTAAGGAAGAAATGATGATTATGTGTTCCGAGCGTTGGAAACATTAGTAAGGAAGTTCTTAGAGAATGTCATCATTTGAAGTTCATTATTCATCCAGGAGAAACTAATACGTATCAGGATATGAAAAGAAGTTTCTTCTAGGAAGGTATGAAAAGAGATGTAGGCTTGTGGGTGAGGCAGTGTTTGAACTGTCAACAGGTAAAAGTTGAACATTAGAAACCGGGTGGGTTACTTCAGCCTTTGAATGTTCCAGTCTGGAAATGGGATTCTATCTCAGTGGATTTCATACATGGGTTGTCAAGGTCGAATAAAGGAAAGGAGAGTATATGGGTTATAGTGGACAGATTGACTAAGAATGCACACTTTATACCCATTAAGTCGACCAAGGCAGCACCGGATTTAGCTAAGTTATTCATGAGGAATATAGTTAGACTGCATGGAATTCCTAGTAGTATATTAAGTGATAGATATTCCTTATTCACTAGCAAGTTCTGAAAGAGTCTACAGGAGACTTTAGATACCAAGCTCAAGATGAGTATCGCTCACCATCCACAAACAGTTATGCAAACGAAGAGAGTTAACAAAGTATTAGAGGATTTATTAAGAGTTTGTGTGCTAGATTTCGGAGGATCATGGAAAGACCATCTACACTTAGTCGAGATTTCGTATAACAGCGGTTATCAGAATAGCATAGAGATGACACCGTTTGAAGCTTCGTATGAAAGGCCATGCAATTATCCCGTTTGTTGGTTAGAGACCGAGGATAGACTAATTCTTGGACTAGATTTGGTTAAAGAAGCTGCAGAAAAGATTGAGTTAATTCGAGCTAGAATAAAGGAAGCACGGTCTAGGCAGAAGAGTTATGCTGATAAAAGACAGAAAGACTTAAGAGTTCTCAGTTGGAGATCATGTTTACGTCAAGGTGTCACCGATGAAAGGTGTAATCAGATTTGGAAAATTAGAAAAATTGGCACCAAGATTCATTGGACCATTTCCTATTATAGAAAGGATCAGGAAACTCGCGTATATAGTAGAGTTACCGAATAGTTTGGCAGGAGTCCACAAGGTTTTTCATATTTCTCGTCAAAGGAAGTGTATTCAAGATCCAGAAATTACTATTACACTGACTGTGTAAGCGGATTTGGTGGTGGAACCGAAGATGACTATAGTTAGAAAACCAGTTCGTACAATTGTGAGAGATAAGAAGAGACTAAGGAACAAGATAGCCAGATTAGTCAAAGTCCAGTGGAGTGACGACGAGAGAGACTGTACTTGGGAAACTGAGAGCAGGATTAGAGATACTTATCCTGACTTGTTTCATGGTATGTTTTACCTTCATGTTTGATTATTGTGGTACCTTATCATAATTTCGAAGACAAAATTCTTTAAGGAGGGGACTCTATAATGACCGTAATTTTGATTAACATTATTTAGAACATTTAAATAGATAAATTTAATGAAATAATGTAGATATTTAAGGGATTGGGATTTGTTAATTAAGAAGTAGCCGTACATTAGTGAAGGTATTAGCAAAAGAGAATTAAAATAAGTAAGTAGGAGGAATAGGGTAAAGGTAAAATAGGAACAGCCTTTGTTCTTATACTCTAAACCCTTCTATCCTTCATTTATTATTCATTTTAACTTTCACAAACAAAATAAAGAACCTAAGAGGATTTGACTTGCCACCATTAAGAAGAAGTAAAGGGAAGATAAGCTAGGGTTCAAATAGAAAGCTTGAAGAAATCAATCTAAGGGCAAATCTCAACCTTCTTAACACAAAGCCAAAGTGAATAATTAATTTACATCTCTATTTTGATGAATGGTTTCGGTTTAAAGAGTAAACCTTTTTTCTTTTGCAAATATATGCCATGTTATAGTGATTAAACGATTTTATGCTCTAATTGATGATTTATATGGTTTCATATGGATTTTATGATATGTCTAGATTAGAAAACATATTAATAACATCCAAATAGGTTGCATTTTTGATATATGTTCAAAAGCATTATTTAAGAAGTGGGTTTCAAGTTTCATAATTTTCCAAGTGAATATGATTTATTATGAACTTTCTATGAAAGGAAATAGTTAATTTTGGATTTAAATTATTTAAGGCAATTAAATAATACCTTTGGGTCTGAAATTTGTATATATTAGAAAACATATTAGATAAGAATTATGGTGATTTTTAGGGATTTTTCCTAAGTGTTTTACTATGGTTATTAAATTATTTAAGCTAGAGAACTTAAATGTTTTGAATGTTTTACTAAGAAGAAAGGCTTCTTTGTTAAAATATTTCCAATTGTTAATTTTGAATTCGATAGTCTTTTTAGAGAAGAATTTTGATAAAGAATTGGCAACCAATCATATTTTGATAAACTAGGCAAGTTAGGTGAAAAGGAATTACTTTGAAAGGCATAAAACCTGTTTTGTTTCGAATTACAACTTCGCCACTTCCATTGCTTGCTTTCGTCACCATGCCCAGTAGATCTTTTGAACCTATTAGAAACTAATGCACATGGTATTAAGCAATCAATTCGTAATGTATTGAAGAAAGTCTTTTATCAATGGTATCAAAAGGATGGTTTCAAAACTATCCTCTTTCGCAATTCTTTTAATTGAGATCAATGCTTTCGAACGGTTTACTTTCGCCTCAGTTCTCTTGACCCTATAATCATATTGAATGTTAAGCCCAATGGTTTCGAAAGAGATACTTTTAAATGGTTTTGAAGCTATGTTTCCACAAACTCTTACTTGAACCCAATGCTTTCGAAAGGTATGTTTTAAGTGTTTTGAAGAAAAGGTTTACAATGCTTTCGAGGTATGCTTTGAGTGTTTCGAAAGGAATATTTCCAAGGGTTTCAAAAGAGGATGTCTAAGGTTTTAAGTAATGATTTTAAAAGGTCTATTTCCAATACATTTGAAAGGTATGTTTTGGCCTTTTGGCCTAATGTTTTCAAGGTTAAAGTAGTTAACTTATTTTTAAATGGGTACTTTCAATGAATTCGAAAGGGATTGTTTAAGGTTTTAAATAAAGGTTTCGAAGATATTTTTTTGGCCTTATAGTCTAAAGTTTTGAAAGTTAAAACGAGGCTTTAACTTATTTGAAGGGATAGATGCTCCCATTGATTAGATTTCATCAACATTGTTTTGTGTAAAGCATATATAATGACATAAGTATTTTGAACAAAGCAAAGAGTATGATTTCTCTGTTTTATAAAGATATGATTTCAAGGGTAAATCATTTGTAAAGATTGTTTACAAAGAAATGAAATTTGAATAGGGTAGTTAACCCTAAGTAAATGACTCGGATATTAGAAGACAAGATGGGACTGGTATGGGGTCACACCCTATACTTTAGCTAATAGCCCCTAGCTAATATAAGTCCATAATTCTAGTGTGTAGGGCTTTGTCACAGATGAGACTAAAATGATGTTACACCTAGAAGGGAATATACAGGGTAAAGATAAGTTATTGGTGAACCTGCAAAACTATTAGGATCAGTTGACCCTAGAAGAAGTTAGTTAAGGGCAGATAGCCCAATATTGTGTCTAAAAGAAGTTGGATTATTGATTATGTATGGTTGGCCTGAGTCAGCCTGGTTAATAGTTAGCCAGATAAAAATATAGTGTGGGCAAATAGTCCATTGATTACTTGATTATTATGTGTATGTGTTATTGCTATTATTGTTATAATCGGTTTGATTGTGGGATTTTGATTTGCAAAAAAATGCTTTTAAAAGAATATTTGGGTTCCGCTAAGCGGCATGGTCTCACTTAATATTAGTAAACCGAGTTGTAATAGAATTATTCACACAACGCTTTATGTCCGACTTGAAGTTTATGTTTTCCTCTTAAACTCTCGGGTGATAAAAATTAAATTTTAGTAGTTTTGGAGCTAAGGACTTGTCAGGTTTAGTAGGTAGGGACGAATAAGCTTCTAAAGACATGTAGGAGGCAAAGCTAGCTATATAGGAGCTATTTAGTATTATTTCCGCTATGATGTATTTATGACTGATATGTCTGTCTAGTACTCTGATTACCCAAGGGGCATCTAGTACTCTGAAGTGTGTGGAAGACAATTTGCTAGGGTTAGGGGTTTAAAAAAGAGACCAGAAATAGCGAGACTGCTTTCAAGAGTGTGGAAGAGAATTTGCTATGGTTAAGGATTTATAAAAAAGGGTTAAAATGGCGGGAATCTGAAAGTTGGTCCTGAGAAAATGCAATGGACGAATTGCGGCCCAATACTGTATGGCCCAAAATAATGTCAAATTTTATAAGTAAAAAACTCTTAGTCAAACTTTATAGCTCCTTAGTTTTAATTTTAGTTTCAACTTTTTGTTCCTCGGTATTTCCCTTTAAACAAAGCTTAACATGTGTTTCCTCTCGTATATGTACTAATCCTAACATATTTGAATTTACTAAATCTCTTGATTCTCGGTTTAGTGGTGTATTTTGAATTCAATTTTTTAGTTTTTCAAATGACTTTATTTTTCTCGTAGTTGTGACTTTTTCAACACTACATTTTCTCTCTAAAAAAATTCAATAATTTAGTAGACGCTAAGAAAAATTTTATAATTTTAGCATATATTTATATATGTATTTATATCCATTTATCTTGAACTATATCTGGAATTTTGCGTTCATTTTTAAAATACTTGCAAAACCATTTTTATCATTTTAGGAAATACAGTTACAATTGTTCATTTTGCAAATATTTGCAAAAACATTTGTAACAACATGTTGTCATTTTGAAAACATATGCAAAATCGTATTTGTATTCATTCATTTTGCAGATATTTGCAAAACTATGGATTCTTTAGTTAGGTTTTATGCATAAATATGTGTGTATAGGATCGGTTGTACCTCATTTTTGTCACATCTCAAATTCCCCTTGATTTCAACCACATGCTCCAAACTAAATAATAAAATGAAGTGACAAGAGAGGCAGAAAGTATAATTATTAAATCGGAGTATGTGGTTGAAATCAGTGGGGATTTGAGGCGTAGCAAAAATGAGGTGTAGCCGATTTTCACTATACATTCCGAATTAAATAATAGTAATTTCTCTCTTCCCATAACAAGATTATTTAATTCGGAATGTGAAGTGGAAATCAAGGGGTATTTCGGTGTAGTCGATCCTTGCCACCCCCCCCCCCCCCACACACATATACATACATATATATAAGAGAGAGAGAGAGAGAGACGCATTTAATAGGACGTAACCTATGCTTCGCTTACGGGCCTGTTGGGTTATATAGTTTGATGTTTATTCATTTTTTGGTTGTAGTTACATGGCATGAACTGTTTATGATTATAGAACCGTAAAAGTATCTTTAGTGGATTACTTTACTTATATTAATATTAAAGCATGCAACCTTACGGGTTTAAGTAGGAAAAAGTGCTCAATAGTTGTATATGTATTTAATACATGCTCAACAACTAAATGTAAAATAAGTACACATCCAGAGTTAGATATGTATTATATACATATGCAACAACAAGATGAACATATAATTAATTCCCAACAACCGAGCATGTATTTTAGGGAGTGATCGAAAAATAGATATATGCTCAAAGTCGATCATGTATTGAATGCAAGCCCATTAGCTAGACATGTAATTAATACACATTTAGATCCTGACGTGTATTAAATGCATTTACACTGATTATGTTTTCTAAATTAGAAATGTAAACTTAAGGCACTTTATGTCCCTTTATTCAACTACTGGGAATATTATTTTTCCTCAGTCTTAATTTGACAACGGTAATTGACCTCTATTGGAGATGGCCTAATAAAATTATTCCATTTAGATGTGGTATTATACATGCCAATCTATTGTTAAACTTACAAACTAAGTTACTATAAGGTTTGCATTTTCGACAAAGTCAAAGGTTAAGCCTATCAATGGATTCTCGAAAATTTGGAAATCAGTCTGCGTCCGCATCCGAAAAATGGATTAATATTCATTACTTGGAAAATGAATACAATAGCAAATATGAAGACATCCGTGTTCGAAACTTATCCATCCATTTTTTGTTATCAACTTAATCTTATTAGTATTATTTTGTGTATTTTATACTATATTTTTTGTTTTACCTATTAAAATTTTGAAAGTGGGTATTAATTTTCTTAGAAACTATTTGTTGCTACTTAAGTTTTCCACTATAGAGGTGTGGAGGCAATACCCTTACAAACAGCAATATACCCAATGAATCAAGTTGTGAGGATTTAGGAGGCAACGCCATCTAGCAAGATACATGACTACCCCAACTAAAAAAACAATATATATTATCAATGGAAATTTTTATTTTTACAAAAACTATCACATTGATAATAATATTATTTTTTCTCTTCTTAATTTTGAAGAAACAATGATATTATTTTCCTTTTATAAATAAATTCGTTATTAGTTTTATTATTATTTTTACAAATTATAAATATTTTTAAAAGTTTTTTCATTTATTATTTATTTTTAAAATTTTATTATTTATTAATTTAGATAAAGTTTTAGGTATATCCTATAGGTAATTACGTAATTTATTACACATATCTAACTCGATAGTCAATCTTTTTTATAATAAAAGTGTTTGATTTCTATAATATATTTTGTCATATAATGATATAACTAATCAAGATCTTAATTTAAGTATACTAAATATAAAATACTTAGATGATATGTTATGGGATAGTAATTACAATAAGTTGTCAACATGAGAAAATTATCGCTCATGGCTAATGAAGTACTTAACGTTCTCCAAATCTTAGGCAATTATTACTCATGGCTATTGAGGCACCATGGGGTTACATACTAGTAGTTATTGGATGACTATGGAAGACTCATTCAAAAAAAATTATTGGTTAATATAACGAAGCTCAAACAGAGAGTCTTGAAGTGACGATATTACACAATTCTATCGACTTGAGAATAATTTTGAACTCCAATGTGGACACTCCACTTAGATTATAGTTAAATTTGATAGAGTTAATGGTATGCCTTAGGGGAAATTGTAACATCCCCTATCTGGAGGTCTAAAGCTAAGTGCTACGGATAATACAGTCATCTATAGTATTAACTTCTGGTGACCAGATACGGTAGTGTTTATGGTATTCAATATCAGCATCACACGAATATGAAACAAAATTACATATTTCAAAAACAACTTTTCAATTACATTTTCAAAACATGTTCCATATTCAAATTACCTAATCCTATCGCTTTCCTAGGTTTATATAAAATAATTATTACATGAATACGCCAAGAGCGACATATGAAAATGCCCCTTTGGTTGACCAGAGTCACTATATAGTCATACTAACATAATACAAACACAGTGGAATACATCAATAAAATAAATCTATAACTCCTAAATAGCAATCCATCAGCCACCTACTCATCTCCGGAAGCTTTACTCACCAACCTACTAAACCTATTAACCTTAATCCCTCAGCCTACTCAAATCAATTTCGAGTACCTAAGAGGTTAAGGGGAAAACATAAACTTCGAGTCAGACATAAAGCCTGGTGTGAATAATACTATATATCTCGGATAAACGATTTCAAATGAGACCACGCTGCTTAGTGGAACGGGTTTCCCGTCACTAATGCCCTTTTAAAAAATATTTTTTACAAATATTTATCCTGCAACTAAAATTGGTTAAAACTGTAAAGCAATATCATGTAAACTTACATGTCAAGTAATAAATGGATTATCTGGCCAAATAATATAGTTTTGTTTGGCTAACTACTAAACTTTGGCTGACTCGGGCCTACCAGACAATATAATCAAAATAATCTAACACCTGTTAGACACTCTTCTTCTGGACGGTCTATCCTTAACCATCTATTAAATACTCCTCTTCAGGATGGTCTGTCCCAAACTTAACATCTCCCAAGGTCACCTGATCCTAATGGTTTTGCGGGCTCACCAATAACCTATCTGTATACAAATACATATTCCTTTCTGTGTAATCATAATTTTATTCGTACCTGTAACAAAGCCTTACACACTAGAATTTTGGACTAAATTTGTTGGGGCTAGTAGCTAATATATAAAGCGCGACCCTATACCAGTCCCATCTGGTATTCTAATATCTGAGTCATTTTACTTAGGGAAATCTTCCTAAAAATTTCCTTGAAAACCTTTTCTCAAATTGATTTAAAACCTTTAAACCAAACTCAAACAAGGAAAATATAGATACTGTATGCTTTACTCAAAAGCACCTTGCCATATTATATATATGTTTTACCCAAATCTTTGTTGATGAAAACAATTAAATCTTTGAAAGTACCCCTTTTCAATCCCATTGCAGGTATCCCTTTTGTAACCAAGTAAAACTCTTTCTTTCATCTAGGCCGAAAGGACAAAACCTTCCTTTCGAAACCATTAAAATAAACCTTTCGAAACCATTAAAAAACCTTTCCCTTCGAAAGCATGAAACCTTAGACATCCTTCTTTAAAACCTTTTAAACATTTCCTTTCATTACCATTGGAAAACCTTTCCTTTCAAACCTTTCGAAACAGATGGAAAACCATTCCTTTTAAATCTTTCAAAACCATTGGTTAAACTTTTCGAGATCATTGGGGAGCCATTCCTTAGAAACCATTCTTAGAAACCTTTCGAAAGCATTAAAACCTTAAACCTTTAGAAATCATTTGTGTTCAATTTGAAACATGTGGAAATACCTTTCAAAACCATTAAAAACCATTAAAAACCATTCCTTTCAAAAACCTTTGGTTAATCTTTAAAAATCTCAAAGGGTCACAAAAAACAAGGTCAAAAGCAACTCTTTCGAAAGCTATTATCCAAGTAAGGAAGTGTTGGTGTTGAAACCAACCTTCCGAAAGCATTGGAGAAGCGGTAGGGTTTTATAAAACAAAAACAACCATTTTGAGGGAATTGCTTCGAAAGGTAGAAGTAGTAGCAAAGGCTTCGACCTAGTCGAAAGCACTTGTTTAAAGACAAAGGCACAACCATTTCAAAACCATCCTTTAAAACCATTTGACCTAGCCGAAAGCCAACCAGGTTGAAAGCTACTCGGTCGAAAGCAAAGAAGGCGCATTTTTAATTAAAAAACGGCGCTTCGATCCCTTCGAAACCCCTAGTTTTGACCCAGTGCCTTCCGCCTATTATCCAATTCACTATGTACCAAGTTATTGATGCTATGTGCATTGGTTTTGATAGCATGGAGGTGGAGCTACTAAGTCGAAAGTAAATCAAGATGGAAGCAAGATTTGATCGTTCGCAGCTGCAGTCTCCACTTTGTCTGAGTTTTTGCTCTTCCGCTTCGTTCTTCTGGCACCTATCCAATCGCGCTTCCTTTTCGACTTTCTAACATGCCTCCGAAGAAGAAGAAGACCGGTTCTACTTTGCCAGATTTGGTTTGTCCACCTCAGCCTATTACTGCGCTACCTGTGTTTCTCCCATCTGAATCGACTTGGCAATCGATTCCTATGCATCCGCTTGTCCTGCCAGAGTATGCGCCATCTATCTGTAACCATGCTCCAATTGCAGTGGACAAGCTCGGCATTGTCAATCCACTTACTGGTCTGCTACACGATCTGAACGCCACCCCTCTCGCTGCTCCGCTTCTTCCATGTTGTTCGATCGTGTTAGGTAACCATCCTCTTTCTTCGCTCTTGGCCTCAGCTAGCATTTCATCTTGGTCGAACTCTGTTGTGGGCTTGTCGCCTGAATTTGGTCATGTTGAATTTAGGCACTGTGTTGAAAACGTAGATAGAACTTTGGCAATTGATGTGGTAGGCGGAAGTGAAATAGTTACTACGGTTGAGAACGATGTGTGCAATTTGGCAGTTACTGGCAAGACTGTTGGTTGCGCTCCTTTTGTTTGTCATATTGTCGCACCCATTATCCCATCTTCCTGTTCTAATCCTACCGTCTCCCCTCCAAATGAAACATGTGTTGTTCCTCTGGAATTGTCTATTAGGGATGCTCCAAAATGGACACCTTTGTTCACTAAAATGCCCCAAAATGCGGGTGTTCACTCTCCTCGCAACTTTGATAACGTTGAGATCGAAGGAGTAATGATACCGCCAGCCGAAGTGATTGAGACCGGTGTTGATTATTGGAAGGATTTTTTAGTTGGCTTTTTCCTCGACTCCAACCCTGCCTATCAGCTAGTTAAGGCACATTGTAACCAAGTATGGAAGCCAAAAGGGGGATTAATTGTTCACTTGGACAATGCTATATTCTTTTTCAAATTCTCGCGTAGTGATGAAAGACAATGTATTTTTCAGGTCGATCCTACTCTCGTTGATGGGAAACCTTTCATCATTACAACCTGGAGCTCGTCTGTTGATAGGGCTAAGGCTCAGGTTTTATCTATTCCTGTCTGGGCCCATTTTTCTCACATCTTGTCCATTCTTCCGCCTTTGATCGGGATTGAATGATTGGCAGGCCTAGTTGGTAAGGTGATTTGTTATGACGCTAACACTGTAGCTAGGAAGAGATTAGTTTATGACAAAGCTTTGATTGAAATAACCCCTTCCAAACCATTGCCTTCTGTGTTAAAAGTCAAACTCAACGCGGGCCTTTTTGCTAAGGTCGGAGTTCGCTTTAGTTAGAAACCAGATACATGTATGTCCGGTCAGTCCTTTGGCCATCTTTCGGAAGCTTGTTCTAGATCGGCCTCTGCTATCCCTGTTCCATTATCTGATCGGATTCCACTTTCTCGTCCTCCTATCAGGAGGTGGGTCCCAAAGGTGGTTCCTCCTCCCCCTAACCGTTCTCCTATTGCTCCTTGTGTAGCTCCTGCCATTGATGCACATGTTGCTCCTGCTGCATCTCCTAGGAGGAGAGGGCCTGGATTCATATTCCATCTGAGATGCGGTACTAGCTGGGAACTGATACCTATTACGCATTTATCAGTGATATTGAGGTTGAGAGTCGATTTCTTATATATTATATTGAGGACGAGGGTCTGTCCCTTACTAGGGTTAGTGAGATTGGTGAGCTGAATAAAAGTACGTTTTATGACTTCGTTTGGGATAGGAAATTTATTTACTTGCCTTTTTCTGAAGGTTACATTCCGAACCTAGCTATTCTTTTCTCCGGGTATGTTCATGTTATGGGCCTGTCGTCTGTTGTTGGTTTTGGCATTTCCTCTTTGGACATTGCTAGTTTTTTTGTACTTTATACTCCTTTTGCCTAGCTCCAGTTCTGTATTTTTCATTTTGGTTTTGGCTCTTTGAGCTTGTTTAGCTATTCTATGCATGTGCAGATCACCTGTTTCATATTATTTATATAGTGGCATGGCCCACTATAAAGCCGGCAAGCTTTGCTAAAAAAAGATGGAAGCAAGTTGCCGAAAGTAACGAAACAGTAAAAAGCAGGTAGATAAATAGTTGTTTTCACCTAACATGCCTTGTGTGTCAAAGTATGATTTGTTGCAAGTTTTCTTTTCCGAAGTACTGCCAATTTCAGAAATAACAATTTGAATCATTTGCAAAATACCCCTTCTCCTTTTTATTTATAAATATATAAACATTTAAGTCTCGTACCTTAAATAATTTTATATATTCATCAAAACACTTTGGAAAATTCTACAAAAATTCCAGAAAATCATTTCTAATATGTTTTCTAACATATATAAATTTCAGATCCAAATTATATATAATTTACAGGAAAATAGGCACAGGGAAGAAGTTGCAAAAAAATTTAGTCCCAGGGACAACAAGTTTGCTTTTTAGTCTGAAGGACACTTTGTAGTGTAAACAGAAAATGATAGTTATAACTATCATTCTGAGATTTACACTAAAAGTGTCCTTCAACCTAAAAAGCAAACTTCTTGTCCCTAAAACAAAAAAACTCTTCAACTTTTTCCTTAAGCCTAAAAACCCCTATAATTTAACCATAATTTATTTTTAACCCAATAAATCATTTTCTTTACTAGAAAATTTGTATAAAATCAACATAATTCATAAAATTATGAAAATTGAAACCATCTCTAAATTATCATTATTTATCTATAATTAAATTCGCAAGGCATTTGAATGTCATTAAATAGGGTTTTCACCTCAAAACATATCATAAAATCTATATGAATAAGCATAAATCATCAACAAGCATATGTAAATATTCAACCATTCTGACTGTCTTGTTCCTCAATTTCTTCTCATCTCTCGCGGCTATCCGGACAGGCTTCCCAGCTATAGTCATATCTGGTTCCACTATTAAATCCTGTAACACGGTCGGTGCTATAGTAGTGTCTGGATCCTTAATACACTTTCTCAGATGAGATACATGAAAAACATCATGGACACCTGCCAAACTACTAGGTAATTCTACTCTATATGCAGGATTCTTGATCCTCTCTAAAATAGGAAACGGTCCTATGAATCTCGGTGCTAACTTCCCTGTCTTCCCGAACCTGATAACACCTTTTATTGGTGACACTTTGACGAAAACCTAATCTCCAATAAAGAACTATAAATATTTCCGTCTTCTATCTGCATAACACATCTGCCTAGATTGAGCTTCCTTCATTCTAGCCCTTATCAACTCAATCTTCTCTACGGCTTCTCTAACTAAATCTGAACCAAGTACCAACTTATCCCTGGTCTCTAACCAAAAAACTGGAGATTTACACGGTCTTCCATATAAAGCCTCAAACGGTGCCATCCCATTACTAGCCTAAAAACTGTTATTATATGAAAACTCGACTAGATGTAGATGGTCTTCCCATGATCATCCAAAATTTAATACACAAGCTCTTAACAATCCTCCAAGGCTTTGTTAACTCTCTTCGTTTTCCCATCTGTTTGCGGATGGTAAGCGGTACTCATCTTGAGCTTGTTTCCTAAACTCTCTTGTAGACTCTTCTAGAACTCGCTAGTGAACAAGGAATATCTATCACTCACTATACTACTAGGAATTCCGTGCAGTCTAACCATATTCTTCCTAAATAACTTCGCCAGAATAGGTGCGGTTCTAGTTGCCTTAACTGGAATGAAATGGGCACTCTTGGTCAACCTGCCCACTATAACCAATATACTTTCACTTCCCCTATTAGATCTCTGCAACCCTCCTATGAAATCCATAGAAATAAAACCCAACTTCCATACCGAAATATCCCATGGCTGAAGCAACCCGCTTGGCTTCTGATGCTCGGCTTTCTTTTGCTGAGAGTTCAAACACTATTTCACCCATAAGCATATATCCCTCTTCATACCTTTCTAGAAGGAACTTCTCTTCATGTCCTGATACATCTTAGTTCCACCCGGAAGAATAGTGAACTTCAAACGATGGCATTCCTCCAAAAACCTCTTTCCTTATGCCTCCCCCACTTGGAACACATAATCCCCCTTTCTTTCTCAACCGCCCATTTTAGTCAAGGCTAAAATCCTTCAAGTCATTGCTTTCCATTCCTTCCTTTAATTTCCTAATCCTTTCAAACAACATCGAATCCTCTTCCTATTTAGAAGCAATCTTCTCAATTAATACTGGTCGAATTTCTAAACAAGATAACACAACACCCTCCCCCACTAGATCTAGCCTCGGATCTCCATTGCACTCTATAAGTAGACAATGCATCCAAAAAATTTCATTCTACTATCATAGACAATACTGCATTCTGATGCTTTCTACTAAGTACATCCTCAACCTTTTTGCCTTTTCCTGGTGTGTACTCAATTTAAAAATCATAGGCAGCAATAAACTCTAACCATCTCTGCTATCTCATGTTCAGCTTCTTCTGAGAGAACAAGTACTTCAACGAATTATGATCCGTATAACGCTCAAACCTCTCTTTCAAAAGGTAATGTCTCCACACCTTCAAAGCAAAAATAACTCCAGCTAATTCCAAGTCATGTGTCAGCTACCTAACCTCATGCGGTCTAAGCTATCTAGAAGCATAGGCAATCACTTTACCTCTCTACATTAGCACATCTCCTAATCCAGTACCGCATGCATCTATATAAACTACAAAATCTTGATTCCCCTTTGGAACCACTAATACAGACATATGGGTCAATAAGTGTTTGAAAATCTGGAATGCTTCCTCACACTTATCGGTCAAAACAAACTTCAGATCTTTTCGCGTTAGCTTAGTCATTGGTGCCGCTATCCACAAAAAATCTTTTATGAACCTTCGATAATATCCGGCCAACCCAAGAAATCTTCTTATCTCAGTTACTATTTATGGTCTCTTCCAACTATTCACGGCCTCGATCTTAGTTGGATCTACAAACTATCCTCTCCCTGAGATTACATGACCAAGAAACTTCAGTTCCGTCTTCCAGAAATGACACTTCGTAAACTTCGCCTTAAGCTGATGTTCTCTCAAAGTCCCTAGCACCACTCTAAGATGAACTTCATGCTCTTTCTCATCCTTTAGAGTATATTAAAATGTCATTTATGAACACCAACACGAACCTACCCAAGTGCTCCCTAAAAATCCCGTTCATTAGATCTATAAAGAACGTTGGCGCATTAGTCAGCCCGAACGGCATAACTAACCATTCGTACGATCCATATCTGGTCCTAAACACCATCAAAGGTACACTCTTCTTTGCTACTCTAAGCTGATGAAAACCTATGGCCAAATCCAACTGAGAAAATATCTTTGCTCCACTCAACAGATCGAACAAATCGTCAATTTTTGGCAATGGATATCGATTCTTTATAGTTGTCTCATTCAACTTTCGATAATCGATACATAGCCTTAACGATATGTTCGGTTTCTTAGCAAACACTGCGGTTGCTCCCCAAGGCGAACTGCTTGGTCCAATAAAACTCTTACCTTCCAAATACACCAACTGCACCTTCAGCTCTCTCATCTCTATATGTGTCATCCTACTTGGCAGCCTACTCACTGGTTCTGCTCCAAACACCAAATCTATCTGAAATTCAATGGCTCGTTTCGGTGGCAATCCTACTACCGGCTCAAAGACATCTGCGAATTCTCTAGCAAATAAAACTTGACTCAACTCTTCTTCTAACTCCACAACACCCAAAAAAGCATTCACCTCACAACTAGGGTTTTTGACGGTATATACAATCCAATAACTACAGTCAGGGTGCTAAGCGATATTTCCATATCATGGCAAAATATCCTAGCATCGTATTTACTTAGCTATCCATACACAAAATAATTTCGAACCCTACGAAATCAAACACATGCAAACTACAAAAAAAGTATGACCTAATAAGTCAAACTCTAGGTGGTCACATCTCATCCCAAGTGTTGCATACCCTTCTATCGGATTTGCAACTCTTAAGGAAGTAACTAAATACGAGGGCTCTAGGTTAAGCTTATCTACCAAACAATGGGATATAAAAGAATGTGATGCACCAGTATCAAACACAACGCTAAAAGATATACCATGGATCTGAAGCGTACCTCCCGAAACCGATTTCCCTTTATCCTTAGTCGTTGGCCTAGAGGTAGCTGGTTCCAATGCAAATACTTTACCTCTCCCCTTCTTTGTTGGTTCCTTGCATTGGTTCTTATAGTGGCCAATCTGATCGCAATTGAAGCACCTAATGTTCTTCTTCCCGATCACTTCCTTAGCCTTTCTTGTGTGACAATCATTAGCAAAGTGCCCTTCTTATCGCTTTTATAACAAACCACCTCAGACTTTCCCTTCTTTGCGGCTCCACCTTTCTGAGCACCCTTCTTACGAAAGAATTTCCCCTTCTAATTCTGCCCCTCTTAGACTTCTTTCACCTTACCCTTCTTAAGAAAATTAAGCATCTCCTCATGTCTCAACGCCATCTCCACTACGACATCACAAGGATCCCTGATATTAGGTAATGTAGCCCTTTCCAACTCAGGCTTTAACCCCCTGATGAACTTCTCATTTCTCTTCATCACGGTAACCACCTTGCAATGCCCATATCTAGCCAACTCCTCAAAACTTCCAGCATACTCCAACACAGTCATCTCCTAGTGTTCCAGTTCAGCAAACTTTCTAATCAGGGTAGACTTAGCCATCACTGACATGAATCTTTCTTTAAACTCCTCCTGAACTTAGCCCATGGCATCGTCTCTTCATTCACTTCCATAGCCACACTATTCCACCAAAACAAAGCTACACCCTGAAGTTGTCTTGAGGCCAATCTCCTCTTCTTCTCATCACTGAGCCCCAAAATCTACCAAGATCCTCTCACAACGTAGTAACCAGTTTTCCACTTCTATGGCATCTTCAGTTCCAATGAATAGTTTTACTCCAACCTAGCATATTCTCTACTCAAAGCATCATAATTGTTGACTACTGGAGCTTCCTAAACTCCTCCTCCCATTACTCCAGTAGCAACACCCGCTTGCATCATATTCATGAAAAACTAATACATAGCTTCCATTCCAACCTGCAGGACTCCATCACCCACATTCTCTACTTGTGCCTGACCTGGGTTTCTCCTAGTATTAGGTTTGGAATTCCCATCTACAGTGATGCTTACTCCTCTAACATTACCTCTTCAAGAATCCATATTTGTATTCAAACCTCATGAGATATAGAAAATAACCTAATAAAGATAGGACACTAAAGATAAAGTGTATACTTATATATAGCAAATACAAGTACGTTACTATAACGTTATCCCATACCCCAATTTCTTTTCCAATTTCCTAAGCATTATGATTTCCAAAAATCATTTTTAGTTAAATTATTTCATAAACCGTGTTCATACCAAGCTGTAACATCCCCAATCTAAAGGCCCGAAGCTATCACTATGGATGCTATAGTAATTCATAGTATTAACTTCCGGTGACCAAATATGGCAATGTTTATGGTATTCAATATCAGCATCACATGAATATGAAACAAAATCACAAATTTCAAAAACAACTTTTCAATTACATTTTCAAAACATGTTCCATATTCAAATTACGTAATCCCATCGCTTTCCCAGGTTCAGGTAAAATAATTATTACATAAATACGCCAACAACGACATATGAAGATGCCCTCTTGGTTAACCGGAGTCACGTATGGTCATACTGACATAATACAAACATAGTGGAATACATCAACAAAATAAATCCGTAACTCCTAAATAGCTATCTGTCAGCCACCTACTCGTCTCTGGAAGCTTTATTCACCAACTTACTAAAACCTTTAAATCTTAATCCCTCAGCCTACTCAAATCAATTTTGAGCATCCAAAAGTTTAAGGGAAAACATAAACTTTGAGTCAGACATAAAGCCTGGTGTAAATAATATTATCTCGGATATACGATATTGAGAGCTTAGCAGGATGGATTTCCCCTCAGTAATATCCTTTTTAAAACATATCTTTTGCAAATCTTTATCCTGCAACCAAAACTGGTTAGAATTGTAAAGCAATATCATGTAAACTTACATGTCAGGTAATAAATTAACCATCTATCCGAATAATACAGCTTTGTTTGGCTAAGTACTAACTTTTGGCTGACTCGGGCCTACCGGAGAATATAATGAAAATAATCTAACACATGTTAAACATTCTTCTTTTGAATGGTTCATCCTTAACTATCCGTTAAATACTCCTCTTTTGGACGATCTGTCTCTAACTTAAGTTCTCCCAGGGTCACTTGATTCTAATGGTTTTGTGGGCTCACCAATAACCTATCTGTATACAAAAATATATTCCTTTCTATGTGTAATCATAATTTTAGTCTTACCTGTAATAAAGTCCTACACACTGGAATTTTGGACTAAATTAGTTGGGGCTAGTAGCTAATGTATAAGGCGCCAGCCTATACCTGTCCACCTGGTATTCTAATATCTGAGTCATTTTACTTAGGGAAATCTTTCCAAAATTTTCCTTGAAAACCTCTTCTCAGATTGATTTAAAACCTTAAAACCAAACTCAAACCAGGAAAATATAGATACTCTATGCTTTAATCAAAAGCACCTTGCCATGTTATATATATATATATATATATGCTTTACTCAAATCTTTATCGATGAAAACATTTAAATCTTGAAAGTACCCCTTTTGATCCTATTGAAAGTATCCCTTTTGCAACCAAGTAAAACCCTACCTTTCATCTAGGACGAAAGGCCAATATCTTCCTTTCGAAACCATTAACATAAACCCTTCGAAATCATTGAAAAACCTTTCCCTTCAAAAGCTATGAAACCTTAGACATCCTTCTTTAAAAGCTTTAAACATTGCCTTTCGAAACCATTGGAAAATATTTCCTTTCAAACCTTTCAAAGCAGATGGAAAATCTTTCCTTTTAAACCTTTCGAAACCATTGGTTAAACCATTAGAGATCATTGGGGAATCACCCCTTCGAAACCTTTCTTAAAAACCTTTCGATTCGAAAGCATTAAAACTTTAAACCATTTGAAAGCATTTGGGTTCAATTTGAAACATGCGAGAACACCTTTCGAAACCATTCAAAACCATTCCTTTCGAAACCTTTGGGTTAATCTTTAATAATCTCTAAGGGTCACGAAACAACAGGGTCAAAAACAACTCTTTCGAAAGTTATTATCTAACTAAGGAAGTGTTGGTGTCGAAACCAACCTTCTGAAAGCAACAGAGAAGCAGCAGGATTTTATAAAACAAAAACAACCCTTTCGAAGGCATTGCTTCGAAAGGTAGAAGCGGCAGCAAAGGCTTCGACTTAGTTGAAAGCACTTGTTTAAAGACAAAGGCACAACCATTTCGAAACCATCCTTTAAAACCATTTGACTCAGCCGTAAGCCAACCAGGTCAAAAGCTACTCCATCGAAAGCAAAGCAGGCGCATTTTTCATTTAAAAAAACAGCGCTCTAATCCCTTCAGAACCCCTAGTTTCGACCCAGTGCCTTCTACATATTATCCAATTCACTATATACCAAGTTATTGATACTAAGTGCATTGGTTTCGATAGCATGGAAGCGGAGCTACTAAGGCAGAAGTCAATCAAGACGGAAGAAGGGTACCGAAAGTAACGAAACAGTAAAAAGCATGTAGATAAGTAGTTCTTTTCACCTATCATGCCTTGTGTGTCAAATTATGATTTTTTGCAAGTTTTCTTTTCCAAAGTAGTGCAAATAACAATTTGAATTATTTGCATAATATCCCTTCTTCTTTTTATAAATATATAAAACATTTATGTCCCATACCTTAAATAATTTTATATATTCATCAAAACACTTAAGAAAATTCTACAAAACTTCTAGAAAATCATTTCTAATATGTTTTCTAACATATATAAATTTTAGACCCAAATTATATATAATTTAACCGTAAATTATTTTTAACCCAAAAAATCGTTTTCTTCACTAGAAAATTTATATAAAATCCACATAAATTCAAAAAATTATGAAAATTGAAACCCATCTCTAAAATATCATTTTTGATCTATATCTAAATTCGCAAGGCATTTAGATGTCATTAAATAGGGTTCTCACCTCAAAACATATCATAAAATCTATATGAATAAGCATAAATCATCAACAAGCATATATAAATATTCGATCATTCAAAAACATGGCATAACCATTGCAAATAAATCCAGTTTACTCTTAAACCCAAAAATCATTAAGAAAACAAGAGATATAGTCATTATTCACCTTTGCTTTATGATTTTAGGATGTGAGAGCTGATCTTGATTTAAATATCTTAAGCTTCTTCCTCTTGAAAACTTGTTTAGCTTCTCTTTTCTCCCTAATGGTGGCTGGCCTTATCTCATTTTTGTTTTGAGAAAATTAAATGAACGTGTGTTTTGATTTCCTAAGGGTTTAGGGTATTATAAGGCTTTCTTTCCTATTTTACCCATCCCTTATTTCCTAACACTTAACTCTTTAGTTCATTTTAATCCATTGGTTTATCTAGGCGCGGATACCCCTTTATAAATCACAAATATCACTCTCTTAACAAGTTACATAATTTTCATTTAATTTACCTAATTAAATGTTCTAAACGGTCTTACTAAAAATATGGGGTGTTACAGCAATTATGTAATTTATTACATATATCTACCTTGATAACCAATTTTGTTCAAAATAAAAGGTTTTCTCTTTTTATTATATACTTGTTATATTGTGACATAATTAGTTAAGTCATTAAGTTAAAGTATATTAAATATAAAATACTTAAACGATATGTGATAGTAATTATAATGTATTGTACTCATGAGAAATTTACCACGTCAAAAGTGACATATTATTTTAAATGTTCCTAATCAAGATGTTTTGAGATGAGATATCGATACATCCATTAAGACTATAGTGCATAACGCCCTCCATAGTGTATTACTCATGAGTGTTGGGGGAAAAAAGGATTATGCACTGATAGTTATTTGATAACTATGGAATGACATGTTCGAGATTTTTCCGTTTGTTAATATAACTAAGGTCAAAGTCTTGTGCAGTTAAAGAGCCTAGCAGCTCTACAAAGGTGGAGGTGTAAAAAGTTACAGCGGGGATAAAGCGGAGATATAGCGAAAAATAGTGTCGGTGCAAAAAGCTACATTGGTTATAAAAAAACATTTAAAGTTAATTTATTCTCATTCTCACATCTTTTGTATAGAATGAAACAATATTATTTAATCTTATATAATAAAACTGAAGAACATCATGATTTATGTTAACTAGATTTGATGAGTACAATAGATTCTAACTTTTATTGAGCACTCATGCCTTAAAATTAAGTCTTTACCCTTAAAACTAGGTCTTTGAAGGAGAACTAGTCAAACCAGCCTTTGTATATTAATATTGCTAAAGTGGGTGCTATAAAGCCTTAATTTAATGGATGTAGCAGAAAATAGCGGAGCTTAAAGTGGATCAACTGTTTAACATCGCTAAATTGAAATAGTGTAGCGGTCGGAGAGAGCTATGTGTTATAGCAAGGACTTTATGGGGATTTAGTGGGGCTTTAACTACATAGGGTCAAATAGAGAATCTCTAAGTGATGATATTACACAGCTCTCTTGAATTAAGAATACCGCTGAACTACAATGTGGAAACTCCACTTTGATTAAAGTTATAACACTACGCGGCGTCCATCGAACGAATATAGTTGGTTCTGAGTTGAAGCTTTGGAAGTGAAGCACTATTCAATAGAGAATTCGTCTTCTTAGTTACATGTGGTTAGTATCATGGTCAACTATAGTCAACACAATGTCAAAGTTTCTGGCTAGAGAAGTACAGTTAACGCTAAATATTGTTGTCGAATCAAGGATTTCGTGTTTGGACCAATCAAGTTGAATGTGGCGAATTTTGATCAAAACCAAATTCCATAAGTCCTAATGTGAAAAATTGTCAAGGAAGTGAATTGGTGTAAATAATCGTTGCTATTGTATATAGTTTATAATAGTAAATTTGGAGTTTACCGAAAAGATGTGTAAGTAATAAATTCAACCAAAATATCACACCACTAGCCAAGATGACATATGAACGTTAAATTCGAACCGTCTGGTATTAATCGCTAATTGAATTCACACCTTTGAGATGCACAACTATAATGATGAATACTCTGAAAACCCACATAATTTAGCTAATTAATAGTCTTTTTAAATTAAGTAAATTGATTAATATTTATGAAATATTAATAGTTAAATATTTTTGATTTGTTCGTATGCCATTAGCATTTAACAAGATGCGCATATAAAAGTTATATATGTACGTTTCGATATACGATATCGATAAACATTTAAATTTGATTTAAATCAATTAATTACCAAGTGTTTTTGGAAATTTTAAGGGTCCAAATCTCCTTCATTTACGGCCAGCCATGCATTTTAAAGGGGGAGGATTTGATTATATTTAATTAGGAATTAAAAACGGTAGGTTTAAAAAAAGGGGTTGGATGTCTCTTTTAAAATAAAATTTCTTTCATTCATTCATTTACTCTTTTGACAATTCATTTTTCTTTCTCTCCTCCTCTCCCTCTATGGACAAAAATTAATGGCTTCTTGGTCATAAATTTCCAAAATAATATCAAAAAAATGCAGTGCTTCAGATTGTTGCATAATCAAGAGATGATTCAATTACATCTAGAAATTATATTCTTCATTCAAGGTGAGATTTTTGGCAACATCTATAAGGTGATTTCTAATTTTATTTGATTATGAAATACATGATGGTAGTACAGTTAAACTCCATACATGTTTTATCTCTTTTGATTATCTACTCATCTTGTATATATAGTTTTGAGTTCTATCATTCTTCGACGAATTTATATATGCTTAAGTTATTTGATCTGTTTTTGTTCTTTTAAAATTGATTGTAAAAATAATTTTTGTTTAGAAACTAATCATTTGGATTTGGGCACCATAATTATTTAGAGCAACTTGGGCATTTCAAATAATGTTTCGCACCATCTTAGCAATCATGTTCTGTAAATCGAGGTTAGCGGTCCCCGATCTTACCCACTCCTCTACTCCAAAGATGGAGTCAACAACAACATTTCTCGTATGCCAAATCACTCTTAATACATAATAAGAATGATAGGTCTCTCATAAAGAAAACTGCATCAACTGCGCTCGTGTGTGCAGCGCTCGTGTGTGCAGTATAACTTATATACTCTATATACTACAATATAGTTTTAAAAACGAAAATATATAACAAATACGCACTCTCTCTTATATATGTACACTCTCGATCCAGTCTAAGGCGACAACTCCTACCATATCCCTACTGGATAATTGTATCAACTTAGGTTAATAACGTAACCTAAGCTTTGATACCAAGTGCAACGACTGCCCTACTCCTTCGATGCTCATATAATCGAGTAGTGCGTTGCTGGAGTGTCTGACCAATGTAGGATGACTGTCAAAGGAAAGAAAAGAAGGAAAAAGGGGAAATAGAAGAAAATAGAAGAGAAGAGAAAGAAAACACCATGAAATCACAGAACCTGTCATATATTTCATAGGGCATCGAATAAAATATAATAGTCATCACAAATATAAAACATGCAAGATAATAATAACTACAAGAACCTCAGAATCAGAATACACAAGCTCATACAGTTATAAAAAATAGTATTAGAGTTTATACAACTGATAAATAAACTCAACTGATAAACAGTCTCTAATAATATTAACTCAGCAATGTTGAGGCTCCACAGTGTCACATAGTGAAATATGAAATAATATGTCCAAATATAAGTATAAGAAAGCGTCACCTTCAGCTATTCCATCTGTTGAACTCCATGTATCATTTACATCAGCTTTCCAGTCTACTCATTTAAGAGTATCCAAGGTAATAAGAAGCAAAGCATAAAACCTCAAGTCTGCCAATAGTCTGGTCTGAGCAATAAATAATCTTTAAATATTATAAAAGTCGATATAGTATATCGAACAGAGGGTATGGAGAATCATACTTTATCTGTCCCTACATCCAAAGAGTTAGCACATAACATAAGATATATGATTCTCTATCATAGTCATCATGGGTGTACTATACGTCAAAGTACTAAGGGGTGTCTTGATATCTATATCAATAATATCTACATCGTGTGACATCCCTAGATTGATAAGAAATCAAAGCAAACATAGCATCCATCCTCACATTCACTCACTCAGTGCGTTGGATATATGATACTCGTATAGCCACCACCATATAGTCAAGGACTACGCAACGTCCCGGTTTCTTGGTACTCAAACCAATGCCACTCAGTGGGCCAGGAACTAGACTGCATCCCCGTAAATAGTTCACAGTAAACGGATCGAAACATCATTTGATCCGGAGCTCCTCGTATGCCCAAACGAGCATCCTCACATACCCCTTGCTCCTCGAGTACACTTGAAACCTATGTATATCAATGATCCCTTCGCATATGTTACCTACAACAGAGCTCATCCCGGAACTATCCTTACAACTCCTGTCTGATGTCATCGCAGTTAGGAACAATTCTAGACATCCATCCTTAATCGTATAATATCATCGTTCGTTCTATAAACTTCCTCTAACAGTTCCTTCAATCTGACTCGTCGTTGCCTACACTGCATCCTAAAGTACAACTATCTGTTGTAAAAGTCGTCACTTCCCATCATGGAATCATCATCATCGAATCATGAAGTCATCATGTCAAAACGTCATATCATTGCTTCACCACAAAAACCACTCGTCAAAGAGCCAACACGTCGAAACTAAATGTCGAATAAATGAACCATCACATCATGCTCCTCAAAGCCTCTCCATCGTCTACATCAAAATTGTCCAAATCAAACATCTTTAATAGTGGTAGATACCGACTGCACCAGAGCAGTTGATAACGACCACTTTGGTCGTGTACTTAACCAAAAATGGTTAATCAAAAACCAAATGAAAATGTCCAGCGTCCACACTAAAGTCCGAAGCACATACCTAAGTCTATCATCTTCCGTCTTTAGATTGGTTGGCACGCACGAAACTCTATATACGAAATTCTATCCTATGAGATATTTTCTAACATTATATCGCCTACGACCGATATTTTCAACCAAACTAAGAAAACAAGCATATATGCAACTAACAAGCATACATCATCTGTCATAGCCTACATATAATATATATAGGTGCCTATATCAACCAATACAAGGATTTATATCAAAAGTAGCATAAATCTAGTGATTTCCTAAAAATGGTCGTCAATACGGAAAAATGTGATATTTGATTCAAAATCACTTTTAAATTCTTTTATAAAATAAGATATAGATTAAATTATATTAAAAATCACATTTTAAAATTAGAAATCATCTCAAAACATCATTTTAATACTATATTAACAATCATAGTATGGTAAGAGACAATTTTACTCACCTCAATAAAAGCTGACCAAACCAACATCAAGTCATAAAGTTCTCATCACGAGCACAACACAAGAAACCGCATCCAAAACGGACCTCGTATGCAATAGATATGAATTAAATATGAATCATGATTAATAAAATAATTAATTCACTAATTAAAATACTAATTACCAAAATTAGCCACTAATACTCCTTCCTCAATGTGATTTGTGCATGGAATGTGCACACCCAAAACCCACTTGTTCGTCACCTTCTCTCCTCCCTATCTCCTTCATTTCTCGATGAAGCGATGAACGGAAAATTACAGCGCGTCACTCTACGTGTCCTCTTCGCAATGCACCTAAACATGTTACACTCAACCTCCCGGATGAAAATGCGACCTATAACCGAGCCTCTCCTCTACAAATGTTGTTATTTGATCACCTAGACCGGAGCTCAGACGGTTAGTGCTAGGAAATGCACATTGCGAAGAGAAGTGCAACATCACTCACCTCATCACCTAAATCCACCTATTCCTCCTCCACGACCTAACATTAGTTTGGAGCACCCTTCTACGGCCATCACCAAAGATGCCCAAATGGTACCAGAGGTGATCCTCCTCTCGAGGAATCCAGTGCATCCTTCGACGTCTCTTTATTCGCCCGGAAGCTCTCAATTTAATTTAGGGAAGGGTTTAAAGGGAGGTGGCCATTCTCAAGCAATGGAATAATAATATTAAAGATGGGAGAGGGGTATGGTTTACTTATATGAATGTATATTATTATTTATTTGATTACTCAAATAAACTGTTGTATGTTTCGGGCTCGTACGACCACACGGCACGTCCAATTGCAACAAAACTAATTAGCGTACATCATCTCATTTTTTCGGTGCCAATGATATGAATTTCATCATTATTTGATATAATGCTCTAGGAGGATAATTTCATGCATTTCGAGACCTTTTGACCATTGGATCATTTGATCTCCAAATATAGCGATATTTATACACATTTCAATTTGTAACGTAGATTCAAACTCAACAGAAGTGGTATCGAGTCCTAATTCAACCGTATGCGAAAAATCATATTTTTGGGACCTTCGATTAATTAATAATTCAATATTTAAATCAATTATTTAAATATAATATCATTAAAAATACAGGACGTTACACTCACCCCCTCTTAAAAGGATTTCGTCCTTGAAATTCCCAAAGTAAGGAGAACGTCTCCTAACCCATAGGCTTTCAACGCCCCTTATGTTTCGAAAAAATTCAATATCACCTTCTTTACGCAGCTAGTTTCGAAAAAATCCCAAAAAACATAGATGTATATATAGCTTATATCTAAGGCATCTTGTTTTCGAGGACAACCAAGCATATACCCCCAAATCAATACTACATATTATGCATACCTCTTTTATAGCAAGATCATACCGTTTAGATGCAAATTGAAGCGAATATGCATCCAAATAGTCAACACTTACTTCCATGTACCTGAACATGTACTCAACAAAGAGGATTAAATTCAAATGCAACACCATCATATATTTAATCATACCAAATCATATATAGCAATCATCTCAAATAAATATGCTATATTAAACCATAATTATCGTACATGCCTAGTAAACATATAAGCATAAGTAATCGTGTTAATGTCAACAATCGAACATCAAACAGGCATATATAAGATTAAACATCAAAAGATAACATCCATTCCTATCTTAGCATGCAGGATACTAAACTACTTAGTATAAAGCATCAATATGATATCTAGTATGAAAGGTGATGAAAAATGAAATCTCACCAGGTGAAGAGCTCCGAATAAGCGGTCCTCATGCTCTTCTCGCTCTCCCATATTCTATCGCCTTCGCTTTCACTCCACTGAACCTCTACCACTCCACCTCCTTCCTCCTAATCTGTTTTGTATGACGTTCTATGATACAAATAGGCCTACATGGTTTCAAAGTCTTGGTCTAGTCTCAATATCATCCAGTCGACTCAGAGCCAAATTTCTAAATGCCTCTTGTAACTAGTGAACAACTAGTTTCAGCCACTTACAATGCTCTTGGCACACAATGGAATCACACTATCCATTCCCCATATAAGTCGACTAATTGGATGTCGTTCTATTGGACTTGAAGAATATATATCGAGCATTCTTTGTCAATCTGTCAAATGTGACCTAGATGTTATCGTACTCTCCTCTAGTCCTTGGCATTCCATAGATGAAGTCCATCAATATCTATTACGGTTTCCACTTGGGAATCTCAAGCAGTTGTAGTAACCATTTAGCTTCTTTTGTTCAACATTTACTAGTTGACAATTCATTCATCCCAAAATGAATGCCCAATATCCTTCTTCAACTCTTCCCAATAATATATCTACCTCGTATCATGGTGCATTTTATTATCATCGGGATATATAGCCAATCTCGAATGAGAGTATTCTCGTAGTATCTCATTCCTCAATCCAACGACATTAGGAACAAACAAATCTCATCCTTGTGGAGCCAACCGTCTTAGTCAAGTCCACACTTCATCACCACTACAGACACTACTCATTCCTTTGATTTAGCCATGATCTCTATTAGTCTTCTTGATGCCTCAGACTAGTACCGATCCACTATATTAAGGTAGGTAGATTGTCAAATTGGTCATCATCTTTGGCACTAGCTCATATGAATTCTGAAGTCATAACTAGCAATAAACTCAAGCAATGTCCACTCTAGGAATACCTCTCCCAACTGGCATGTCTTCCACCTAAAACATCAACAACTGCATTTCCCTTACAGACGCATAGGAAATGTCAAAGTCTTACGAGGTTAAGAACTCTAACCATCGCAATTGGTGAAGATTAAGATCCTTCTCGGATAAGAGATACTTTATGATGTAGGATCAATGAACAATTGGAACCTCTCTCCTAATAGATAGTGCCTCCATATATCTAAAAAAAATACTATAGCTACAACTCCAAATCATGAGTCAGATACTTCCTCTCATGCGGTTTCAGTTGTTGACAAGCATATGCAACAACCATACCTTTCTGTATCAATACTGTACCCAGCTAAGTACCACATGCATGTGTGTACCATCGGCTCCTCACTCCCATCCGGAATGAGTAACTGTTTGTACCAAAAATGGGCACAACACTCTTCGGAAGTTTTTGAAGAGATAAAAATGAAGAAATCAAATGGAAAAAGAGGATTATCCAACAAAAACTCCAAAAACAGATATGAAAATAATAAAAACGCACAGAAACACAAGAATTTAGAGTGGTTCGGCGTATTATCTACGTCCACTATGAAGTTGATCACTTTATTGATGTTTCTTTGATGATTACAATTGATTGCAGCGGGTTACAGTGAATGAAAGCTATGAAATTCGAGTACAGCAGCAGTAATGGAGTATGGAATTGAATCCGGCAGAGTCTGGGCGTTGGAACGTCAAACGGATCCTTTTTCTGTAGGCCCTGGGGGTCTATTTATAGGTGTAGGAGGCTGATATCTCGCTCAGATCTCAGGAGACTTCTTCTGGCATGTGAGTGGGCCCACGCGACCAAGCCCGTGAAGTTTCGGCTCGATACGAACGAATTTCGTATCGATCAAGAATTCTTCCAATGGAGTCGAAACTTGGTGTGAACATTCTTTAGCATGTACATAAGCTTCTGTGAAAATTTCGTAGCATTTGGATTTGTGGATCTTGAGTTATGATCGATTCAAATTGGAGTTACTCGGTAGGCTATTTCGTTCGAATCAATCATTTCGACTCGATCACTTCGAATCGATGGTTGCATGTGATCAAGTGGTGACATGGCGAGCACTCTTCGGATCGATCCACCTTCTTCGCTGAGTTGACCGAGTCGTCCCTTGAACTTTGCCTCGTTCGTATCAATGAATTTGTCTTGTTTGAATCGATGGAAGGTGACTCTCGTTCGCATCGATGCAATGAGCTCTGTTCGTATCGATGGAAAACACGTGGAATATGTTAACTGCGTGGCCTTGTTCGTATTGATCGGAAATGACTCATGTCGATCGATACGAAGTTGAAGTGGCCAGATGGACTCGAATATTGGTAGCCCGATCGATACGAATAACCATGATATGAATCGATACGAACAGGGACTTCTCGATGGATATGAAGCAACTGGACTTTGAAGGATACGAACAAGGGCTATCTGCTGGATACGAAGTGGCATGTCCTGATGGATTCGAACCAGATCGATACGAAGAGGGCCCCTTTCTAATTATTCGATGGATACGAACAACAACTGCCTGATGGATACGAACAAGAGAGTAACTGATCGATACGAACAGGAGATTAGCTGATCGATGCGAACAGGAGAATGGCCGATCGATACGAACAGGGCATACTCCTCTGATGGATACGAATTGTGGTTACTGTTAGTCCATGAGTTGATGGTTTTGATGACAACAACCTTAGAATAAGATTATAAAATATAAATACTAACATTATAGTTTAGATATATATGTATATGCAGAATTTAACCATGCAGGTATCAAGAATGAAGACTGTACAGTATAGAGATTCAAGATATCAAGATTGAAGACTCATGAGTGTCAAGAATATCAAGATTATCAAGAGATCAAGATTTCAAGAAAAGTATTGAGTCTAGAATTATGTTAAAACTTCATAATAGCACTAAAATCCTCACTCCATTTTTCTTTTGGGATGGAACCCATTTCTACCTTTTTAGTGGCTAACAAACCCATGACAAGTAGCTTACAAACCTACGACAAGTGGCTTACAAACCCACAAACATCCTGGTTTTGTACAAGTTCTCGAGTCCTGATATAATGAGATATTCTACAGGAAGAAGCTTGCAAAACTACTTCAAAATGATTTTCAAAACTACTTCAGAATGATTTTCAAAACTGCTTTTCAAAATGTTTTAGCCTTAAAAATTATCTTTTCAAATGATTTTCAAAATGATGTTTTAGCCTTAAAATATTCTTTGTTTTTGTTTTTTAATAAACTCTTGTTTTTAACTTCGTTTGTTTTAAACTATCATTTAATTATAATATTTATACTTAGATTTAAATATAAAATTATAGTTTTTGATATAAGATAAAGGTTATTTTCAAAGAAAATCAAATCTTCAAAAATTGTTTTGGGATGTCGACATGCCCTAGTACCCCATGTCGACATAGTGTCAATTAGGACCAAAAATTTGAATTTCAAAAGAAGTGTCTATTCGCCATAACCTTTCACGAATGGACATGGCTGTTGTTCTTCTATAAATAGGGGTTAGTTTCAACGAATTTTATATCAGATTTTCTGGTTTTTCACTTCTCTTCTTCTTCCACATTTTCTTATTCAAAATCCTATCATCACTCTGCCGAAATCAACATTGAATCTAACTAGATCATCTCTGGTTTGATTCTCTATCACTATCTCAACAAGATCCAAGTGCTATTCAGAGTTATAGGCTTCTTTGTAATCTATCTAGTGAGAAAAGGTGTGATTGTAGCCTTGAAATCAATCAAGCGAGAAAAGGTGTGATTGTAGCCTTGGAAATCAATTGGGTGAACTTGTTGCCCCGGAAATCAAGTATCTCTACCCAGAGGATTGTGATTCTGGAGGGTGTACCTCGTAGCCTTGAAACCGAGGGTTGTAATTGTTGAATTGCTTTTGAAAGGAAATCCGTACTTAGTTGTGCGGGACTGGATGTAGGGTAACTCCGAACCAGTATAAAATCCGGTGTGTTCTTTCCTTTACTGCATTTACTTTATTTCTACATCTGTGTTTGATTTTGTGATTATATCTGTGTCTGAATATTACATACATTTGTGTTCAAATTAACATACCTCAAAAAGATTTAGTAATTTCTTATAAACACTATTCACCCCCCCTAGTGTTATTCCTAGCCTTAAGATCCATATTCTGCATTCCTCACATTTGGTATCAGAGCAAGGTTTTCAAAAGTTTCATAATCTGATTTTTGAAAAAGTTTTTTTAATGGCTATGTTTAAGAAATCTGTTAATACATGTTTAGAAATATTCAGATCATCATTGTCTCTTGAGTATGCATATAATCAATATTCAAATACAAGTTGTCTACTAAGATTGTTTGATGTGCAGGAATCATGCTTTATGGGAGTTGAGGAATCAATCCAGAACAAACAAACTGTGGAGATAAAAAAGAACAAATGGATACTCGATAGTGGATGTTCTAGACACATGACTGGGAATACAGATATGCTGAATGATATAATATACAAAGACGGAGGACTGATTAACTTTGGAGACAATTCAAAAGGTTATGTGATCGGCATCGGCAAAGTCCGTAACTCTGAAACTCCTTTTATTACTAATGTTTTGCTAGTTAAGAATCTGAAACACAATCTGCTAAGTATAAGTCAACTATGTGATAAAGGATATAAAATTAAATTTGAAAAAGATAAGTGTCACATTGAAGATAATAATTCAACCATAATATTTGAGGGAATTAGGAAAAAGAATATTTATATTCTTAGTATGAAAATTTCAAATGATAACCTATGTCTTTTGGCAAATGCAAGTGACCCTTGGATTTGGCATAAGAGATTTGGGCATTTGAATTTCAAACTCTTATCTAGATTGTCAAAACATGATCTAGTAAGAGGCCTCCCTAAAATGAATTTTAAAGTAGATAGTCTATGTGATGCATGTCAACTAGGAAAACTTAGAAAAAGTTCCTTTAAATTAAAAGATATGATTTCAACTTCAAAACCTCTTGAATTACTTCATCTTGATTTATTTCGTTCATCTCAAATTCAGTCAATAAATAAAAGTAAATATGTTTTTGTAATTGTAGATGATTATTCTAGATTTACATGGACAATATTTTTAAAACATAAAAGTGATACTTTTGAATATTTTAAGAATTTTTCAAAAAGGGTTCAAAATCAATTTTCTCAAAAAATTATAACCATCCGTAGTAATCACGGTGGTGAATTTGAAAATGAAAAGTTTGAAGAATTCTGCAATAAAAAGGGAATAATTCACAATTTTTCATTTCCAAGAACTCCACAACAAAACGGAGTAGTAGAACGTAAAAATAGGACGATTCAAGAGTGTGTGAGAACTATGCTTTCTGATAGTAATTTACCAAAGTACTTTTGGGCAGAAGCAGTTGCTACCGCCTGTTATATTTTAAATAGAATTTTAATTAGACCTTTAACTGATAAGACATCTTATGAACTTATTTACTCAAAGAAACCTAAGGTATCTTATTTTAGAATTTTTGGAAGTAAATGTTTTATTTTAAATACAAAAGATAACTTAGATAAATTTGATCCTAAATCCGACAAAGGTATCTTTATCAGATACTCTAATAGAAGTAAAGCATACAGAGTATTTAATTTAAGAACTAATACCATCAAAGAAACAATGCATGTTTCATTTGATGAAAATTTCAAAAATTTTGATGAAATAAATGATGAAGAGGATTTAATCACTCAGAACCAAGAGTCAAATGAAACTAATAATGAATTAAATCATCCTAATAAAAGGATTAAACTTTTAAAAGATCACCCTATAGAAAATATACTTGGAGATATGCAATCTGTTGTTAAAACTAGAAACCAACTAAGTCAAATGAGTAATATAGCTTTTATATCAACTATAGAACCCAAAAATCCAGAAGAAGTATCAACTGATGATTCATGGATTTTGGCTATGTAAGAAGAATTAAATCAATTCACTAGAAATGATGTTTGAGAACTTGTTCCTAGACCTAAAAATAAAACAATAATTGGAACTAAATGGGTTTATAAATATAAAATGAATATGCAAGGAAAGGTTGTTAGAAATAAAGCCCGGTTAGTCGCTTAAGGTTACTGTCAAGAAGAAGGAATAGATTTTGATGAAACCTTTGCCCCCGTAGCAAGATTAGAAGCCATTAGGATTCTACTTGCTTTCGCAAATCATAATAATTTCAAATTATTTCAAATGGATGTTAAAAGTGCATTTTTAAATGGTTTTGTAAAAGAAGAAGTATTTATTAAACAACCACCACTTTTTGAAAATGATAAATTTCCAAATCATGTTTACAAACTTAAGAAAGCTCTATATGGTCTAAAGCAAGCTCCTAGAGCCTGGTATGATAGACTAACATCTTACTTGTTACAATCACATTTTGAAATAGGTAAAGTAGATAACACTCTTTTTATTAAAAGAAATAAAAATGATATTCAACTAGTACAAGTCTACGTAGATGATATCATTTTTGGATCAACTAATTTTGAAATGAATAAAGAATTTTCTGAAATAATGACAAAAGAGTTTGAGATGAGTCATATGGGTGAATTAAACTTCTTTTTAGGATTACAAATAAAACAATTAGATAATGGTATCTTTATTAGTCAAGAAAAATATGCTAAAGACCTAGTTAGTAAATTTGGTTTGACTACTGCGAGTGGAAAACCCACTCTCATGGCAACCAATGAGTACCTTAGTAAAGAAGATCTCTCGAAAGATGTAGATCAAAAATTATATAGAGGAATGATTGGATCACTACTCTATATCACTGCGAGTAGACCTGATATCATGCATAGTGTCTGTCTCTGTGCAAGGTATCAATCCCAACCTAAAGAAACTCACTTAAAAGCTGTAAAACATATTATAAGATATGTTAAACACACCTTTGATTATGGCTTATTTTATTCTAAAAATGATTCGTTTGACTTAATATCTTACTGTGATGCTGATTATGCTGGTTGTAAATCAGACCGAAAAAGTACAAGTGGAACTTGTCACTTTTTAAGGAATTCTCTAATTTCCTGGTTTAGTAAAAAGCAAAACACAGTTTCTCTATCAACAACTGAAGCAGAGTATATTTCTGCTGCTTTGGCTTGTTCTCAAGTAATATATATGCAACAAACTTTAAAAGATTTTGGTTTAAATATCTTAAAATCACCAATTTATTGTGATAATACTAGTGCAATAAATTTATCCAAAAATACTACTCAACATGCTCGAACTAAACATATTGATATCAGACACCATTTTCTCAGAGATAATATAAGTAGAGAAGTAATTACTCTCGACTATATCAATTCTAAAAATCAAGTTGCTGATATCTTAACAAAACCCTTAAATGAATCCACATTTACTAAATTAAGAAGAGAATTAGGTATTTGTTCTTTAACTGAAATATAAAATATAAATAACAAAGTATAAAAATTAAATCAAAATAAATCAAATAGTAAAAATATTGAGAACCATGTCGACATCCTCCCTATACCCATGTCGACATATAACGTTTTTTTTTTAATTTTAAATTTTTTCCCACCAAAATTCAAATAAGTGGTTTTAAATTTATCTTATTTCAAAATTTTCTTCATTCTCTCTGTTCTCTTTCTGTTCTATCTTCTGAAATCAATTTATCAATAGCCTCCTCTTCCAAATCAAACAAAAAATTAACTTTTTCGTTCACATCTCCTACTTCTAGTCCATTTCAACAAACAACGCTCGCTCGTGTGATGAAAATGAAGGATTCTCTGAAGGATACACTTCAGTCAATGACTGAAATCCAAGGGATGCAACTTCGAATGGCCAAAGAACAAGAGAGGCAAGGCAAAATCCTTAGAAATTTACAAAAATTTCTAATGGACAATCATGTTAATCCAATCTTGATTGACGAGGACTCTTCAGGATATCAGAACAAGAGGAAAGTGAAGATGAAGAAGAAGAAGAAGAACCAATGGAAGAAGAGCATGCAGAAGACAACGACAAAGTCATTTGCATTGGTGAAGTATGTTTTGACAAGGATGGGAATTTGGTTGAACAACGTGGAAATTTCTGTTTCCATTATCCAAATTGTTCGATCCATAGATCTCCAATTGTCAAAGATACTCAGTAGTTTCTTCTTTTTCGTCTTTTTTATCGTTATGTGTATATTTGTTACGTCTTACGAAAATGTAAATATAAACATATATATGTAAAAATAAATATTGTGTGTTCTTATATATGATTCCTATATATAATATATATATATATAAGTATTATATAGGTACTTGGTTAGGAATGTTAGTAGTTTAGGATTAAAGTTTAGGTTTAAGTATTGATGATAACACTATCATCATATAGGATATTAGACTAAGAGTTATATAGTTTAGAGTTAGTTTGTTTTTTGTTGATGACAAAGGGGGAGAAATATAAAATAGAAGAGTTAGGCATAGATTAAGGGGGAGTTATTAGATTTAGGGGGAGTTATTAGGATAGAAGTAATATTTTATAAACAAAGGTTGTCATCATCAAAAAGGGGGAGATTGTTAGTCCATGAGTTAATGGTTTTGATGACAACAACCATAGAATAAGATTATAAAATATAAATACTAACATTATAGTTTAGATATATATGTATATGCAGAATTTAACCATGCACGTATCAAGAATGAAGACTGTACAGTATAGAGATTCAAGATATCAAGATTGAAGACTCATGAGTATCAAGAATATCAAGATTATCAAGAGTTCAATATTTCAAGATAAGTATTGAGTCTAGAATTATGTTAAAACTTCATAATAGCACTGAAATCTTCACTCCATTTTTCTTTTGGGATGGAACTCATTTCTACCTTTTTAGTGGCTTACAAACCCACGACAAGTAGCTTACAAACCTACGACAAGTGACTTACAAACCCACAAACATCCTGGTTTTGTACAAGTTCTCGAGTCCTGATATGATGAGATATTCTGCAGGAAGAAGCTTGCAAAACTACTTCAAAATGATTTTCAAAACTACTTCAGAATGATTTTCAAAACTACTTCAGAATGATTTTCAAAACTGCTTTTCAAAATGTTTTAGCCTTAAAAATTATCTTTTCAAATGATTTTCAAAAGGATGTTTTAGCCTTAAAATATTCTGTGTTTTTGTTTTTTTAATAAACTCTTGTTTTTAACTTCGTTTGTTTTAAACTATCATTTAATTATAATATTTATACTTAGATTTAAATATAAAATTATAGTAAAAATATATATATATATATATATATATATTTATCTATGTATTTTATCTATAGTCAAGTATATTTATAAAGTTTAAATAGTTTTTAATATAAGATAAAGGTTATTTTCAAAGAAAATCAAATCTTTAAAAATTGTTTTAGGATGTCGACATGCCCTAGTACCCCATGTCGACATAGTGTCAGTTAGGACCAAAAATTTGAATTTCAAAAGAAGTGTCTATTCGCCATAACCTTTCACGAATGGACATGGCTGTTGTTCTTCTATAAATAGGGGTTAGTTTCAATGAATTTTATATCAGATTTTCTGGTTTTTCACTTCTCTTCTTCTTCCACATTTTCTTATTCAAAATCCTATCATCACTCTGCCGAAATCAACATTGAATCTAACTAGATCATCTCTGGTTTGATTCTCTATCACTATCTCAACAAGATCCAAGTGCTATTCAGAGTTATAGGCTTCTTTGTAATCTATCTAGTGAGAAAAGGTGTGATTGTAGCCTTGGAAATCAATCAAGCGAGAAAAGGTGTGATTGTAGCCTTGGAAATCAATTGGGTGAACTTGTTGCCCCGGAAATCAAGTATCTCTACCCAGAGGATTGTGATTCTGGAGGGTGTACCTCGTAGCCTTGAAACCGAGGGTTGTAATTGTTGAATTGCTTTTGAAAGGAAATCCATACTTAGTTGTGCGGGACTGGATGTAGGGTAACTCCGAACCAGTATAAAATCCGGTGTGTTCTTTCCTTTACTGCATTTACTTTATTTCTACATCTGTGTTTGATTTTGTGATTATATCTGTGTCTGAATATTACATACATTTGTGTTCAAATTAACATAAACTCAAAAAGATTTAGTAATTTCTTATAAACACTATTCACCCCCCCCCCTAGTGTTATTCCTAGCCTTAAGTTCCATATTCCGCATTCCTCACATTTACTTCCTTCAATTCGCATCGATCATAACTTGAGCATATGGACTCGGATTGACTTGAAATTCGGAACGTTGGCTTTCATAGCTTTGCTTGTCACGTCATATCAATTATAGCTTGATCCGGACTCGAACAAAATTCGTCGATATCCATAGTGAGCCTGTGTATAACTGATCTCCAAGATGAACCGTCATTGGTTTTCAGTCAGTTCCTTGGTATTACGGCCTTGCCAAAAGGCAGGATAACATTTGCTCCCCAAAGTACGTCTTGTGGAAACATGATGTGCTTTAGAATGCTGCAATCTTCATTCTGAACAGTTATCGTCTTTTTGCTAAAAGTTGTAATCTTTGACTGATTTTCTCGGTAATGTGAACCGTTGATTGTCAGCTGTTGTACCCTATATTGTTGTAACTGATTGCTACTTGACTGAGATTAGCTGTTTGTTGTTGTAATCGTTATCAGATAAGTATCCAATTCCTGTGAATGTTAAAAATTGAATATTAGTCCGACATATATGCATATATGTTAATCTGACTCTCGTTAACGCTGCACATTCACGAGTCGTTGTTAGTTTATCTCGTATCGAATTCCGTATCGATCCTCTCCTGAACCGATGTGAAATTCAAATTGTAACAACGCTCAATGGTTGTTTTTGAATGTTCCTTCATATCGATCCTCTCCTGAATCGATGTAAAAGGTTGGAACATTGTCTTTGCATCGATATACATCGCATTGATGGATACGAAATGAACAGTTCGCATCGGTAGATATGAGCTTCGATGGATACGAAACGATCGTTCGTATCGATGGTTACGAACTTCGGTGGACTTCAGTGCAGTGGTCTTCATTTTCGAATTGATGTGGGTCACAAAGATGGATACGAACTATGCGTTCATATCGATAAATACTGGCCTCCTGAAGCTGTGTTTTGATGGATTCGAACTGCACAGTTCATATCGCTGCACTGGGGATGGAGTCGAAAATGATCGATACGAACAATGGCTTCGTATCGATGGATTTGGGTGACTCAGAAAAAGGCTTCGTTGGCAATTTCGCTTCGATAAAGGTTCGAGTTGATGGATTCGAATAGCTTGTTCGAATCGATTCTGTGGTGACATTTTGTAACCGATCGAGTTCACTGGAAGGCGAATCGTTTCTTCCTTTCACACTCGAGTCTATATAAATACTGTGGACTTAGTCATTTTTTTTTACTTTTTACTTTTTTACTGTTACTTTCTTTATCTACTACTTTTGCATCGGCTCAATAGCCTGGCAAAAGAAGATCTGTGTTCTGCCTTCGAATCGATCAAATCCCTCAATTACTTGAACAAACCGTCAGATTTAGGTAATTCATTAATCAAATCTTAATGCATGAACGATGAGGCTCGATTGCCTTGCCATTCTGTTTGTTATAGCGACCGATTCCAATGAAATCAAGGCCAAAGGCGGGCCAGAGTAAGGTCGAGGATGGAGCATGGGAATTGAGTTGTCTATTTGTTGAAGGAGTGTGGAGGAAGATGGCTTGATCCTCATTTCGTGTCGATCTGGGGCATCTGCGTTCGAATCGATTCAGATGGCAAGGTTCAATCTCGGAGTTCGCATCGATCCCAGAAACATTAAGTGGAATGATGTAGTTCATATCAATGATTGAGGATTGTGGGAAACCATATCGATCTATAATGATCGTTGCGTGGACTTATCTTGTACGATCGATACGGAATTCTTACTCCAACGATCGATGCAAAAACTAGGCCAGTGATCGATGCGAAGTCCCTGGCTTCAGATCGATTCGAAAAATACCCTTGCGATCGATACAAAATGCATCGACTTGAATGTGATCGATATGAAGCCGAGGCTCCCCTGACTGATATGAACCCAATCGTCGACGATTGATTCGAAGCCTCTGACCTTAATCGATACGAAACTGGACACTGACAATCGATTCGAATCAAATTCCTGATGACCGATACGAGCCCAAACCTTGATGGATACGAAACTTTGAATAACCGATAGCATGATTTCCGATGAACTTCATTCTTGCATATATGGACTTAACTGTTGCCCTGCATATTTGACTGCCTATCGAAGCTTGTCGATGGAACTGTAACTTAACAAAAATTTTACAAACTTTAACTCAGATCGGTCCCTGTTATCTGGATGGCACGGTTGTGACGGTCAGCGATGACGGTAATTCGGACTGAATTTCGAAGTCTCATCATTTACATGCTTTCTTTAACTCTGTATAAAATTTCCAAGTGATATACAACACTGCACTGCACGACACATTCACACACCTTACACTGGGGGAAGCGCGAGTGTTATTTTTGTCTAATGATGATTTCTCATAAGTTAGTTAGTCATGGAACCTTCAAGTTCACAATAGCAGGAAGTTCAAGGCTCAATTCCTCCAATAATCGAGATACCGGCCATTGAGGCCGAAGTCATAGATCCAGCTCCGGACGAGTTTCTAGGCGCCCGGTTCATTTGTCGTCCACAAGACTCTGTGCCGTCCGGCATTTCCGAAGATATGCTAGGACGGATATGCTTAAGACATGGTCTAGCACTCGATGACGTATTACTGCCAGGGCCAAATGATAGACCGCATGCTCCCCCGGAGGGATTTACTGCTTTCAATCGTCATGCTTGCACAGTGGGGTCACTTCCTCCATTTAATCAGTATATAAGGGAAATGCTATCATTCCTTGGAATCGCTCCATCCCAGCTACACCCCAACGGATACGCCTTGTTGAATAGCACTTTCATCGTTTTTATGGAAATTCTCTTTCGACCACCAAAGCCGATCGAGATTAGATATCTCTTCAACATTAAGAGCCGTGGAGATAGCCCTTCTTTCACATTCTTGGAAGCGGTTAGGAACTGTCAAATAGTAATGGGGTCCTGGGGAAGGCTGAGTTACTTTAAGACAGAATGGTTTTACGTTCGATGCTCCCCTGGATTCGCTAGGCGATGGTTGGATAGACATAAGCGTTGTAGTCTTTCTTATGAATTATCGAGATAATAATAATCGTTTTCAGAACTGACATACTTCACTTCTTTTACAACCGCAATCTCACGACCCGACGGTGGGTATTTCAGAGAGTTAGTTCGGATCCTCCAAGCAGTTCCATGTGAAGAGAGGAACATTGACTCGGTTCTAACCGACAGAAACTTGAGGATTGTCGGGTTGATCGAATGGAGGCAAAGCATAAGGCTGGAAGGGACACTTAGAGCGGTCTCGAAGAAACGGGTGAAATGTAAAGCGCCCGGCGTCATGACAACCGAAGGGGTTGATCCGAAGAGAACACCCACTGATAGCGAACTCCAAGCTGGGCCTTCTTCCAGTTTTCAGGATTCAGGAGGAGGAGAAAAGGCAAGGCAGTTGCTCATAAGCGTTCTAAATCTGTGAGATTGAAATTCGTGGTTGTGTCTTTTCCCGTCCCGGGGATTAGAATTTTGGAGGCTCCTCCCCCACAAGTAGAGAATCCTTTCGAAGGGCTTGCTGATATTCCAATTCCGGATTATGTGTCGTTTCAACATAACACCGGGATGGAGGAGCTTGACAATGCTCCTGATTTGAGCGGGTCGCTTGCTATGAGTACGGCCGACATTTCCGGTTGGTCAGGGGGTTGCACATACATACACTTCACTGCACTGCATGATTCATAATCGTAAATCGTCCAGTCCAAGAGATCACTAACTTTTCTTTCGTTTCTCACTTTCAGGTACGATGTCCGGGAAAGGATCGATGCTAGGGAACCTTCGCTCGGCTCGAAAGTCTTCTTCTTATTATTATGATTCCCGCAAGAGAGATTCGGATAGAGACCATGATTGCGGGTACTCTAATAAAGAGAGGTACAAGCAGGACAAGGACAGAGAATATAGACATCGATCTAGGTCTCGCTCTCCACCTCCTAGAGTCCCATCTCCACCTCCTGCTCAGACTTCACGTCCACCAGAGCCTCCGCGACATAGACCATCTTCTCACACTTCTAGATCCGAAACTCATCTCTAGAGGGTCGAAACCACAGCCTCCATAATTGTAGAGCAGGTAATAACTGAGCCCACGGGGGAAGGGGCTATTAAAAATGCTCAGCTGAGGAAGGAGTTTCCAAACATATGCTTCGACGGCTATGTCTTTCCTCCTCATTTAAAGAGGATACCCTCGGAAGCCGAAAATACGATGCATGATTACATTCATGATATATACTCCCAGTATGGAGAGTGGGTGAAGGCTGCGGAGAAAGCTTCAAAGGTGGCATTTGAGCGGGCTAAAGAGATCGAAAAGATGGAGACTAAACTCGCCCAAAGGGACCGAATCATCCAAGTGCTCAATACCGAGGCCGAGTCTTCTTGGAAATCTGAAATTGAGGTCACCAAAAAAGCTGATGAAGCGACTGTGGCGATGGATAGGTTGAGGCAGACACACGTTGCCTTGGTGGAGGAGATGGGCCATCGAAATACTATAGTCACCGCCAAACGGGATGCGGCGGTCAAGGAACTCAATGAGCTCAAGGCCAAATTCTCTGACATGGCCAAGGAAAGGGATGATGCGAAGAACGCAGCCCAGGAGGCGTACGAACAGGCTGTCTTGCTTCGGGGTGAGCGGGATGCGGTCATGGATAAGGTTCGTGAGGTGGAGACTGAGGTCGAGAAGAAGGTGAAATCGGCCGAGTCCAGGCTAGAAGCCGATATTGAAGACCTTCTCGTTGTTTACAACGCTAACGTGCTGAGGCACAGGGGTCTAGCCTGGCTCGATGATTATCCGGCACATTTATACAACGCCTGGGGCCGATTGGTTGAGTAGGAGAAGGCGATGCATCTGGGTGAGTCTATTTATGAGTTTGAGCTCGAGAATCATCTGCTGAACGAAGATGAATCCTTGCCTGCGGTCAATCCCCAAGTTGTTCCTGCCTACAATCCGGATCAGCCGCAGATGACTCCGGCTACAGAGCAAGTTGCTGAAGCCGTTCAGCCGCCTACAAGCCAAACTGAGGAAGGTATTCTGAACATTCCACATATCTGTCTTAAGTCGGAATCTTCACTCGAATTAAGTTCTAACGGTTATCTTATTTTTGGTCCAGTGATTGATGCTGCACCGATCGTGCCTCCTGTCACTCAAGAATCATATTAGACGCAGGAGGCTATCGTTACCGAAGCGACCATTGTAACTACAACTGCGCCACTTGACGAAATGCAGGGAAGCTCACTTGTTTTTGATGAGCAGCTGATGGAGGAACTTTTTCGCCGTCATGGCAATCCTCTTGCTGACCTGCCATTTGTTATGGGTGGAGGCGCTCCTGCTACAAGCTCTTCGATGCCAACTACTGATGCTCCCAGCGAGGCCCGAGCGATTACTGAAGAGGAGATATTGGCCGAAATCGACGCTGAAATGGAAGCAGCGACTCGCAGTGGCAGCTTTGGAGGTGGAATGGCGGCACCTGGCCCAGCTCCGCTTAGAATGATATCGCCTGGCGGTACAGTTTTCGACACTAGTGTGTCCATCCCGCCTCCTACAGTTGATCATGTTCCTCCGACTCCCCCCGTAGGAAGCATCCCTATACATTCGAGCTCGGAGGAGGATGTCGAGATCATGCCCCCGCCTGGAGACCGACCACCGAAAAGTAAAGGCTCAAAGAGGAAAGGTAGTGGTGGCTCCAGCGGGTCTACACCGAAAAGGAAGCCGAGGAAGAAATAAGAGTAGACATGCTTCCTCGGTTTATTTTGATTTTCATATTGTTGGTCGTGTATAGATGCGGGTTCGGCCCCTGCTAGTAGGAATTTTTTGGAACAAACTTGTACATGAATTTCTTTCACAAATAGTAGAAATGAAACTTTTCTTTTTTGGCTTCTTCTCAGTTATTGTGTGTTTGCCTTAGTGTTTCAATATCTGAAGTGCACTTGTGAAGTCTCAGGTTCCGAGTCAAGTTTGTTTTTGTTTGCCAGGTCCGGAAACTATGGACATGACTTACGACCGGGAAGTGAGTCGAATTTTGACATCGCACTGCTTCAGTTAATGGTCGATGCTTAATTCCTGCCCCCCAGTCTTGGGGATGAGTTGTTGAACATCAGTCAGCAATTGCATTTTACTTACAACACGTTGAGTCTAGTGCCGCTGAACGGATGTTTGGGACAAGTGGAGATTGAGTGGTTTAACCCCACTCATTAATTATCGGTGATCATATCCGCACTCCGGGGATTTTCATTTGTTCACCGACGATTGGTTGCGCCAGTTTAAGTTTTAATTATATGTCCGCACTCTGGGGACTTGGAGTTAATATTTATATTCCGACTCGCACTCTAGGGTTCAGAGTTGGTATTTATACTCTAATGCGCGCTCTGGGAATTTGGATTTGATGTTTATACTCCGTTTCGCACTCTGGGAATCCGGAGTTGGTGTTTATACCCCAATTCGCACTCTAGGAATTTGGAGTTAATGTTTATACTCCGTTTCGCACTCTGGGAATCCAGAGTTGGTATTTATACTCTGTTTCGCACTCTGGGAATTTGGAGTTAATGTTTATACTCCGACTCACACTCTGGGAGTTCGGAGTTAGTAAACAAACGGTCAGTCACATCTACTGTATGTTTTTGGATTTCGCTCGCACTCTGGGAATGAAAGGTGTATCAGGATCGCGGATAGTCGAATCACATCCACCCTGAGTCAACAAGTGAGGTCGTTAGATGGACGGGTCCACCCTCCTCAAACTTGGTTCAGATACGGACGAAGTCGTTAGGCGGACGGATCCACCCTCTTCGTTGACGTATTTTTATACTCCAGTTCGCACTCTGGGAATCTGGAGTTAAGTGAAGGATTGTCGTGTATCAATCCTTTTTTGACTTTGGTGTGATGGCTTGTCCCCGAGCTCGGGTTTCACTTAGAAAGTGACCAGTTGCATCATAGTTACTCCCTATTTGAATAAATCCCACCGTATGGTGAAACTTAGCTCTCCGTGCATAGTGATGATCATATGAAGCATTTCAAGTAAATCACAGCTCTGGCTCGAAGAGATTGCATTTTATTACTGAAATAAGAAAATATGGCAAAGTCAGTTGCCTTATTACAAAGTCTAATTTTGAAATGCAGAAACAAATTGCAAATGGGAAATAAACTAAATGAATAAACATAACCTGTTATGTGTAGTAGCGACGAAGACTTTCGTTGTTCCAGGCTCTTGGCAGAGTAAGACCGTTGACGGTCGATAATTTGAATGTGCCATCTTCGAGCCTTCGTTCAATAACATATGGTCCTTCCCATGTCGGCTTCATATGTGAAGGGACCAGATAGATTCTTTTCAGAATGAGATCGCCTAGTTCAAAGGTTCACGGGCGGACCTTGGCGTTGTACAATCGGGCGACTCGACTTCGATACGCGGCTGCCCTTAATCAGCCTCTTCACGCTTCTCATCTAGTAAATCGAGAGATTCAGCGAGTAATATAGCATTTGTCTTTGGATCATAGTATGTCACACAATTAGAAGGTACTTCTAGTTCGACTGGAATAACAGCTTCTGAACCATAAGAGAGAGAGAATGGAGTGTGGCCGGTCGCGGACTTGTAGGTTGTTCGGTAAGGCCATAAAGCTATAGGAAGTTCATCGACCCACTTGCACCCGACCTTTTCCAGTCGTTTTTTCAGAATGGACTTTATAACTTTATTGACCGCTTCGACCTATCCGTTCGCCTGAGGGTGTGCAACTGCAGAGAATTTCTTTTGAATGTGAAACCGTTTGCAGAAATCTTTAAATTCAACACTGTCGAATTGGGTTCCGTTATCAGTGATAATGGTGTGTGGGAGACCGAATCGACAGATAATGTTGCAGACTACAAAGTTGATTACTTTTTTCGTCGTTATGGTAGCAAGAGGTTCAGCTTTAGCCCACTTTGTAAAGTAATCAACTGCAACGATGGCGTACTTCACACCACCTTTTGCCAAAGGTAGAGTACCAATGATGTCGATGCCCCATATTGCAAACGGCCATGGGCTGACCATTTGCGTTATCGCGGTAGGAGGGGCTCTAGGAATTCGAGCATGCTTTTGACATTTATCACATTTCTTTGCATAATCCGACGCATCGCGGTTCACAGTCGGCCAATAATATCCATACCGAAGTATCTTCTTAGCAAGTGCTTGCCCCCCGGTGTGATCGCCACATTCTCCCTCGTGTACATCATGTAATACTCATTTAATTTCATCGTGAGCGATACACCAGAGTAAAGGAACAGAGTACCCTCTTCTGTACATGATTCCATCTTGGATGGTGAATCGTGAGGCCTTCCGAAGGACTTGTCTTTTTTCACTCCTGCGATCCGGCAGGATTCCATGCTCAAGGTAATTTCTAAATGGAGTCATCCATGACTCCTTATCGGGAACAGCTTCACATACCCAATCTATTTCCGCCCGGTCAATGCTTGGGGAAGACAACGTCTCTACGGGAACAAGCCCCATTTGCTGAGCTTCACCTGTGCTGGCTAACTTCGCCAATGAATCGGCTTTTTGGTTGCGTTTTCGAGATATACAATAAATGGCATAATAATCAAACTGATTTAGAATTTCCTATACCCGAGCTAAGTAGGCAGCCAGCCTTCGATCTCTCGCTTGATATTCTCCCCGAACTTGACACACAACTAATTGTGAATCACAATAAATTTTCACAGCGATAATTCTCAAATCTCTGGCAAGTTTTAGTCCAACTAAGAGGGCTTCATATTCAGCTTCATTATTGGTTGCATGAAAATCAAACTTTAAACCATAACATATAGATCGGCCTTCGGGGGTTTCGAGTACAACTCCAGCGCCCGAACATCGGTCGTTTGATGCACCATCAATATACAACTTCCAGACGTATTCGGGAGATTCACTGGTTTCTGGCAAGTCCTCTGGAACGGTAAATTCAACTATGAAATCGGCTAGGACTTGTCCTTGAATGGCTCGTCTTGGAGTATAAGTAATATCAAACTGGCTCAGTTTGATGTTCCTCTTAAGTAACCTACCAGACGTCTCAAGCCGCGTAAGGACCTGTCGTAACGGCTGGTCGGTGTAAACAATAATAGGGTGTGCCTGGAAATATGGTCGGAGCTTCCTTGATGCAATAACAAGGCAATAAGCCAACTTCTCTAGTTTCGGATAATTCCTCTCTGCTCCAGTCAATCGTTTGCCGACGTAGTATACTGGCTTCTGTATCCTGTCTTCTTCTAGAATTATGGCAGGGCTGATAGCGTTTTCTGATATCGCCAAGTAAATGTACAACTTCTCATGATCAATAGGCTTTGACGAGATAGGTGGTGTGGATAGATGCTGAATTAGTGCTTGGAAAGCGCCCTCACACTCCGTGGTCCATTCAAAGTTTCGTTTTCCTTTTCGGATCAGATCGAAGAAGGGAATGCATTTGTCGGTGGACTTTGAAATGAACCTGCTCAGTGCCGCTACTTTCCCATTGAGACTCTGGACTTGTTTTATAGTTTTCAGAGTTTCAAGATTTCTGATTGCCTAGATCTTGTCAGATTAGCTTCGATTCCCCGAGCGTTGACGATAAACCCAAGGAATTTTCCGAATGCGACTCTAAAATGACATTTCAGTGGGTTGAGCTTCATTCTGAATTCTCGAAGTATGTTGAACATAGTTTCCAGGTCTTTAATATGGTCAGTGGAAAATCATGACTTCACAAGCATGTCGTCTACATATACTTCCATGGTTTTCCCGATTTGATTGGCAAACATCTGATTGACCAATCGTTGATAAGTAGCCCCGGCATTCTTGAGTCCGAATAGCATAACTTTGTAGCAATAAAGTCCCAGATTGGTTACGAAGCTAGTATGTTCTTGATTAGGTAAATGCGTTGGTATCTGATTGTAGCCAGAATACGCATCCATGAAGGATAAGAGCTCATGCCCAGCTGTTGAATCTACTAGCTGATCAATTTTGGAAAGCGGGAAACTGTCTTTGGGACAAGCTTTATTCAGATCAGAGTAATCGACACATGTTCTCCATTTTCCGTTCGACTTTTGGACGAGCACGGGATTCGACACCCATTCGGGGTATAGCGCATCTCGAATGAACCCGTTTGCTTTAAGCTTTTCTACCTCTTCTTTAAGGGCGGCAGATCTCTCTGGATCCATACCATACCTTTTCTGCTTGACCGGGACATGCCGCGGGTCAATATTCAGAGTGTGGCTCGCGATGTCCGACGAGATCCCACACATATCAGAATGTGTCCAGGCGAATACGTCAAGATTCGCCCGTAAAAACTCAACCAATTCCTCTTGAGTTTGCTGGCTTAGCTGAGACTCAATCTTTATCATTTTCGAATCATCATCATTGTCAATTGGGACATCGATCGTCAGTTCGACCGGGGATGCGTGACTTTCTTTAGATTCTCCTTCGTCTTTAGTTTCTCTTGGGTCAAGATACCTTTGGAATTGGCTAGGCTGCCCGGGCCTAGGCCCAGGCGTTAATTGTCAATTATCAGCAAAGCGAACGCAGAGAGATTCCTCTACGCCCTTTCCTTTCTCCTTTCGCTGCGCCTTCCGCAGCTCGGCAACATAACAGGCTCTTCCAGCAGCCTGATCTCCTTGAATGATTCCTACTCCACGATCAGTGGGAAACTTCAAGGTCAAACACCATGGGGCAATGGCTGCCCTGAATTCAGCGAGGGCCGGTCGGCCCAAGAAAGCATTATAAGGGGAGTCTATGTCTAACACAAGGAACTGTAATATCCGTACTCTCCGGCGTTCTCCAACTCCCAACTCCACTGGTAGTTCTACTACTCCAGTGGGTATAGTAGCGCTTCCATTGAAACCATGGATTCAAGATTGACAAGGTTTCAAATCTTTGGCTTCCATTTTCATTTGATCATAAGCTCGTTTAAACATAATATTAACTGAGCTTCCATTGTCAACTAAGATCCTCTTCATCTAAGCAGGACCTACTTGAGCTGAGATGACCAGTTGATCGATAGTGAGGGCTTTGACTTTATCAGCATCTCTGTTTCTGAATACGATGTCATATGTCATCGTCTTCTGTTGTTTGGCCGGAGCCCCTTCATCGAAATTACTACAACACTCGAAGTCCGAATGCCTAATAGAGCTGGCATACGACTCCATTTCCTTCCAGCTTCGGTCTGCTGGATGAGGACCAACACTTATCGTATTAATAACCAACCTCCCGCCAGTACGAGCAGGTTCCTCCTGCCTTTCCTGATTCGACGCACGATTCCGATTTGATGGGCTCGCGCCTCCTGACTAGGGCGCCCGCACATACTGATCCAACTTTCGTTAAAGTATCAGTTTCTCAATGAGATCTTGTAAATGACGACACTTATTTGTATTATGGTCGTAACTTTCATGGAATCTGCAGAACTTCCTTGTTTGGACTTGTCTTTCTGTTGATGGCTTCGGGGCAGGTTTCTTGTATTGCATGGTATTACAAGTCTGCAAATACACATTTTCCAACGACGTATTCAATGGAGTATAATTGTCAAACATGGGAGCTCTACGTCGTGGACCACGACTTTGATCTCGCTTTTTACCTTAATTTCCACTGTCCCTCTGCTGATTCTGTTTATTTTGTATATTCAACTGAACTTTTCCGGAACTCTCTCTGGATTGTTTAACTGCGATGTTACTCTGAATTCCTTCCATGTTGGGCCCTGCGTCATCCTGCTTCGTAGACTGTTTCGCATCCTCCCTTCTTAAGAATTGGGCTGCCTTGGAATAGAAACGGTCCAATGACGTAGGTGGCTTCCCAGCTAACCAATTTCCAAACTTGGAATCAGGGTCAATCCCCTTATTCAACGCCATCAGGATGTTGTCATTAGGATTGCTTATTTCTGCACATGCAGCATGAAATTACTCCAAGTAACGTCTGAGTGTTTCTCCAGGAGCTTGAGTGACACTAGACAGAGTGTTAACATCTTTAGGTCTCGCTACGTGCATGCGGAATTGTTCAACAAACTTGGTGGCCATCTGGTCGAAATTAGAAATAGATCATGGCGGCAAACGAGTAAACCACATAGTAGCAATGTCCCCCAGGGAAAAAGGGAAACTACGGCATTTGACTGCATCATCAGCTCTCGCAGCATTCATTAGCCATTCATACTTCAGGATGTGTTGATTGGGATCAGAACTTCCTTCGTAGACTGGCAAAGTTGGCATCCTGAAGCGCCGAGGTATTTCAGCATATAATATGTCATCAGTGAAAGGGGTATGACTCCGGGAGAGTCCCCAGTCGTCATTAGTGAGACCCTGACTTTCACGGATCATTTGACGAATCATCATTGGTATCTCCAGCATTCGGATATTTGGAGCATGTTATGCCAAGGTGTGGTCAGGTTCCACAACGCGAGTCTGGACCGGACGCGGTCGACGGTCCATGCCTCGCCTCCTTGGTTCAACATTTTCAGGGACATAAGGTTCTGGAGTGTGCTCTCGTTGGTTAGGATGAGGATCAGCTTGATTTCTAGCATCAACTCCTTCTTCGGTAGTGGTGGTGGTGGCGAGGTTACCTATGACATGGTAAGGAGCGGCACCCCCTCGGGATGAAGGCCCGGTATGATGATTGGTGGATGGTCCAGTCCTTGGTTGTCCAAGATTCAAGGTAGGTGGATGTCCTGTGGGCTGGGTGTAGCTTACATCCAGCCGTGGGCGTGTGGATCGGCGATGATCATCAGATGAGACTGAACTCTCTGTGGAAGAATAAGAACCTTGATCTCTTCTGGATCTTCTGTGCCTTTGGCAATTCAGCTGGTCGGTCAACTCTGCGTTGGCACGCAGTTGTTCAGTAAGTTGTTGCCGACTCTGGGTCAACTCTTGAAGCAGCATCTGGAATTCTTGTCTGGTAACCGGGCCCGATGGATCTGAAGATCCAGCGGCATCTTGGTTGGATGGAGGCAATTGCACGGGATTCTGTCTGTCCCGTCCTTCTTGATCAGCAGCTGTAGAAGCAGTTCGTGTGCTTACCATGATGAATTGACGAAGTCTTTTCCTAGATCTGTTGCAAATCTGAATAGTATGAAAGGGCTTCAAGGCTTGAGATCTGGATCTTCTTCTTGGATTTATGAAATCCGGTATAGATAGGAGATCCAAGGAGCAGGAGAAAAATTGAGTTTTCTCTCAGTAAAAGCACCAAAGTGTTTGTACCAAAAATGGGCACAACACTCTTCGGAAGTTTTTGAAGAGATAAAAATGAAGAAATCAAATGGAAAAAGAGGATTATCCAACAAAAACTCCAAAAACAGATATGAAAATAATAAAAACGCACAGAAACACAAGAATTTAGAGTGGTTCGGCGTATTATCTACGTCCACTATGAAGTTGATCACTTTATTGATGTTTCTTTGATGATTACAATTGATTGCAGCGGGTTACAGTGAATGAAAGCTATGAAATTCGAGTACAGCAGCAGTAATGGAGTATGGAATTGAATCCGGCAGAGTCTGGGCGTTGGAACGTCAAAAGGATCCTTTTTCTGTAGGCCCTGGGGGTCTATTTATAGGTGTAGGAGGCTGATATCTCGCTCAGATCTCAGGAGACTTCTTCTGGCACGTGAGTGGGCCCACGCGACCAAGCCCGTGAAGTTTCGGCTCGATCCGTGATCGATACGAACGAATTTCGTATCGATCAAGAATTCTTCCAATGGAGTCGAAACTTGGTGTGAACATTCTTTAGCATGTACGTAAGCTTCTGTGAAAATTTCGTAGCATTTGGATTTGTGGATCTCAAGTTATGATCGAATTGGAGTTACTCGGTAGGCTGTTTCGTTCGAATCGATCATTTCGACTCGATCACTTCGAATCGATGGTTGCATGTGATCAGGTGGTGACATGGCGAGCACTCTTCGGATCGATCCACCTTCTTCGCCGAGTTGACCGAGTCGTCCCTTGAACTTTGCCTCGTTCGTATCGATGAATTTGTCTTGTTCGAATCGATGGAAGGTGACTCTCGTTGGCATCGATGCAACGAGCTCTGTTTGTATCGATGGAAAACACGTGGAATACGTTAACTGCGTGGCCTTGTTCGTATCGATCGGAAATGACTCCAGTCGATCGATACGAAGTTGAAGTGGCCAGATGGACTCGAATATTGGTAGCCCGATCGATACGAATAACCATGATATGAATCGATACGAACAGGGACTTCTCGATGGATACGAAGCAACTAGACTTTGAAGGATACGAACAAGGGCTATCTGCTGGATACGAAGTGGCATGTCTTGATGGATTCGAACCAGATCGATACGAAGAGGGCCCATTTCTAATTGTTTGATGGATACGAACAACAGCTGCCTGATGGATACGAACAAGAGAGTAACTGATCGATACGAATAAGAGATTAGGTGATCGCTGCGAACATGAGAATGGCCGATCGATACGAACAGGGCATACTCCTCTGATGGATACGAATTGTGGTTACTTCCTTCAATTCGCATCGATCATAACTTGAGCATATGAACTCGGATTGACTTGAAATTCGAAACGTTGGCTTTCATAGCTTTGCTTGTCACATCATATCAATTATAGCTTGATCCGGACTCGAACAAAATTCGTCGATATCCATAGTGAGCCTGCGTATAACTGATCTCTAAGATGAACCGTCATTGGTTTTCAGTCAGTTCCTTGGTATTATGGCCTTGCCAAAAGGCAGGATAACAGTAACATCGTATCATTTGTAAACCTCTTTGTCAGACTCACAAACGCATGTCCATACCTCATGTCCTAAATAAAATTCTGATTCTCCCTTGTCAAACCGGTTAACGGTGCTACTACCTTTGAGAAGTCCTTGGTAATACGTCTATAATATCCCACTAATCCAAGAGAACTCCTCATATCCATAGCATTTTTGGGTTTGTCCAAATCCTGGACTGCAATAACCATTGTAGGATCTACAACGATGTCCTACTCCAAAACAATGAAACCTGAGCATCTCACTTCCGTCCTCCAAAAGTGATACTTCAAAAATCTCACTATCAATCGGTGTTTCCTCAACACCTATAGTACAATCATCAATCATGTCTTGTGCTCCTTTTTCGTCCATGAGTTAATGAAAGAACCATCAATGAGCATAAGCACGAACTTACTCAAGTGATCCCTCAAAACACGGTGCAAGAAATTAACAAAGTATATTGATGCATCGGTTAGCTAAAATGACATAATCAGCACTCAAAAATCTAGGCGGCGTATGAAATACTTTAATCAACACACTCTCTCTAGCTACTCTCAATGGATGAAACCCCATCGCAAGGTTCAATTGAGAGAACACCTTCGCGCCATAGAGCTGACTGAACAAGCTATCAATAAGCAGGAGTGGATACTTGTTTATCTTCTCATTCAGCTCGCGTTAATCAACAAACAACCTCAAAGAGCCGTTCGCCTTAGTGGCTAACATTATATGTGCATCCCACTCATATATGCTACTATGAATGAACCTTTGCTCAATAGGTACTCCGCTCACACCTTTAGTTTTCTCTACTCTTTAGGCATCATATGCCTTGAAGGCATAACTACTAGTCCAACACCTCTAACCAGATCGATATAGAACTCTATCCCTATATGGTGGTAATCCGATCACCTCATCGAATGTTTCCGAACATTCTCTAGCTACAGACATAGATGACAACTCGTTGTATGGGAGATATAGCTAATATAGAAAGCTAACCATCACCTCATCACCAGTTAGGTAGCCGAACACCACCTTCCACTCATCGTCAGTCCTTATCGTCACCAACGGCCTCTCACAATCCACCACTATTTTGTACTCCTTCAGCCAGTCCATTCCAAGACTAAAATACCAAAGTCAATTAAACCCAAAACAAATTTATAATAGGCAAACAAACATCCATGACTCGATAAGGCTAAGTATAGACAAACCATGTATAGGCTGGTTGAGCGCTCAACTGGGTCTGTTGTAATTTTAAAAATCTTAGTCAACTATTTCGAATCTCAATATCAATCTATCTATCAAATCACTAGATATGAAGGAATATGAAATTTTGACATTGAATAAAACACGTATGGAAATGCCATAAGTGGAAAACATACCTCAAATGGTAATGCTATTTCCCTTCTCTTTTGACGATAGAGCAATCGATGAAATCGGAATGGCATTTAATGCATATGCCTTCATGGTTTGTCCCCGTTTAGTTGGTTCAGGTTATCCTTCTACATAGCATATAGGCTCTAATGTCATAAAGCCTTTTCAATCAACTTCTCAAATCTCTCGTCAATATGACCAATTAATCGCTTCCCAAGATGATCACTTAACCTAATGATAACTTTTCATTCTTTCTGAGTGGAGTATCAATGAAAGATAGACCATACTTCGATAGCACATCGAATTCGACCACATACTCTGACATAGGCACATTAGCTTACTTCAAGTCGACGAACTTCCTAAACAACATCGAATTCTGAGAAGTCGAGATAAATTTCTCTTTGAAGTGAACTATGAGCTGATCCTGAGTAAAATGATCCTCGAGAATCGAAGCTATAAAGGCACTCCATCAGTTCATTGTTCGTCCCTGGAGTCATCTAGAGGTCAATTTCTACCTCATCGCATCATCTAACTTCAAGTCATCAAAGATCCTTTTGCATATATCAATCCCATCCCGTACCTCAATAGCCGACTCCATTCCAAGGAACGGTCTGCCTCCTAGACTCACGTAGTCTTTGTACAGCTTAGCAAAGTCGACTCTAGGCATTTTCACTAGAGCACCATAACTATTTGGAACAACTTGGGCATTCCATATAATGTTTCGCACCATCTTAGCAAACATATTCTATAAATCAAGATTAGCTGTCTTCGATCATGCCCACTCCTCTACTTTAGAGATGGAGCCAATAACATCATTTCTCATATGTCAGATCACTCTTAATATATAATAAGAATGGTCGACTCTCATCAAGAAAACTACATCAATGTTCTCATGTGTGCAATATAACTTATATACTATATACTATTATATAGTTTCAAAAACCAAAATATATAGCAAATACGCACTCACTCAAACATAGGTACACTCTCGATCCAGTCTAAGGTGACAACTCCTACCCTATCTCTACTGGATTACGATGTCAATTCGGGTTATTCACGTAACCTAAGCTTTGATACAAAGTGTAACGACCACCCTACACCTTCGTATAATCGAATAGTTTGCTGCTCATATAACCAAACTAAGCAAACAGGCATACATTCTATCAATAAGCATACATACATCTATCATAGCCTACATATAATATATATATATAACACGACTATATCAACCAATATAGAGATTCATATCAAAAGTAGCCTAAATATGGTGATTTCCTAAAAATAGTCGTCAATACGAAAAATTGTCATATTCAATTCAAAACCATTTTTAAACACTTTAAATTCTTTTATAAAATGAGATGTAGGTTTATATATAATAAAAATCACATTTTAAATTTAGAAATCATCTCAAAACGTCGTTTAATACTATACTAACCATCATAGTATGATGAGAGACAATATCATTCACCTTAACAAAAGCTGACCAAACTAATGTCAAATCGTAAAGCTCTCCATTACGAGCGCAACGCAAGAAACCACATCCAAAACAGACCTCGTATGCAAAAGATATGAATTAAATACGAATCGTTATTAATAAAATAATTAATTCACTAATTAAAATACTTACTACCTTAACTAGCTGCTAATACTCCTTCTTCCCCAAAGTGATACGTATAGGAAACGTGCACACCCAAAACCCACTTGTTTGACATCTTCTCTCCTCCATATCTCCTTCATTTCTTGACGAATCGATGAGCAAAAAATTATAGCACGTCACTCTACACATCCTCTTCATGACACACCCGGACATGTTACACTTGACCTACCTGATGAAAATGCAACCTCTAGCCAAGCCTATCCCCGGCAAACGTTGTGATTTGACTGCCTAGGCCGAAGCTCCGGCGGTTAGTGCCTAGAGTTGCACATCGCGAAGGGAAGTACAACAGCACTCACCTCGTCGCCCAACTCCGCGTATTTCTCCTCCACGACATAACCCTAGTTTGGAGCACCCTTCTGTGGCCATCACCGAACACGTCCAAAATGGTACCAGAGGTACTCCTCTCTAAGAATCCAATGCACCCTACGGTGTCTCTTAATTCTTTTCGAAACTCTTAATTTAATTAATGGGAAGGGTTTAAAGGGAGGCAGCCATTCTCAAGCAATGGAATAGTAATGTGAAAGACTGGGAGAGGGGTAGGGTTTACTTATATTAATACCATATTATTATTATTTATTTGATATCTCAAATAAACCATTGTATGTTTCCAGCTCATACGACCACGCGGCGCATCCGATCGCAACGAAACTCATCGGCGTACATCACCTCATTTTTTCGGTCCCAATGGTATAAATTTCATCCCTATTCGAGACAGTGCTATGGGATGTTAATTTCGCGCACTTCGAGACCGTTTTTACCGTCGGAGCGTTCGATCTCCAAATATAGTGATATTTATATTCATTTTAATTTGCAACCTCGATCCGAACTCAATAGAAGTGATCTCGACTCCTAATTTAATGTATGTGAAAAATCATATTTTTAGGACATTTAATTAGTTAATGATTCAATATTTAAATCAATTATTTAAATATTGTGATGGTCCACCTCTATACGCATACTATCCAACGGTATTACTAAGCAATACCATCAAATAGTATGAAGAATGAGAGTATATGGGGTACATTTGTATATATTCTTTTGGGCTACTACTGGTGCATATTAAAACATCTAATAAAAAATTCACTTATACATATACAGTATCAGCAAAAAGCAATAAACACGGGTGCCTCAAGGATAAAACAATACATAATATATACAGTGAATTACAGAGAACACGGAGTCCAATGCGGTGATGATATATAATAAAATGTATGCATATATCCATAATACACATCGAATAAGCTGACATCAAAACATCAAATACACGAATATAGGTATATCTCAAGTGTACACAATGACAACATATATATGATTATATCCTAGCATTCATCTATGCTCAACATCCATAAATTGGTCATCTCGTCCATGAATTGATCTCTTGGATTGACCCAAGTATTATATAAATAACACGGGTCAGAATATGTCTAAATCATAGCGTTAACAAACATAGTTGAAACAATACATACTAGGATAATAATCGTGATTACATAGTATATCAACTCATGTTAATGATCACACCGTAACATACACACGCTAATATATATATATACACATACATATACATATATATATATGCATGGGTTACAATTACAACATCTTACAAAATCACCGAACTATCTCATAATATAAATATCACCAAACCATGCGTAAAGATGTCATCACCCATATAAACAATTCAAAAAAAATCAGAAATACTATATCTAATGGATGAATCATCCATATCACATATCATCATCATAGAAAATGAAATCATCAAGTGAATTGAGCTAGCACACAGTAATGCCCAATGTAATATCATAAAATCATATAACCAAAAGATAATGCAAGATAGCCCATTAAATCATCCAACCGATATCTAATACTATACAACCCATAAAGATAAACTATCACAATCAATAAACAAAGGGTATCTCTAAAATATCAAACAAGAAGAGTATGGGCATACGGGGACTAACTACACTTTAGTCGCATAATCTCTAGTACAGCTAACTCATTGGGTAGTGAATAATATATGCCAATCCACCACACGTACACATACCAGAACCAGACGAGACTGATAGGCATATTTGCTCCAAGAGACTACACACATAACTTGTATAACCCGTATTTTACATATCATATGACCATAAAATTTTCTTATTTTATTCGTATGAGATTGTATGATTCTATAATTTCAGGATATGACTCTTAGGGATATTTTACACATCCATGATTATTTTTTGAATTTCAATGTGACCATTTTGACCCTGAACACCTTTTTGAGCTATAATTTTTGATAGGAGTCAAATTAGGGTCTCAACGTACACTTTAGTCGCATAATCTCTAGTACAGCTAACTCATTGGGTAGTGAATAATATATGCCAATCCACCACACGTACACATACCAGAACCAAACGAGACTGATAGGCATATTTGCTCCAAGAGACTACACACATAACTTGTATAACCCGTATTTTACATATCATATGACCATAAAATTTTCTTATTTTATTCGTATGAGATTGTATGATTCTATAATTTCAGGATATGACTCTTAGGGATATTTTACACATCCATGATTATTTTTTGAATTTCAATGTGACCATTTTGACCCTGAACACCTTTTTGAGCTATAATTTTTGATAGAAGTCAAATTAGGGTCTCAAACTAGTTTCATTGCTTCAGGATGATGGCTTCCCATTCCATAAAGTGATACAATAGAAAAACGGACCTACGGTTAGGAGGTTATGCCTGTTTTAATTTTTAACAACTACTATTAGAATTAGTTTGTAATTAATTAAGCCCATTTGTGAGCCCATTAATCAAGTTAGAGATCGTTATAAATAGACAATTAAAGAGCCAAATTAAAACTTTTCACTCTTTCCTAAATCAGATCTAAACCCCTAGTAACCCTAAATGCATCTAAAATCACCCAGATTATTCTCTAATTCAAACTAAACTAGAGATTAGTAAATAAATCGTTAGAAATTAGAGATCATCGATTTGGTTGATTTGCATTGCTTTTGATCGCTATTCATATTGGATCCACACTCAAATTGGTTGAATGTGGTAATTGGTGAGTGGTTTATGCCTTCTCATTATCCTATGCATGCTTATATACTAGAATTATGGGTTTTGACATGATTTTGTTCCTAAAAATTCATTTCTGACCTTAATTACATGTTAACATATGTTTATGACCTAAATTGATGAATTTTAACATGGTTTGTAGAAATGAATTTTAATTCACCTTGTTCATATTCATGTGCTCATCAATTGATGGACCTGTATACCCTGGACCAGTGGCTTTAAGTCTACTGTCTAGCTTTGGGCTATGAGACACATATCGAGCTTTGGGCCACATGATATATGAGTACATGGAGAACAGGGATTTCCATTAGTCCCTGGAATGGTGGTCATACGAGTTATCATATATTCAGAGCACATGAAGTGATAGTTAGGATTTGGATGCTATAGTTGCTATGATAGATATGATTGCTTAGTTGCTTTCTTTAGTAGGCTATCACTCGGAGATATCACTGGGGGTAGGTATTAGAGATAGGAATACTGGAAGAGCTGATATCTTATTTGAGTTTTGTACTCTTAGGATATAGTTGAATATCGTATTATATTGTTATGTGCTAACTCTTTGATTGTAGAGATAGGTCATGTATGGTTGTGTACCTCTGTTCCTTACTATATTTACCTGCATAGCGTTCCCAAGGTTTATGCTTTGCTTCTTATTATCGTGGGTACCCTTAAATAAGTAGACAAGATAATAGATTAAAGTGATGCAGTAGATGTTCGGAGGATGAGTTGGATGGAGCTATCTCGTATTATATAGTTATATGGATTCTATGCCTATTCAACTGTGCAGCACTGGGCAGCTTTAGCAGAGACTGCATATTACTTGTATTTGAGACAGTTTTTGGGTTTGTTTCCATTATATATATACTCTATGACATTTGATGTATAACTCTATGGATATTATACTCTGATGATTTGTTCACATTGTTATTAGTGCCTCTTCTATTGTATATATGGTATTATATTTTGTCTATGCATTGCGAGATATACGAAAAGTTATATGCAGTGTTTATTTTATTTCAACTCTGATGATCATCCTATATCGGTCGGGCATGACTACAGCGCAGTATTTATACACTATTATTGTCGGTGGTATAAGGCGGTCGTTACATTTGGTATCGAGGCTTTGGTTACGTGATTAATCTGAGTTGGTACCGTGATCCAGTAGAGATGAGGAAGGGGTTATTGCATTAGACTTGATCTAGAGTGTGTATATACGAGAGAGTTTGTACTTGGTATATATTTTGATTTTTAAAACTATATAGTAATATATTATATAGTATAAGTCATATGCACTTGGGGTGATGATTATCTTTCTATATTTGCTTAAGGTTCCACAGGAGGGATTATCATCTATGCCTATCGCCAGAAAATATCTGTACATCTTTGAGGAACTGACCGGATTGCCACCGCATAGAGAGATCGAGTTTGAATTCACTTAGTGAAGGAAGCCAAGCCGATAGTTATGTCTATAAGGCATATGGCACCTAGAGAGCAGAAGGAATTGGAGGTGCAAGTGAATAGCCTGTTGAGGAAAGGGTACATTCGAAGAAGCATATCCGAGTGGGGCACACATATTGTGTTCATAACTAAGGTGGATGGCTCTTTGTGGTTGTGTTTGGATTATCCTGAGCCGAATAAAGTGACAAAGAAGAACAAATATCCATTTCTGCTATTGATGACTTGTTTGATCAGATGCACGATGCGAAGGTGCACTCTCATATTGATTTGGAAATAGGATTTCACTAGCTTAGAGTAACGAAGGAGAGTGTGCCTATTATTGCGTTTTGTGCGCCATTAGGTTTTTACGAGTGGTTAGTGAGGCCATTCAGGTTGGCCAACGCTCCAGCATACTTTATGGATTTCATGAATTGGGTTTCCAAAGACCAGCTGAATAAATTTTGCTTACGTTCATGGATGATATTTTGATCTACTCCAGAACTGAAGAGGAGTACAACACGCACTTGAGGATTGTATTAGAAATATTATGGAAGCACAAGTTGAGAGCGAAGTTCTCTAAGTGTCACTTCTAGAAAGAAAAAGTGAGATTCTTGGGTCATGTCGTTACGGGATAGGGCATAGCAGTGGATCCTGCGAAGGTGGCAGCGGTCCAAGTTTGGAATCGACCCAAGAATGCTAAGATTGTAAGGAGTTTCCTAGAATTGGTAGGATATTATAGACGCTTCATCAAGAACTTCTCAAAGGTAGCAGCACCATTGACTAATTTGATGAAGAAGAATCAGGCTTTTGTTTGGGATGCAAAGTGTGAGCATGCATTGTGAGTCTGAAAGAGAGAATGATGAGCGCACCAGTGTTAACCATTCCAAGTGGAAATGAGAAGTTGATAGTGTATCCAGATGCCTTTGGTACTGGAATGGGTGCGGTATTGATGCAGAAAGGAAAAGTTGTTACCTATGCTAGTCGACAACTAAAGCCACATGAAAGAATTATCCGACTCATGATTTAGAATTGGCAACGATAGTTTTTTGCTTTGAAGATATGGAGGCATTATCTGCTAGGAGAAAGGTTTAAGCCATTCCCGGACCACAAATCCTTGAATTACCTTTTCTCTTAGAATTAGCAATGGTGGTTAGAGTTATTGGCCTCTTATGATTTTGGTACTTCTTATACTCCAGGAAAAGGGAATGCAGTCATCGATGCATTGAGTAAAAGACATGCTGGGTTGGAGCAATGTTCTTGGAATGGAAGGAGATTGAGTATATAGCTCGATATGATTTCAGAACTCATTGCGAGTTGGAACCAGAGATGTTAGCAAGTTTGTCTATTGTACTTACTCTAATTGAAAGGATCGGTACTAGTTAGTAGTGAGAGGCTAAGTTAGCAGAGATCATAGCAAAGATAGTAGAAAGAGTAGAATTTGAAGACATGAAGCAATACAAACTCAACCGAGAAGGCTGGCTTAATAAAGACAGGAGGGTGTTTGTTCCCGATGTTAATGAACTATGAGATGAAGTGCTAAGAGTGTGTCATCATTTCAAATCAATTATTCAACCCGGTGGCAACAAGATGTATTGAGATATGAAGTATACTTACTGTTGGGAAGGTATGAAGAGGGATGTTGGGGCATTCATCTTGAAGTGTATAAACTGCCAATTGGTAAAGGCAGAACAGAAGAAACCTAGTGGATTGCTGCAACCACTAGATATTCCTGAGTGAAAATAGATGCAAGCATCAATGGACTTTATAAATGGGCTGCCAAGGGCTTAAGCAGGGTACGATAGCATTTTGGTCGTAGTTGATTAGTTGACCAAGAGTGCAAGATTTATCTATCAAGTCAAATAGAACAGCATCTAAGCTGGCAAAGTTGTATGTAAAGTGAATAGTATGATTTCAAAGTATGCCAAAGAGCATTGTGAGCGACCGAGACTCGTTTTTCACCAGTGGGTTTTTGGAAAAGCTTACAAGAGGCGTTAGGGATCAAGCTTCATCTTAGTATAGCTTATCACCACAAATAGATGGGAAAACCAAAAGAGTAAATCGTATATTGGAAGATCTCTTATGAGCATGCGTTATAGATTTTGGAGGCTCATGGAACGATCATTTGCAGTTAGTGGAGTTTGTATATAATAATAGTTATCAATCGAGTATTGGTATGGCACCATATGAAGCATTATATGGACGACCATGTAACGCTTCTTCATGTTGGTGGGAAGTGGGCGGGAAACTGATACTTGGACCAGATACGATTAGAGAGACTTCAAAAAAGATTGAGATCATTCGACAATGAATGAAAGCTGTTCAGGGTCGACAGAAAAGCTACATTGATAAGAGACAAAGTGGTTTAGAGACTTATGTTGGAGATAGGGTTTTTGTGAAGGTTTCTCCTCTAAAGAAAGTAGTTTGATTCGGTAGAAAAAGGAAGTTGGCACTGAGATTCGTAGGTCCTTTTCCAATAGTAGAGAGGATTGGGAAGTTAGCGTATAGGGTTGACTTAACTCAGAAGATGCCGGTCATGCAAAACGTTTTTCATATCTTCTATCTACGTAAATTTGTGCACAACTCAGGCGTGACAATTAGATCAGATCAGTTAGAGGATGTTGAGGTAGAACCAGAAGCTTTTAAATCTCATAGACCAGTTCGTATTGTTGGGTACGGTACGAAACAGCTTAGAAGAAAGTCGGTGAAGTTGATTAAGGTACAATGGAGAAGGAGTGATGACCATTATACGTGGGAGATTGAGGAGTGCATGAGGACTAAGTGTCCGGAGCTATTTGATTGGTATGACCCATCGTTTATTGTATCCACTTTCACCATTGTATATTATATTTGATAGATTAGTATTCCGCATGCTAGGATAAGTTCACTATACTATTGGTTGCATGGTTGCATGGTTGCTTGTTTGAGGTGTTTGATGGTTGCTTATGAATTGATAGGCATGCGGGATAACTATGGTTGTTTATACTTTGGCTTGTTTGGGGATTAGGGGGCGAAATTCCAAAAGGAGGAAGAGTGTAACGACCCGTATTTTACGTATCGGAGGATCATAAAATATTTTTATTTTATTTTATGAGGTCATATGAATCCATAATTTTGGGATACGTCTCCTAGGGACATTTTACATACCTATGGTTTTTCACAAATTTCTGTGTCGCCATTTTGACCTTGAAAACGTTGTTTAGTCTATAAATTTAGACATGAGTCAAATTAGGGTCTCAAACTAGGTTCGTTATTTTAAGATGATGGTTTATCATTTCGTAGAGTGGTCATAATACAATAATGGACTTACGGTTAGGAAGTTTTGCCTATTTTATGTTTTTATAGCTGCTGGCTAGAATTAGTATGCAATTAATTAAGCTCATTAGTGAGCCGTTAATCTAATTAGAGATCACTATAAATAGAGGGTTGAAGAGCCAAATTAAAACTTTTCCCTCTCTACCAAATCAGATCTAAACCTCATTAACTCTAGATTCGTCCAAAATCACCCAAATTACTCTCTAATTCAACCTAAATTAGAGATTAGTGAATTTATCGTCCAATAGAAATTAGGGATCATAGATTTAGTTTATTTGCATTGCTGTTCATATTGAATCTACACTCAAATTGGTTGAATTTGGTAATTGGTGAGTGGTTTATGCCTTCTCACTATCCTTTAGAATGATAGGTTTTGACATGAATTTGGTCCTTAAAATCATTTTCTAACCATAATAACATGTTAGCATATGCTTATGACCTAGATTGATGAATTTTAATTTGATTTGTAGAAATGGATTTGTCATTAACCTTTTTCATTTTCATATGTTCATCAATTATTTAGATTTGGACTAGAGTATGTTTAATTGCTATAATTCTATGAATTGTTTGTTAGAGTGGATGTAATTACATGTTATTCCATGTTTGTATGTTATGCTTTGACGTTGTTTGCTAGTGTTTTGGATGTTAGGTAGATAGGTTGATGAATTGGGAAAATCAGAGGCAAAGTTGGTTGGAATTGGACGAGACTTGGTAGCATGGGAGGAGCTTGCTGGAAAATTTTCATCTCAAAATTTGCTAAGGGTATAACTTGGTGCCGTGTTATATAACCTAGTGACGAGTTATAACGGTTGGTTGGAATTGAACGAAACTTGAAGGAAAGGCTCTGGAGCATGGGAGGAGCTTGTTGGAATTTTTTGCCTTAAGATGAGTTGAAGTTACAATTCGGGGTCGTGTTATCAACTTAGGTTGGCGATGAGTTATCAACTTAGGTTGGCAACGAGTTATCAGGTTGGGTTGGCGACGAGTTATAACGGTTGGTTGGAATTGAAGAAATTTAGAGGAGAGGCTCTGAAGCACGGAATGAGCTTGCAGAAAAAATCATGGCTCTAAATTCACTAAGGATATAACCCGGTACCGAGTTATCTATAACCTGGTACCAAGTTATCTATAACCCGGGGCCTAGTTATAATGGTTGATCGGAATTGGATGAAACCTGGAGGAGAGACTATGGAACATAGAAGGAGCTTGCATGACAAATCGTGCCTCAAGAAGAGTTAAGGTGATAGGTTGGGGCCAAGTTATGGGGGATAGGTCAACGATGAGTTATGATGTAACTCGTATGGGTTGGTCGACTTGATGGATTGAAGGAGCATAGCTAGTAGAGGTTGTCTATGAGAAGATGCAGGAGATTGGCTATGTGTTGGAAGCTATGATGATTTGTTTCTAAAACTTGAAGATGGAGCTTTAAAGTGAAGGCCAAGTTGGTATGATGGATAAGTCAGGGTCTAAAGCATCTGGGAGTAGAGTACTAGAAGCATGGAAGGAGAGTTAGCCAAAATTGGCTGAGTCTATGAGTTGGTGCCAAGTTAAGGGCATAGGTCGACATCGAGTTATCACGATGGGTTAGGTGATAGTGGAACTTCTAGGGACTAGAGTAGAGGTCTTGTAGATTGTGCTGGAGGTGTTGGCTCGTTCGCATCAAGGTTGGATGGCAATGTAACAACATGATGAAAACTAGAATCTTCGGTTTGTGACTCGAGGTGGGAGTAGGTACCGAAGAAAGCGGCTCGATAAACGAGGGAGCCGTAGAATGGAGAACGTGGTATGTTCCAGAATAATGGAAACTAGATTGAGAAATTGAAGGGCTTGGATCCAAATGGAGCAAAGGAGGGCTCATATGAGTATGTGCAAAGGAATCGTTGATGCTCAGAGTGTTTTCTTGTGTACTCAAAGTAGGGGTATTGTAAGTGGGGACGTGCATGGGTTAATTGAGGGACCTGTATACCCTAGACCAGTAGATTTGGGTCTAGTAGCTAGCTTTAGGATACGAGACGTGTATCAAGCTTTGGGCTACGTGATACGAGAGTACATAGAAAAATGGGATTTTCATTAGTCCCTGGCATGGTGGCCATATGGATTATCATATATTCAAAGCATTACTAGAATTTCTTAATGGATGCTATGGTTGCTATGATTGCTTAGTTACTTTCTTTAGTAGGCTGTCACTCGGAGATATCATTGGAAGTAGGTATTGGAGATTGGAATACAGGAAGAGCTGATATCCTTATTTGAGTTTTGTACTTTTATGATATTTTTGAGTAGCATATTATATTATTATGTTCTAACTCTTTGGTTGTAGGAAAAGGTCAGGTATAGTCTGTGTACCTCTGTTCCTTACTGTATTTACATGCATAGCATTTTGAGATTCATTTACCGCTCACACCAGATTGTTGTTTGACCCAAGGTTTTATGCTTTGCTTCTTATTATCTTGGATACTCTTAAATGAGTAAACTAGATAACAGGTATAGGTGATGCAGGAGCTATTTGAAGGACGAGCTGGATGGAGCTATCTTGTATTATATACTTATATGGATTCTACGCTTATTCCTCTATGCAGCACTAGGAAGCCTTAGCAGTGATTGTCAATTACTTCTATTTGAGACAGTTGTTGAGTTTGCTTCCATTGTATAAACTCTATGACATTAGATATATAATTTCATGGATATTATACTCTGATGATTGGTTCATATTGTTATTACTATCTCTTCTATTGTATATGTGATATTATATTTTGTCTATACACCGTGAGATATACGACATGTCATATGCTGTGTTTATTTTACTTCAACCCTGATGATCATCCTCTATCGACCGGGGACGACTACAACGTACTATTTATACACTAATGGTACCGGTGGTACAGGGCGGTCGTTACATAACTGGCAAACACGACACACATGCCTGTCTAGCATGGCTCCTACAGTCATCGGTTACCATTACCTCTCTCTGTCCAGTATCATGACAATGATCCACCATAGGCTCGACAGCGTGTTGCCTCTTCGATCATGACTGTTGACATGTGCCCCTATGGTAACTGACTGTTGGCATGTGTGACAAAAAGGGGCTACACATCATCGACACACGTCTCTTTACACTTCTGACACACGGCTATAAGAAATAGGTGTCACGGATCCAGGACGAGACCAGCGCAATCAGGCTACCAGGTGGATAGTGGCCAATCTGGTTCATTCCGGAACCATAAAGAGAGCTGGACAAAAGTGAATGACATATAGTACTCGTATCCTATATCAACATATAGCTTTAGACGTTAGTCGACACACGGCTTTGTATAAGTCAACACATGACTATGATTTACTAGATCTCTAATCCCTCGCTGAAATACGGCTCTACCCATGTGCCTACACATGACTATAATAAACTCCAGCTGCAAAGGGTATCACAAAATACACATGAGTGTATCACCATTTGAGTGACATCTACTTACAATGAATAATCAAACAAACAACATAACAGCGTCCTATACCACTGCACATTATTCGAATAATTATTCAATTTTCATAAACAATGCTTAATCCACTCTAGATATCTCTATATAACAAGTCCGATGAACAATCGGAAAAGTGTTACCGAAATTCCCATACCAGACGGGGATCACTAAACCGTTTACTCAAATTACTCGTCGCATAGAAATAAAATCAAATATAAGGATGTCATCACCGTATCATATTAAATCATCAACCAAATCAATATTAACGATGAATCACTCAAACCATCAAAGCCAACATAAAGAAGATAAATAAGCAAAAGCTAATATAGAATTAGATATTCAATTAACTATAAATAAACGAATTAATACCCAATAAGGAAACATTCACAACATATAAATTTGTACAACAAAATTAAAATTAGTAACGGATTATAAATAAAAAGTATACATATATTCTAAATTTAACCTGATAATTCACTAAACTCAAATATAATATAGGGATAGTTTGGCTCATATCCCTAACAAATTTTAAAATAGATAAAACATCCTTCACAGCCAACATTTACATTTCCGCTCCCTATTTTCAAATTCACGCACGCAAAAAGTCCCAAATACCCTTTATGTTTTAAACTTTTCAAACGTGTATAACTTTATTTACAAAAACCGGATCAACATATCGTTTTCACCAAAAAATCACAAATTTTATGATCTTTAAAATGAGATTCATTGTTGATACCAAAAATTTATATTTGTATTAAAGGTGCAATTATTTCAAATATTTGCAGACAATTCAGCAAATATTGAACATTTCGATTTTTTTTTCAAATTTATAAAATTGCACAAAATTGCAGATATTTCTGCAACTATATGGTATAGTTGCAGAAATATCTGCAACTATTGCATATAGTTGCAGACATTTCTGCAACTATTGCAAATAGTTGCAGAAATGTCTGCAACTATTGCGTATAGTTGCAGAAATTTCTGCAACTATTGCGTATAGTTGCAGACATTTCTGCAACTATTGCAAATAGTTGCAGAAATGCAACTATTGTAAATAATTGCAGAATTGTCTGCAACTATTTGCAATAGTTGCAGATATTTCTGCAACTATTGCGTATAGTTGCAGACATTTCTGCAACTATTGCATATAGTTGCACAAATGCAACTATTGCGTATGGTTGCAGAAATGTCTGCAACTATTGCGTATAGTTGCAGAAATTTCTGCAACTATCGCATATATTTGCAGAAATTTGTTGCGATTATTTATAACTGTAAATATTAAGAATATCATATTTCATAAAAAAAACTTGATTCGTCTTCAATTTAATTGTTGTTTTCCATTTAAATCGAAAAATAAGAAAAAGAATTAGAGCTCGCAGTGAAACGCAGGGGTAATTTGGGGAATAAATTGGCTGAAAACAAAAACAGGGACGTAGAATATATATTTTTTATGACAGGGATCCGCTTTGAAATTAAGTTCCATTTTAAGGATGTGTGACTAATTTTCACTATAATATATTCTATATAACAAATAATTTCTCAATCCTTTATACAATTAATCGATTATTAAATATTTATTAAAAATATTAGAAAACTCAATTCTTTTCTTTGATAATCCAAAATGATTTGGAAACTAAATATAACTCATAAGAATCAATTCATAATTTTCTATAACTAAATACTATTATAAAACAATTTTATAAAATATTCAAATCAATTTATATACATTCATAATCAATTAAGTATATTTACTAAAATATTTGCTTGATACTAACCGTTGTATAAAATAATGCATGCTCATGGACATAGATTACATAAAATTTCACAAACACACACATTAATCAACTCACACATTACTAAATGATAGGCGCATGCAAATTGTCCTAATGTGGCTGTTGGCATAATGCATCCGCATAATGACAGGAGCATGCAAAAATAAAAAAAGGCAAAGAATTTGCCACTACTAACTGATTCCTAATGAGGTAAACAGACTGCTGCTAAAGTCCTAGATTTTCAAGCTGCAAGAACAAAACATGATCAGGGCGAGATGAACTTTAAAGGTAGCTGCTGTTTTAACCAAAATTGTAGCCGGCATGTCCAAGTTAGAAAGGGAAGATAACTCAACGAAACTCAAGGATTCATAACATAGTAAGGATGTTATATTGCATCAACAAAGTACGCAAATGCAATATATGTGTGTGTTTGCACACACGCACGCTACTCAAATAACACACTCATACATAAATACACGTATGGACACCACTCACATATAAATATATACTGTCACGAACACACTAACACAGATCACCAAAATACACACGCACACTAGTCTCACACATCCATAATTTCTCCCACACAACACCACAATATCACACACACATAAATATACACATAGAGAAACCCATTCATTTACGCACTCTTCACAACATAGACACCATGCATTACACACACAAACTCATATATATACACAACACCCACATACATAGATAGTCGCACACACCACACATACATATGAACATACACACAGTACACACACAGAAATATACATACATATATATATAGTTAATATCCGATAATATCACCGATATATGACATATTGCTCCTAAGCCGATACATTTTCAAAATATCGCTTAAAATATCATTACCGATATATCGCTCAATATTTACCAATATATTGCTCTGATATTTAAAGTAAAATACCCAATATTTTTTAATAATATCATTTATTATTGTATGTATTGGAGAACATGTATTTACAAATAAATTCTTCACATTCTCAATATTTGTTTGTTGCGTGTGGTGAATGACAATATATAGATCATACTAGAAATCTTAATGCACTAATTTTTTGTTTTAACCATACAGTTTTACTCTTCTTGATTAGTCTTTAAATAAATAAAAATCTACTTATTCCGTTATTTTATATATTCTATTTTCCGTGAAGATTTTACCACTAAAAACAAAATCATGAAAGAGCTACATCTCTTTTTAGTTATTTTTTGTTCTCCGTTTCTAATTAGCAGGTTAACTTATGAAAATTAATTTTGTTAGTTATTATCATGCACTAAGAACTAAAAGTTGCAGAGCAGTAAAGTTGCATATTTAACATTTCAATATGTAATGAGCCAAAGTAATTGTTACCAAATCAACATTGCTTATTTGATAAATTAAGTGAAAATGAAAACTATGAAACTATAGTTATGCTTTTTTTGGAAAAGTAATATAGATGATTAAATGACTGAAGAAACAACTAATATAGTGTAAAAATGAATAAAATAATAAAGATGTATAGTATGAATTTCTCGGTTTTTATAAGCCTATATTATGACTTGTATTTAATAGAATATCTTAGTAAACGAATTGTAATTAGTAAACTATACGCAATTAGTCTTTGATAGTAATTTGACATTATTTATCCAAATATTTGAGAAGTAAACATCAATATAACATTATAACAGTACAATATCATTTATAACATATTCTACACATCTTTGATATTTTACCGCTGTTATTCGATATTATCATGATATATTAAAATATTTAATATCAGCACTTGACCGATACACACCCGATACCGATATTAACTACTTATATACACACACACGCGCAATTGCTTGCACATACACACCCAGGCATACAACCTGAACCCAGAAGAATGTACAAATACACACACAAAATGCATTAAAGCAAGACAATACAAACAACGCACACACTATATACACACACGCACAATGTTGAATTGCACCAGGCTTCATCCAAGCACACACATGAGAAAACATGCACACATACCAGGAAGAACACACGCACTCAACACGTACACAAGCACGAGCTAATACACACTCACAAACATTCACACGTAAGCATAAAATCTCCAACACATGAACACAGCCCTACACTTACAAACCCACACAAACAAATGCACACGCACACAATAGCATATGCACGCACGTAGGTGACACCTATGCACAGGGCCGGCTCCAGGGCTAGGCGGAGCAGGCCGCCGCCTTTGGCAACCCCCCTCAAAGGGGGCAACGATGGAAGAAAGGCATGGTACAGGTGAATATTAACTTGTAAACAAATAGGCGTTGGTGACTTTTGATTTACAAAGGTTTAATAGCTTGGATGGTTGTGCACTTGGATCTCATCTTCGAGGTGATTGGTTCAATCCCTGCTATTGATAATTTTTCCCTCACATCCAACTTTTTTTTTCTACCCTTTGCCTAGGGCAATCCATACTATAGAGCCGGCCCTGCCTATGCATCGGTCTTCCATTACCGGTAGACCGGTCCACCAATGCCTGAGCAATACGCTCGAGGCTGTGCGCCTATTTCACCACTTTGGTGGCTCCGACCACCTGATTTCCCCCTTCGACGACTTCCGTACTAGAATTAAGTTACATATTGAAGAATACATGAATGTTGACATAGTTATATGAGTGTGTATACTCACCTCTACATTGCGTCTATCTTCTTCCTCCTCTTGACGAAGCTCTAATCGCTTGCTCACGTAGGTTTATATCATTGTCTGGATGCTCATGCTCAATTTTGGAAGCTTATAATAATTTACTTAACTTGATTTATTAAAGAGGTAGGGTTTGGGTATTGTAACCATTTTTATAGAGTAAATAGACGCTAACGCTAAGGCTATATTTATAGATGGAGAAGAAATGTCGAGAGATGGAAATGTTTGGAAATTGAAACCTTTGGAAAATGAAAATGCAGAAGTCGGGATGGTTAGGTTTAAGGTTTGAGTTAATGGGGTTGTGATGTTCTGCTTTACTTTATTTCTTTATTTTATTTTCTTTCTTTTGTTTTGGCTTATAAAATAATTCTATACAAGCACAAATACAAAGCCGCTTTTATACAAGATTACTTTCTAATAATTTATAACATTGTTATTTATTTTACAAAATTTATTTTCTATAATTTTATTTATTTAATGAACCATTTTATTTATATCATTTATCTATTAATTTCTAAACTATATTAATAAATTTATTCACTTATCAAAATAAACTTGATATTTACAAAATTCTAGTTTATTATTATTTCCAAAGTAATTCATTCGTATTTTCAAATTTCAAAATAATTAATTAAATAAATTGTTAACCCGCTATTGTATTAAAATATTCCTTATCATTCTCTAAATCATCACTAATTATCCTGTTATGAAGTTCCAATATTCTAAAAATAAACTCAAATAATTTATTTAAAATTCCAAACATCCATTTTTTAGTTAATTAAATATTTATTATTAATTACTCTTAAAATCGGGTTGTTACAGACTTCCCTTAACAAAATTGCATCCTTGTAATTTCTTAGGAGAAATCTATAACATAGTTAATAATTCCATGATTGTAAAATATTCTCTTTTAATAAACTTATTATCAATTGAAATTCACCTTATACACAATTCAACATTCAAAATTTAAGTAAACTCCAAAATATTACAAAAAAAATCCAAAATCTTATCAACAAATTCTTCTACTAAAATTTCAATTCATGATTTAATATACAAAATTTTCATTATATTTCTTACCTTTAGAAACATCTTGAAACAAAGTTCTTTTCAATTACTGTTTAACTCTCCTTTATATAACATAAATACTTTAACTAATTAAGATTTAATATTTCCTAAAGTAAGAGGGATGTTTCTTACCAAATAATCCTTTGCTAAATATTTTGAACACAAAATTTGGTTCACTTTATTACATTCATAATTTAATATCCCCAAAAATAAATTTAATACATGTCATAAATATAAGTGTTACTGGTTGGACTAACTCCTTTCTCTTTACTACTCCTACCATTTCAGAAATCATACTTAAAGGAAAAAAATTAATTATATATTGAAGTACATATATTTGTAAATACATAAATACGTCCTTTGATGATTACCCCAGTAATCATCATACACACACACACTATCTCTTATATAGAAAATTACCCTACACTCCCCAGGATTAGGGACTCTAAGTCTCTTCTAAGGTCTCGACTCATGTCTCTTATATACGATGTATTGTTCTGAACCTCCTCTGATACCAACTGTGGTGCCCCACCTCTATACCCATACCATCCAAGGGTATTACTAAGCAATACTGTCATAAAATACGGAGAATGAGGATATATGAGGTACATACGTGTATATTTCTTTGGACTAATATTGGTACATAGTAAAACATCAAATAAATAATTCACTTATTCATACACAGTATCGGTTGGGTTTTTCCTTGTATAAGTGGTACAACCACTATAATCCGGTTTGCATATACATAATAATATTATTTTGCCCGTCCAAAAATAACATTAGTAAAAGTTAGTAAAATGAATAATTTACTGCAGAGAAATTATTCGTGTAAACACAAAATAAAATCTAATGCAAAATTTATGAATGAACTTTTTTGAAAATTTTCATTTTACACCACTATCAATGCACCTAGTGACATGATCCAATATACTTCACTTTGAATGTTCTTGTTTAGCTACCTCTTGTTCAAGCAACACCAAAAACTAAAGATGGTCCGTAAGATCATCTCTAACCGTTTAAACCCATATCATTTAGTTTTTTAAATATTAAGGGTTAAAAGAAAAGGCAATTTTTTAATAGTCAGACACTAATTTAATAGGCTTCTGACTTAAGACATGTTAAAGCGCTTGAAATTGAAATGCCTATTAAATAGTCATTTGAGATCAATTCAGAATTTTGAAGTAGTCCACGAATATGCATGCTCTCTCCTCTTCAAATTGTGAATTTAAGCTTACTTTAGTTGCATGTCCTAAATTATTTATGAATCTTCCTATGACCAAATAATTCAAAAGTTAAAAAAAAAATTAAAAAACAAAAACTGGATATGCGTACAAGATTAGACTACTCAACTATCGTGTTGTTAATTTCAAATCTATTACCAAGGTAAGCACATGTAATACTCATGGGTCAAAACTGTTTGTACTAAATTAAAAATAATATGGATCTCGCTTATTTAAATGTTTAAAATTAAGAAAACAACAAGTTACTTCACTTTTCTACAAAATCTAACTTGTTGTAATTTTTCTATCATTTTCATATCAAATTCTGTTGTTTTAAAAAAATCAAAATTTTCTCTCCATATTTTCTACCTTGAAGATCAAATACTATCATGTTTATAAAAACAAAATAAAATACATAAGAAAATATAATAATTTTTGTCGGCATAAATTGAGAAAATATTTTTGAAAAAAATTCCATATGTTACACTTATGAAGCCTTGTTTGGAATTGGTAAAACAAACCGTACAATTAAACTAAAATCATAATGTAGCCTTAATCCGAACAAATAATACGCTCAATAATGATTGATCAAAAACTTTGATAAAAACATTCCTGACATTCAGCTCATTAGAGACATATGGAATCTAGGTTTCAGCAAATAATAATTGCATAAATAAAACACGTAGGATTTTTTCTTAATAATTGTGAGTGTAATATTTAATGTTGCATACGTGGTAATTAACTGAAGGTATGCCTCAATAAAAATCAACTGCCACGGAGAAGTTTAGGCTTGGCTCATCATCCATCTTTTAATTTCTCTTTGCACCTCATTTTTATACAACCAATAAAAGAACTTTGTTTACTGTAGGAAATAAGCAGAAGAGTGTCAATTTAACTGCATCATGCAAGGGAAAATAAAAAATGAATATCTTAAGGTAGAAAGGAGATCTGTTATCACAACTACTACTTCAGCCAGGTTCAGTTCTAGAACATAAGAATGCAAATACATACTGTTTATTTTCGGTTGTAATTTGAATTCATTTTACTCTTTAAATACTTATTATTACCTGTTTTTTGAAATACTAACAAAAGAACATTTCTTTTTCTATATTGGTTTTTCCAATATAGTTATGTTTATTATATTCTCAAGTTCAAAATGCAATCTTTAAATATCATTCTCCAAGGTTTATACACTCAAGCATTTAGCATTATATTAATACATTTGTGTGATTAACAACTTTTTTTATATTGAAAACCTTATGTAAAAATTAATATTAAAACTTAAGGACTTTAGTTTCGACTTCTTTTAATATCAAAAACAGTTTTATACACATGTGCATTGCACATTCCAGGTACATTAGAAAAAATATTTGTAGTGCTTTCATAGTTTTATAGTAGTATGACAAAACCTTTCAAAATATCTATATTATCCAGAACCATACTCAATCCAGTAGAGCTGCACAAAGCATGGGTTGGGTTGGATTGGACCAAATACTTCAGCCAACCCATATAGGTATGGGTTAAAGATAGTTTAACCCGTATCCGATCGCATATAAGGTTGGATATGGGTTGGATTGAAGTATGGATTGAGTCGGATTTAGCAGGGTTGGGTTGCATAAACATAATAGAAAAATGAGAATTTGAAAGGAAAATAAAATCAAAACGTTCAAAATAGCAGAATTTAACTAGTATAATGTATTAAATATAACTGATTCACTACAACGCACATTTTATTAGGGTTTAGAATTTCAGTATAAAAGATATCACATAGAATTGATTCACGACATATTAGGGTAAGAATTTTATTCCAAACTACATTAAAAATGCATCTAGAAAACTTCTCAAAATCTCTTAATCAATCTTACGTGTTTTGATTGCTTTAATTTTACTTGGACTGACATCAAATATGATATTTTTTTAGTATATTTATATATATCTTATTATAGATTTAACTATTCTAATTTTACATAGGATGATGTGGCTTGAGTTAAAATAGAATTGGATTGAATAAAATATCGCATCTGACCCTTATTTGGTATAGGTTACAAATTGTAACTCATATCCGACCTAAACTACATTGGGTCGGGTTGGCGGGTTGGTGGGTTGGGTCGAGTATGGGTTGTGTGCACCCCAACAACCCAGACAGACCAAATCCATACAGCCAAAGACTATTTCCCACGCCCCCTCATCTAGACAAAACAAATCCACACTCAACCAGGCCTCCAATTTCAGCCTGCCTATTCCCCAATTGCACCCTAGCCGACCCACAGGTCATAGCCCATCAAATAAATGTGGTTCCTCCTATACCCATTACTTTATTTAATGAGACATCTAGTGCAAGTTCTGTGCCAATACCAACAAATATGGCAAAACCTACTGATCTGAACTTAGCTACAAACAATGTCAACAAGAAAAATAAGTAGATTTCACTGTTCCAAACAACAAGAGAGGCCTAAAATCCCAATGGAGAAAATTGTGATAGCTCAAATACCCAAAATAAACAAGAGAGGACATTCCAGTGAACTTGCGGCAGAAAATGATGAATTTGAAGATTGAGATAATTTAGACATTGACTCGGAAAAAGAAGACAAAGCAGGGAAAAGTGATCGAACACCGGTTAGAGCTAATTCTACAAATGACTTGACAATAGAGAGTAGCAGTCTCGAGATTTCTACGAGATTTCACAGTGACTTTGTAAACCCTGCACGTGTGGCTATTAATCCAAAGTGTCCCTACCCATATTCTTAAAGCTCAAGCATAAAAAGTCTCTACCCATAAATCCATGTAAATTAGGTCCATGTTTTGTTAATTTTTACCAAACTGTCCCCTTCCAAAAAATCAGCCCAGCATGGAAATCAGGAGCAAAAGTGGTATAAATTAACCAAAAACTAAAAATAGGGACCTAATTTTCATAACTTTTCAGAAGGGACTATTCTTCCATCATCTTTTAATTCTATGGAATTGACGGTCATTCCTTGACAAAAAAACCTTTATTTTCTAAATAGTGACACTTATAAACTTGCATAGATTATTTATTGACTTTCCATAAATTTCAGTTAGCTGACTTCTTATCATTAGTTTTATACTAAAAAAAGGTGGAGAATTAATCGTTCTTTGTTACATAATATGGAAATTATGCATGTGAATAATAATTTAACAAAGTTATCATATCACATGCTCATCTGTGCACTTTAGCTTTGTTTTTTCCAGGTGATTTCTTATAGTCATTTCGCTACAAAATATTATAATAATTAGGGAATAAAGCGTGAATGTGCATCTTCGCTAAAGAATGTCTTTTCATTTATAACATCAATTATTATAATAATAACAATAATATGAATAATTTAGGAGTAATTTCCATTAAATTACTTTTGTTTTTGGAGTGCATTTATAAGGTTAATATAGATAATGTTATTAAATGTAACCTTATATAGTTTCAGATCTTAAATAAATTACAAGAAATCATCCACATTACAATGACTAATGTTAGCCTGATTGTATGTGATTTTATTTTTTGAACTATTTGTTGGCTTATTGCCATATTTTTATTGAGCAATAAATTTGGTTACTTTTGTGAAATAAAATGTAATATATTTTTTTCATTCCATAGTTATGGAAATAATGAAGTAAACAAAAACCACCAATGTTCTTTAACTTTTGAAAGTAATCTATGATGATGGCTATTAAGTTTTTTTAACCAAATCCATTGGTATGGTAATCAATGATATGTATGTTAATATTACAATTGCAATTGCAATTGAATATTATGGTGATTGTTAATGGCATTTATCAAAATTCAATCATATCATTTAGTATAACTTTTTATCGTGTTATTTATAACATTTAATTAAAGCATTTATCTATGATACTTATTATGGGGATTATGCCATTTATTTATAATGTTTAATACGGTGTGTAATACATTATATTTAAAATAAGACATATGACTATAATTAAATCATGTTTATTACTGTTATAAGTTACATTCTAACAGCGTCATATAGGCATAAAGTGATAATTTAAAATAAATTCAAATGTTTGTTTGATATCCTTATAAAATTAGTCATGCTTATCTAACATTTCAAATGAACTAATTCAAAGCAACATGCCACAAAAGTGACTTCTCTTGTGTAAAATGTTAATAAGTGTGTTTGCTATTTGTGTCATGATTTTTTTATTGTGTAATAATTCTTTTATTAAAACTATACACAATAGTGGCGCAGTGGTAAGATACTTGCTTCCCGGTAACAGGGTCGCAGGTTCGATCCCCGTCTGCCCTACTCCCATTCAAGGCACGGAGATGGGCCTCCAGCTTACCCAAAACTGGGTGGGGGGCATCAAATCTCTGTGCTGGACTGGCTAACCTCCTACCTGTATGTGGTCGGACCATGCAGGTGGGGCTCCCTTCGATTTCATCAGGGAGTTTTATAAAAAAAAAGAATTTGATGATTTAAATTCAACTTTATCCTTATATACACTTTTTTGCTTGTGCATAACATGTGAGAAGGGTTGGGAAAAAACTAAACGCGACACATGTAAATAAGAAAATTAGAAAAAATTGACTTAGTTGTTTGTATACCTTTGAAGAAAATAATGTGATGCACTAGTGAGTATAGAAGATAAATATTTTCATAAAAGGAAAAGGAATAAAAGAGAGCTAGATTAACATAGTAAGAAGACATTAAAAATGATCTTAAAATTATATTAACTGAAGATACGACAGTAAAAAATTATAGAAAATGAGAACTCATGCGACCAACTTCAATCATTTGAGAAAAGACAATAATGATGATGTTGAACATATCATCAAAAACAAAACCAAATTAAGATTCTTATGATAATGGTGAATTTCTCATTACCATACGATTACCAGTCAATCGGTTACCCTTTTTATATTAAAATTAGTATACCAGTATAATTGATGTGGTAACGATAAATTTATCATTTTCTTCTGTAAACATCGGTAATATTTCTTCAAAACCAATAATAGCGGTAATATGTCAGGTTACTGATTTTCTAGACAAACGGTAATTTACCATTACCATTTTGCGGTTAACAGTTTATCGGTATACTCAAGGTAATCGATGGCAAATAGCGCAAGGAATGTGCAATGCATTATAGAGCGCGCTATTTTGTTTACTTTCGTAAATTTTGCATTTTTTTAATATATATACTAAATAGAACTCAATCAGTCATGGTCCATGTATACACAAATATCAAATCACTCATTTATGATCATCACTATTACTTTCTTAAATTTTTTACCCTGCGATTTAATTATGAATCGGAATTCACATTGTAATTTACACCGTAAATTGTCAGCTGGTGCCTTTTACTCAAATTCAAAACTCTAAAACCATGCTTTAAATTCTTAGTATTGTGTCTAAAGTAAATCAATTTGTTTCGATACTTATTTATCAAAACAAACTTCTTAGATGTTTCGTGAATGGAAGAAAAGGTAATATATATTATCAAAACATATTTTTTTAAATGCTTATAATCTAAAATATATATAAGCTGTTAAGTCTTTCATCCAGTCAAGTTGGTATGAAAATCGAACTTGAATCATATACGAATCTACACAATAACTTCATAATATTTGGTGTGTTAGATCATAAATTAAAACATCTATTACTAGGTTAAATGATTATTATTTTTTATGGAAAACAAATTAGAAAATATCATAATTCATTATGCACCAAAATTTGATATTCTGTACTGAATACTTTGCTTTTTTGTACATCCAAAATAAACTGGTCCATAAGGTTATCTTCAAAGTATTTGTCAAGTAGCACTTTTGCATGAGAAATTGAATTTTATAATGTTTCGTCAAATAAAATAATTTTACTTTCAAGAGTTTATTCGAAACAATTTAAAAGAAAATGATGTTCTGCCTTCATATTTTTGCTTTTTCGGTATCAATAACAATGTAGATAACAAAGTTCAATATTGCAAAATATTTAGTTTTATATATTAAAATCAAATTTAAAATGAACTCTTAATGTTACAACGTGGCTACCTATTAATATATCTAGAGAAAAACAAAAATATTAACTTTTTTCATGTAGACGTTTTGAGTATGATACATCTACCAAACATTTTATTTGAAGGAATCATGGTCATTCTTTGTAAATGATTTGGATTTATTGATGAATACGTATGATTAATTATTGTACACATGTCCTAGTTTGTGTCATTTAATTTTATTTGGGTGTTTTCAATATACATACCTAAACAACACAAATTAACACGCTATTTTAGGCTATTCGATATTTTAAGTTTTGAAAAAATAGCGTGCTATATTGGCTATACGTTATAGATGGCACGTGCGCTATTATAAGTTAAATTGCGCACACCCTACGCTATGAGCAATTTTTGTGCTATAACACACGCTATGCTAACTCTGGATATACCAGCCTTCGGTATATCAATCAATCGGTAAAGGTAAAAATAAGTTATTTTAGCTTACTAGTAAAAACGTTACAGTGACATTTTTTGTGAAATAGTAGTAAATGGTAGCGGTGACCCTTACCGCACCAGCCCTAAACCAAAAGGTTTACTATCATTTCAAATGAGATGTGCTAACATTTACAGATAACTCACAACTTAATAAAAAATACTTAATTGTCTATTAAACATCCAATATCTCCACCACTACATGCAAATCAATTATCATGTCATGTGGCCCATTAGCTCAGTTGGTTAGAGCGTTGTGCTAATAACGCGAAGGTCGTAGGTTTGAGACCTGCATGGGCCAATACTTTTATGTTTATTTTACATCATATTTTAACTTCTATGTTTTAATATTATGTTTATTTTAAAACTATTTTAATGTCAACATTATTCTTATTACCGGATTTTAGATAGATGCATTGCATATTCCATATACTTCTTCAGTTGTAATACATTACATTGCATGTGCCATTTCGATTTGAATTATATTGTATCTTCCTGTAATAATTGTAAGACGAAACACCTTTTCTTTCTCTTTTTTTGAGAAAAAGAGGACACCTTTTAATAAGCGATCGTAAATTTTCTAACACGCATTTTATTTAAATAGATACTCTTTACATACACACCAAAAATCGACTTTTTTCCTTCCTCATATTTTTTCCCAATATATTTCTGTTTATTATACTTTCGATTTTGATATGTGCTTTTTTGTATATATGTCAAATAGCAATGTGCTCAAGTCATGTCTACTAAGCAATATGGACGGACATAGGTAGGATGAAATTTACGTTCGAACACTCTTCGAATAGACCAAAACACCTACAAATAAAAAATATCAAACAAATCGAACAAGCATAATTTTGTACAATCACTTGCCCTATTAGACGGTTGAATATCGAATTCGTACGAAATCTACAGACCTAAATAAAAAATGTGTACACGACATGACACGTTCTAGAGTAAAAGTGAGAATTTAAGATGGTACCACAAATATAGGAAAAGAATAAGTAATTCATATACATGTTTTTTTAGATACAAATCAAATATCAAATCCCAAATCAAAGGATATTGCCTTTTATAAGACAAAATAGTTTAAAAATAATTGAATGGCACAAATATTATTAGATGTTAAACAAATTTGAGATGGACAAACTAAAATTGGGGATACAAAATAGAAAAGCATGTATTCTTTCTTTTGAGACACAAATTAGTATATATTGCTTTTTACAAGATATAATCATTGTAAAATGGTTCCTTATTGGTATGAAGCTGAAAACAAAATATTATAGATGCATGGTATGGCTTTTTTTAATGTTAAGCAAAATCCGACATAACATGTGCACATATAGGATGTTTAGCTCCATTGACAATTTCATATTATTTATCCAAGTTTAGAGATAAAAATATTTTCATATTATCTAAGTTTAGAGATAAAAATAGTTTACATGACCAAGCAAGTACTGTATTTACAACTACCACGTGGAACATTAAGAATGAAAAAATTTTGGTAAGTTTAAGCACCTAGAAATGGAAAAGCTGATGTATAGACATTGGCATGTCAACAATAATAACACCTGAAAAGAAAGTGGTTAATGAATATGCTATGGATAACTTGAGAAACATTACAATCAACTCCACAATTGTATGGATATCGGTGTTCTACTTTATATTATACAGTACAATTTTTTAAAAGTAACAAGATTATCAAGTCTTTCCAAAAAAGAAATACCTGGATGCTGGATATTATTTATTAGCTGTTATAGGTGCTGCGCTAACAATCCAACCAATTTGGCATATCAAAACCTTATTGTTAAAGCTAAAAAGGGAGAAACTACCAACAATACAAGTTACAAATTGCTTATATTCTATTTGTTACTGGTGAAGATAATATTGTACTACTAGTTTAAGAAAAGATAAACTATCAACATCATAAGTTACAAATAGTATAAGTATACCATATGATTTGAATTATACCATCTGAACAACAAAAAAATATACACGGCATGAATCATTAGTTCTCTCTAGAAAAGCTGAGAAGGTAAGATAGTTGTATCAGAATTTGGGATAAGAACAAGAAATGGATATATGTGTTTTCTTCTGAGGTACGAATCAAAGGATATTGCCATTTACAAGACAGTCCTTTTATAAGATACAAAAACTGTAAAGTAGTTATACAGGACACTGGGTAAAGTAAATTGAAAATAAAATAGCAAATATACAAGGCATGGCTTTCTTAGATGCCAAAAATATTTTAAGTGACCTAGCAAGTACGGCATTTGCAACTACCATGTGACACACATTTCGAATGAGAAAAGTATAGGTAAGTTTAAAAATCAAGAAATGAACAGGCTATATGTATACAGATTTGCATGTTAACAACAATAACTTGCAAAAAGAAAGTGCTTAATTTAATATAATCTTGAGTAACTTTACCGCTGTAGATAAATTAGTGTACTACTTTGTATTATTCTAAACAATATATTTGTTTGAGTAGTAAGATTACCAAGCTTTTCCACAAATAAACTAAATACCTGGATATTATTTATTAGCTTTTGTAAGTGCTCCGTTGGCAGTCCAACCTGTTGAGCATACCAGGCATGTTACTATTAAAGCAAGAAAGAAGAAACCAAAAAAACATAAGTTACAACTTGATTGAATATTCTAATTTTTATTGGTGGACGTAGTATCAGATAATTAGCTTAAGGAAAAACTACCAATAGTATAGGTAACGATAGTATAATTGTACCGTATGATCTGAATCATACTATAAGATCAAAAAAGTGCATATATGACATGACACATTAGGCCTTTCTAGAATAAAGGTGAGATGTTAAGATGGTCTTATCAAAATTTGGGATAAGAATAAGTAATCCATATATAACATATATTCCTTTTGAGATACAAATCAAAGGTTGCTGCCTTTTGTAAGACATAATAGTTTTGAAATAGTTGTCGCATGGCTTTGGTCGTTAAACAGAACCAAGATGGTCTGATTAACATTTAGGAAAAATTAATGCATGTATACTTTTTTGTAAGACACTATCTAAAGGATATTGCATTTGATAACATATAAAAGATGTATTCAATGTTTTCAAAACGGGATTTTAATCGTAGATCGTAAAGTTCCAACTTTAAATCGAAACGGGATTCAAATCGTAAATCGTAGATTCAAAAGATTCGTATTTTAAGGTTTGCAAGTAGTTTGAAATTGATTTTAATGTTTGAACTTCCACGATTAAACATAAAACTCAATTTTCTCTTTTATTCTACTTTTATTTTGTTTTGAAAACATTATAAGTTGAATTATGAATCTAAATAAATATATTAAATATGTTGGTATGAGTTGAATGTTTTTTTATTTATGGTTTTGATTAAGTTTGAATCGAAAAGTAAATCGAATCGTTAAGGAAGAGATCCGATCTAAATCGGGATTTAAATCGTACTTGATATTAAGCAAATTGAAAACATATCAAATATGCATGACATAGGTACGTTTAGATGTAAAACTGAACTCAACATAACATGGTATGATTTCATATTATCTAGTCTTACGTTCAAAGAAAAAAGTAAGTGACCTAGCTAGTAAAGCATTTACAACTACCATGTGGCATAACATATGGAATGAAAACGTATAGGTAAGTTTAAACACATAGAAACAAACAAGCTATGTAGAAATTCTTTTATTACACATGAGTTCGCTTTGTAGATACATCGGTGTACTACTTTGTGTTATTTGAACATTATTTTTGTTCAAATAATAAGCTTGCTAAGTTTTTTCAAAGATAAAATAAATATCTGGGCATTATTTATTTGCTTTTGTAGGTGCTATGTTGGTAATCCAACCTATTGGACATATCAAAAATGTTATTTATCAAAGCTAAAAAAAAGATAAACTACAAACAATATAACTTATAAATTGCTTGAATTTTTCTATTCTATTGTTGGAGACGGTATTGTATTATTACTTTAAGAAAGGAGAAACTACCAACAATTGTTCTGAATACCAAACCACGGATTAAGCGGCATGGTCTAATGTTGATCAAACTATCAAAACCATGTTGATTCTATGTTGCCGTTATGGTTCAAACACAGTATCTTTCTCTAAACGGTTTGATGCTCAACAACTCTGCAATTTTGGGGGCTTATTTTCAATTTTTCTAGTGTAAGTGTAGATGTATTACATTTAAAGAGAGCGTTTAATTAACACACACACAGAGATAGATATAAGAAATTTGTATTAAAAATATAATCGTAAGCCCTAATATAAATAATATTTTATAACAATTTTAGTATAAAAATGTCACTTTTGCGTTACTTTTTATGTAAAAAAAATTCATTGGCTCAAATATATGTTAACAGCCACAAATTCATGGATTCCACTGTTTAACCATCTAATTTATTAGGAAGCCAAGATGTTATCTTGCAGTTGATAAAAATTTACACATGGCAAATCTTAGTAAACAGAGTACATTGTTATATTAGAAAAGAAAAGGACATAATTGTATGGTGCGAAATAGTTACAGGTTCCAAGTCCCACGTCACCTATATACAAAGAGTTAGAAAATCAACTATAAAGCATGCTATGTTGACCATACAAAAGCAAAGTCTCATAGGCTCTTGAAAATAAAATATCAATTTTTTAATACTCGGTAATACTGCTTTCTTGTATTATGGTATTTTATATAGCCGTTAACGGATCAAACAGAAGTCACCCGGATGACAAGTGAAAATACCCACTATTATATTAAAAAATATATATTTACCTAGTTATCTCCATCTACCTCTATGACTTTTATTTCTATTTGGATCTATAAATTGCCTTACAACATTTACAAACCTCGATGATTAAGTTATTGTTTTGTTCTCTTATTTAGACTACACCTAGTCATGTTTGAATAAAATTATATATCATCTCATTATTCTCATGTTTTATGAATTATCATGTTATAGAAGCATCCTAACATACGCATCTCATTTTATTGTAGCATATTGTACTTTGGTATGGATTTCTATATAAATTGAATAAAAATTAGTTTTCATGACATAGTCGTTTGATGTGTATAAAGTTTAGCACTTAGGTTAGCTACTAATTCATCTAGTATTTTTCATTTTACTTTTTGAAGAAATTATCTATCTTGTATTTTTTCATGGAATTGATTGGATTTCAATCCAATAGAATATGAAAATATCATAATCTTATAAAACAACTTATTCCTGGTACTCGGGTAACAAGAAAATGCACTGTTTCCTAAGTGCAAACAAATGATATTGCTACAATGGCTTTTTTATGTTTGTCTAAATTCTTTCATAAGGAAACATTTCATTTTATGACTAGTAATAAGCAAGGTGTCAAATTTGATTTAAATCATAAATCTTAAAATTTAAACTTCAAATCAAAAATGAATTTAAATAGTAAATTGTACATTCAAAAGATTTGTATTATAATGTATATAGACTTGTTCGCAAGAAATTTCGAGATATGCAAATTATTGAATGACATATAAGTACATAAAAGCATCTGCTCTTCTTTCCTCGGTAATATGAATTTTTAAAATTGGGTTTCTACATCTATATCTAAAATTTGATTTATCCTCTTGTTCCATTTTCTTTTCTTTGAGAGACAATAACATTTTAATTATAGATTCAAATAAACATCTCCATATCCGTTGTTAAAGAATGGACTAAACAATTTTTCTCTTCATAATCAGAACCCGATAACCAAATCTTAACTAGAGTGATTCAAGTTGAAACAAGATTTAAATCGTACGATATTAAGATTTTTGAAAACTATGGCAACAAATATATATTCACTTATTTGCTTCAAACTGTCATCTAATGAATGTTCTGTATGTTTCAATTTAAGTAACAACAAAGTCGTTGTAGTATAGTGGTGAGTATTCCCGCCTGTCACGCGGGTGACCCGGGTTCGATCCCCGGCAACGGCGTTCTCCTGTTATTTTGCAAAGTAAGTACGCATTTTTGGCCTTTACAGTCAAATTATTTCTCCACCGTCCTACTAGTCCGATAGGATATAAGCCTTCTGTATTCTGCAATAGTTGCTAAATTAAACACTGTACAAACTTGTTTTCATAGCATGATAACATTCACTGGTACAGCTAAGGACATATTTCTAATTCTGATTCTATGTGTCTATATATCAATTTAATGATAACAAAATTGTGTTTACAAACATGATAATTTTAATCAAACAGTTCGGTATCTGTATCTCATGTACCTACGTAGCAAAACATTTGCTACAAAGCAGCTAATCATCCTTCTGATTTTCTAAACATGCTATATTGAAGCTGTTATGAACAAATATATATGGGGGTGGATCTTGTACTCAAATGTTACGCTTAAAATCCACACTTAAGACTTTTATATATTCATAATTCAATTTCCAAAATTTACTCCAGCTATGTCTGATAGGTCTTATGATTGTTACCAACTACTTGCAAACTTCAACCTATAGCTTTGAGCTTGCAAGTTAATAAACTAACCTTTCTAGCATCAAATGATTTCCTCGCAACAGTAAATGCTTCCTCAGGCAGCATCACTGCAACGTGCCACGTAAGAAACAGCAAGTCGTCAGAGTCAAGACAAAACCTATGCCAAATACAGAACTCGCGAGTACAAAACTAGAGATGGCCCAAGCAACCCAGTCGAATCAGCAAAAGGAACCTTGCCGTGATCTTCCCCGAAAGTAAACACAAGCTTAAACAGTTTCCAAACTCTTATTTCTCAATTTGATACCTAGGTTTGAATTTAAGATTGCTGGAAGCTTCTTCTCCATTGTGTACAGGCATCTTCCATTTATTTTTTGGCATCCGATTAGACATTCGGCTTTGAAGTGTGGAAGAGAATTTGCTAGGGTTAGGGATTTAAAAAAGGGGGCTGGAAATGGCGGGAATGCTTAGAAGTTTGTGGAAGAGAATTTGCTATGGTCAAGGATAGAAAAAAAGGGTTGGAAATGGCGGGAATTTGGAAGTCGGTTCTGAGCAAGGGCAGTGGCCCAAAATATCAAATTTTGTAAAAAAATCTTAATAAGACTTTATAGCCCCTTAGTTTGAATTTTTTGTTTTCCTTTTTTCCATTCATACAAAGCCAAACCATGTGTTTCCTCTCGTATATGCGCCATATGCTAACATATTTGAATTGTCAAATCTCTTTATTCCTGGATTATTTTGAATTCTAATTTTTAGTTTTTCAAATGGCTTTCTTTTTCTCGTAGTTGTGGCTTTTCTCAGCGCTATACATTTTAGAAAATATGTATATATTTAGCATATATCTATATATGTTTTTATATTCATTCGTCTTGTAACTATTTGTTGAATTATGCATTCACTTTTAAACTATTTGCAAAACCATCTTTATTATTTCAAAAATATAATTACATGGCATGAATTGTTTGTGATTGTAGAACTCTAAGAGCATTTACAGTGGATTGCTTTGCATGTTTTAGTACTAAAGCATGCAATCTTACGATAAGTAGGCAATAGTGCTCAATAGTTAGATATGTATTCAATACACGCTCAGCAACTAACTGAACATAAAATAAATACACATTCAAAGTGGGACGTGTTTTATATGCATATTCAACAACTGGATGAACATATAATTAACTACCAACACCTGAGCTATATTTTAGTGGTTGGTCAAAAAATAATATGTGCTCAAAGTCGGTCGTTTATTGAATGTAATCCTAGTAGCTTGACACGTAATTAATACACATTTGGATACTGGCGTGTATTAAATGCATTTACACCAATTGCGTTTTCTGAATTGGAAATGTAACATTAAGGCACTTTATGTGCCTTTATTCAATTGTTGGGAGCATATCTTTCCATTAGTCTTAATTTGGCGATCGTAATTGACCTCTATTAGGGATGACCTAATAGAATTATTTGGTTTATACAGTGGTATTATACATGCCAATTTATTGTTAAACTAAGTAACTAAGTTGGTATAAGGATTGCATTTTTGGCGTAGTAAAGGGTAAGTCTATCAATGTATTCTCGAAAAATCTTAAATCGGTCTGCATCTGAATCTGATAAATGGATAAACATCCGATATTTAAAAAACAAATATGGACGCGGATATGGAGACATTCGTATTTGAAATTTACCCTTTCGTTTTTATCAAGATATAGTTTATATTTTGTGTATTTTAGTATAATGCACGATATGTATGTACTGTTTATTAAATTAATAGTTTATGTTATATGCATTTAATGCATATTAACTGCTTAAAACAATTTATTATCATCATATTTGTTTATTTTTCATACGTTTACGATCAGTGAGATTGGAATTCTTTTACGTTGAACCAAAATTTTCGGTTTATGTTTTTGGATGTATAAATCATTAGGAGATCGAATAAATATCCAGTATTCGTTGTATCTGCGGATATTGATATCTAATATTCGTAAATGATTTTAGATATGGATGCGGATATGGAATTATTTACATCTAAAAGTATCTATTGACAGGCCTATGAAAGGGAAAGGAGAAATGGGAATTTTGAAAGGTGTACGAGAGTGGAAAATTCATTGAAAGGGGATTGCAGTTTTGTGTTGCAAAAGGGACAACGAATAAGGAATGATTTTTTGTATTTTATTTTTTAATTGCTTTAAGTATTACTGATTAAATGTTAGTATTTAATATCAAAGTGTAAATTGATGCGAAAAAAATGTGAAACAAACAAAGGATAATAATCGACTTAATCATATAAATATTATTTCAGGAAAATAGGCAAAAGGACAAACTTAGAAAAAAAATTAAGCTGAAGGACAACAAGTTTGTTTTTTAGGCTGAAGGACAATGCTAGTTATAACTAGCATTTTGTATAGTGTAAAACTGAATATAATGCTAGATAAAACTAGCATTTTGTATAGTGTAAAAGTTGAATATAATACTAATTATAACTAGCATTTGTCCATCGGCCTAAAAATAAAACTTCATGTCTTTCAGCCTAATTTTTTTTCAAAGTTTATCATTTTTTCTAATTCCCTCGTATTATTTTATGTACTTTATTAAAAATGTTGAAAGTGGGTATTGATTTTTTATAAAATTTTGTCACTATGCAAGTTTGCCAATATAGAGGTGTGAGGGCAACGCCCCTACAAATGACAGCTTGGTCGATCAGGTTATAAGGTTTAAGGGAGTAGTACCACCCAGCGGAATACATGCAGCCCTAACCTAAAAAACGATATACGTTATCAGTGTCATTTTTTTATTTTTATGAAAAATATCACATTAATAATAATATTTTTTTCACTCTTTTTACCAAAAAATAGTGTTTTATTTTTTATAAACTAATTATTTCTTAGTTTTATTGTTATTTTTACAAAAAATAAGCGTTTTAACAAATTATAAGTAACGATAATTTTAAAAATATATATTAGTTATTTGTTATTTGATTTGAAAATTTTATTATTTATTATTTTTTGATAGAGTTAGGAGTGTGCCCGTGGGGCAATTATGTGATTTATTACATATATCAAACTCGATAGCCATTCTTCATAATAAAGGTGTTTGATTTCTATAATATACTTTGTTATACTGTGATATAACTAAATAAGTAATTAATTTAAAGCATATTAAATAGAAAAATCATTAAATAATATGTTATGTGGTAGTGATTATAATGTGTTATAATAATGAGAAATTTATCACATTAAGATAACGTATTAGTTGAAATATTTCTACTCAATAAGTGTTGAAATATTTCTACTCGATAAGTTTCGAGACTGGATATAACTACATCTGTTAAGGCTAGAGTACGTAACGCTCTCTAAATGTTGGGATGTATATTACTTATGGCTATTGAGAGCACTAATGGATTACGTACTAATAGTTATTGGATAACTATGAAATTACTCACTCGAGAGTTTTTTGTTGGTTAATATAGCTAAGGTCAAACTAAGAATCTTGAAGTGATAATATTACACAGTCCTCTCAACTTGAGAATATTGTTGAACTTCAATGGGCACTCCAATTTGATTATAGTAAAATCATATAGAGCTAAGAGTATGCCCTAAACTCAATTATGTAATTTGTTACATGTATCTAACTTGATAATCAATCTTGTTCAAAACAAAAGGTGTTTTATTTCTATCATATACTTGTTATATTATGATATAATTTATTAAGCAATTGATTTAAAGTATATTAAATAGAAATTCTTAAATAATATGTTATATGATAGTAATTACAATGTGTTGTAATCATGAGAAATTTATCACATTAAAAATAACATATTATGTTAGTCATGATGTTTCGAGATGAGTCATCGATACATCCGTTGAGACCAGAGTACGTAACTCTCTCCAAATGTTGGGCAGTGTATTACTCATGACTACTGGAGGCACCAAGAGGTTACGTACTGATAGTTATTGGGTAACTATGAAATGATTCACTCGAGAGTTTTATGTTGGGTAATATAGCTAAGGTCAAACAAAGAATCTCAAAGTGACGATATCAGTTCCCTTGACTTGAGAATACTGTTGAATTTCAATGTGGTTACTCTACTTTAATTATAACTAAATCATGACATAGCGTCTATCAGATGACTATAGTTGGGTCTAAGTTGACGCATTGAAAATGATACGCTATTCATTAGAGAATTTATCTCCCCAGTTATATGAGGTTAGTATCACAATCAACTATAGTCAACTCAAAGTCAAATTCTCTAGCTAGAACAGTACAGTTGATAATAAATATTATTATTGAACTAATAATTTTATGTTTGGACTAATTACGCTGGATGTGGAAGATGTTGGAATTTTGCTCAAAACCAAATTCTATAAGTTCCCATGTGATATGGTGTTGACAAAGAGAATTGGTGTAAATAGTCGTTATCTAGTAGCGTTTATAGTACTAAAATTGGATTTTATAGAAAAGAGATATATAAGTTATAAATTCAGCCAAAATTTCACAACATTAGCTAGCTAAGGTAACGTATGTACGTTAATATTCGAATTGTTCAGTATTAATCCCTGACGGAATTCACACCTTTGAGTCGTACGACCGTAATGATGAATACTTCAAAAAAACACATGATTTAATTAATTTATAATCGTGTAAATTAAGTGACTTAATTAATATTTATGAGATATAAATATTAAATTTTATTTGATTAGTTTGAATACCATTAATATTTGATAAAGTGTGTATAAAAAATTTATATACGTACGTATCGATATCGATAAACATTTAAATTTGATTTAAACCAATCCTTTCTAAGTGTTTTGGAAATTTTTGTTTGGTCAACCGCCTCCGTCTATGGTTGGCCTTGCATTTTAAAGGGAGAGGATTTAATGAGATTTAATTAGGAATTAAAGAGTGTAGGTTTTAGAGGAGGGAATTGGAAAGCGTTGATTGTATTTTTTGTCAATGTAACGATCCATTTTTTCGATCCTCAGAAGTCGACATTAATACATCCACGGTATTCACGTGCCAAGTATCCAGGTATCGGAAAGACGGATTGTTGGGTTGAAAGAAAATAAAAGACAGAACGTAATCTCACAACGAGATGAGTAATATATAACATCCAAATTATCTTTACAATATAAGAACTTTAATATTCAAACAACATCAGAGTCTAACCTATCATCAGCCTAAACAGCTATAACGGTTTGTCCTTACAAATGCTGATAGATAAAAACAAGAAACAAAGCGGAAATAAAACATGAAAAATATGTCTTGGATACATCCAGCTCGTCTCCTGAAGTTTCAAAGCTAAATTCTAGAAAAATACTCGGGCCTAACTCGAGTATTATAAGAAAAGAACGCTCGGATCAGTCTTGTAAACCAGCATGAAAAACTCAATCGCAATGGTTGTTATACCTTATAAAACCTTTCAAAATAAAGGTATCTCAAAGACCACACTGCATATAAACATGGACGGGTTTTTACCTTACGATAACCAAAGCATTTTATAGAAAACTCGATACTATTATGATAACATCCGGATAAGTTTGGTAAACCAGCATGAGAAAGCTCAATCAAATCATATTGATTTCTATATTTGAAAACCTTTGAAAGGTATCTTGCAAAGATCACGCCGCACATAAACACGAACATGTTTTTACTTTACGATAACCAAACCAATTTTATTATAAAAATATAGTGATATTATAAGAATGTCTATGGGTTTAAAATATCAATAATTAAGAGGCCGTGATGTGTGTACATCACAATAATAATAGGTATACAATCAAAAACCGAAGGCGCTTATTGGAAAAATGAATTCCAACAATGGCAAGGTAAGGGACTACCTTCTGTACATTACACCTTTGGATAAATGTACCAAGAGATCGAAAACCTTTCGACCTCAACATGACAAGACCATCCTACCTCTGCCTAGATAGTACTGAATATAATCATCCCTAGGATGCGATCAGTAACCAAAATGGGCCTCGAAGCATACATAAAAGAGATAATCTCAATCTAGATAAGGGATGACCATACCCTAATGGGAGCGACCTACATAGCCTTGCGGCTTCCCTTGGTTTAGCCATTCCCAGGTTGTGAGGCTTGAGAGGACATGCTCTTACCATTTTATCCTAGCAATTCCCTCTTGGAATGCTAACACTGTCATCCAGGAAGAAATGCAATGCCAGCATTTATCCACATAAGTTCGTTCAGGGTTTGAACGAAACTGAAGGCACTACCTCTACTACATCCATTTTGGAATTACCCTCAGGATTAGTAGCAAGTAGCCCTTGCACTCTAAAGAACTCCACCTTAGATCATCCTCAAGATGTCTTCCATTTGAATGCATATGTTGGTTCGAAATGGTTTTTGGATAACATATCTGATCCCTGTCTCTCCGAACCAACAATCAATGATTTCTGGTTGACTCATTCTCGATTCTTTTGGAAGTAAGTGGACTATACTAGAGTCCCAAAAGGATATATAATATACCCTTTAAAGCTAGAGATGTTTCATCGAATGAGTTCTCCCGAGGGAACTCAAATCGTATGAACACGTGAAGCTCTTATTTACTTCCTAAGTCAAAACTGGCCAAGGTTTGATAGTTGGTTATTTAACTATCTAATACATAAACAACAATTCAGAGATTTAATTAACTACAACAATCACTAAGCCTCAAAATAAATCTTCCACTTATTTAGTTCTCTTTCCAAAATATTTATCATAACATTCATATACTTATCTCACTAGCATAAGTATATTCACAAAACATTATAAATGATTTCTTATTTCAAAATCATAATAAAAGGATTGAAACTAAGTTATTTAAAAAGAAATGGAGATAAGGATAAACCCAAACATTATTCCTTCGGTGTTTAGCATGGAACAAATGTCCACACCACTAAAATTGAGAAGGTCAATTTAGGGAAATCCTATCTCAATTTTTTTGTAAATTTCTCCAATAAATCCTTTTTATAGATCTCTTTCTTTTATGAAGATCTTCTTTACTTAAATTCCAAATCCATTAATAAAACACTTTATAGATCTCCATGTTTATTTATAAAACTCTTTTATAAATATCCAAAACCATTTATAAACTTCTTTTACAAATATCAAAAATCATTTATAAAACTCTTTTATAAATTTCCACCATCATTTATAGAACTCTTTTATAAATATCCATAATCATTTATAAAACTCTCCCCAAATTTCAAGATCTCCTTTTTAATTTATAAAACTCCTTTTGTATACTTTCCTTATTTTAAACATGACTTCTTTAATAAAACTTAATCAATAAAGTTTCTTTAATAAAAATCAATTATTTAAAACACCTTTAAATAAAAAGTTATTATTTAAACATCCTTCATTTAATTATCTTTAAATCTCATTAACAAAATAATGATTTTAAACAATCATTTAAAAAGTATTAAATCAACTTCAAACATTTTAATAAAATAATTTCTTAATTATCCTTTAAAATATCATATTTAAAAATGATAATAAACTTTAAACCATTTTCAAAAAGGATGAAATTTAAATATTTCACTTCACAAGTTCGAAAAGAGGATTAAGAACCACAATGGTTCACATTTAATTAAGTTTAACTTTCCAGTTATAACATGGGTGTTTACATAATGAGCAGATATGTAATGGGAATCGGCCAGGAACAATCAATTAACGTATAGGTAAATGTCCAAGTTACCATAACAGTAGAACTAGATTTAATTTCTGCTTAATAGATGTCAAAACATAATCTATTCGATGGATTATAGTAGATTGGTGATTTATTATGCTAACAGATGTCTACTATAATTTAATTAGCAGAACTGCGTTTTTGCTAAACATATGTCATTGAGTTTCATATTCAATTAGGGTTAATTAAGGGTAGTCGATAGAGAAATCCCTTGAATTAAAAATATCCTTTCAAAAAGAGAGTCGCTTTAAAAACAAAACAATCTTTGGAAATAAAGTGATTTAAAATCAAACTTTTCTTCAATAATTAAATACATCTGTTTATTTAATAATAATTAAACCTTTAATTATTAATTAAGCAAAAATTAATTTTTAGACAAATGATTAAATAATAATTATCCTTTAGATAAATATTTAAATAATAGTTAATCTTTAAAATAAATAATTAAACCATAATTAATCTTTAATTAAGAATTAAATAATAATTTAAACCTTCATTTAATAATAATTTAAATCTTAATTGAGTCTTGATCAAATCTTAATTTAATTTAACTTAATTAATAATTGATAAATAATTAAACTTTTAAAATAATTAATTAATTAAAAATTAATCTTAATTAAATATTAATTATTCATTAAATAATTAGTTAAATAATAGTTACCCTTTTATTAATTAACTAATTATAATTAACTTACTTGGTTAACACTTAAGTACTAATTACCTTGTTAACTAACGATTAAGCACTAATTACCTTAATTGATTAATGATTAAATAAATAATAATAATAATAATAATAATAATAATTACTTTTCCATACATCAAATAAGTTTGAAAACACTTTTCAAAAAGATACTTAAGTGAAAACAATTTTTAATTGCAAAAAAAGTTCGCTTTACGAATTGCATCCATAACAATTATTGCCACATGACCTGTAATTTCAAACTTGTTTTATACTCCAAAAACCTTCAAAAATTTTATCTTTTGTGTTACTTACTTTATAACTTTGAATAAATCTTATAGGAACAAAACAAAGTTAAAAACTTTATAAACTTTTCTCGAAAATCCATAAGTAAACAAATTAGAAAGTAAGGAATTTTGATGTCGTATTAAAGCTCAAATCAAGTGCTAACTTTTCCTTAGCCTATAACATTGTATCTATGCTTACAAACACACACACACACACATATATATATATACCATAATATCATGATATAAGCTAGGTCCTAACTTGCACTTTACTAACTTTATATTTCCAAGTCTAAACAACATCACATCCAAGCATACATATGCACATACAAATCAACATCGATTTATCCAACAACCAACATACTCTCACAATCAAGGTAAGCAATACTTATCATCAACATTAAATTTTAAAAGCAATAATTTTTGAGTTAAAAAGGAGCGATTTTTTTGCCAAATTAAAAAAAGTAGAGAAGATAGAAAATGGAGTTAAGAAGATGAAGTACAAAACAACATGTAGAATGGAAGATGTATATATAAATATAAATAAAAATAAAAATTAAGGAGGCAAAATGCCAAAATGCCCTTATATCTAAATTTTCAACTCTCGCATTATTTCCAGGCTTCCATAGTTCCAAGCCTATGAAAAAGATGGTGGATATTAGGATGATCGTGTACTTTAATTATCTTTCACACTTAAGGAATCCTTTCATTCACATCCATCATTTCTAATTCAAATTCAAATTAAATTCTAATTATTATTAGTTTATTTAAAATTTTCAAAATACAAATGTTTCCATAAACATTTTAGGTATTGTTTTTAAAGTATAAACAAAGGTATTACAATCTTTTACAACTTGTCATTTAATAAAAAGCTAAAAATCCAAAAAATGGGTTTCGATCACATTTTCAGTTTTTCATCAACTACCTATTTATGTAAACAGAATTCAGAAATGAATTTTCTATCATTAGTTATTATTTTAAAAGAAGGTTATTTAATTATTAAAACCATAAATTTAATATTTAAAATAAATTAATATTCACAAATCAAAGTGATAAAATTCCGGGTTGTTACAATCAATTTGGAATTGCACCACGAAAAGCAAAGGTTTGTTATCGTCTAGTTTAAGAGCTAAAATGAGCATTCAACGGATAAATTACATGAAATATAGAGTGGGTCGGCAGATTTGCCTACGTCCACTGTGAATTCTTCTTATTATACGGCTCTCTTACAATTATAGGGAATTACAACAACGAGATAAAAGGCACGGCTCAAGACTGATGTTATTGCTAACCTTGAGGGCTTGTTGATCTTAGAATTGTAGATGGTGAGTTACTATGATAATCTGCTGCTCGATGTTAAGCTGAGGATGGGGGATCGTGAGTGACTGATGGATCTTTCAAATAAATCGACCCTTAGTAGGTGGAGACCAACCTTTGAATTGTCGACCCCATGCGGGTGGCGATCACTGTTGTAAAAATCCTTCTAGGCCTCCACCTAGGCCCCGCCTAAGGGCTAGGCAACCCTTACTGCCTAGTGATTTTCCTAGGCCCACCTAAGCAAGATATACCACCTCATTTAAGAATTTAAACATGTATTTAGGCCCTGATTAGACATTAACTAAGGTTTAGTTTCACATATGTGCTAATTTAAGTTGGTTTTGCCTCCATGGCTACTCTTGGACAAATCCAAAATCCTAAATTTCCAATTTATATCAATTGATGCTAAACAAGACATTAAAATTTTATCCAAAATACATGAGTTCTCAAAACAACTAGCTTCGATTAATCCTTGATTAATCCCTGCATAAACAAATCCCTAGTCCATACTTACTGCCTAGCTTCCGCCTAGAAATTTTCACAATCTTAGTGGCGACTAGTAACAACCTTTGAATAGTCGACCCTTGGTGGGTAGCGACCAACAACTTATGAATAATCAACCCTTGGTGGGTGGTAACCAACCACCACCTTTGAATAGTCGACCCTTGGCAGGTGGCGACCAATAACCTTTGAATAGTCGACCCTTGGTGGGTGGCGTCCAACACCAGTTCTTTGAAGTTGCCATGCATGGGGTATTTATAGTTGTTAAAACTGATGCTAGGATGACTAAGATGATGCTGTAAAACCGATTAGAAAGGCATCGACTATTCAAAGGTGGTGATTGGTCACCACCCGCCAAGGGTCAACTATTCAAAAGTTGTTGGTCGTCACCCGCCATGGGTTGACTATTCAAAGGTCTTTGTTGGTCGACACCCATCAAGGGTCTACTGTTTAAAGGTTGGTTGCCACCGACTAAGGATCGATTTATTCGAAGGATCCACCAGTCACTCACGATCTCACATCGTCTGCCTAGCTTCAAGCATTAGATTCCCACACTAGCTCACCATCTACAGTTCTAAAATCAGTAAGCTCTCAAGATTTGTAGTAGCATTAGTCTTGAGCCACCTCTTTAATCTTGTTGTATCCCTTGTAATTTCCTGTAATTGTAAGAGAGCCATATAACAAGTGGAATTCATAATGGACATAGGCAACTTAGCTGAACAACTCTATATCATGTGTCATTTACCCATTGAATGCTCATTTTAGCTCTTAAATAAGATGATTAGCAAGTAACCCTTTCTTTTCATTGTGCGACTCCAAGGTTGACAAAAAATACAAACGATATTTCGACGCTAAAAGGAGGGCCTGAACCTCCAATCTCACGGTTAGAAGCCTCCATGCAAGCTCTTTTCACACTTGGTATCGTACATCCTCCAATCTCACGGTTAGAAGCCTCCATGCAAGCTCTTTTCACACTTGGTATCGTACATCCAATATGAAATATGGAAACTGTAAGTGCGGTCCCGCTCGAATCTCCGATCACCAAAAAGACCCCCAACATGGGGAACGAGCCTCCCACCGCTCGCCAAGCATGCCCCTGTGAGATGCCTTGGACGATCAGCCTCATGACTAGACCCAGGGGCAGGTTGCCATCATCAATGATGTTGATCTCCACATCACTCCTCCTTAGAAAATCCCTAAGACCCAGCACTCCAATCAATATCCAGAGCAACCCTCCTATAGGTTGTCGAGTGAATCCCTCCTTAGTCTTCACCCTCAAAGGTTCCCAAGAGCAACCAGATGCTCTGCTACATGTTTGAGGGCACCTGAGATCAGTGGCCAACAACTTTCTCAAGCTTGCTTCCAAGCCCACGGCTTTCTTTGAAGATAGCATTGAAGTCTTCAAAGCCCAAATTGTTCAGCAACGCCGCTCGGGCTATCTAACGAGGATGAGTCACTACACCATACTGTCCATTTTGCCACGCCCCAATGCGGAAATTTTGCCACGGTCTTAAGCCGTGGCAATTTTACCACGGCTTTTAGCCATTCCAAAATGAATCGCACCGGTTAAGGGCCGTGGCAATTTTACCACGGCTCCTTACTGTTCCAATGTTCCCTTGATTTTTTTAACATTCTGTGTACGCCATAGTCCACACCCGTTCCCTACATCCATCCCTAATCAAAACTACGCCCTCATCAAAACAACATCCCTAATCTCAATCCCTCCGTCCCTTTCAATCGCCCTGCCCTAATTCAACCCCTCCTCCCATCTCAATCGCTCCGCCCCCCGTCTCTCCCCCGCCCCTCTCAATCGCTCCGCCCCCGTCTTTCCTCCACCCCCTCTCAATTGAAACATCTCCACTTCTCTCGAAGCTTCTTAATTGAAACACATCATCCAACAATCGATTTGAATCCTATTCTGAAACTTCTGCGAGGTATTGAGATTAGAGATATCGAGAGAGCAAATAGATGGAATATATCTGAAGCATTGGGCACAGCTTGGAAGGAATGCTTACAGCCAGTTGATTCTCAATCAAATTTCAGTTTGCAAACTAATAATAAGTTTGTTGGATTGTTAGTAACTAGCTTTAATTTAGCAAGAGAGCTCCAAAGAGCTGCATTATCTAACCTTTGTTGCATACAGATTATTGACAGGGTCTATTTTGGCTCATGAAATGATGCATGCATGGCTGCGCCTTAATGGTATTTCTTCATTATTCATCCTTCCCTCCTTATAGTTTATAGTGACACAACACATTCATAATTTTGATAATCATAGTCTCTACTGCATCTATCAGCTGTTAGATCATAGGATCACTTGAAAAAGCATAAAGGAATTAATTTTCAAAATTTTATTTTTTTCCTTCGCTTTATTTAGGATACAGAACTCTTCCCCCTGAAGTTGAAGAAGGAATATGCCAAGTGTTGGCACACATGTGGATAGACGCTGAAATCATAGCAGGCTCCGGAAGCAATGCAGAATCAAGTTCATCGTCGAATGCACCAATGAAAAAAGGCACAAGGTCTCAATTTGAGAAAAAGCTTGGTGATTTTTTCAAACATCAGATAGAATCTGTTCATCCACTGCTTATGGAGATGGTTTCAGGGCTGGCATCAAAGCAGTAGAAACATATGGACTTAGAAGTACTCTTGAGCGTATCAGATTGACTGGAAGTTTTCCGTTATAAAATTGGACATGGGGTTATTTTTATGGTTTATCATCTTTGTACAATAAAGTTTATAGTATATATATGCATGAGCTACGGTTTATATGAATGATAAATGTAAATGTGATGACATTATTTGATCACTGGATGTAGAACATCTATATGTAAATGTGTGTGGGGTCAAATATTATATTTTACATCTTTGTGTCAACTTTTTAATTTGAAACTTACATGTGCTTTTTTATTTTTATGTATTATGGTCTTATTGCTTTTGAAGCGTATGATAACCATCATGAATGCAAATATAGGCTAATGACAGCGGGAGTCGGTTAAGTTCACAAGTGTTGTGGACCTTTTAGGAGATTGCAGAAGAGGTTGGAAAAAAAGATACGTCTGAGCCCAGATTCAGCTCTTATGCATCATTATTCTCATGTCACAAGTAGGATGGCCAGTACTAATTCTATTCATCATCATACTAGCGATCTCCATTTGGTATCAGGTAAGCTAACTTACTGTTTTCCTATAAATGTTCTTGTACAAAGGTGGCCTCATTCAACTAAGAGTCATTTTTCTACAGAATTACTACATAAGCTCTGCTCGAGAATTAGCAAGAATGGTTGGAATCAGAAAGGCTCCAATACTTCATCATTTTTCAGAATCCATTGCTGGAGCACCAACCAGTAGGTGTTTTAATCAAGAAGAGCGCTTCTATGCAAAAGTCTTGTCTTTGATTGATGACTATTCTCGCATAACTTTTTTCATAATTCTACAACGATGGAGTGGTTATGTGTTCGCATCAATTTCTTATTCAATCTAGTGTTTTTCCTTTTTGCTGTTAAAAATATCGTTGACTAGATTTTAGTGGACAATAAGAGTCATAAAACACAGTAGTGCATAACGAAAAGCCTCAGCTAAAAGAAACAGAGTACAACTTGATTTTGAATGCATCTCACACTGGCCACTTTTTAACTCTAATTTCCAAAAAAAAACATCATAACTTTACAGTTACAACAAAATGCTGCTGTTAACCAAAGAAAGAACTCAATACGCTCAAAATTTTACTCATACCACAAATCGAACTCTGAGTCCATGCTAGCGGGGTCATTACTGTTAACAGATTAAATTGTTTTGCTGGATATTGACATGTTTTTTCTGGATATTGTAATGTTTTCTAGTTTCCATTTTAGCATAAAAGTATTTGGTTGTATCTTCCCCCAAAGTGAACCAGTTGCATTTATATTTCTATTGCAGGTTAGTGGTGAGCAATTGAATAGCAGATTGAAGTTTTAGTTTGCAAGTATGATAGGCTTCCATCTGCAAAATAGTATAAGGTACATCAATGGACTTTTGTAACTTGGCACATTCATTACGCAAGAGTTCTACATTTTTATGAAGGTTAGGTAATTTGTTGGCCCACTTCTTGAGAATGCATTTGACCTTTTTCTGAATTTGTAAAAGTTTGAATAATTGGCAACCTTCAGCAGTAAACCTAAGACATTCTGAAATAACAACTTTATAATCTTCAATTTGACTCCATAAACTACAATACTTGAAAGATTTTTATTTTGAGCTTTTGGAAATTCAGTTAAATGTAGTAGCGGGGGGAGTGATCATCAGTTGTAGAAGACAATGCTGTGGCAAATGATTTAGAAAATTTGTTTAGCCAATGCATATTAATAAAAATTATTAATATGAATGAATCAGATTTTAACTTTTGCTGTAAAATATAGTCCTTTAGATTTATTTATTATATTTGATACTAGATTTTTATTACATATTTCAGCATTTGTGATTCTGAACTAACTTCACGTTATTTTTTCCTATTATTATCTTATGAGGTTGTAAATGTGATACTTGCTATGATTTGGTGCTTATCATTCAATTTTTAGTGGTTTTGATATTTTTGTTATTGTATGCATTTAATAATTAACTTAAGCCAAGTGCGGTTTTTTGGTTATTTCTCTTTACAGCACTTCATCTATAATCAAACTCTAATTTTATTTTCTGTGTTGGTTACACTAGAATAATATTGTGAATATCCTCTAAATATCTTACTTTTTATTTACAACTTATTTATTATATTGGTATTCTTTACTTTTTCAAAGGATATGAACATATGATATCATATTTCACTTAGGACATTTTGGTTCAATTATATATTTTGAATTATCATTATTTGTTGAGTTTTAATGTGAATTATTATTAACAACTAAGCAACGCATCCATCATAACAAAGGAATTTTTTTATATTAAACATTGGATTGGTTGTTGTGTGCCTAAGAGTTCTTTTTATAGAATTTGGATTGCTTATGCATTTTTCATAGCTCTAAATATTGACTCATATAAAATTTTATAGAATTTTTGTTCATTTATTCCTTTTCGAATCAAAGGCATCATTATTGACACATTATGAAATTGGCTAAGGGAATGCACCTGGTTTGCAATTTTGGTCGTTTCTTTCGAAATTTAGCTGCAGGCTAAGGGAATGCACCTGGTTTGCACTATAGTTTTTTTAAAGTACACAAGATGTCTGCTCTAAATTACATTGAATGTCTAAATGTGGTTGCATGAAGAGGTCGAACGTCAGCTCTCTGTATACTTCCTACTAGTTTATTGTTGTAAGATGGATGGATGTCGTTAAAAAACTATGAAAATCATGCCTAATTGATGTAAAATGGTTTCAACTTGTAATAAATTTTATGTATTTAGGACAAAATGAGGATTTCGATTTACACCGTTAATAGGATATTATGAATGATATATGTCATATGCTGACTTTAAACATAAGAGTTTATAATGAAGAAAGTGGTAGCATCATGTTCTAACTGATATCATATTTTAAAACAATTTTTATACATTGTTCTTGAATCTTGCTTTTCACTTGTAACCTTGTGTATATTATTAGGACTGAAGTCGTCAAAGAGTCTTAGCTCTATTTTGTTTGCTATTTAAACAAGTTTCAGTTTTCAATTTTCAAAAACAATGACAACTTATTCCTTTTTCCATTTTGTAAAAATCATTTTTTGAAATTCATTTTTTAAAAATCATTTTTTGAAATTCATTTTGATAAATTATCATTTTTGAAAATTGGCTTAATACACAAAATGTGTTAGTGGTTATGGTTATAACCTGCTATTCAAAGTGAACTATAGATTCCTTGTTATTATATAATGATAATATATAATCCTTTGAAACTATAGATTCCTTGTTATTATATAATGATAATATATAAAATTTTCAGTTATTATAATGTGTTAGTGGTTATGGTTATAACCTGCTATTCAAAGTGAACTTCCATGAATTTGTGATATCTTTAAGCCTAAATCATAACTCTTGAATATATACACTTTTTTTTACCTATTTTATAGTGTATTTGGCAATGCTACCATGTCCAAATTTTTGAGCAGTGGTATTATTTATGCTAAATGGACGAGGTCACTCATCAACTGTGATAGTTACAGGTTTGACATTGATTCTCATTTCCCTTTGTACATTTTGGTGCCACTATTTTGCAGTTCATCGCTTCTAATGTTTTAGTTTCAATTGATTGTTTACTGTCAATGAATTGATGTCAACTGCACACGATTTCATTTTCATATGCACATCATCAATAGTCCAACTTGCCTCATATAATGCAAACACTAAAAGGGACCAAGTTTCTTGCCAACAGGACCAGAGCTGTGTTGCGTGTCAACTGCATGAGGCTGAGTTGTATTTTATTTATATATAACTCTTAATTTTAGATTTTCCAAAGTTAACAAGTCAAAAAATTTGTTAGTTCAGTTAAAATGTTATGTGTTACAGATAGTAACTACAAGAGAACAGGACCACCCACATGGCCCATCGTGGCTCGATATAGTGGGTGTAAACGGATGTTGTGGTCCCTAATCAGATTTAGCTTGAATTTTCCAAATAAGTTAAAACTATATGATAGCATAATATTCCTAACAATTCAAATTTGTATTTTTCTTGTAGATAACCATTGTTGTTTCACTTCATGCAGGTTACCCTTATGAAAAAAGTAAGCTACTGCCAATATTCCAGGATGGGGTGATTCCAGATAGTAACTATAGATTTACGTCAAGAAAGTAGTGCGACTACATGGAGTCCCTTGTTAGCACTTTTGTAATATAGACCCTTGTTCGCTAGCGAATCTAGAGGAGTTCAAAATTGGCTTTGGGAATGACTTTGAATCTTAAAAGAGTTTTTGGAGGACATTAGAGAAGGTAGAAGTGTTTAGGTGGTGAATGGAGGCCGCACAGGACAGGAGTCCTATATTGACAAGCGAAGAAATGGATTGGAGTTTTTAGTTAGGGACATGGTATCTATTTAGGTTTCCCCTCTTAGAAAGTTATAAGGATAGATCCCTGTGGGAAGTTGGCACCAAGGTTTGTTGGGTCGTTTTCGATTTTAGAGAGGGTAGGGGAAACTTACTTGTTAGGTGGAGCTTTCGAACTAGTTAGCGGGAGAGCAGGAGCCCATGACTAGTGTTGGAGTAGTTGTATGTTGTATACTTGCCTGCAGCTGTTTTTGGGCGATCGAGAAATGATATGTCATGAGTTTTTAGAAAGAAACGAGCTGCTTCTACTGAGGAACCGACTACTACTTGAAATGAACCAAATTGCAACTGCATTATGTGGCCGTATTTTTGGGATAGATTCCTAATTGATCGATGAGGAAGAGGGCCTATTTGATTGAGATTTCCTATGATCGGGTACGGAAAAGGGCCAGGAGGAAGTCTGTAATGGACTTGTTTTTTTAGTTTTAGGAGGGAAAAAATGGTGATTGCTATAATTGTGGAGTATAGAGTAAAGAGCTGAAAATCCATTTGGAGGTGTTGAATTTGTGTAATGAGAGGTTAGATTCATGTGCATTTATGGTAGCAGGCTGAGTTTGTTTTTTTACTACTTACTGTAGTTGGTACTTCGAACTTAATATTTTTTTTATTCGTTTCTTATGTCTTTCTAAACTGCACTGCAACTTGGTGTTCTATGCAAATATATTTTACTGCAATCGAAAAATTGAAGTCTTTTAATAACAATTTATCATGAAAGTCTTTACTGTGACTTTAATATCAAGTAACTTAAATAGATATCATAGAATATTGTTTATCATATTTAATGATTATGAAACAAAGCAATTGAAGTTGTAACTACGTATGTGTCCGATGTTGTTTACTTGTTTTACTGCTAACTGATTTGTAATATCAATTGAAGTTGTATATATACGCTACTCTATTTCTTTCTTTAATTTGTTTACTTGTTGTATGTTACTGTATTTCTTTCTTGTTGAAGTTGTATTATTAATTGAAAGTTGTAAGTTTGTACACTTGCAGTTGTATTATGAACTGATGACAACTATTAGCCATGGCTTTGAGCCGTGGTTAAATAAAAATTTGCCACGGCCCTGAGCCGTGGCTAATTTTAAATTAACCACGACTATGGACTGTGGCAAATTTTCATTTAGCCACGGCTCTGGACCGTGGCAAAATTTTTGCCGCTGCCTATTTTGCCACGGCCCAAAGCCGTGGCAAAATCATTTAGCCACGGCCCAAAGCCGTGGCGAAATGACTTTTCTGGTGTAGTGAGTTTTCATGTGCTCATTACCTTGTTTGAGGACCGTCGCCCTTCATTGTGTAGGATTGCTTGCGCCATTGCTGCCCTTCTGGCCGGTAGGCTATCCACGAGGATGCATTATCGAGAATTCATTTCCTTGTTGGGGAATCCTTAGACTATCTAACAAGGATGAGTTATCATATGCTCATTACCTTATTTGGGGATCACCGCCCTTTGCTACCTAGGACAACGCAAGACATCACTCCCCTCTTGGCCGACAGGTTATCCACAAGGATGAATTACCGAGAATTAATTTCCTTATTGAGGAATGCCCAGGCTGTCCAATAAGGATGAGTTCTAACTTATTTGGGGGACGCCGCCTCTCACTGCCAGGACCATAAGAGCCATCGCTCCCCTCTTGGTTGACAGACTATCTACGAGGATGAATTAACGAGAATTCATTTTCATGTCCAACCTATCCAACGAGGATGAGTTTTCATATGCTCATTACATTATTTGAGGAATGCCACCCTTTGTCACCCAGGATTGCATGAGCCATCGCTCCCCTGCTAACCTGCCGACAATCCATGAGGATGAATTACCGACAATTTATTTCCTTATAAGGGAATGACTAGGCTATCCCACGAGGATGAGTTTTCATGTGCTCATTTCCTTGTTTGAGGATTGCCGCCTAGGACCATATGAGTCGTCACTTCCCTCTTGGCCGAAAAGTTATCCATGAGGATGCATTACCGAGAATTCGTTTCCTTGTTGAGGAATACCCAAGCTATCCAACGAGGATATGTTTTCATGTGCTCATTACCTTATTTAAGGGCTACCGTATTTCACCGCCTAAGACCACGCGAGCCTTTGCTTCCTATCTGATCGATAGGCTATTGTCGGGGATGAATTATTGATAATTCATTTCCTTGTCGAGGAATGCCCAAGTTATCCAACAAGGATGAGTTTTCATATGATCATTACCTTGTTTAGGGATTGCCGCCTTATGTTGCCTAGGACCGCGTGAGCCATCACTCCCCTCTTAGTCGGTAGGCTATTCACAAAGATGAATTACCAAGAATTTATTTTCTTATCAGGGACTGCTAAGCTATCCAGCAAATTTGAATCTCCATGCATTCGTTTCTTTGTTTGGGAACTGCTCCTACCCTGGTGGTCTGGATGAGACGTCTCTCCTCTGTTCACCGGGGTGCATTGGCGATTGGATGCACATCCGTAGCAGTTCGTAACCATCGTTCGTGATGCCGCTCAACCTTTGAACTGGAAGGGACACTATTGTCTCGACAAGCGCTGTTACCTCGAGTGACGCCGAAGTCCAACATCCATAGTGTGGCCATGTAAAAATAAGTTGGTTAGCCTCCACTTTTTGCATGTCACCCATGGGAACTTTCAAGATGGTATGACACTTAGGTTCGAACTGGGACCACTTACAATCAAAGCAATGCACAAATAAGTTCACTTTTAACAAATTCCATCTGCTAAGTTCTTATGAATGACGGCGCTTGCCGCCCCTCTCATCATTATCACTCCATCATACAAGAGTGCTCATGCTAATCATGCACCCCCGGTCGAGACGGACCCTGCGGTCCTCTAAGCAACAGGCAACTACCTTAGAGAACCTCTAAGCCCCGTGTGCTCCGGTTTGAGCCAGGGCCTATCCTTCGCTATGCACACAACTTTATTTCACACGGGAAAACCCATTGGAAAGCATGCGTTCCCACTCAGTGCCAATGCCAGTCTCCACTCGATGATTGGCAGGCACTCGGCTCATATGAGCAAACAACCGAGCTCAGTCTGTCGCATGAAAATCTTGCTATTGAGCACATTATGAACAAAGTCTTTCCTGAAAATAATACAGGAACGCCTCGGGAAGCGTATCACCTAGGAGAACCTTCAGCCCCATGGCATTTAGGTTCAAACTAGGACCGCCAATTGGCAAGGGAACACAGTGAGGTTCAACTATCGCACACTAGCCTCAACAACTAATAAGCGCCAGGGCGACACAGTCAATGCTCGATTCTAAGTCCCGCAATCTGCTTGGGCAGCCTATTAAAGAAATTTGGTTAGACCAACAGCAAAATCTACTAGACATTCAAGATTCGCTGCCCTATAGGTTGAAAGCAAGAAAAAATTACTACAGCTAGTTTCTCAAACAAGTTTACAACAAGGAATCTGTTTATTCAGTTTAATAGTGTGTGGGGGCATAATGCCCACCCCGCTAGGCTTATAGCATATTTTAATCGCTAATTGGTTGAAAAGAATAAGAAGGGAATGGGAAGAAGAAACAAGTCAACATCGTTCTTCTGGGGCTAGCCATACACACTTTTATCACCGCCCGAAAAATACCCAGCAGGGGAAACGATCAAGAACTTACAAAAGAAAACCGAGCAAGCTCCTATCTTTAAAGCAGTTTAGATGCTAGGACTTGTTGAGAAAGGAGTGTGTTGCCACTACCAATGCATTCAACAACGAATCTCACAAGAGACCGCGAAGAGCTCCCAAGCAACCTTGCCAAGGAGAAGACTAAGGCCTTAGCAGTGACATTCAAATAAGAGGCACCACCCTTACTCCTTCTAAAGGGGCGCAGAAACTTCTGAACCTGAGGTTGGGAAAATAAGACCATCGAAGCAAGGAAGCGCCCAAGCTCCACCTTGGTCCATAGCTCAAGACTGACATTCGATCAACGTCATAACTTTGGCCTAGGGACTAGGTCCTGGTCGACCTCAAGTAGCAAAATCAAAGAACAGTGGGCTGATCCACCATCAGTAAACACAACGGCACCTGAGAAAGCTAACTCATTTCTAAACCCCGCTAAATCCGAGATAAATCCCAAATAAGTGTGACAAAAAGCCAAATTCTCAAGAGTAATAGGAAAAGAAAATGAAAGCAAAGCCATTTGTTTTTTACTAAGAGAAAACTATGCAGATTTAAAATCTATAGAAGAAATTACATGGCCAAAACTCCATGAGTTTGAAGTGGATGAGGAATGGGGTATTTATAAGCCTCTCCCTTCAATTGCAGCTGCTATAATTGAAAAGGAAAATGAAATCTCGATCGTTCAAAGATGATAAATGTTGTGTCACACCACATATGTGGGAGAAAAGACCCTCTGTCTCATCTCACTCATCTCGGCATGCCCTCCGCTTTCGCTGTTTCTATAACAACCTGTAATTTTAACGACTTAATATTTAAATGATTAATTTAAATATTTAATCGTTAATTGATGAAATACCCATTATAATCAATTTCTCGGAGATGGATGAATTGGAACTCGAGGCATCCGCCATTGCGACTGCTCTTCCATCATGAGGAAAATGGGTATAAGCCGACTTCGTTTGGAGTCGATAAGTTTTGGACTGAATAGTGATTTCTTGAGAAAGAAATGAATTTAGGCCAAGGTCCATTAGCTTGCCTATAAGTTAGCTAATCTCTTCATTATTCTCATTCACTTTCTAGTCCACGTTACCTTTTCTCTTTCTCTCTTAATCTTTTTCCTAATTACTTTCTTATACCTAGCCCTAAATCCTTTAATCCAAGCTTGAATGAAATTCTATAAATCCCGATAAAATCACTATAATTCTTCTTTCCTCAATCCTCACAAAACCCATCATTTAATTGGCTTGAAGTGGAGTTTGAAGCTCAATCTTAAATTTCAAGAGAGCTAGTGAATGGGTTTCGGTGATTAGAGCTTTATTCGGTGAAGAAGAAGGTGTGTGGGATGATTCTCTAATCATATTTACTTTTTATACTTCATTAATTTGTTACGTATGATTATGAAGTTATATGGAATGATTTATAGAATTCTAAGTTATGGTTTAGACTTGTATTATAGCTTTCTGTATTGATATTTATTTATCAGTTACTTCTGTCCATGCAATCTCTTATATATTGTTCATCTTATTTTGTTTGTGTATATTCATTATATTATATGATATCATTCCGTTGTGAGATTCCATTGATATGCCTTGGTATAGTGTTTTTGTTTTATGTTTACCCAATAATCTATCTTTTATGATATTCAGGAGTCAAAGGTTGTCATTCGATATTGATTCAGGGTATTATGAGAGATGAGTTATTACAGTTTCCCCATCCTCCTTATGGTCTCAATTGACTAGCTCAGCCCATCCTACCACCTAGGCATATGAGATCAAAGCGATATAAGCTACAACTAGATGTACCTATTTGTTAGAAAAAGCATGTCCCATTTCCTACAAGCATACTGCAAGTACAAGCGTAATTGATGCAAACCATGGTAGATCATTCTCTTGCTACAGATCTATTGGCCTTTATTTCAACCACACATTCCTTTTTTTGCCAGCTGTCACTCGTCAAGTTCATTCATCCAGATCAATGGACAAACGCGGTTCACGCCTATTTTGCAGCATGATCTTAGCAGTCCAAGTATCAGTTCAACTGCTATAAGAACCCTATACATAGCCACTTCTAAGGGGTTGGTTGGGTCCTGGGTGGAGGGGACCCTGTTTGGTTGGGCCCTCAGTGGAGGGGACCTGGTTGGTTGGGCCCCCGATGGAGGGGAGCCTGGTTGGTTGGGCCTTGGAGGAGGGGACCCCAGAGAGTTGGAATCCATGATCCGCCACTCAAGCTCCCTGATATTAACAGATTCGTTATTCTTCGGCATATCATCTTTCCTTATTATTTTCTTATGATTCCTTGTAATTATAAGAGAGCCATACAGTAAGAGAACTTCCTAGTGGACATATATCGATTAACTAAACAACTTCACATCTTGTGTCATTTACCTTTGAAGGCTCTTTTCCCTTTGTTTTTACATCATTAAGCATAGTGATTAGCAAGTAATCTTTGCTCTTCATAAAGCATTATCGTAATTTCGAGGTTGACGAAAAATATCGTTAGCGTTTTGGCACTAGAAGGAGGGCGAACCTCCAACCTTATGGTTTGCAGTCTCCTATGCAAACTCTTTCCATGCTTGGTGCTTTGTAGCCGACATCGACAGTGGCAAAGGTGGACATCGTTACACCGCCTCTTCCAGTCACCAAGAAAATTCCTTAACTATCTCAGTTTGGCTTTGTGTTATGCACAGTTGATGTGTACGCCCGCTCATCTCTTCACATTATTGCTACTATCAACCGAATTATGGAAAAAATGCATGCGCCCTATGCAAGGACCATGCCCAATCGCTCGAAGGTTTTCCTCCAGATTTAGACCATCTTGATCAGTCTACTTCATGGAAAAATGTGGGGGCAGGGTGGATACATGAGGGTGGATTACTAAGAATCCATTTCCTTATTGGGGACTTCTAGGCTTTCCTACAATATTGAATCACCGTGCATTCAATTCCTTACTGAGGGACTTCCCACTACCTGGTGAGTTTGGGTGAGACATCTCTTCCCTTCACGTTGAGGCGCATCAACGATCAGTTATGCAGCCGCAACGGTTTGTACCTCCTCCCATAATGTCACTCATCCTCTGACAGTTTATATCGCTCGCCCGTGATGCCGACCATCCTCCATACAGGATGGGACACTGTTGTCAACATAAGCGATGTTACCCTAAGTGGCACTAAAGTTCGACATCCGTAGTGTGCCCACCTATAAATAAGCCATGCGTGCGCATTAGAGAAGTGTGTCACCCTAGAGAACCTCCAAGCTCCTCAATGCTTATACTGAGCCGGGACAACCTGTCAACTCCTTGATGCAGCGTGTCACCCTAGAGAACCGTTAAACCCCTTAGCAATTAGGTTCGAGCTAAGACCGCTTGTCATCTCCTTATTACAACGTGTCACCCTAGAGAACCTTCAAGCCCCTCGGCATTTAGTTCATGCCAAAACCGCCTATCAACTCCTTAATGCCGCATGTCACGCTATAGAACCTTTAAACCACTCGGCGCTAGGGTTCATGCCGGGACCACCCAACAGCAGAGCGACAAATAGATAAGTTCAATTTTTACAATTTCTACCTGCTAAATATTTATGAACGGTGATGTTGACCGCTTATCTCATAATCATATCACACCCTTATGCATGAGTGTTCAATCCAGGAAACCACCCCAGTTTGTGCCAGGACCTATAGTCACCTGATAATAGGTGACGTGTTATCTAGTAAAACCCAAGCTTCACCTAAGATCGAAAAATTTAGAGCATCAAAGCAAGGAAGTCCCCTAGCTTCACCTGGATCATTAATCCGATACCGATGAACAATCACCGTAGGAAAGATGGTTGTAAAGCACAAGCATAAGTCCAAGCCAAAGGCAAGATCCATCTCAAGAAGCAGAAATCTAAGTAAGCAATCGAACTGCAATCGACAACCATAGTTCGAACCCTAAAGAGCTACCTCCCTCCTTTTAATCCCAACCAAGTTTGATAAAAAATTCTAAGCGCTCAAAAGCAATAGGAGAGGACGATGAACTTATTTTTTTTACTAATAGAAAAACATGCGAAGTTCGAGTTTGCTAAAGAGATTGCATGCTATGTACAAGATATATGATGACCAAATATATACCTATATAATTGAAGCATAGTAATCATATTAAGAACAACATAAATATGATAGCAGCAGAAATAAAATTACACATTCGATTTTGCACTAGTTCGGATCTCCAATCCTACATCCGATCCCAAAATCTCTATTTTGGATTTTCACTAACTATCACCCTCACTTTGTCCAGAGGAATAGACACCTAAGTTGCAGAATATGATTTCAATACACTTGCCCGAGTAACCGAACATGACTTCAACACTTTTGCCTAAGCAACAGAACACAACTTCAACTTTATAACAAAAGTTACTTTCTGACATAGTATATCTTAATATACAAATTAGTCTCTTTTAGTACACAAACTTCTGTAACCAACACAAACAATATGGAAATGAATGAACAAGATGTATAGGAAGTGATATAGTCTGTGTTCGATAAAGCAGCATGATAATGTGAGACTTAGAGTGTCTTAATTTACTGTTTTGAGTGATTTAGAAATGAAAGGACAATACATAGAAATTGAGCTTTTGATTTGAGAATAAAAATAAATTTCAATCAAGAGAAAGAGGGGTTGAGTACACATAATTAAGTGATTGTTTGGGGATGATAGAAAGCTTATATAAGAGCAAAATAAAGCTGGTAAACAGATGCAACCTTTTAGAAATTTTTTCAACGAAGAGAAACATTGAATAGACATGAAACACCATTCAAAAATATAGCCGTTGGAGGAATTTTAAACATAGGATTTAAGACAGCACTGTAAAGCAGCAGTTTTCTTAGAAAACGCTACCAAAAGTCCATCCAGAATATAACTGTTGGAGCCTTTGATAGCTGTTTCGGTCAAAATGCTATGCTTTGCTGTGTGAAAAAAAACTGCTGTTTATATTTCATTTTTTGACCTTTTTTTATCACTTTTCTTGCATTGAGAAATTCCAAAATATCTAAAAAATTCTTAAATAAATTTTAGGATATATTGGAGGTTTTATAAAATTTTGGAGCTCTCTATTTTGTTTTTTCTTTTCATCTTAATGCATCTGAGTTCAAACAGATTTTTAAACATCACAATTGACCTTTGAATCCTTGAACATCCATAGTTGATTAGTATCCTTCATATCTTGTATGTGTATATGTATGTTATCATGCTGAATTGCACACATATATTTGCTTCATTAATCACTTGGATACTTGATAAATTCATTAATAGCACTGTTTTAATGTTGTTATCATCAAAATACTATAATCATTTTTCTAACACTCTCATTTTTTATGATGACAACCTTACAACTTATATAAAATAAAATTTATATAATAATGCTCCCCCTTAATATATGCTCCACCTATGTCAATGTACTCCCCCTAACGACATGCTCGTGTTTTCTATACATTTCTCTTCCTTTGGCATCATAAAAAAGAGATAAAACTTAGATTATATATTGGTAAATCATAGCTCCCACTTAATTTTGCATTGTATAATGCTCTTCCCAAATCTCACTTGTTTTTCTCTATTTTTAGTGTCACTGCTACACGAGTTAATAAATTTAGAATCAATCTCCCCGTCAATATGCGACGTATCTGCAAAAAATAAAATAAAATTTGATACCCACTTCCTACCTTAGGATCCAAGGGTTAATATTTGATGACAATACGTAAGAGGGTTTGGTATAATAGCCTTTCAAAGAATAATTCTCATTATAAACTACGTTATACATATAATCATGTATATATGAATTTTTATCAGCATGTTCTCTTAAAACCCCTATGTAAATATGCTTAGTATAATATATGAATTTTTATCAACATGTTCTCTTAAAACCCCTATGTAAATATGCTTAGTATAATTTCTAGATGCAAATTTATTCCTTACATGAGTACTATAGATGGTTCTAGGTCTTTGAATGTTAGTACCATCTTTAGAAAATTTTGTATACATGTAAGCACATATAGTATTATATTTACATTTAGGCTCATTATAACCTAAACCACGTTTGCTGTTTGTAGGTGTAGAATTTGACAAAATTTAATTTGACACATTTCGACCTTTATTGAAATTTGTAACTTTTTCATTAATTATATTTAATTTTACCTCATGGTCAGCAATCTTTTTTCTTATAAATTTCAATTTTATTTTTCAAAGTATTAATTTCTTTAATTAATTCCAAATTCTCATTCTTTAAAGCGTTAGTCTCTTTTTCAAGAGTAAAAAATTGAGAATTTGAATTATATAAAGAAATTTCAAAATCATTTTTCAAGTTACCAATTTTCTTTGAAAAACTACATTTTCCATTTCTAATGATTTATTTAATTTTTTAAGATAATCTAATCTAGAAACTAAATTTTCCAAAGAGATTTTTAAGGAGCTATTTTCATTTTCTAAAATATGATTTTCATTTTTCAATGTATTAATTTCTAGCTCATATTTATTTATTTTATCTAAACTTTCTTTATGCTTCTTTTTAAGATTTTAAAACTTCTTAAATAAAACACCACAAAACTCATATAATTAACCATAAGTAGTTAGTACCTCTGTTAGAACCCTATATTTTGATGTTTTGATTGTGACAACTATATAAGTAGATATTATGTGAACTAAACATATTTGCAGGACAAGATACTATTTTACTTGACAAATAGATTGCATACCAAATGCTAGATAAAAGTTTCAATATTGTTTATGGTTTGTCTATGGTCTAAGTCTAGTAGTTAATTTTTGTTAATATCTCTCCAAAGTGGTATATGCACGCACACGTACTTAAAAAATCATTTCATATGTCAAGATTTTTACTAAGCAAATTCACACAAAAAAGCATTATTGAAAAATCATGAATATGGCGAAAAACAAGTATTTCAGTCGATTGAAATACATAGGTCAATCGACTGAATACCTGTGCACATGCACAATTTAATATGAATGTTCAGTCGACTGAACCATACATTTCAATCGACTGAATAACATATTTTTTGCACTATTTCCTCTCTGATTTGAATTTCAATTATTTCAACTGGCTAAATTATTTTATTCAATCGACTGAAATCACATAACGGCTATATTTTTGAAAAGTCACTTCACTTCATCGAACAGAAACAACACTTGATTCAAGAGTTGTTTCTGTATCTTTTGATCACTACTTTTCATGAATAATTACAATTCTTAAACACTATATATAACATTCAAAATTTCAAATCATTTTTTTAATCACCAAATTTCTGATTCTATTCTCTTATTCTATTTGTCTAAACATTCTTGCCATTTGCATTCAAACTCTCATCTAATCACTTGTACATTCAAGCAAAATTTCATTAGTGATTTATTAAACTCCCTATCTTCACAAACTACATGAAATAACACAAAGGAGATGATTATAGGAAAGGTGTACATTATTGACTTATCAGTGCTACTCAAGAGCATACTCAGTCAAAAGCAATTTTTACTATTTGTATTAGAAGTCCTATTCAGTTGCTAAGGCGGTTGAAGTCCTATTCTGTTGCTTAGGTGGTTGAAGTCCTGTTCGGCTGCTTAGGCGGTGTAATACCTATTCCTCCGAGTTAAGAGAGGGTTGATAGTAACATTCCAGAAGGAGTCTGGGACTAGACGTAGAACATGAAGTTCGAACCAGTATAAAAATCCTTGGTGTCATTTACTTTACTATTTACTGTTATATTTATATTCCGTACTAGTAGATAACTTAGATAATATTCCATATTACGATCCTTAGTCACTTTCACTTGGTATCAGAGCAAGGTCATCATATAACTAAAACATAGTTATCTAATATTCGGTTAATATAGAAAATAAAACTAACACAAGTTTTATTGAAGGTCAATCCACTACATGACCACCACTATTTAATAGTTTGAATTACAACTATTGGTCAACTCGCATGAGTACTTATATGCAAGCAAATGGATATGATACTTGGAATATCACTCAGAATGAATACACTATACCTACCACACCATATGCACAATGGTCAAACAAACAAAAATAGATGCTACTTCAAATGCAAAAGCCATGAATATGTTATTTTGTGCTTTAGATAAGAATGAATTTAATAGAGTTAGTATATGTAAAACTGCTTATAAAATCTGGCGAACTCTAAAAGTTACACATGAAGGAACAAACAAAGTGAAACAAAGCAAGATTTCTATGCTTAAAAATTAGTTCCGAAATTTCAGAATGAAACTAGATGAAACTATAAATGACATGTATTCTAGATTCAAAGACATATATCATTCACTATTAGCGCTAGGAGAAAAATATTCAGATTTTGATATTGTCTCGAAAATTCTAAACTCTTTAACGGATGAATGGAAACGAAAGTCTTAGCTATTGAAGAAGTTAATGATATTTCTACCATCAAACCTGAAGAGTTAATAGGAAATCTCATGTCATATGAAGTAAATTTGCAGGCAAAAAGAGACCAAGCCTAAGGTAGAAAGAATATGGCTTTTCTAGCTGCAAGAAGACTCAGACTCAGATGAAGATGGCATGGCATTTATAGCAAAGAATTTCAAAAAGTTTTTGAAATTTAAAAAGAGCAAGAAATTCGGTAACAACAGAAGTGCCAATACCAAAAAGGCATCAACATCAAATCTTGAGTGTTATGAATGTCATAAGAAGGGTCACATAAAGGACTATCCTGATTGAAAGAAAGACAGATACAAGAATAAAAAGGACAAGTATAAGAAGAAGCAAGCATTCTCTGTTACATGGAATGATTCAAAATCATCTTCATCATCAGATAGTGACACCGACAGTGATTCTGAACAAGCCGATGTCTGCTTTTTATGGCTTCGACTAACAATGTAAGTGATCTAACTTTTGATGATTTAATAGATATAAATTCAGTGCTTTTGGATAAACTAAAAGAAGTTAAAAGAAAGTATAAAGATGCTTTGGAAAAATTAAACAAAAATGAAATAGAAGTTGATATGCTAAGAGATGAAAAGAAATTTTTTGGAAGAAGAACTTGTTAAAACACAATAATCTTTGTCTAACGTTTCTTCTCAACTCACTATGCTATCAAATGAAATAGAAGTGCAAAAAGAAAAGAATATGACATTAGCTTCAGAAAATCATGATTTAAAATCAAATATCAAAATTCTTGAATTAAGCAATATCAGTCTTAAAACTGAGATAGAAAATATCACTAAAAATGTATCTAATTTTAACAAAGGTAGAGAAAATCTCTCTAAAATTATTAAAAACTCTCAAACCACTTTTAATAAGAAAGGGTTATGATATACAAATTCTTCAGAATCTAGTTCAAAAAGGAATACTCATCATATAATTTTTTTAATATATATAAGAATTTTGTAAAAGCAAAACCAAAACCAAAGGATTTCACTCAAAAGAAGATTATTGGCAATACAAATACTATAAAAATTTGGGTACCAAAAATAATAATAATTCAATCAGAAATAAGTATATTAAACCTTTTATAAATTGTAACGACCCACTATTTTTGGACCATTCAAATCGACAATAATCCACGCATGTCTGACTTGAATAATTCAAAATAACAGATTGTAATAAAATTTGGAGCAAATAAAATCAAATACATAATCACAGACACAGAATATCAGAATAACTCGCAGCGGAATATAAAAACCATAGTAGTTCATGAAGCTACTATAACAAACTCTCAAAACAAAATACATAATATCTGTTTGAAAACATATACAATAGAAATCTCAAATGCATAGAAGTTTATAATACCAGAGCTGAAATAGAACAACTGAAACTGGAATGGATAGATAACTAGATAAGCAGAATCTCCAACGATTCCTAGCTCCAGAAAGAGATCCAAATCTAAGCTGTAAATACTCAGGCTGACCCGAGCGTAAAGCAAAATACAAAACACTCGAGTCAGGACAATATATACTTATATAATGTAAACCAACTCAAGTGAACTGTAGCAGTAATGCATAATAACTTAAAGGATGCTTGGGATCGCCCATCCTCTAAGGATCAGTTAAACCATAAATTAAATACATCCCGTGGTTAAAATTTCAAAATTGGTATTTTATGTTTCGAAATCAAATATCATTTCAAAATTCAATATCATTCAAAAATCCAGTTCAAAATATCAAAATATCATATTTCAAAATAGTTTATATTACGAAACAAATTACTTCATTTTAAATCATAAAATGAAGTTATTATATTAAATAATTAAATTATTAAATTTCCAAAATTTTAATCTTTCAAAGTTCATTCGTTCACTTAAATTAATTAAAACAATGAAAATTCAACTTTCGCAACATTTAGAAAATGCTATGGAAAGTCACATTTAAAACAGTTCAATTTAACAAAAGACAGCATTTAAAATGCTGTAATAGGGTTACATTAGTTTCAAATAAACTTAGTTAAATTCAACCATTATAACATTTACAAAAATGCCATAATAGCCTTTAATTAAATTCAGCCATTTGGTTCATTATTATCAACTACAACATTTACAAATGTTGTATTATCATTTACATTAGAATTAATAGCATTTCAGACATGCAGTTAATTAACTTCAAATATTTAGTATAACTTCACAACAATTATATTTTTATATAAATCATTTTTAACTTATAAAATCATATAATTTCACTTTTAAAACAATCATTCAAATACCCTTATATTCATGATTTTATAAAGTTAAACCTCCATTCAAAAATTAATAATAATTCACTTATTAAATTCCAATATTAAATTATAAATTCATTAAATTAAATTAACTTAACACTTAAGTTTAAATTTTCAAATATAACTTAATTCCATTTTTATTTACTTAACTTAAAATTCATTTTAAGCCAAATTCACAAATTTCCAATTTTAGTTATATTTCAAAATTTCAACTTAAATATTCATTCATTTCACATTTTAACTTTATTCAAAATCATTAATATAAAATAAAATCATTTAAATTCACTTTAATCCAAATTATCATGAATGTATCACATTTCATATTTAATTTAAATTCCAATTATCACCAAATTAAAATTTCCCAAAATAACTTACATTTCAAATTTTCTAATTTTACCATTAATTTATTTCACTTGTAAATTTTCAGAAAATCAATAATGCTTTACAAAGATCATTTTTATTTAGTTTAAGTCAAAATATTATAATATTTACATTTCTAAAATAATAAAAAAAAAATTATAAAACATATTTTAACAACGGGTCTGTATTTCATTTTCTAGCCTAGGTAAAGTGATACGGGTAATTTATCATTTCAACCCGTAATTTACAAAGATACCCGGGTTTGATCATTTCAAACCCGCAATCCCAAGCAAATGAAAATAATTGAAAATCATTCAGGCCTATCATTTCAGCCCATAATGATTTTCTCTTATTCTAAAGTCCGTTCGGGTATGTATCATTTCAACCCATAGTGATTCTAATCTAAAGGGAACTTGCAGTGTGATAAACTGATAAAAATAACAGAACAACATAATATAACAGTAACATATGATATAACAGGTGTTTAAGCATGGGTGAACATCATATAATCATAACATAGCAGATATAATATGGTGATGCATTTTACAGATTCAAAAGTGGTCAATTTACTAGTTATATAGGTATACACTGTCTAGTGAGAATAACTCACTTGTTTAAAGCTGGAGATAGCCACAAAAGCACACAATACTGACACTACAAAGGCACGACAACACGGGAATGACTTGAGAGTGGAGAGCGAGATCCAAGTTACAGATCTTGTGTTAAAACCCAAAAACAAAACCAAAATAATAGTTAAAAATCAATACGATTGAATTTGTATAACTTTGAAACAAAAAGCAGTTTGAATACGAAACTTTTTACCTTGCTTTCTCTACTTGTTTGCATGGCCTAGGGTATCAATTAGGTCAGGTTTGTACTTGGTTTGGATCAGGTATGGGTCTGGAAAAGGTAAGGCTACAAGGTAGAACATGATGGAGGAAGTTACAACACAGGGATGTGAAGGGGTTTAGGCTAAAACATGGTTTTTGGCAACCAAAAGGGCTCGGTCATGGGGTTATATGCTTGGCCAGTCAAGCTCAGGTCTGGACAGAGGTTGGAGTGGTGTGGGGAGGTCTGGAAAAGGTGGTGGTGGCAGCCTATGGTGGTGGTGGTGGTGTAAAATGAAGGGAAGGTTGCATACATGGCTCGGGTAGGCGATAATTGTAGAGTTTTCAATGTTTTTGTGGAGTTTTGCTCAAGGGGAGGCCATGGCACTTTCATGTCAGTGGAGAATGATGGTTTGGCCGTGGATTTAGTGGGGAGGAAGGGATGGTGGTCGATGGTGGTGATGGTGAGGCTATGGGCCGAGCAAAGCATGAAGATTTCAAGGCAATTTACAAAGGAAAATCAATAAAAGAAGGTGAAAAAGAATAGAAAAGAGGAAGACATTACAATTCTTTTTCTTCAGATCTGAAAACATATGTGAATGAGGAATGAGAAAGTGATGTTTTCACGTGAATTGCAAAATGAGATATGCAGCTGAAAGAATGAGGAGTTAAGGCCAATTGAATGAAAAGTAATGTTGAAATGTGAAAAGGTGGGAATTCAAAAGGCCTTAGGAAATAAAAAGCCATAAACCTTTCAAATCACTTTTATTTCTTTTTAATAAGTTTAAATAACTGAAAATAATTAAAAATTCAGTTTCAATTCGAAAATGTAACAAATATACAAAATATAAATAAATAAATATTAATTATATATGATTAAAATAAGAAAATAGTACAAAATGAAAACTAGTCTAGAAAATTTGAAAATAAATGAAATAAACTTAGGGAAAATTGTATGGACTTGGAAAAATATTTATAAATAAAGATAAGAACATAAAATAAAAATGCATTCACAAAAATAAATAAATAAATTTTAATTAAATAAAATTTAAATGAAGAATATAGTAGAAAAATAGAAACTAGTCTTTAATAAATGCAATAAATTTTGGAAAAGTTTTATTATCACTTCAAAAATATTAAAAGAAAAAAATATACATAAAATAACATATTAACACATTTTAAAATAAAATATGACAAAGAAAATATGATTTATAAAATTTAAAATAGGCAAAATTGCAAAATAAAACAAATTATACTCAAAATTGAAATGTACATAACTTTTACAATTTAATTCCGTTTTCAATGAAACAAAAAGCAGTATTCATGTTATTAAGTCTATTTTCATAATAAAAGATAAAATTTAAGATTTTAAACAATTTAAATTTGAAGTTTTAAAAGTCAAAGTTTGACCAGAAATCCCTTTTTCAGGAAATGTTCAATTTATACCAGTTTGAAATTAAAAGTTACATAATAATCAACATTTATATTTAAAAATGAAATGTTTGAAATAAAACAAGTTTAAAAATAGTTTTCAAAATATAATAAAGTCAAATAAAATATATACAAAAATCTAGGGCTGTTACACTCTCCCCCACTCAAATCTTTTCGTCCTCGAAAAGGAATGAAGTATGGAAAACACAGAAAAAGATAGAATGGAATAGGATTAAGACAAGATGACAAGAATATTAAAATTATACCTGATAACTGTTGTTATAGGTAAGTTTAACAAGGTGGAGAATAGGAATAGCAAGAAGGGAAAATAGGATGAAAGACAAGGATGAGCCATTTATTAAAAGTGTTGGTTAAAGAGGTAAAATATTTAAAACACTTTAAAATCCTTTAAAAAGGAAATAACTGATCAAAGTATCATTTATATAATATTTTATCAAAATACTTTTATAACTCGATGTCTTAACAAGTTTATCCTCATTCCTGCAGACTCTGGTAGTGCGTTGATCAGGCGCAAAGCTAGAATTCTCCAGGTACTTAGTAGACTTGTTTCAACACCTAGTGAAAATACTGGGAAAACCTTTAAAAAACAGATATGGAAAGTACAATCCAAACAAAAACGAATCAAATCATGGATCGCAGATACACAATGGTTACGCCTGGGTCCCCCAGGAAACATCCGTACCTTTTAAGCATTCACTGCCTTGCGAATTTCGCCATGCAACAAAACGGTGGACCGCAGGATACATAAAAATGGTTACGCCTGGATCCCCCAGGAAACATCCATACCCTTTAAGCAATCTCTGCCTTGCGGATTACGCCACTAACACGACCATAGATCGCAGATACACAATGGTTACGCCTGGATCCCCCAGGAAACATCCGTACCTTTTAAGCAATCACTGCCTTACGAATTACGCTATGCAGTCGAGTTCGTAAGACCATGGGTAACGCCATGGAATTCGAAGGACACTCGAGTATCATATCCGGAAAACCAAAAATTAGAGAGAATAATATCGATAGAATGAATCCAAGATGTGGCCACAAATCGGATATCAAGCAGAAGGCACTTTCCATATCTTTACTTCGAAAATATGTATCATATATTACCTTTTCAAATCACTTTCAAATATCGTACTGATATAATATCCATTATATATAAGATTTCACTTTCAAATTGAGTACCTTTTCAAATCTATAGTTTTCGAATCAATTTCATACTCATACAAATCAATTTTATATAAGTTCGACAACTCCCAAATCAAGTGTTTAGTAACACAAGGTTCTCAAATTTCAATTTGTTTCAATATCAGTTCAATTTCAAAATCATATACAATTTCACCAAATTATTTTCTTCTCAAATTAAATATCTTTAGTTTCAAAGTTTCCAAAATAATAGATTTTTGAAAATAAATCCAAATTTCCAAATCAATATAATTTAAGTCAACCAATTCATTTCCAAAATCAAATGTTTTCAAAATCATCTTATACTTACGTAAGGTCTATCTTACATAAGGATCAAATTTTCAAAATAATTTCGCTGTATGAAGAGCCTTATGGGATTGAATATCTTTGCTTTTATGGGTTATATATCTTTGTAATTTAAATTGGAAATTTTCTTTTAGTAAGCAAAGATATTCTAACTCGACGGCTTTCAATTTCAGCGTCAAAATATATCAAAGATATTAGAATATAAGATGTACACACGTCATCATTTCGCAAAATCACATTTGATCGCTCGCTCGATCACACAAGTTCGCTTTCGAACTAGTATTGTCCATTCGATTTCCCTAATGCGGACTTCGATATGGTTTCTCGACTAGAAGCCATCAGTCTCCTTGCATAGCCATATACTATGATAGAGAATTCTGGAATCAAGCCCAAAATCCATATCAAATATTCGCCATCAAGAATCGAATGAAAAATCCTAACACGAAATGGTGTAATCCACCTCGAACTTGTGTACTCAAACTTGGATCAAATTAATTATGCGAATAAAACAGCATACGTACAACTTATATATTTATTTCAACTTGTTAAATATATAGTTTCATAAAGATGTTACTAAGTTAAAACATTTAAACTAAATTTTATTCAAAATATTTTGAAGACCAAATTCTTTTCAAAACATTTCAAATCTAAATTTCATATTAGAAAATTTTAAAATTGCTTTATTCATTTACTTAACCAAACAGTTTCAACTTATTTAAATCATATTACGTCATACTTAAACATTCAAAACAAACTTATATACTTTATCAAATTACTTTTCAAAATTTCTTAGCTTTGAAAAGTTAACCTTGATTTGGAAGTGCTCGAACCTTTAAAATAGTTGAAGAAATCATATTTCAATCCAAGAGTTGGAAATCACAATTAAATCAGTAAATCCATTCCAAAAATAGGGTTATATCAAATCAAATCCAAAACTCAAGGACTGAACACCGGCTCATTTCAAATTTTACAAATATATATACATATATCTTTCGAATATCACATCACACTTCGGAATTTGAAATCTAAATTGGTTTCACAAATCAATCGCATAGCAATGCTACCGAAGTGGCCTCTCCCTCACTCAGAAACTCGAAAATCAATGTCGATGATGCATGCACTCATCACCGAAATTATTTTCCAGCGACACAAGTGAGTTCTGGACTTCCATTTACTTTGAAAACTTCTTTGAAATTCCTTCAAAATCATTAAAACCCATTAAAATCATTGAAACATTACTTATTCGGAAAAATAATTTCAATCATATTATTTATTATTTCAAAATCTTAAAACCAGTTCCAAAATGCCGGAGTTCAATCACTTAAATTCAGATTCAAAACCTTCAGTTATAAATCATTTTATATGAAACCATTTCTTATAAAATTTTCACAATTTCAAATCCTTTCAAAACTTCAAATTCTCATTTTTTTAAAAGGTATATAATCCTTATCAAAAACATTTCATCTTTATATAAAAATATGGTCATCCTTATCAAAATAAAACTACGATGAATACAAAATTTTTAAAAGACAATCAACCACAAACTTTCCAAGGGACGATTCAAGGATGGATTTCAAAGCAAAACAGAGATTCAAATTTAGAAGGACTCTAATCAAATAGAATTCTAATTCAAAGATAGGCTCAAACGAAGATAAGATAATTAAATTACCAAATAGAAGATGGATAAGCCTATATGAATCGCGGGCGACCTTAACTGGTCAACCGTGACTTCAGGAATATAATCGATGCGAAAATCTAAGGCAAATCGACCTTCGATTGCCAGAGATAGAATCTAAATATAGCAGAAGATAGAAAACATCGTAAACCGAGGATACAGAAATCTCCGATGAATCAATGCCAATTATAATCATTCAAAGATTGGCGGAATCGCCACCCTATAAAGGTCATACAAAGTGGAGTGATGCAATGCTCCAAAATCAAAAGAATACAATTAGGGGAGACAGGAATGGATTTCAGAACAAGTGGGAGCGTTCCAAAATTCAAAGGAATCTTATTCGATAAGAATCCAAACGAAGATTAGAGATATATAACCTATATCGATACAGAAAAATTCCCATAAAAATTTGGAAAGACTCGAATTCATAACATATGAAAACAGAAGCATAAATATCTTTAGTTGGACAACTTTAGCTAAGCAAAAGATACAACAGAGTTTACTCAAAACAACTTAACAAACTACTGATTTTGCCATACTCAAAATAGATTCCTATCAACAATGGATCTAGATCAATCAAGAGAGAAGTTCAAAATTTTAGAGGATCCTAATCAAAGAAATTACTAACAAGGTGGATACGAAAGGAATGAAGTTTAAGAAATATTTTACTTTCAAAGCAAGGAAATTTATATCAAAATAATCTTTGAAAATTCTTTAAAAATCATTTGAAAATCATTTTATACTTTGAAAATACGTTCTCTCACAAAGAAATGATTCTGAGATTGATTTCACTCATTCTAGGGTATTTCTACCCTATCTCTAATGAGTTTTTGCTCCGTAGGCTAAGGTTTGCCTAAAACCAAAGCTCTGATACCAACTGTAACGACCCACTATTTTTGGACCATTCAAATCGACAATAATCCACGCATGTCTGACTTGAATAATTCAAAATAACAGATTGTAATAAAATTTGGAGCAAATAAAATCAAATACATAATCACAGACACAGAATATCAGAATAACTCGCAGCGGAATATAAAAACCATAGTAGTTCATGAAGCTACTATAACAAACTCTCAAAACAAAATACATAATATCTGTTTGAAAACATATACAATAGAAATCTCAAATGCATAGAAGTTTATAATACCAGAGCTGAAATAGAACAACTGAAACTGGAATGGATAGATAACTAGATAAGCAGAATCTCCAACGATTCCTAGCTCCAGAAAGAGATCCAAATCTAAGCTGTAAATACTCAGGCTGACCCGAGCGTAAAGCAAAATACAAAACACTCGAGTCAGGACAATATATACTTATATAATGTAAACCAACTCAAGTGAACTGTAGCAGTAATGCATAATAACTTAAAGGATGCTTGGGATCGCCCATCCTCTAAGGATCAGTTAAACCATAAATTAAATACATCCCGTGGTTAAAATTTCAAAATTGGTATTTTATGTTTCGAAATCAAATATCATTTCAAAATTCAATATCATTCAAAAATCCAGTTCAAAATATCAAAATATCATATTTCAAAATAGTTTATATTACGAAACAAATTACTTCATTTTAAATCATAAAATGAAGTTATTATATTAAATAATTAAATTATTAAATTTCCAAAATTTTAATCTTTCAAAGTTCATTCGTTCACTTAAATTAATTAAAACAATGAAAATTCAACTTTCGCAACATTTAGAAAATGCTATGGAAAGTCACATTTAAAACAGTTCAATTTAACAAAAGACAGCATTTAAAATGCTGTAATAGGGTTACATTAGTTTCAAATAAACTTAGTTAAATTCAACCATTATAACATTTACAAAAATGCCATAATAGCCTTTAATTAAATTCAGCCATTTGGTTCATTATTATCAACTACAACATTTACAAATGTTGTATTATCATTTACATTAGAATTAATAGCATTTCAGACATGCAGTTAATTAACTTCAAATATTTAGTATAACTTCACAACAATTATATTTTTATATAAATCATTTTTAACTTATAAAATCATATAATTTCACTTTTAAAACAATCATTCAAATACCCTTATATTCATGATTTTATAAAGTTAAACCTCCATTCAAAAATTAATAATAATTCACTTATTAAATTCCAATATTAAATTATAAATTCATTAAATTAAATTAACTTAACACTTAAGTTTAAATTTTCAAATATAACTTAATTCCATTTTTATTTACTTAACTTAAAATTCATTTTAAGCCAAATTCACAAATTTCCAATTTTAGTTATATTTCAAAATTTCAACTTAAATATTCATTCATTTCACATTTTAACTTTATTCAAAATCATTAATATAAAATAAAATCATTTAAATTCACTTTAATCCAAATTATCATGAATGTATCACATTTCATATTTAATTTAAATTCCAATTATCACCAAATTAAAATTTCCCAAAATAACTTACATTTCAAATTTTCTAATTTTACCATTAATTTATTTCACTTGTAAATTTTCAGAAAATCAATAATGCTTTACAAAGATCATTTTTATTTAGTTTAAGTCAAAATATTATAATATTTACATTTCTAAAATAATAAAAAAAAAATTATAAAACATATTTTAACAACGGGTCTGTATTTCATTTTCTAGCCTAGGTAAAGTGATACGGGTAATTTATCATTTCAACCCGTAATTTACAAAGATACCCGGGTTTGATCATTTCAAACCCGCAATCCCAAGCAAATGAAAATAATTGAAAATCATTCAGGCCTATCATTTCAGCCCATAATGATTTTCTCTTATTCTAAAGTCCGTTCGGGTATGTATCATTTCAACCCATAGTGATTCTAATCTAAAGGGAACTTGCAGTGTGATAAACTGATAAAAATAACAGAACAACATAATATAACAGTAACATATGATATAACAGGTGTTTAAGCATGGGTGAACATCATATAATCATAACATAGCAGATATAATATGGTGATGCATTTTACAGATTCAAAAGTGGTCAATTTACTAGTTATATAGGTATACACTGTCTAGTGAGAATAACTCACTTGTTTAAAGCTGGAGATAGCCACAAAAGCACACAATACTGACACTACAAAGGCACGACAACACGGGAATGACTTGAGAGTGGAGAGCGAGATCCAAGTTATAGATCTTGTGTTAAAACCCAAAAACAAAACCAAAATAATAGTTAAAAATCAATACGATTGAATTTGTATAACTTTGAAACAAAAAGCAGTTTGAATACGAAACTTTTTACCTTGCTTTCTCTACTTGTTTGCATGGCCTAGGGTATCAATTAGGTCAGGTTTGTACTTGGTTTGGATCAGGTATGGGTCTGGAAAAGGTAAGGCTACAAGGTAGAACATGATGGAGGAAGTTACAACACAGGGATGTGAAGGGGTTTAGGCTAAAACATGGTTTTTGGCAACCAAAAGGGCTCGGTCATGGGGTTATATGCTTGGCCAGTCAAGCTCAGGTCTGGACAGAGGTTGGAGTGGTGTGGGGAGGTCTGGAAAAGGTGGTGGTGGCAGCCTATGGTGGTGGTGGTGGTGTAAAATGAAGGGAAGGTTGCATACATGGCTCGGGTAGGCGATAATTGTAGAGTTTTCAATGTTTTTGTGGAGTTTTGCTCAAGGGGAGGCCATGGCACTTTCATGTCAGTGGAGAATGATGGTTTGGCCGTGGATTTAGTGGGGAGGAAGGGATGGTGGTCGATGGTGGTGATGGTGAGGCTATGGGCCGAGCAAAGCATGAAGATTTCAAGGCAATTTACAAAGGAAAATCAATAAAAGAAGGTGAAAAAGAATAGAAAAGAGGAAGACATTACAATTCTTTTTCTTCAGATCTGAAAACATATGTGAATGAGGAATGAGAAAGTGATGTTTTCACGTGAATTGCAAAATGAGATATGCAGCTGAAAGAATGAGGAGTTAAGGCCAATTGAATGAAAAGTAATGTTGAAATGTGAAAAGGTGGGAATTCAAAAGGCCTTAGGAAATAAAAAGCCATAAACCTTTCAAATCACTTTTATTTCTTTTTAATAAGTTTAAATAACTGAAAATAATTAAAAATTCAGTTTCAATTCGAAAATGTAACAAATATACAAAATATAAATAAATAAATATTAATTATATATGATTAAAATAAGAAAATAGTACAAAATGAAAACTAGTCTAGAAAATTTGAAAATAAATGAAATAAACTTAGGGAAAATTGTATGGACTTGGAAAAATATTTATAAATAAAGATAAGAACATAAAATAAAAATGCATTCACAAAAATAAATAAATAAATTTTAATTAAATAAAATTTAAATGAAGAATATAGTAGAAAAATAGAAACTAGTCTTTAATAAATGCAATAAATTTTGGAAAAGTTTTATTATCACTTCAAAAATATTAAAAGAAAAAAATATACATAAAATAACATATTAACACATTTTAAAATAAAATATGACAAAGAAAATATGATTTATAAAATTTAAAATAGGCAAAATTGCAAAATAAAACAAATTATACTCAAAATTGAAATGTACATAACTTTTACAATTTAATTCCGTTTTCAATGAAACAAAAAGCAGTATTCATGTTATTAAGTCTATTTTCATAATAAAAGATAAAATTTAAGATTTTAAACAATTTAAATTTGAAGTTTTAAAAGTCAAAGTTTGACCAGAAATCCCTTTTTCAGGAAATGTTCAATTTATACCAGTTTGAAATTAAAAGTTACATAATAATCAACATTTATATTTAAAAATGAAATGTTTGAAATAAAACAAGTTTAAAAATAGTTTTCAAAATATAATAAAGTCAAATAAAATATATACAAAAATCTAGGGCTGTTACATAAATTCAGTTCATAAAAATGAAAATTTTACTTATAAAGGGAATTCTAAACCCACTTGGGTTTGATTTCCTAAGATCTAACTCTTAGGAGCCTAATAAAAAGTGGGTACCAACGTTATTTTTATATTTTTTGCAGGTACCAATTAAGAAAAGAGGAAAGTGGATACTTGATTGTGGTTGCTCAAAACATATGACAGGAAACAAAGATATGTCGACTAACATTATCTTCTCAAATGGAGGATCTGTCACATTTGGAGATAATTCCAAAGGCTATATCATCGGCAAAGGTGATGTGGGCAATGACGGTACATCTAACTTACCTCTTATTACAAATGTTTTACTAGTTAAAAATTTAAAACATAATTTTCTTATTATAAGTCAACTATGCGATAAGGGTTCTAATATAACTTGTTCGAAAAATAGATGCAACATATTTGGTCAAAACAATAATCTTGTATTTGAAGGAACTAGAGAACGAAATATATACATATTAAGTATGAAAGTTAATCATAACACAAATATGTGTCTAGTAGCCAAAGAAAATGATCCTTGGTTATGGCACAAAAGATTTTGTCATATAAATTTTATAGTAATAAGCAAATTATCTAAGAAGAATTTAGTAAAAAGATTACCAAAAATGAATTTTAAAGTAAAAAGTATTTGTGATGCTTGTCAGTTAGGAAAAGTAACCAAATCTTCCTTTAAATCAAAGAAAATAATTTCTACATTACAACCACTTGAGTTATTACATTTAGATCTTTTGGGACCAACTCAAGCTCAATCTATAAACCATAATAAATATGTTTTCGTAATTGTAGATGATTTCTCAAGATTCACTTGGACAATATTTTTGAAAATTAAAAGTGATACTTTGAAAATTTTAAAACATTTGCTAAAATAGTTCAAAATATTAAAAATTAAAAATTAAAAATATTCGGAGCGATCATGGTGGCGAATTTGATAATGAATCTTTTGAAAAATATTGTAATAAGGAAGGAATTGTTCATAATTTTTCATTTTTGAGAACTCCACAACAAAATGGAGTTGTATAAAGGAAAAATAGAACAGTTCAAGAATGTGCTAGGACTTTATTAAATGGAAGTACTCTAAATCAACACTTCTGGGCAGAAGTTGTAGCAACTACTTGTTATGTTTTAAATAGAGTTTCCATTAGACCATTAACAAAACATAATTCATACGAACATTTTAATGGAAGAAAACCTAATATATCATATTTTAAAGTTTCTGGTTCAAAATGTTTTCTATTTAATACAAAGGATAAACTTGGTAAATTCGATCCAAAATATGATGAAGGAATATTCATTGAATATTCAGAACGAAGCAAAGTTTATAGAATTTATAATAAAAGAACTAAAGTAATCGAAGAAATACTTCATGTGTCATTCGATGAAAATTTCAAAATTAATCATAAAAATGAAGATGAAGAAACAATTCCTAAATCAAATAACATAATAGATGTTAGTGATAACATTGAAAATAATGCTGAAATTGAAAACAATAATTTACCAAATAATAATGAAATTCGAACTCCACCAAGACTTCTAAGAAATCATCGTATTGAAAATATAATTGGAGAAGTAAATACTAACGTGAGAACTCGAAATCAACTAAATAAAATGGGTCATGTAGCTTTTTTTCAAACATTGAACCCAAAAATGCTAAAGAAGCCTCAACTGATGAATACTGGATTATAGCTATGCAAGAAGAATTAAATCAATTTGAACGAAATGAAGTTTGGGACTTAGTTCCTAGACCGAGTACTCAAACAGTTATCGGTACCAAATGGGTTTAAAAAAATAAAGCCGATGGGCATGGAAATATTATTCGAAACAAAGCTAGGTTAGTTGCTCAAGGTTATAATCAAGAAGAAGGAATAGACTATAATGAAACATTTTCTCCTGTAGCTTGTGACGCAGCAACGGATAACAAAAATGATGTAATGGTGAAAAGTAGGAATCGGTGGATTGAAGAATACCAAATGCCCAACTCCGTTGATCCAAAGATGCCGGAATCTAGCTATCCCAAACACGTTGATCGCGCACGATACCGTGTTTAAAGATCTACGATTCTTCGACGTTGATTAAGCACACTTGATTCCGCGAATCGGCTTCAATGATCGTTGATTCGAGCGCACTCGAATACCCGAAAGTGGAGATAGGAGATTACACTCAACTACCAATTTAATGAAAGCACAAAGCTAACAAACAAAAGTTTTATTCAAAATCAACCAACCATTACAAATGACACCACCATCCCTATTTATAGGGTTACAAACATACACGGCTCAAAACTTGACAACACTTAGGTCGTGAACGACCTAACATAGACCAACGACCTACGACCTAAAACAATGCGACCTAAAAACAAACAAGTTTACAACACACGATATCACATATTTACATCACAACACTTAGATCGGCCTCGACCTAAAATACAACTCACGCGACCTAACTTTTGCCCATTGATCGCGACCTACGACCTAACAACACATGCGACCTAACACAATGCGACTCAAGATATCCAGGCGGCATAGGCTTCGTACGCGACCTAACACAGGTCGTAGCTTGTTAAGGTCGAAGCGACCTAAGAAGATGATAGCATGAACGACCTACTGGGGATGCATAGGACGTTAGGTCGTTCCGATGTTTCACTGCGTAACTCTGTTACCTCGCTAGGTCGTTTGCGAGCTTCACTAAGTCGCTGGAGCGACTTAAAAGGATCGTTAGGTCGTTCGCGACCTAACACTTCACCAAATTGGGCTGCATCATCCTGGAGCGACTTAAAGGAATCGTTAGGTCGTTCGTGACCTAACTCTTCACCAAATTGGGCTGCATCATCCTCCCCCGGTTGAAAGGAATTCGTCCTCGAATTTGCACCTTCCTCTTCCACAACACGCTTATCCCCATGATATGGAATTAAGTATTTGACGTTGAAAACATCAGAAGTATGAACACTATCTGGTAGTTGCAATTGATACGCATTCTCATTGATTTTTTTCAAAATTTCTACTGGACCAATCTTTCGTGCCTTCAATTTATTGTACGTTCCCACTGGAAAACGATCTTTTGTCAACACGGCGTAAACCAAATCACCTTCTCTGAAGTTCACACTCCTTCGCTTCTTATTCGCCAGTTGTTTATACTTCTCATTCGATGCAAGTAATCGTTCATGAACAGTTCTGTGGCACTCCTGCAATTCAGTCACAAAATCACCAGCTCGCTTAACAACTCTCTTCTGATATGGTACTGTCGTCAAATCCAACGGTCCCTTTGGCAAGCTTGAATATACAATTTGAAACGGACTGAACCCAGTACTTCGATTGACTGCATGATTATGTGCAAACTCTGCCTGACATAACTTCATATCCCAACTCTTCAAATTATCCTGTACAAGACATCACAACAAGTTTCCCAATGATCTGTTGACCACTTCCGTCTGCCCATCGGTTTGCGGATGATATGCACTACTAAAATTCAGTTTCGTTCCAACCATCTTCCATAAACTTAACCAAAAATGGCTTAGAAATCTAGTATCCCGATCTGAAACAGTAGATTCAGGTAGCCCATGTAATCGATACACCTCTTTAAAGAATAACTGAGCAACACGGACGGCATCCGTTGTCTTCTTACATGCTATGAAATGTGCCATTTTTGAAAACCTGTCCACTACAACATATATTGAATCATTCCCCCTCTGAGTCCTAGGTAGCCCCAGAACAAAATCCATACTGAGATCAATCCATGGTCTAGTCGGCAGGGGTAAGGGCATATACAATCCCGCATTCGTTGCTGTCCATTTGGAAACTTGGCAAATATGACATCTCTCCACAAACTTTTCAACTTCCCGCTTCAACGAAGGCCAATAATAAGATTGAAAAATCAATTTCAAAGTACGATCTCTACCCACATGACCTTCCTCATGCAACTCCTTCACAATCTTCATTCGTAAGCTGCACTCTGGTATGCATAATCGATTCTCCTTAAAAAGAAATCCATCCACCAATACAAACTCATCCGTCTTTCCCTCCTTGACTTCATCTACAAACTTCGCAAAATAAGGATCATCAACAAATAATTCTGGCAATACATCAAACCCCGTCACTTCAACCTTCATTGTAGTCAACAAATGATTCCTTCGACTCAATGCTTCTGCCACTCTATTCGTGATTCCCGACTTATGCTTCACCACAAATGTAAATTGTTGCAAGTATGCGATCCACAAAGCATGCCTAGCTGCAATCTTGTCCTGTCCCTGCATATGCTTCAATGCTTCATGATCAGTATATAAAACAAATTCTTTATGGAACAAATAGTGTCTCCAATGTTTGATAGCTTGAACAATAGCATAGAATTCCACATCATATGTATTATATCTCATCTTTGCTCCCGATAGCTTCTCACTGAAATATGCAATAGGACGTCCCTTCTGACTTAACACCCCTCCAATTCCAACCTTCGATGCATCAGTATGCAATACAAACAACAACTGAAAATCCGGCAACACTAGAATTGGTGCTGTCGTCAATAGTTCCTTGATTCTCTCAAAGGCAAATCCTGCTTCCTCCGTCCATGAAAATTGCTTCCCTTTCATACAATCAGTAACTGGTGCCATCACGCTACTGAAGTGTGGAATAAACCTTCGGTAGAATGATGCCAAACCATGAAAGCTTCTAACTTCTGTAATCATCCTGGGTTGTGGCCAATTTCTGATTGCTTCAACTTTATTCTGATCCACCTGTATACCTCCTTCTGAAATAACACATCCCAAGAATAAAACACTATGCGTCATGAACACGCATTTCTTCGTTGCAGCATAAAATTGTTCCTGCCGCAATATCATCAACACTTCTCTCAAATGATGCAAGTGTTCTTCTGAGCTTCTACTATATATCAGTATATCATCAAAATACACCACCACAAACTTCCCAATGTATGGTCTAAAAATTTGATTCATCACACGCATAAATGTACTCGGTGCATTCGAAAGACCAAACGACATAACCAGCCATTCGTACAATCCTTCTCTCGTCTTGAATGCTGTCTTCCATTCATCCCCTGGTCTGATTCGAATTTGATGATAACCACTTTTCAAATCAATTTTCGAAAAGATAGTAGCTCCACTAAGTTGATCCAACAAATCATCCAATCTAGGCATAGGGAATCTATATCTCACTGTAATCTTGTTCAGAGCCCGACTATCAGTACACATCCTCCATGTTCCATCCTTCTTCGGTACTAACAAAGCTGGCACCGCACAAGGACTTAAACTTTCCTGCACACGCCCCTGTTCAAGCAACTCTTCCACTTGCCTTCTCAACTCTTCATGTTCCTTTGGACTCATTCTGTAATGTGGTCTATGAGGTAATATAGCTCCTGGAACAAGATCAATTTGATGTTGAATGTCTCTCAACGGTGGTAACTCTGTTGGTAGCTTCTCAGGAAATACATCGTCAAACTCTCCCAGCACTGGCTTTACTTCTTCAGGAATCTCAACCACTTCATTACTCTCACGTCCAATCAACAAAAACACTTCAGGCTCCTCTTCGACTTCTTTAACAAACTCCTTCAAAGTTAGCAAAGTTTTAAGTTCTTCAATCTACTCCGACTTGCTTTCTTCGTGTTGTCGCTTCTTAGGAATTAAAATGATTTTTGTCCCTTCAAACATGAAACTATAACTGTTAGTACGACCATCATGTTGCATCGCTCTATCGTATTGCCATGGTCTTCCCAACAACAGATGGCATACATCCATGTCAACCACATCACACCAAATTTCGTCTTTGTATTTCTTCCCAATTGAAAAATTCACACAAGCCCTTCGTCCAACCTTCACTTCCCCACCTTTCCTCAACCAAGCCAACTTGTTAGGTTTCGGATGCTTCTCTGTTTTCAATGCTAACTTCTTCACAGCCTCTGTAGAGATAATATTGTCGCAACTTCCTGCATCAATAACAAACTTGCAAACCCTTCCCAAGATAGTGCACGTTGACTGAAAGATGTTACTCCTCAACCAGCTAGTTTCCTCCTCCTGTTTTGGTGTCAAGCACGACCTCTTCATCATTAATGAATACCCTTCATCTCCCGACACATTTTCTTCCTCCTCATCATGTAGTGAATTAGAACCTTCAGTTTCTGCATCCTCATCTTCTACTTCAACAATCATAGTTCTCTTCTTCGGTTTCGGACATTCGTTGCTCCTGTGTCCCACTTCCTGGCAATTATAGCATTTGAAATTGGTGTTGACTTTTGGTTTAGCCACTTCATGAACAATCGGCTTACTGGATGCTTTAGGAACATTAGAACTACTACTCGCTTCTTTGTTCTGCCCCGTAAAACTTGGAAACACGCCTCCCCCACGTCTTCCTTGTTTCTCCCAAGCCAACGCCTTTTGATGTGCTTCGGCCACAGATCTGGGGTCGAACATGTTCACCATATCCTGGATCTGTGTTCTAAGTCCACCAACAAACCTAGCGGTCAATTGTTCTTCTGTTTTCATAATGTCATTTCGAGCAATCAACTGGTAGAACTCATCTGCATAATCAGTAACAGTCTTCGTTCCTTGCCTCAGGTTTTGTAGTCTCTGATACATTAGTGATTGGTAATTGTAAGGTAAGAAAGTAGCCTTCATCAATTTCTTCATCTTTTCCCAAGCAACAATCCTTGACTTCCCCATCCGCTCTCTATTAAGTTTGGTTTGCTGCCACCATGCCATAGCTCTCCCCCTCAACCTAGTAGCAACCAACTTCACTTTACGATCCTCCGGAACCTCCTTGAAGTCAAAAATTTCCTCAACATAAGCTAACCAATCAAAAAATTCCTTGGCTTGCATACCTCCCTTGAATTCCGGTATTTCAGTTTTCATCCCAGACTCCCACTTTTGATCATACTCCGAATGATTGCTTCTTTGACCCCGTCCTCGTCCATGAACACTACCACCATCAAACTCCTCTTCAAAATCTGATGTATATCGATGTCGATCCTGACCACCAACATCTCTACTACCATCACTTCTTCCACCAACATCCCTTCTATCTACATTCCTCCGATCACGATCATTCACATTCCTATCATGACTTCGATCATTAACATTTCTATGACAATCTCGACTCATACTTCTATGATCACTATCAACACTTCTCTCTCGATTGGAATGTGGTGAAACTCTACTTTCTCCATGGTTAGATTCAGGTGAAACCCTTCTCTGATTTTGATTCATCTCCAACATCATCTTCTCTAATCGACCAATCCCTTCATTAAGCTTCTCACTAAAGTTTTCATTAATTCTTTGCTCCATCTCATCGGCTTCTTCTCTTTTATACAAAGTTTCAACATTCTGACGGCGATTAGCTCTTCTTGGCGGCATGATTGAATACTTCATAAACTCAACACGCAAACTTCAAAAATTTCAATTTAACTTGGCCAATACTTAGCTCGCTCGGCTCGAACGACCTAACTTGGCTCGCGTTGCTCACGAGCTCGTCTCCCTTCGATAGCTCGCACACACAATTCAAAATACCTTTTGGCGCGCAAACAACTTCCCGCGCAAAATTCAAACACCTTTCCTCCTTAGATCCAAAATGAGATGGATCGAAATCTTCAAACTTGTTGTAACTTATGATGAACATGATGAACACTATTCTTCTCAAAAATGCAAATCCAATCTTCAACTAACTCTCGGCCTTGATCTAAATTGCACAAACCAACACTTCGACTTCAAACTCTTCAAATAAAATTGGCTCCAAGACTCGGCTTAGCTATGATTGGCTAAGTCTAGCTTTGATACCAAATGACGCAGCAGCGGATAACAAAAATAATGTAACGGTGAAAAGTAGGAATCGGTGGATTGAAGAATACCAAATGCCCAACTCCGTTGATCCAAAGATGCCGGAATCTAGCTATCCCAAACACGTTGATCGCGCACGATACCGTGTTTAAAGATCTACGATTCTTCGATGTTGATCAAGCGCACTTGATTCCGCGAATCGGCTTCAACGATCGTTGATTCGAGCGCACTCGAATACCCGAAAGTGGAGATAGGAGATTACACTCAACTACCAATTTAATGAAAGCACAAAGCTAACAAACAAAAGTTTTATTCAAAATCAACCAACCATTACAAATGACACCACCATCCCTATTTATAGGGTTACAAACATACACGGCTCAAAACTTGACAACACTTAGGTCGTGAACGACCTAACATAGACCAACGACCTACGACCTAAAACAATGCAACCTAAAAACAAACAAGTTTACAACACACGATATCACATATTTACATCACAACACTTAGATCGGCCTCGACCTAAAATACAACTCACGCGACCTAACTTTCGCCCATTGATCGCGACCTACGACCTAACAACACATGCGACCTAACACAATGCGACTCATGATATCCAGGCGGCATAGGCTTCGTACGCGACCTAACATAGGTCGTAGCTTGTTAAGGTCGAAGCGACCTAAGAAGATGATAGCATGAACGACCTACTGGGGATGCATAGGTCGTTAGGTCGTTCCGATGTTTCACTGCGTAACTCTGTTACCTCGCTAGGTCGTTTGCGAGCTTCACTAAGTCGCTGGAGCGACTTAAAGGGATCGTTAGGTCGTTCGTGACCTAACACTTCACCAAATTGGGCTGCATCATCCTGGAGCGACTTAAAGGAATCGTTAGGTCGTTCGCGACCTAACTCTTCACCAAATTGGGTTGCATCAGCTTGTCTAGAAGCTATACGTATTTTATTAGCTTATGCATGTTTTAATAACTTTAAACTATATCAAATGGACGTAAAAAGTGCACTTTTAAATGATTTTATAAAAGAAAATGTATATGTAGAACAACCACCTTTATTTGCACATGAAAAATATCCGGATCATGTTTATAAGTTAAAGAAAGCTTTATACGGTTTCAAACCAGCAGCTCGTGCTTGGTATGACCGTCTTAAAATTATCTAATAAAATCTGGTTTTAAAATTGGAAATGTAGATCAAACTTTGTTTATAAAGCAAGATAAAAATGATATTTTAATAATACAGATTTATGTAGATGAAATTATTTTTGGTTCTAATGGTTCCACGAACGAAAAATTATGTCAAGAATTTTCAAATATTATAACAAGAGAATTTGAAATGTCTCACATGTGAGAAATTTTATATTTTCTTGGTTTACAAATTAAACAGTTAAATAATAGAATTTTTAATAATCAAGAAAATATTGTAATAATCTTATAAAACGTTTTGATATGGAAAACACTTTTGCTAAACCGACTCCTATGAGCACTACGGTACATCTTTGATCGAGATGAAAATGGCAAAAGTGTTGACCAAAAATTATATCTTTGCATGATTGGATCATTACTTTATTTAACTGCTAGTAGACTAGGTTTAATGATGAGTGTATGCTTGTGTTCACGTTTTCAAGCAAATCCCGAAGAACCACACTTGCGGGTAGTGAAACGAATTTTACGTCACTTAAGCAAGACTAAAGATTACGAGCTCTTTTACCCAAAAGAATGTCCTTTTGAGTTAGTATCATACATTGATGCTGATTTTGGAGGATGTCGAACGGATAGAATGAGTACAAGTGGTACTTGTCATTTCATTGGACGATCTTTAGTATCTTGGTTTAGTAAGAAACAAAATTGTGTTTCACTTTTGACATGTGAAGCATAATAAATTTCTGCTGCTTTGGCATGTGCACAAGTAATATATATGCAGCAAACACTACAAGATTTTGGAATAAAACTTTTTAATCAACAATTTACTATGATAATAAAAGCGCTATAAATTTATCAAAAATTCCTATAATCACTCTAGAACTAAACACATTGATATTAGACATCATTTTCTTCACGAAAATATAGAAAAAGGAAATATTTCACTAGATTTTGTACCATCAGAAAATCAAATAGCCGATATATTTACTAAACCCTTAAATGAAAGTAGATTTATTAAATTAAGACGTGAACTAGGAATTGTGTCGTTACATGAGTTATAATTCGCTATTAATGTATAAAATTTTAAAAAAAAATTCAAAAAATTGGAGTTGATGACACTTGAACTCTGCATTTATGGGAGGATGTTGCATGTGTTTCCAATGTTCTAATATGTTTCTTGAATACAGACCTTACATATTTTTAATTTAACCCACGATCATAATTTTTTCACATTTCTAACCTCTCATTTTATTTGGCTGAAGTTTTCTGAACTTTTTTAACCTCAAAAACTAAAACCAGTAATAGTACATAGCTCAGTATATATATACAATCAACCTTCATTACAATCTTCACTCATTTACAAACTGTTCAAATAAATTAATCTTCAAATAATATACAGACATTACAATGTCGTCACAAGAAGGCTCAAACCAATCCTAAATTGTATCTAGCACTCCTACCTTGGATTCCTCACATAATTCAACTCCTGTATATATCCCTGTAAAATTACGCCTTCCCCAAATCATCACACTGGGTATACACCAAAAGGAAAGAGAGCTAAAAGAAACTTGGGTTTTGGCTCTCCATCAACCAAAGAAAAGATTGACGACATCCATCATTATCAACGGGAAACGTTAGAATTACAACAGAAAAGTACTATGAGCAAAAAGTAAATGCAAAACGATTAAGTTTCCTAGAACAATTTGCTCTGAAATTACGTGGATCATCTTCCAAGCAATGTGTGCACCAAACATCTCCGCAACGTCCTCAAGTGTCTCCGAACTCTTGGGAACGAGGTGCTCAAAGTAATGCATGGTCTCCTATCCATCCATTACAAGAAATCACTAAGGTTGAACCGCACTCAGATGATTCAAAAAATTCAAAAAATTAAATCATGTTTGCTTATTAATTTTTTTTATAAAATTGTTGTAATATGTATAAGAATTATGTTTCTTGAATTAATAATTACATGTTTGTGATTAACATCAGATTAAAAACACACACACACACACACACATATAGTGTATAAACCAAATAAAGGATAGGCTAGAAGAAAGGCCTACCTTAGAACAAACAACAGATTCAGCCGACTGAAAGAAGGCATTCAGTCGACTGAATCTTCAAACTCATTAAACTTTTTAACCTGAAGACAGTCAACTGAATCACTCCAACCAGTCGACTGAAATGCACCAAAAATGAACTATAAATTTATGAGTTAACTTTCTCTGCAAACAAGTCGACTGAAAACCCAAAACAGTCGATCAATCTTTAAAGTTTTTTGAATTCTCACAATAAACAGTCGACTGACTCAGAAATTTTAGTCGACTGAATTTCGATAAATTACACTACAATATTGCAGGATCAAAAACCCTGCACATTAGCCGACTGACAACCCCATTTCAATCGACTGCCCCATGTATTTTCAGTTTTTTAATAACTCCACACTCTTTCCAATGCAACCTTTCAACCTAACACTACTTAAATCACCTCTCTTCTTCATATTCTACTCACCAAGAAAACCAAACCCTAGCCTCCACGTCAAAAAAATCAATTCTCCTTTAAATCTTTTCAAATTAAAATGGCACCCAGATCCAAACGTGCTCATGAATCTACTACTGGCCCATTTGAGAGCCAAATTCATTCTTGGCTTCACAATGAGACAGCGGTAACTAGGCTTAATTCAATGAAAAACTCAAGAATTTTTGAAGGTGCTTTTGTCAAATTTGTTGATTTCAATGGCTATGCTATACGAGAATTAGCCGAAGCTAGAGGTATCGACCATCTCATAGGGTATGATTCAAACAACCTCAAAATATACCCACTTTTGATTAAGTTATTCTTCGTTAACATGAATCTAGACCATCAAGATTCCTATAAAAAGGATGATTTTATTTGGAGCTTAGTTTGTGGAGTAAAAATTTATCTTCCTCTCCAACGACTTGGCCACATACTTCTATGTCCATCTGAATGGTTGGATATTGATGATGTAGAAGTAGATATGTATAATAGAGATGAAGTTTCACATCCTTTTCTCTCGGATGATTTGACCATTCTTAAATCTAGTGCCTTACGTCCTAAGGAACGAATTATACACCGATCTCTCATTCGATTTTTGCAACCTCGGACTGTTAGCTATGAGAAGGTCTATAAGATGAATTTCCAAGCCCTCTATGCTATTTACTCGTCCCAAAGAGTAAATTGGGCAAAAATTATTTGGATGAGTTTCTCAAAGTCAATCACAAGAGAAACCACAAAACAATCCACTATAGCGCATATATCATGCGTATTCTTCAAAACTTCAAAGTTCCTTTACCCGATGCGGATTTCATGACCATTGGCGAGCTCAAATCGAAGACTCTAAGTCTTATGGGTCTTCCAAAACTCCCCAAGCATCAACGAATTATAAGCTTTCAACAATGGATCGAAAATCACGAACAAGGGATTCCTCAATCAAGGAATACAAATGTCGCCTCTTCATCATCTCAACCTCCCCAACAAGAAGAAGAAGACGACGATGAAATTCAAGAACTCCATGGTGACATAACTCCAAAATAAGAACTTGTTACATTTTCTCGAAATCAAAGTAAGCTTGGACGACGTTTGGCTACCGTCAAGAAAAATGTGTCCAAAACAAATAAAAAGCTTAATTCAATAAAAGGCCTTTTAAACAAAATTTGGGAAAAAGCGTCATGTACCAGTTCTACTTCTACCAGTGTTGTTGAAAACCCTGCACCATTTACTTGGTCAACCTCCAAAGAAGAAGAGGAAGAAGAAGCTTCAGATAGTGAGGAACTCTAGTTTTTATGTTTTACTTATGCATACCTTATGGTATTTTTTTTCAAGACATTCGTCTATGTGTTTATTGTGTTTTGGTGTTGTTATGTAACATTGTCCTTTGTTTCTCGTATTTACATGTTCATGTTTGTTTGTTCACTATGCTAAGTTTATTTGCTTCCCTAAACTAAATTTGTGCTTATATGTTTATATTTCTCATATTATCTATGTGTTCTTTTTGTCAATGACAGGGAGGAATGTTTTATAGGGGAAATATTTATTCAGAGGGAGTAGATTTCTTTTATAAATTTACAAACTTACATAGTTATCATCATTAAAAAGTGGGGAGAGTTAGAAACTTGTATTTTGATGTTTTGATTGTGACAACTTTATAAGTAGATATTATGTGAACTAACCATATTTGCAGGAGAAAATACTATTTTACTCGACAAATAGATTGCAGACCAAATGCCAGATAAAAGTTTCAATATTGTCTATGGTTTGTCTATGGTTAAGTCTAGTAGTTAATTTCTGTTAAAATCTATCCAAAGTGTATATGCACGCACATGTACTTAAAAAAATCATTTCATATGTCAAGATTTTTACTAAGAAAATTCACACACAAAAGCATTATTGAAAAATCATGAATATGGCAAAAAAAACAAGTATTTCAGTCGACTGAAATACATAGGTCAACTGACTGAATGCCTGTGCAAATGCGCAATTTAATATGAATGTTCAGTTGACTGAACCATATATTTTAGTCGATCGAATAACATATTTTTTGCACTATTTCCTCTCTGATCTGAATTTCAATTATTTCAGTTGGCTGAATTATTTTATTCAGTCGACTGAAATTACATAACGGTTAAATTTCTGAAAAGTCACTTCACTTCATCGAACAGAAACAACCGTTGATTCAAGAGTTGTTTCCCTATCTTTTGATCGCTACTTTTCACGAATAATTACAACTCTTAAACATTATATATTGCCTTCAAATCATTTGTTTTAATCACCTAATTTCTGATTCTATTCTCTTATTCTATTTGTCTAAACATTCTTGCCATTTGCATTCAAACTCTCATTCTAATCACTTGTACATTCAAGAAAAATTTCATTAGTGGTTTATTAAACTTCCTACCTTCACAAACTACACGAAATAACACAAAGGAGAAGATTATAGGAAGGTTGTACGTTATTGACTTATCAATGCTACTCAAGAGCATACTCGGTCAGAAGCAATTTTTACTGTTTGTATTAAAAGTCCTGTTTGGTTGCTCAGGCGGTCGAAGTCCTATTCTGTTGCTTAGGCGGTTGTAGTCCTATTCAGTTGCTCAGGCGGTGTAATACATATTCCTCCGGGTTAAGAGAGGGTTGATAGTTAAATTCCAAAAGGAGTCTGGGACTGGACGTAGAATGGGAAGTTCGAACCAATATAAAAATCCCTGGTGTCATTTACTTTACTGTTTACTGTTATATTTATATTCCGCACTAGTAGATAACTTAGATAATATTCCATATTACGATCCTTCATCACTTTCAACCTCATCAATTTTTGGTGTGGCGGTGCATTCGTCCTCAGTGTTGCTTGCATTTGTGTTTGTAGCAGTGTAACATGCTTGATGTTTTTATTACTTGTAGTGCTTCGATAGGATCTTATTTTGGCTGTTGTTCTAGGATGTTATTACGATCGATAGAATATCAACCTTTGATACCACTTGGTAGTCGTGTTGCATCGATCAATATTACTTGTAAGTCGCTATATACATGATAGTTGATGGCCAAATATATAAATATAAAATTGAAGCGTAGTAATCACAGTAGCAACAACATAAATATAATAACAGTAGAAATAAAATCACAAGGTCGATTTTATACAAGTTCGAATATCCAATTCTACATCTAGTCCCAAAATCTATAATCTGGTTTTTCACTAACTAACACTCTCACTTTGCTCAGAGGAATAAACACTTGAGCAGTAGAATATGATTACAGTATATTTGCCTGAGCAGCCGAACGTAACTTTAACACTTTTGCCTAAGCAACAGAACATGACTTCAACTTTGTAGCAAATGTTACTTTCTGACACAGTGTATCTTAATATACAAATTTATCTCCTTTAGTACACAAACTTCTATAACAAACATAAACAATATGGAATGAACGAAAAAGGAGTATAGGAAGTGATATGGCCTTTATAGGGTAAAGTGGCATAAAAATGTGTGACCTAGAGTGTCTTAATTTGCTGTTTTGATTGATTTAGAAATGAATGCACAATAAACATAAATTAAGGCTTTTGGTTTGAGAATAAAAATCAATTTTAATCAAGAGAAAGAGTGTTTGAGTACATATAATTGGGTGATTATTTTGGGGATGATAGGAGGCTTATATAAGAGTGAAAGGAAGCCAATAATAGGTGCAACCCTTCGGAAATTTGTTTGGCGAGGAGAAACATTAAATAAACATGAAACACCTTTTCAAAAATATAGCCATTGGAGGAATTTTAAATACAGGATTTAAGAGAACACTGTACAACATCGGTTTTCATAGGAAACGCAACCAAAAATTTGTCCAGAATATAGCCATTGGGACCTTTGATAGCAGTTTTGATCAAAATGCTATGCTTTGTTGCTGTGGAAAAAAACTGATGTTTGTATTTGTATTTTTTGGCCTTTTTTTATCACTTTTCATGCGTTAAAAAATTCCAAAAAAGAATCTGAAAATATTCTTAAATATATTTTAGGATATATTAGAGTTTATATAAATTTGAAGTGGTTTGGAGTTTGTTTGTGGGGTTTTAATAGTTCTAGATTATAATGACTCGATAAAACTCAACATATGGCATACATTCTTTTGAAGCTCTTGAGTTCGTTTTTTTATCTTGACGCATCTGAGTCCAAGTAGATTTTTAAACACACAATTGATCTTTGAATGCTCAAGCATCCATAGTTGATTAACATCCTTCATAACTTGTGCTTATGCATATGTGTGTTATCATATTGAATTATGCACATGTATTTACTTCTTCAATCACCTAGATACTTGATAAAATCATTAATAACATTGTTGCATTGTTGTTATCATTTAAATACCAAAATCATTTTCCGAACATAAATGACACACCTTTGCCACATCTCGAGAAGCACAACCACCGCAGCCAACGATGCAATGCCATATGGGTGGTGTAGTAATTTCATAACAGAAGCATCAATCAATTGAGTCTTCATGATTTTACAAGCCTGCACCCGCTTATGGGTACGGACTTGGATGGCAAAATGTTACTCAATTTATTCATAAGTAAAAAGGCAAGCTAACCAAGGTATCTTTGCCTGGCCCGGGCCAGTCCAAGCTGACTAGGCCCAAGTCAGCTCATAAGAAAGGCATGGTAGGGGAAGATCGATTAGGTTTTCTACATATGATGACAACTTGAATCCAACCTAGGCTTGCATCAGCTCCTCTTCTCAAATGTTGTTAAGCCTTCTACTGGCAAAGTCTCCCGACGCAACAACCCCAGCAACTCGCTCATTCGTCAAGAGAAGGTGCAAGCCTGCCTTGGCCTATCTCCCATTTGTCAAACGACTCTCTCTCATCCTGCTTGCAACTAGCTTCAAGTCAGCCCGCTTGCTCAAGCATCTTTCCCTCAGATATCTCTTGATCGGCGTAGTTTGAGACTGTCTCAAGGGTGGCTTGTCATCGATCCTACATCGATACCGCCACTTGCGACCTACAATCCATCTCGCTCACCCGGCTTGACATGTCCTCGGTTCTCTCCATTTCCCCATCCTACTTATGGTCTCAGCAGAACAGCTCAACTCATCCTACCACCTAGCATACGAGAGCAAAGCGATAAGAGGTACATCCAGATGTACCTATTTTTGACAAGATGCATGTCCTATTTTCTACAAGCATACTGCAGGTATAGGAGGATTTAATGCAGAGCATGGTAGAGCATGTTCCTAGCACAGTTCTATTGACCTTTATCCCAACAATGCATTTCTTTATTTCACCTGCTGTCTCTCAATAAGTCCGTTCAGCCAGATCAATGGATAGGCATGCTTCATGCATGTTTTGCAGTATGATCTTACCTGTCCAAGCATTAGTTCAAATGCTATAAGAACCCCATGCAAGACCAGTTACAAGGGGTTGGTCGGGCCCTCGGTGGAGGGGACCATAGCTGGTTGGGTTCTCAGTGGAAGGGAACCCGGAGTGTTGGAAGCCACGACCTACCACTTAAGCTCTCTAAGATTAACAGATTAATTAATCTTTTGGTGTATCATCTTTTCTTATTACTCTCTTTTAATTCCTTGTAATTGTAATAGTCATATAGTAAGAGAATTTCATATTGGACGTAGGCCGCTTGGCCGAACCACTTCACGTCTTGTGTCATTTACCTCTAAAGGCTCTTTTCCCTTCATTTTTACGTCATTAAGCCTAGTGATTATCAAGTAACCTTTGTTGTTCATAACGTATTATCATAACTAAGAGGTTGACGAAAAATATTATCGACAAAATGAAATTGACCAAGCTTAAACGAACATGACTAATTAGAATGTCTAATAAGAACTCTCGCACATTAAAGAGAAACTATGATATTCTTGTCGATGATAAAAAATTCTTTAGTTATCAATAATCCGTTAATAATATTGAATCTACCATATGGCATGATGTGAAAATCTGGAATGGTTCCAAATATATTATCAAAATATGGTTTTGATGGTTGTACCCAAAAGGGTATGATTCACCGGTCGCAAAGTGTCTCTAACAAGAAGAACAATGCAATTCGAATACAATAAACTACGATGATTGAATAACATCATGAAATTCAATTATTGAAATTAACATTACATATTCATCATTCAACGTACTTAAGCTAATTCGGATTTTACTCGCAAAATTATCGCTCGATATGATTTTTAGTTTTGGTGTATGTATGTTAAAACAAAAATTCTAAATAATGATTTAGAATATGTTGTTTACGCTTAATAATCAAAGTATCTTGAAGTCAGTGGGAGCGATTCTGAGTTTGTAGGTTATTGAATATGATCTTAGAAATGATACGAAAGTATTATTTGTAAGCATCGGAGTTAAGCAAATATTTTGATAGAGAAATCAAATAGTTTGAATTTCAATCAAAATACAGAGGAAACATGTGCCCATAAGAAAGAATATTAATATATACTAAGATATTTATAAAACTATAAGTAAACGACAAATTTATGATTGTAAACGTACTTGTGTTAAAATCGTTTTAGTTTGGTTGTTTAAATACTCGGCATTGGATTTGAAAATGACATCTTTTACAAACGATATAAAATGATGTTGGGAATGTCTTAAATGATAAACATAGACACCATATTAAAATGTGAATTATGGAGCATGTAAGATGGAATCTTTATGCATTGCCAATATGAATTATTATACATGTCCTATTGTCTAAAACATCACATTTCTCCTATGTATTTGATACATAAAACAAGTATCAAATCCTAATTAATATTACAATATGATAACTGAGAGTGTTCTTGAGTAATTGTGAAATACTAGAGAATTATATATAGAAACAATGAACTCCTTACGAAGGAGTACGCGAACTCGAACTTCATAAGTGAAATTGAGTATAGTATATCAATCCTAATTTCATGTTCAATCTACTTTAAGTGGTAAATGTTCCAAATGATAAGTAGTGGCTGATTTAACCAACGGCTAAGTGCATTGTCTTGAATAGCGATGTAATAAAAGAACTATAAATAAATGTACAAATTTATAACTAAGTTAGAAACGATTCCAAATGTTGAGAATCATATGACATTGTTATATGATAACAATGTTGAGATACAATTCATAAAAGAACCTAAAGCTTACTAGAAATTGAGGGACATACTCTAAAAATTTCCACATGATAAAGGCAGTTTATCAACGTCGGAGAGAGTGGATTGACAAAGTAGACAATTAAAACAATATAACATACTTGTTCACTAAGGAACTGGCTCGATATGTTTTTGAGAAAACCGATCGAATGAGTTGGAATAAGCTTCTATAATTGACTCCAAGTAAGCTAGAAATTGATAGAGTTAATGGTATTTCATAGGGGCAATTATGTAATTTACTACATATATCTAACTCGATAACCAATCTTATTTAAAATAAAAGGTCTTTTCTTTCTATTATATACTTGTTATATTGTGATATAATTAGTTAAATTAATTTAAAGTATATTAAATGAAAATCCTTAAAGCATGTGTTATTTGATGGTGATTACAATGTGTTATAATCATGAGAAATTTATCATATTAAAAATAAATTATTATTCTAAATATTCCTAGTTAAGATATTTCAAGAAGAAATATTGGTACATCCATTGAGAGTGGAGTGCGTAACGCTCTTCAAATGTTGGATAGTGCATTACTCATGACTGTTGGGGGTACCAAGGTGTTACATACTGATAGTTAATGGATAACTATGGAATAACTCACACGAGTGTTTTCTATTGATTATTATAACTAAGGTCAAATAGAGAATCTCGAAGTGACAGAATTACAGAGTTCTCTCGATTTAAGAATACCATTGAACTTCAATATGGAAACTCCACTTTGATTATAGTTAAATCATGAGATGACGTTCATCAGACAACCACAATGGGGTATGAGTTGGAGCATTGGTAGTAAAACACATTTAATAGAGAATTTTTCTCCCCGGTTATATAAGGTTAGTATCACGGGCAACTGTAGTCAACTCAAAGTCAAACACTTTGGCCACAACAGTACAATTAATAATAAATGTTGTTACTGAACCAAAGATTTTATGTTTGGACTAATCAAGTTGAATGTGGATGATGTTGGAACTTTGACCAAAACCAAATTTCATAAGTCCCAATGAGCACTTGAGTTTGAGTGGCCCCGGTCTGTTTGGGGGTAACTTGGAGTTAAATTGGAAGTAGAATTTGTTAGTTGCTTGATGGAGGGATGCAAGCGAGCATGTAACTTCAAATTTTTGGATAGAGTTGGTCTTGTTAGGGAGTCAAGTGTTGAGTTATGAACCTTAGGTAACATGACTATTCAAGTTGTGTTTTGGATTACACTATATGGTAACAGGTAGGACTCCAACTTTGTTATCTTATAGATACTATAGTTAATCCATAACTATTGGTCTACTATGCAGTACTAGGGCAAGATAGGGAATAGGGCTCTAACTTTAGTGCTACATGCTCATGGGGATCGATGCATATGCGTTAGTGGTCTATCTTTACTATTCTAATAGTCAAACAAGATCAACCGAAAGTATTTCTCGTTAACGATGATTTGTTATAATTTATAATTTTTTATAGCATGGAGATAGTTAGAGAACTTCTCAATGAGCTTTAAGGTGACTTGGATAATCTACTAAGTGACGATCAATTGCTAGGTTGGATGAGCATTATAGTATAATAAGTAATTCTCCTTGTTATCATTGTGCAGTTGAGGCAAGTGAACACGAGCAAACACCTAAGCATGGGTGTAAAGGAATAACAAGTTAGTGTTTGACTAAGCTTTCTTCTTGGAAGGATGAGTTCTATCTAGGGGGACAGGGAACTAAGTAGTTAATATCGGTACCGAATAAGTCAAGTACCAATATGAGATATTTTAAAATATTGTGATAATATCGGTAAAATATCGGACATGTGTAGAACATATTATAAACGATATTATACTATGTTATAATGTTCATTTCAAAATTCTTTTCTGGTTATTTTTACTTACATATCAAAAAATTGTTTTAACATGATTTACACTAAACTCCTAACATCAATCTTATCAAAATACGATTAGCTTTTTCGCCAGTCTTGAGATAGTGTCATCAAAGGTGCATTATACTTCAAAGAACAGTTTAAGTTTATCATCCAAAACTTGATATCTATTCAAATGAATTAACTCATGATTCACGGTTTTCAACTTACCATTGTTTCAAAATTGACTATGGCATAAAAATGATTATTTTCTTAAAATGCATGTTATTTTAATCTAAAATGCATAAGGTTCCCATTCAACGTGCATGAAAAGTAGAAAAAATATATGAAAGAAATAGAAAAATAAAATGCAATGCAAACCCCCCGTACTAGGTTGAGGCCTACGTAGTTAATATCGGTATTGGCTATGTATCGGTCAAGTACTAATATGAGATATTTTAAAATATTGTGATAATATCGGTAAAAAATCGGACATGTGTAGAACATGTTATAAACGATATTGTACTATTTTATAATTTATATTGATGTTAAGTATTCAAATATTTGGATAAATAATTCCAAATTACTATCAAAGACTGATTGCATATAGTTTATAGGTTATAATCCGTTTACTGAGATATTCTATTTAATACAGATCATAATATAGGCTCATAAAAAACCGAAAATTTATATAATGTATTATTTTTCTTCATTTTATACTATATTCATCATTTCTTAAGTCATCTAATCATCTACCTTACTTTCCTAAATTTTCCATATTTATAGTTTCGTCGTTTTCATTTTCACTTAATTTATCGAATAAGCAATGTTGATTTTGCACCAATTACTACTTTAGCTCGTTTCTTATCTATATGTCAAATATATTACTTTATTGCTCTTTAATTTTTAGTTCTAGGTGCATGATAATAACTAATAAAACAAATTTTCATAAGCTAAGTTATCGATTAGAAATGGTGAATAAAAAATAAATCAAAGAGAAGTAGCTCTTTCGTGATCTTGTCTTTAGTGGTAAAGTTTTAAAGGAAAATAAAACATATAAAATTATGGAATAACTAGTGTTTTCTTTGTTGAAAGACCAATTAAGAAGCCTAAAACTATACGGTTAAAACTAAAAATAAATGCATTAGGATTTCTAATATGGTTTGCAAATTGTCATTCATCATATACAAAAAACAAATATTGAGAATGTGAAGATATTTATTTGTACATATGTTTTCTCCAACACATACAATAATGAACGGTATTCTTAAAAAATATACGGTATTTTACACTAAATATCAAAGTGATATATTGACAAATATTGGACGATTATCAGTAACGATATTTTAAGTGGTATTTTGAAAAATATCGACATAGGAGGGATATGACATATATCGGTGATATATCAACGGTATTATCTAATATTAACTATATAGACAGAGAAGTTGGTGTGGAGATTGTAGTATTTATTTGATGATTTTGAAAATTGGTAACCTGATATATCGAGCCAACTTACCTTTCGGATAGCTGGGGTGCACTTCGTTACGATGTATCTTGCATGGGAAGAGTTGGATGACTTAGGCATGTTGCTGTTTGGATTGTTTGTTTGTTTTATTTTGTTGTAGCGTATTCGTTGGTTGTTGTTGCTTGTGTTTTATTTTGGTTTAAGCTATTGTTGTTATGAGTGCTAGGTGTTGGGCTGTGTTATTCTACTGTATAGGATTTCGAGGATGAATTCTTAAGTGGGAAAGAATGTAACAACCATTTTTTCTGGACGCATAAGTATTTTAATGATTTATGTTAATATTAAAAAGTTAATTTAATCGATGAGTTAAGGAGTCAAATTGTGAAGACAATGGAATCAGGTTCCAAGACCACTTTCATTGTGTTTGAAATGTCATTTCCTAGTCTTTTGAGTACAAACATCGATGCATTTGGAATTGTTGATTTTGAGTTAGATATTGGAAGTCGATTGATAAATGGTCCAAAAAGCTTACTTCTACGCACGACGGAATTGGAGCTTGAGGCTACTTCTATTGTGTTTGTAACTCCGTTTCTGAAATGTTTGAGTAAAATATCAATATGTTTAGAGTTATGGATTTTGATTTATATAGGGGACTAGTTTGTTAATGTTTAGAGAGGATGGTGTTGGACTCAAGGCCCACAAGCCTTGCATATAACCACCCGCACCCTCTCCATCTCTCGTCATGTTTTCATTTGCACGTTGCTTTCTCTTTTGCTCTCTCTTCCAAAAACATAAAGCTTCAAACCCTAGATCCAATCTAAACCCATGAAATAAATTCCTAAAATTAAACTAAAATCACATAAATCCATCTTTCACCTTCCTTTACAAACTCTATTAGTATTGAAGCATTTAAAGGTGATTTGATTTTCGATCATGAAGAGAAAGAGGCTTAGAGAAAGAGTTTCATGTTGCTTTTGGGTTTCTAATGGTTGTTAAGTGATTAGATATAAAACTTATAGCTTATAGTAATATAAAGATACATGATTTGCTATGAAATGTTAAATGAATGCTTGAGGTTGGTTTTATTTTATTTTATTTTTTTACTGAAGTAAAGTTTGATTTTGCATGTGGGGATCACAAGCAAGAGGATGTAACTTCATGTTATATAAATGATAAAAATATGGTTTTTATAGAAGTTAGTAAGAAATTATGGGAGTAACAGCTTAATGGTTTATTGGATGATAGTAGTTATCATTTGAAAACATATAAGTGAAGTTAAAATGAAGTAATATTGATAAAAGTTGGACATTTGAGTAAGTTAGTAAAGATTATCCACTTGATGGTTGATTACTCCTAATTAATATTAGATTAAGAATATTTGTTATACGAAATACGAAGTGTATAATATGAAGTGTATTAAGCTATAACTGGGTGTAGAAACCATTTTGATAATTTAAAGACAGAATAATAACATTTGTAAAAGTTAGTAAAATGAATGAGTTCGTACAAAGAAATTATTCATGTAAACACAAAATAAAATATAATTTAAAATTTATAAAATGAACCTTTTTTGAAATTTCTCGTTTTTACACCGCTGTCAATGCACCTAGTGACATGATCCAACATACTTCACCTTGAATGTTCTTATTTTGCTACCTTTTGGTTGGTGAACACCAAAAACTAAAAATGGTCCAAAAGATCATCTCCAACATTTTAAACCCTTAATATTCAATTTCTAAATATTAAAGGTTAAATAAAAGAGCAATTTTCCAATAGTCAAACACCAATTTGAAAACACCAATTTAACATGCATCTGACTTACCACGCCTACTAAAGCGTTTGAAATTGGGATGTCTTTAAATAGTCGTTCGGGATCAATTTGTAATTTTGAATTAGTCTTCTTTTCAAATTAAAAATTTCTTCCTATAATTCTAAGGAGGTTCCATTATCAGAGTTGGGGAGCCGCTTATGTATATTGTAAGTCTCACTTTACTTCCATGTTGTAAATTATTTACGAATCTTTCTATGACTAAATAATTCAAAAAAAGCCTGGATATGTATGCAAGATTTGAAGGTAAGCACATGTATTACTCTCTGGGTTAAAACTGTTTGTACTATATTAACAATAATATGGATCTCACTTATTTAAATGTTTAAAATTACGAAAATAACAAGTTACTCCACTTTTCTACGAAATCTCCGACCACTGCAATTTTTCAATCATTTTCATGAAATGATCAAATTCTATTGTTTTATAAAAGTCAGAATTTTTTCTCCATGTTTTCCATCTTGAAGATCAAATTCTATCATATTTACAAAAAAAAAAAATATATAATAATTTTCAATGGGCTAAATAGAAAATATGAAGAAGAAAAATTCTACTAGCTGCACTTATGGAGCCTTGCTCAAATTGGTAAAACAAACCTTACAATTAAAAGTAAATGACAATGTCGCCATAATCATAACAAATAATATGCTCAACGATTAATTAAACACTTGATAAAAATGTTCCCGCTATGGACAAATTTTGCTTATAGACACAAAAAATATATATTTCAACTTTAGAAGCAAAACTTATTATAGAAATGAGTGTTATGGCACGTGCTTCGCGCGTGAATTGTTTTCCTTATAAATTGCATATGTCTGAATCGATCAAAAAAATATTTTTTTTTTTAAATTTTCAAATGATATTAAGATTTGTATATTTATAAAGAAGTATTTTAAATTTGTAAAGAAAGTTTACTTTTATATCATATTTTTAAAAGCGTTTTGAATTTGTAAAGCATGTTTAATGGTTAGATCCTACTTTTAAGGGCGTTTGAATTTATAAAAGAATTTTAATATTGTATCATATTTTTAAGTGATTAACATTTAATAATACATAGAGAGGCGTTTTTGGTAGTTCACGTTGATACCAAAAAAGTGTGACACTAAAGCTATTACAACTATTATTAAAGATATGTCTAGTTTGCGTTAAGTCGGAATTTGCACTTGCACACAAAATCTCAAATGAACTTGCGTAATTTCAAATTGCTCAAATATAATTTTTTTGAGAAAAATTATTTATATTTGCGTAAATTTGAATCATGGAAGTATAAATGCTATTATATGGTTAAAAGAAACCTATTTTTGTAATATATTCTGAACGAGGCCTAAGATTAAAATATGTTTTTTCCTTGACTCTATAAGCAAAATTTGTCTTGATATACAACACATTGGAGAGACATGTGAAATTTAGGTTTCAGCAAATAATAAATACGTAAATTAAAAGTGTATGATTTTCTCTTAGTAACTGTGACTGTAATTAACTGAAGGTATGCCTCCACGAAACCTATGATCTCAGGCATAACCATGATATAAAATACTCATACGACTTAATGCTTTCAACATCATCATGAGAATTAGGCTGGCTTATCATAACAAGGCTTTGTCCTGTTATAGAAAAGGGCGTCTATCCTTATCTTACTGAATAATATCTTTAGTGAATACTGCATCACGTACAAAACTGCACAAATAGAACCAGCAAAAAGAAAAAAATACATAACAAAAGCAAAATACAAAATTCTGAGGAAATAACACTGACTGCCGTGAAGAAGTTTAGGCTTATCTCATCATCCATTTTTTAATCTCTTTGCATCTCATTTTTATACCACCAATGAAAGAACTCGGTTTACTGTAAGAAATAAACAGACGACTAAAAATTAACTTCTTGCACTCTTCCCAGTTATCAATTGAACTGCATCATGCAAGGGAAAGTAAAATGAATGTCTTAAGGTAGAAGGGAGATCTGTTATCACAAAATTGTAACACAACTACTTCAGCCAGGTTCACTTCCAGAACATAAGAATGCAAATATATTAGACATCTCTCTATGTTTCTTCATCACCATCTCTATTTATTTTTATATGTATAATACTCTCAGTTTCAGTGCATGTATTTTCTGAAAATATATTCTTCATGATTTTATTACATATATACTTAATTTGAAATATTACATACTGTTTATTTTGTGTTGTAATTTCAACTCATTTTACTATTTATATACCTGTTTTTTTGAAATACCAACAAAAGAACATTTCTTTTTCATCTACGGTTTTACCCATTTAGTCATGTTTATTTATTTATTCTTACCAGTTATTGACACTTATTATTTATTAAAAAACAAATAATTAATTAATGAATTATAAATCAATTAAATTAAAAATCACAACTCAAGTGCCCTGCTCAAATCCGTTCAAATACTATGTTCGTTCAAATGCCCCGTTCAGATTTTCCGTTTTCGTTCGTTGCAAATGTACCCATATGAGTGTGCTAGTGCAGTCAGGTCTTGATAAAGAAATTCCAAAACAGTAGAAATAATATGCAATGTTTACATGTTGCAGTGTGTATCTTTATGAAGGAGTTCATTACATGTAACTAGAATGTGGGAGTGAGGCAAGAGCGGTGATACATAAACAAAATGCAGCAGCAATGATCATGATACAATACAGAAAAATAAAGAGTATAGCAGTAAGACTTATTGATTAGCAAGAGCGAAGTAGTTCGACAAGCATGTAGAAACGCCGAGCCACTTATGCCAAATATGTCGCAGTGCGAAACATAAGGTGCATAATGACATGTTGCCGCGTGTATCTACGTGGAGCATGTTATTTTGTGCTACTTATATGTTTTTATGTTGTGTATCATCAGAAATGCAGTGTGAAAGTGTAGCAAAAGTGTGGTGATGTCAAGTCAAATATGCGAAAGCAAATACAAGGTGAATGCAGGTCTAAACATGCAGCAACAATGAATCTGGAGACAATTTACGGTGAAGATGAACTTTCACTTGTAGTAACAAGACCTTGATTTTTTTTTTATTGATTGAGACAGTGTTATTTATTTTTATTTTTTTTCCCCTTTCTTTTTGCCCATTTTGAGTTTTTTTGGGTGCAAATGGCAATGAAGAATTTTGGAGTCGTGGTTAGTATTACTTTTGGCTATTGCAATTTCATGTTCTTTTATACTTGTTTGCTCAGTGGTGTTTTTATTTTTTTAAAAAGTAATGATATTAGTAAATATGTGATATATATATATATTTATGTTTGAGAAATATTACTATAAAATTTGGAAAAAAATATGTATGTACGTCAGATAGAATACAGATCAAAATCAATGCAAGGGGATATCAAAAATTAAAATATATTACAAAATCTGTACCTTAAGGAATTAGCTTTTTCTGTTACAAGATATAGCTAAACACATCTTTTCCGGTACATGTATTAGACGCGGTTGAAAACGTTTCCAACCTCAGCTTCTATCACCGTCTATGCCAGCAATATACGTGCAGAGTACGACTTATCTTGTTTGCAAAACCAACATCGCTCGTCTAGAAGTTACTTTACATTCGCTTGCTTCAAGCAGTATGAAAGTTAACGCAGTTAGTACAATTATTATGATAATTAGAAGCGTATGTAACAAGGGCATCACAATAGCCTATGCACACAAGCACATTCTCTCTCAAATCTAACTAACAAGCATCAAATGCACATTCATCCATCAACAAGCTTCAATAATAACTGTTGATTTTGCATATCATTATACCAACCATCCAAGTGGATACTTTGTTGAAGCTGCTTAATGTAGCGTATTACAGTATTATGATCTTGTTTAATGCTCTTTTCAAGCAAATTACTTCATATAGGTGGATACTTTGCTGAAGGTTCCAACATGCAGGTGAGTGAAAGAGCATGAGTATCGCATCTAACCCTAAAGGGTTTCTCTGTAGAGATAAATGAGTTACGGCTAACCCTAAAAGGGTTTTAATCTCTGAAGGAATCGGGTTCAATGCCTTATGACCCGAACCTCTGTTTCGCTCTTCTTATTTCTCTTTGGGCCTTTATTCTGTTTTTAGCCCACGTAAAGCTATTTATATATTACAAGCTTTACTCTGTTTTTGTATTCATTCTTCTGATAATTCAATAAAGATCATTTCATCAAAACAACTTGTGAAATCATATCTCATTCATTTCAATTTTCTAACTTGGTATCAGAGCCTATCATCGCCTAACGGCAAATCATCTAAAGCATTGGATCTGAAGTATCATCAGATTCAATATCATCATCTGATACTCAGTCCTCTTATCAGATACGAGATCATCATCTGAGATCTGGATCAGTGCCATACCTGAAGACCTTAAGATCTTGGTTGCAGCTGATCAGATAAAAGCAATTCAGAAAGAAGTAAATCAGAGAAAATCTCATCATCAGAGTCAAAAGAAAAACATCAAGAAAATCATCAAGAAATCAAGAAAGCTGTTACCCTGCCAAGAACTCATCAGTCAAATCTCATCACCTGAGTTCTGGCTGTAACTGACCCTCTTCATCTTTCATCTTGAAAACTTCTGACTCTGTAAGCTTTTCTAATTTCATTGTTGATCTCATATTTCTTAAGATACCATGGCAGGAGATAATGAAAGTTCTGCTACATCGAGCACCTCATCCAATTCTCGTCAGATTGCCACTGAAGGCCTGATAAAAACTGTCATAAGCCCTCAGAATCAGTTGATTACTGCTCATCTTGAAGAAAACAACTATCTCTTATGGAAAGTCCAAGTAGAAACCGCCATCAGGGGCTACGGTCTTGAAGAGTTTCTTTTTGGCACCATTATTGTTCCACCCAGTTTCATAACTGATCAAGAGAACAAAACTGTCAGTAATGATGAATACATAAAGCATCAGAGACAAGACAGTCTAATCTGTTCATGGCTCCTATCATCTGTAAGCATCAAGTTACTACCACAGGTAATAGGAAGCAAGACAGCCAATGGGATCTGGTCAACTATAGAGAGAATCTTTAACTCTCAATCTGCTGCCAAGATCATGCATTATAAAAGACAGTTACACAGTATCAAGAAAGATAATATGACTATGGGAGAATATCTAACAAAGATAAAAACATTATGTGATACTCTTGAAGCAGCAGGTCACAAAGTTCCCACGTCTGAACAAGTTCTAATTATGTTAAGTGGGTTAAGTGATGAATATGAAGCCGTGGTAGCTGTCATATCATCACAAAGATTAACACCCTCAATTGAAGATGTGCATTCAATTCTCCTTTCTCATGAAGGAAGAATTGAGTATAAGAAATCCAATGAGATGGATATGTCTGCCAACTATGCCTCAAACTCCAAGAACAAAAACCATTATAACAACAAGCCAGATCAGAATCTACAAAGAAACAGTCAGTCCACAAGAGGACGAGGCAGAGGAAGATGGACCAACAACAACCGACCAAAATGTCAAATCTGTGAGAAATTAGGTCATACTGCTGCCAAATGTTACTTTAGATTAAATCTAAACTATGTACCAGGACAGAACTCAAATAGTCAGAGAAATGGCAATCCTAGTGCAAACTTAGCACAGGCACAACAAGATCAAGGTGGGCAGTCAGATATGAGCAGAAATCAGACTACTAAACCTGAACACATACATGATGAAGCATGGTACCCAGACTCTGGTGCAACAAACCATCTAACCAGCAACTTAGACAATTTCAATCTTGGAAACAAAGAATATAAAGGTAAACAATCAATTACCATGGGGGATGGTAAGTGCATTAGAATAATTCATACTGGTAGAACTTATATTAAAGGTGCCAGGCAGTTATTCTTGAATAATTTATTAAGAGTCCCAATGATAAAAAAGAATCTTATCAGTGTCTCACAGTTTGCAAGAGACAACAATGTCTATTTTGAATTCTTTCCTAAGTACTGTTTTGTAAAAGATATCTTGACTAATGAAATTCTTTTGCAGGGTGATGCTGATAAAGGCCTTTACAGATTCAATTTTGTTAACTCTACCAGTACTGTAAAACCGCAAAATAGTTGTAATGTGACTGAGGTGAATCAAACTGAAGAAAATATGAGTAACTTTGATCTGTGGCACTACAAGTTGGGACACCCAAATGTAACTGTTGTTAAACAAGTACTCAATGAAAACAAAGTTTCTTTTGGAAACATCTCTACTCCTTATATCTGTACTTACTGTCAGATGGGAAAAAGTCACAAATTAGCATTTAATAATTCTTCTACTATATATTCTAATCCTCTTGAATTAGTTGCTGCAGATTTATGGGGTCCAGCTCCAATAAGTTCTGATTATGGTTACAAATACTATATATCTTTTATTGATGCTTATTCTAGATATACCTGGATATATCTGCTAAAAGCTAAGTCTGAAACTTACAATGTTGTTCTACACTTTATAAACTTAGTTGAAAAGCAAATAGGTCACCATGTCAAAACTATGCAAACTGATGGGGGCTTTGAATTCAAGCCACTCATCAAACATTTTAACACCAAGGGAATAATACATAGAACCACATGTCCCTACACCTCTGAGCAAAATGGCTTGATAGAAAGAAAACACAGACATATAGTAGAGCTAGGACTTACACTTTTAGCACAGGCACACTTACCACTAAAATTCTGGCCAGACTCATTTTACACAGCTGTATACTTAATAAATAGATTGCCAACAAAAGTGCTAAAAGATGTAAGCCCTATGGAAAAGCTATTTGGGAGCAAACCTGATTATTATGCTCTAAAACCATTTGGTTGCCTGTGTTTTCCCAACTTAAGACCATATAATGTCAACAAACTAGATTTTAGATCAAAACCATGTACCTTTTTGGGTTATCCTAACAATCAAAAAGGTACAAGTGTTTAGATGATAAGGGAAGGATATTCATTAGCAGACACGTTGTCTTCAATGAATATATATTCCCTTTTGGCAGCTCAGATATGAAAACAACTAAAAAGGTATTCAATCCACATGTATCTATACCTGTATTACCTGTATATTCCAAAATCTGGCAACAGGAGACTGAAAGGACTGCCAGCACTAGTGATTCACAACCTACTATGCCACAGCAACTAAGTCATGAACCAGCAGATGATTCCAGCTATCACAGTCAGTCTCATACCTGTACAAGTGCAAGGGAACAAGAAACTAGTCAGTCCACAGAGATTCAATCAAATCAAGACAACACTGATAATAATGAGACACACAGTAGAAATGTACAGACTGTGCCAGGACACTCTATGATAACAAGATCCAAGAGTGGCATATTCAAACCAAAAATCTACACTGCTATAAAAACAACAGAAGAACCAAGTAACTTCGAGCAAGCCATAAAGGACAACAACTGGAAAACAGCAATGGATGAAGAATATGAGGCTCTTATCAAAAACAACACATGGAACTTAGTCAACTGCCCAAGGGATAAAAACATTGTTGGCTGCAAGTGGACTTACAAACTAAAGAGAAATGCAGATGGAACAATCAACAGATACAAAGCCAGGCTTGTTGCCAAAGGGTACACTCAACAATTTGGGTTTGATTTCAATGAAACCTTCTCTCCTGTGGTTAAACCAACTACTATCAGAGTAATTTTTACTATTGCCCTACATAAGCAATGGAAAATCAGGCAGTTGGATGTCAACGATGCTTTCCTAAATGAGACACTGGAAGAGGAAATCTATATGGAACAGCCACAAGGCTATAATCAAAAGCAGAATCATGTGTGCAAACTAAACAAAGCAATCTATGGTTTGAAACAGGCACCAAGGGTCTGGTTTGAGAAATTAAAAACCACTTTGATCAGATTGGGTTATCAGTCAACAAAATCTGACAACTCACTGTTCACTAAGATAAGTAAAGAATCTACCATATATATTTTAATCTATGTAGATGACTTACTAATTACAGGAAATGATGAGGCAGCAATCAGTGAGCTTGTTCAGTATCTAGACAAGGAGTTTTCTGTCAAAGACCTTGGTGATCCAAATTATTTCTTAGGCATAGAAGTCATCAGAAAATCAGATTCTGAAATCATTTTAAGTCAAAGAAAATATATAAATGAAATTCTACTCAAATCAGACATGGCAGAAGCCAAGCCTCAACCCACACCCATGATATGCAATCTTCAGCTCACAAAACACAGGGGGGAACCAATACTCAATATCAAACAATATAGAAGTGTTATGGGAGCTTTACAATATGCAACCATAACCAGACCTGATATATCTTACAGTGTTAACAAATTGTCTCAATTCATGCAGGAACCTCTTAATGAGCACTGGAAGGCTGTAAAGAGGATACTACGATATCTGAGGGGAACTACATCTTATGGCTTATCACTAAAAGCATGCAAAAGACTCAATGTGACAGGATTCTCAGATGCAGACTGGGCAACAGATCATGATGACAGGAAATCTACTTCAGGCTACTGTATATATATTGGGGATAACCCAGTCTCATGGTGTTCTAAGAAACAATCAACAATCTCTAGATCTAGCACAGAGGCTGAATATAGAAGCGTGGCTAGTGCAACGGCAGAGATCATGTGGATTCAATCTCTGCTCAGTGAACTAAGGATCAAATCTGACATCAAACCAGTGCTATGGTGTGATAACCAAAGCACTGTCTACATGTCTGCCAACCCAGTTCTCCACGCAAGAACCAAGCACATTGAAATTGACATCTACTTCGTTCGTGAGCAAATTCTTAAAGGTCAACTAATGGTAAATCATATACCTGGAACTCACCAGAGAGCAGATGTTTTTACCAAAGCACTGAGTTACAGAAATTTCACAAGGTTCAGAGAAGACCTGAAGGTGAAGAGCATCACTGGACATGACTCAGAGGCAAACCAGAATTCAACTAAATCAGCAACGAACATCAAAACCTCAACTTCAGATCCAAGCAGAAAAAGAAGCTCTTTCGAACTTGTCGACAAAGGCAAAGCTTTGAGTTACTCAACTCAGCACTCACGATCTCCAAATGGTCCGAATCTCTGGTTTGAGGGGGGAAGTGAAAGAGCATGAGTATCGCATCTAACCCTAAAGGGTTTCTCTGTAGAGATAAATGAGTTACGGCTAACCCTAAAAGGGTTTTAATCTCTGAAGGAATCGGGTTCAATGCCTTATGACCCGAACCTCTGTTTCGCTCTTCTTATTTCTCTTTGGGCCTTTATTCTGTTTTTAGCCCATGTAAAGCTATTTATATATTACAAGCTTTACTCTGTTTTTGTATTCATTCTTCTGATAATTCAATAAAGATCATTTCATCAAAACAACTTGTGAAATCATATCTCATTCATTTCAATTTTCTAACTAGGTGGATGTTGATGCAACTGATAAAATGCATTGAGCATTTCAAAATGCATAGATGATAGTCTGCTGTATGAAGTATCTTTGCTAGCTTGATTTTCTATCCACTAAATGAATTTTAACAGACAACTGAAAGCATCAAGGTAGGCATATCAAAGCAGTAATTCCACCCAAGCATTCTATGAGCTATCATCTCCACTGGTGCTGACCAGCACAAGCTGACAATTGAGCTTTGGGATCTGAAGCCCATCGATTAGTAGCTTACTTTGCTGGTAGTTGCAAGGAAATTTAGTTTGGATCTGACTGCCATGGTTTCCTATTTTCATTGGCTGGATACACCATGATTGCAGCCTGAAGCCATAACAGACTGGATGCAGGCTGATTCTAAACTGTACTAGGTGAAGCATCAGGTAGAACTAATGGGGTCTACGAAGTTTTTTCTAAAATGCAAATGTTATACTTAAAAAAAAAAATTATGTTAGTGACGAAAATACATCATCAGTACAAAGAGGAGTGGTTCTCTGACCAACCCTGAGTATGCAAGCATTTGGCAGAAAAACTTTTGTCTGCTTTTCTTTTGAGCTAGCATGACAAAATATATATAATGTGTTGTAGTTCCAATACCAGTACCAGTACCACATGTTGCAGCAAATTGAGTATTTGGTAGTCACTGTAGTTACAGGCAGCATTAGAGACAGAAACCAGTTTTAATAGCATCTTAACTGCATAGGGCCAAGTAATGATGAGAATTTCCATCCAGAGACATAAGAAGACAACAACTTTGTTAAGTTATTGAGTCGTTAAAAACTGATTACCTGAAGTTGAAGACATATTGAAGAGAACTGTGTTGCTGCCAGGCTGGTTGTTGCTGAATACGGTCAGCAATTTATTCGATAGTATAAGAGACATAACGCCTATTTCTTCAATGCACAATAAATGCAGCAAGTCCATATGAATATACACATCCCATTGTAAACTCCTGTAAATAAAGATATTGTTTATGCGATTCTTCCAATTCCTTGACCCTTTGCTAAGGAGATCAAGAAATAAATTTAAGAGAGAACAAATTACTATAAAAGTTGAAAAGCGAGATAATCCAACGAGAGCATTTTGGTTAGCCAATTGTTTACTTTCCTTGAGCATCGAATTGTTGTAATTGATACAACAATCATGGGGAATGTGTATACCCACCATGACGATAAGAACCTATATACATTAATAAGTAAACTTAAAATGACAATATAGAAACATGAATATAAAAGATAATTTGATTAAAATTCTCTATAGTTGTATCTGAAATGATAAAGATAAAAATGAAAAGATAAAATACTTGATAAATCGATAAATTATTATACTTTATATGATAAAATATATAATGTAATAGATAAAAAAAATATAATAAAACATTTAAACATTTTTTTTTGAGCAAGACGGGTGTGTAGCGTGACACTACACAGCCGATAACATTTAAATACATTTTAAGTAGACAACAAGAATATTGAACATCAAAAATTCTGATCTACAAAATATTAATATACTTATAATCAAACATAAATCAAAATCACCAACAGGGTTGGCGCAGTTGGTTGATGATCTGAACCGCGACATGAGTTCGAACTCTAAAACTAACAACCCTATAAAAAGTGCCCGAAGTATGTGTTTGGCAAATACATACTTCCCTAGAGTTTACAAACAAAGCGTAGTTCTTTAGATGAACGGGGAAAATTTTAAAGATAAATTACTTTGATATTATGTTTATCTTTTATGTTTAAACTAAGTGATAATTTACAAACGTTGAAAGGAAAAAGGACAAAAGAGTAAAAGATAAGCTAAAAAATAACGATAGATGTTAAATGATAAAAAGATGAATTGAAAGATGAATGTTAAATGATAGGTGTTAAATTTTTTGTGCTGGAAACTTGTTAAACTGGACCTGCATCCTGTAAACTAATTAGGAAGTGGCAATAAGCCCTTTATTCATATTTCAGTATGCCTCGATAAAACATATGATCTCAGGCATAACCATCACATAAAATACTCATACACCATAATGCTTTCAACGTCATCATGGGAATTAGGCAAGCTTATCATAACAAGGCAAGGAATATTCACTTGTAGATCACACATCTAGCAAAAAAAAACAAAAGCTATAAAGAAGAAGCAAACTTTGTACGCGGGCTAAACTTATTAGTCAGGTTGAAGAAAAAGGCAAAAAAAAAACTTATCCTTGATGGGGGTATTCCAGTGAATTTGCGACAGGAAATGATGAATCCGAAGATTGAGATAATTTATACATTCACTCGGAAAAAGAAGACAAAGCAGGGAAAAGTGATCGAATGCTGATTAGAGCTGATTCTACAAATGACATGATAATAGAGAGTAGCAGTCTCAAGATTTTTACGAGATTTCAGAGTGACTCTGTAAACCCTGCACTAGTGTGGCTATTAATCCAAATTCTCCTACTAAATTAAATATTTCAAAAAAACCTCTATTTTCTAAATGATGACACTGATAAACTTGCATAGATTATTGACTTCCCATAAATTTCAGTTAGTTGACTTCTTACCATTAGTTTTATACTTAAAAAAGGGGAGAAGTAATCGTCCTTTGTTACATAATATGGAAATTATGCATGTGAACAATAATTTAACAAAGTTGTCATATCACATGCTCATTTGTGCACTTTAGGTATGTTTTTTCCAATGATTTCTTATAGTCATTTCACTATAAAATATTATAATAAATAGGGAATAAGGTGAGAAAGTTCATTTTAACAAAGAGTAGTGCTAAAGAATGCATTTTTGTTTATAACATCAATTATTATAATAATAATGAAATTAATAATTTTAGGGGTGATTTCTATTAAATTACCTTTGTTTTTGGAATGCATTTATAAGGTTGATATAGATAATGTACCTTATATGGTTTCAGATCTTAAATAAATTACAAAAATTATCTATATATCTTATGCTATAAAGCAAAACCCTTGGTCAAAGTGAACCCTTTTTTGGACTTCCAGAAACAACCTTTATCATAAGGACCACATGACAAATGAAGGAGGGCAGTGCCGTCATTTTATCTTCCCACGTTCTGGAGCAGTTCTTCTTTTACCACGATAACCCATTTCTGCTCATTTTTCTCAATCCACCTTCATCGACTATTCATCTTTCCTTCACCGCCAATGTTAAACCCTAATTTATCACCTAAAATTTGTTCAAATCCTACTTTGTTTCCAGATAAAATCATAATTTTATTTTTCTATAAATTTTAAACAAAATTCCAGGGCATCAATTACGTTTTCAGTGAACTCCAATAAACTGATGATGAACAAGCAGCGATGAGCGACAACGATGACTTAGAAGACGGAGAGCCTCTTTTGGTTAAGTGAAGAATTGGAAGAAGACAAATAGGTATTATTTCTTCGTATATTTTCAATTAAATTTTCGTTATTTTTTTTGTAGTATATTTGTATTTCGAAATTTTTTGGAAAATTTATGATCGTTGTGTTTCATTAGTAGAATTATGATTTAGATGCTTATTGTGTTGGAGAAAATCCCTTCAGATGATCAGTCTAAGAGAATAAAAAACCCAACGCAGCAGAAAACAACTGAATCGTGATTGTAGTGAGACGGAAACAGAGATAAACACCAGAACAGACAGTCATAGATCAATGCAATGCAGAAAAACAAATAACACCGGTATTTATAGTGGTTCCACTACCGTGAGGCAGTGTACGTCCACTTGGGAAGATGAGATTTTATTAATCACTGAAAAATTAGAATTACAAGATTGATTCACTTTTGAAGGCTATATACATAAGAAGAATTTACAATACAAACAAAATTCTGCAGAGTTTCAGCTCTCTAAGATGACTCTGAAATTAGCTCTCAATTTGGACTATCATTGTTGTCCAGAAGCTCCCATATTTATAGAGTGAAGAAATGAGGAGGGGTAACTGCTATATAACAGCCTTATGGTTTGGTTCGGCATGCATCTGGTCCGGCACAATTTGGTTCGGCATCAAACACTTCAACATCTGGACCGGCAACTTCAATACTCTGGACCGGCATTCCTAAATACCGAACGATATATTTCGTTTGACATCACTTCTCCTTCACCAAATCACCGAACCAAATTTCTCATTCGACATAACCATTCCACCGAACAAGACAACTTTCTTCGCTTCACCGAAGTCACTCACATCGGACGAACTCCATCAGACCAAATCTTTGGTCCGGCATCTCCTCCACTGAAAAAAAAATTTGGTTCGATCCCTTCTCTATCACTACCGCTCCAACTGGAGCGACAACAGCTACCACCGGACGAGATTTCTCGTCCGGTCTTCCACTCCACCGAGCGACTTTTGCTTCTGCGACTTCAAGCGATGAATTAGGTATCAACTTCCAACATATTGTATTTACCTCAGCTTTAAATTGATGTTAATTGAATATAATTCATTTAATCTTTGGAGTTAACTTTTTCTATTGTTGTCTGTTTGGTATTAATGTATGTTTCAGTTGTAAAAAAACATATGCAAACTAAATTGTAAACATATTAACTGTTTAATTTCTTTTGTATTTGTGATATATTCGGACCTTTGCAATTTACAGATTTGATAACCTCCCTAACCAGCACAAAATCATCCATTTTTCTTTTGAATTATCTCTGTCAACGAATATGAACAATATTGCTTTACTCATTCATGCACCTACTAGATTTTAGATATTAGAGAACAAAAATAGAAGCAACTTTAAGTGGCTGTTAACATTATTTACATGACATTTTGAATTTTTTGTAATGCATTTTATGGAATACTATGTAGTTATACACAATTGAAACCAAATTAACATAAAGCCTTGGAAATATTTGAGATAAACCTTATTATGAGTATGACAGGTATGATACATACGAATAAATTAACTATGAAGTTAAGGATTTAACATGGAAAGTAATTAAAATAGAAGCAACTTTGAAGTAATATAGGAAGTAACTATTTTGCAAGATATATCACTTATTTACATGTTGATCATTAATTATTTGGAAATATGGAAAAACATAGAAATTAATCATAACACCCATTATGACTCTTTATTAATACAAAATGGTCGGTTGCCTATTTTCTGAGGTAAATATTTACAGTTCTTAATAATAAAAATGTTTATTTGCATTTTGAGGAGAATTCAATTTCAGTAAGTAATTAATGAGAAATATTGAGATTTTGTGCTAACTTTTATGTGTGGAAATATGCATTAATTCCTTCCATTATGCATTTATACTATATGTATTGGTTGCTATTTAGCCTTTAAACTGCTCGAGAGATTAAGGTAGAATATTTGTGGAAGTTATGGTTTTTGTATGTATATTTAATTGCCAGGTTTGCTAAAGTATTTTTTATTTTCCACAATACGTCTGAGATTGTTGTGCTTCCTTTTGTTTTTATTCATACTCTCTGACCAAAAAATATTTGAATAACCATAACTTCCACTCATAGAATATTTGTTGAAGTCTGAGAATTTATCAGTCTTGGCAAAAATTGGGAGATTAATCTCATTTGTATTTTTTCCACTTAAATAAAACCGTCTTTGTATTTTGTGGTACTCAAGCATTCAAGGTGATTTCTGACTTCAAACAATGACATATAATATATTATGGTGATATAAATCAAATCAGGTTAAGCATCTAATTTTTGTCCTTAATGTTATATAGAGAAAATAAGAATAAATAAGAAACTATAATTATATTTTGGTGTGATCTCACTGCTATTGATTATCTCATGGTGGCTCTGGGCTACTCCATGTTGCAAGCAAAATAATTTGGAAACACTAGAACTTAAAACTGTTGCCATTTAATAAGTTAAAAAGTAAAAAAATTGACATATTATTTAATAATTATTTAAACAAATATAGTTATGTAGTTTTGATCAAATAATTTGCCAATACCCATACAAGCATGTTGTCATTGTGATTTTGGTGTTATATATCATAGTATATAACCAACCATTATATAATTTTTTATTCATTGTTTCATAATCATGTCCACCAATATCTATTTATCTTTTAAGTTACTACCAAATCAATTATGAAGGAGGTAATTATAACCATCAAATCTAATAAAATATAATATCTAACCAATTTAAGATGTGGCGGTTAACATTATTTTACATGACATTTTTGAATTTTTTTTAATGTTTCTTATGGAATATTATGTAGTTATACATAATTAAAACCAAACTAACATAAAGCCTTGGAAATATTTGAGGCAACCTTATCATGGGTATGGCACTATGATACATACAAGTAATGCAAGCTATGAAGTTAATGATTTAACATGGAAAGTAATTAAAGTAGATGCAACTTTGAAATAATACGGAAAGTAACCAATTTGCAAGAAATATTAGGTATTCGCATGTTGATCAATAATTATTTGGAAATAAGAAAAAAAATAAAAATTAATCGTAACACCTATTATGACTATATTAATACAAAAAGGTCAGTTGCCTAATTATTGAGCTAAATATTTACAATTCTTAATAAAAAATGTTTATTTGCATTTTGTGGAGAATACAATTTTAATAAGTAATTAATGAGAAATATTGAGACTTTATGCAAACTTTTATGTGTGGAAATATGCATTAATTCCTTCCATTATTCATTTACACTATACGTATTGGTTGCTTTTTTATGCCTTTGAACTGGCCGAGAGATTGAGGTAGAATATTTGTGGAAGTTATGGTATCTGTATGTTTATTTAATTGCCGGGTTTTGTAGAATATTTGTAGAATATTTCTAGCAGCGTCATATAGACATAAAGTATCAAAACCAACCGTTAGCTTTTTAAGCTATTTAATTTGTTCTTCTATAAATATCTCTTTAAACCTCTTCAATTGCATTAATTTATTCTCTCCATAAATGCCTCCTTAAACCTCTTCAGTTGCATATTTGTTGGCTTATTGTCATATTTTTATTGAGCAATAAATTTGGTTAATTTTGTCAAATAATATGTAACTTTTTTTTCACTCCATTTCAAAATAATGAAGTAAATAAAATCACCATTGTTCTTTTAACTTTGAAAGTGAGTATGATTACTAAGTTTTTTTTAATTATGTTAATATTACAATTTCAATTACAATTGAATATCATGATGATTGTTAATGACATTTACGACATTCAATAATATCGTTTAGTATGACTTTTATTGTGTTATTTGTTCATCGTAGTTATTATAACATTTAATGGAAGCATTTGTCTATGACATTTATTACAAGGTTTATGTCATTTATTTATAATGTTTAATACGGTGTGTACTACCTCATATTTAAAAGGGGTTTTGGACCAAAGGTCCCTATTTTCAAAGCTCATGCACAAAAAGTCTCTGCTCATAAATCCATGTAAATTAGGTCCCTATTTTGTTGTTTTTTTACCAAACTGTCCTCTTCTATAAAATCGACTTAGCATCATTTTCAGGGGCAAAAGCGGTATAAATTAGCCAAAAACTAAAAATAGGGACCTAATTTTCGTAACTTATTCGGGAGGGATTTTTCTTACATCATCTTTCAATTACAGGGATTTGACAAGCATTCCTTGTATTTAAAATAGGAAATATGACTATAATTATATCATGTTTTATTATAGTTATAAGTACATTTCTAATAGTGTCATATGGACATAAAGTGATGATTTAAAATAAATTTAAATATTTGTTTGGTCGCCTTATAAAATTAGTCATGATTATCTAACATTTCAAATGAACTAATTCAAGCAACAAGCCACCAAAGTGACTTCTCTTGTGCAGATTGTTAATAAGCATGTTTGAGATTCGTGTCGTGATTATTTTATTGTGCAATAGTTCTTTTATTAAAAACCATACACAAATAAGAATTTGATGGTTTAAATTCAACTTTATCCTCAAATATACTTTTTTGCATGTGCATAACATGTGAGAAGAGTATGAAGAAACTAAGTGCAACACATATAAATAAGAAAAATAGAAAATATTGACATAGCCGCTATGTATACCTTTAAAGAAAATAATGTAATGCATCAGTGAGCATAGAAGATAACATTTTCACAAAAAGGAAAGAGAATAAAAGGACTTAGATTACATAGTAAGAAGACATTAAACATGATCTAAAAAAATTAACTTAACTGAAGATATGATCGATAGAAAATTATTAAAAATAGATCTCAACAGATGATACTTCAATCATTTGAAAAAAGAAAAAAAATGATGATGAACATATCACCAAAAAGAAAACCAAATTAGGGTTGCTATGGTGACGGATTCCTCACTATCATACAATCATCAGTTAATCTGTTACTATTTTTTATTAAAATCGACGTATCGATATAATTGGCATGATAAAGGTAAATTTACCATTTTCCTCAGCAAAACATCGATACTATTTATATTCATGTAATATATTGTATTATATGTTTTTATATCTGGTTTATCGATATACCTAAGTTAGCCATGACATATAGAGCAAAGTAACACAAGGTTTGTACTATGCGCTATGCACTATATAGCATATGCTATTTTGTTCACTTTTGTATTTTACATTTTTTTAATATATATACGAAATGGAACTAAATAGTTGTGATCCATGTTCACATAAATATCAAATCACTCAGTTATGATCATCACTATTATTTTCTTAGATTTTTACACTGTAATTTAATTATAGATTGAAATTTACATTGTATTAGCTGGTGCCTTTTACTCAAACTCAAAACTCTAGAACCATGCTTTAAAATCCTTAATATTATATTTAAAGTAAATCCATCTAATAATTTATCTGTTGTTTCCTAGGATTTAGCCTCTTTACTTTTTTCAAATTAAGATCGACTATTTTATTCTCATATATTTCTGTATTGAATTAATTTTGTTAATTTAATATATCTTTGGATTATTTTTAAATTATACATTTTTGATGTTGATTTCGAAATTATTATTTTTTCCAATTTTTAATGTAAATTTTGATTTCATTTGTTTGAAATTCATTTATTAAAACAAACTTCTTAGTTGTTTAGTGAAAGGAAAAAAAAGGTAATATATATTATCAAAACATATGCACGTTTTAGATTCTTATAAACTAAAAAAAGTGTGTTCTCACTTTTAAGTCCATCTAGTCAAGTTGTATGAAAAATAGACTGAGTTATAAACGAATCTACACAGCATCATAATATTTGAGCAGTAGATCATAAATTAAAACATTTGTTACTAGATTGCATAACTAAGTTCCATGGAAAAGAAATTAGAAAACACCATAATTGATCACGCATCAAAATTTGGTATCTTGTACTGAATTAAGCCTGTAAATGGGTAATTTCGGATGCTGATAGTGTCATATCCGCATTTGTATTCGAAATCATTTCGAATATTGGCATCCGCGGATACCGACGGATATCGGATAATTATCCTATCCACTGACGATCAATAAATAAAGAAAAATAATTAGAAAATTTTGGTTTAACATAATTATTTTTCAATCTCATTGATTATAAAATTATGCAAAATCAGCAAATATTATGATAATAGTCTGAGCAGTTAATATGCAGTAATTGCATATAATATAAACTATTAACTTAATATAACAATAAAAACACATATTTCATTGGACCAAAATACACATGAAATAAATTATAATCTTTAAAAAACCGAACGAATAATTTTTAGATGTAGATGCATTTGTATCCGCATTCGTATCCGCTTTTACGGATATCAGATATTTGTCCACTTTATGGATTGTGAACGGATTTCGAATTTTTCAAATATCCGTTGACAGTTTTATACCAAATAATTTGCTTTCTTATACATCCAAAAAAAACTAGTCCATAAGGTTATCCTCGATGTATTTGTCAAGTAATATTTTGATGTATGAGAGAATATTTTATAATTTTTCATCAAATAAAAGAATTTTATTTTTGAAAGGTTATTCAAAAGAAATTAAAAGAAAAGGATGTTTTAAGCCTTTATGTTTTTTCTTTTTTAGCATTAAAAACGATGTAGATAATTAAGTTCAATATTGCAAACTATTAAGTTCTATATATTAAAAGCAAACTTAAATGAATTCTTAAAGTTATAATGTAGCTATCTATTAATTTAGCTAGAGAAAAACGGAAGTATTAACTTTTTTCCACGTAGATGTTTTGACTATGATACACCTACATTTAATTTTATTTGAAGGAATCTTGGTCATTCTTCGATAAATGATTTGAATTTATTGCTGAATACATATGATTGGTTAGCATACACATATCCTAGTTTGTACCGTTCAATTTTATTTGGCCTTTTTCCAATGTACATACCTGAAATAAATACAAAAAATAGCACGCTATTTTGTACTGTTATTTTGCGCTATAGACAGCATGTGCACTATTATAGGTTAAATTGTGCACACCATACGATATGGCTTTTGTGCCATACATGCTAAGATAATTTAGGATATATCAGCCTTCGGTATACCAACTATGACGACCCACATTTCAAATGGTTTAAATCGACAATAATTCACACATGTCCAACTTAAACCATCCGGAATTTAGATAATTAATGGGGTTAAATATAAAAAATAAGAAAAGAAGAAGAAAACAAACACAGAATCTCACAGCGGAACGATAAAACATAATAATCACGTAAAAGTTCATGAAGTTGTTTACTATACATTTGATTAAAATCTATACACATTTATCAAAGTTATATATATACATCAAGGATAAATAATCAATACAGCAGAATAACATGATGCAAAGGATAATAATAATAGTAATATACCAAAACTTCGTCTTTGTCCTACAGAGAATAGTCTTCAATATGCTGAAAAACTCAGGATTGACCCGAGCGTAATGAAAAGACAAAACACTCGAGTCAGGACTAAAATACTCTTATGTAAGTCAAATCAATATCAGAAATATGAGTGCAATAATTTAAGAGATGTTACAGAATTTTCCATCTTCTAAGAATCTGTTAAACTATTTATATATAATAGTATACGCTATAATAGATCATGTCTATCGGTAAAATAAATATCAAAATAGCGTTAAGGCTTTACATTATCCCCTTAACACATTTTTATAGGTTCAAAACCAAAGTCGTAATGGGCTCATATATGGATAAATATGACAAGACACATGAGGCAATTTCCAAGGTATGATTCTACCAGTTTACCCTTTTTGACCGGTCGTAACCCATCCGTGGCCGACCGCGACAATCAATCCAACCGACAAAAGGTGCACCCATCGAACACGAAATCACAATAGTAATATGAGGGATCAACGTCGCTAGAGGTAGTTAACCTCAATGGCCAGACATAGGCTCATGTTTTAGTCATTTTAATCATGACACGAGTGTCAAGGCTATTCATCATCGTTCCCTTACTTCATTCCAGTAAACGTCGTCAATTCAACCACTACATTCTGGATATCATCCACCGTGTATACAGTTGTCAAAGTGGTTCCAATATTGACAGAGAATATGTCAATAAGAGCTCCCGGTCTCTTTAACAACCAAACGTCGTTTTACACAACGGTTGGTTCTTTTACATTTCGAAAACAGTTCGTATTTGATATCAAAATATCATATTTATTTAAAAAACAAATCCATTTCGAAATCATCATATTCACTTCAAAAATCATATTTTACTTCAAAATGTTAATTCAATTCGATATATTGATTTCACTTCAAAACTTGATTCGAATTAAAATTTAGGTTATAACTTCACTTTAAATCAAATCATATTTAAATCCAAGATTTAAATATAAACATTCCACTCTCTTTACCAGTTTGAATTTTAAGAAAATAGTTTTAATATAGTTAAATAGTTAAAATAGTTTAATAGAAAATAATTTGAGTATTAAAAATGGTTTATATAGTAAAATAGTTTGGAAAATCAAAATAATTTGAATATTTAAAGAATATAGATTTTAACCCGTTTATACTAAAAATATTAATTTTAAAGTCAAACCAGTTCACTTTCCAAATTTCCAATTCAAATCAGTTTCAATTTCCATTTCGATTTAATCGATTCAATTCCTATTTCAAGTCGAATTTTACTTCGATTCCAAATTAATTTCAATGTCAATTCCAAACTAAATTCAACTCCAATTCCAAATTAAGTTAAAATTCCAATTTCAAATTAATTTAAATTCCAATCTCAAATTAATTTAAATTCCAATTTCAAATTAATTTCAACTCCAATTCCAAATTTAAACCGTATCGATTTATATCAATTACGAGTTTGATTTTCAAAACATCGATTCAAAACACTTAAATCAAATTTTCCTTCAATATTAAATTTAAAATCTCAATCTTAAAATATAATTAAATTCCAAGCTCAATTTCGAAATATCATTTTAAATCACCTTTTACTTAGAAATATTCAAAGTTCGAATAGAAAATCCAATCTTTTAAAACAAATCAATTTTCTAAAATTCACATCATATTTCGATTATAACTTAAAAATCTCAACTTCAATTATTTAAACAATTTTGTTCCAAATTTAAATTTCAACATTCCGAGTTCCAATTCAAAAATCATTCGAATTCCATAAATTCGATTTTTTTTCTTTAAATCAAATCATTTAAATAGTTTCAAATCAAAAATTTTAAAATTATTTAATTAACCAACCCGATGTCCGTATATAATTCTCTATCATATGGCCAAGTGAATCGATTATTTCAATTTAATTGTAGCAATCTAATTGTCAATTCAAATTCTATCAATTAATTCAGATGTGAATTTAAATGTCAATTAAACTTATCAAACAATAATCAATTAATTTTAAATCACTTCACGATATAACTTAACTAACATAAAAATTATTTCAGTCAATTGTGAGCATATAAACACTCACCTTTGATTTATCGACGATTTAAACCCCAAATAAAGGCCCAAATTTGAAAATATTCAAAACTCAATCAAACCAGTTCCATAATGTCCGAAATTTCGATACGAACGCAACGGAGAAAACCGCACGTGAATCTGAGCTCGTATGCAAAAGATATGGTCGTTAGAACATTTGAAATTCATTAATTAAAAATTAATTAACAAATAAAAAATAGGACACGTATTCTTCTCCCTCAACAAGCCAAGCACAAGCAGACCCATCAACACGCACGTTCCTTTCCACACGCACGCAAATCTCGACGTCGTGACACCGACAGGGGACGTATGGATTTGAAGAGCTCGCCGAGATCTACAAGACTGCAACTTTGCTTTTGGAAGTTTTCGATTTCGTTGAACGGATTGAGAGATATTAAGGAGGGAAGTTGGTGAATTTTTGGCCATTGAAAAGTAAAAAAAGGCGGCCATGTTTTCACTAGGGTTTCTGAAATAAAATAATAATATTTTCTCGATATGTGTGCCGTATTTATATAGTTAGATCCAAAATCGTCCGAACTCCAATCAAGACGTGCCGCCTGACGTTTATAATGTTTTATCCTCATTCCGAACGCAATGGAACTAGTTTCGAGACCTAATTCGGTCGTATATGGAAGATAAAGTCAATTTATTTTATCGAATTCCTTAAATTGATTTCTACGCGTTTCAAGCTCGTACGGTCAAACAACAAGTTTGATCGCTACGAAACTTGAAATCCTACAATAATTCACTATTACGGATCCGATGAAACTAGTTTCGTCGAAATCCGAGACAGTCGCCAAAATGACTATTTTTACTCGTCAATTAAAACAAGTAATTTCCAGAAATTTATTTAATCGCTTAAGTTTGATTTTTAAGTATTAACAATCTTCGTTGTTGTTTAAATAAAATTTAAATCAACTTCCGATACCATTTTCATTCAATAATCATATTAAATTTATAAATTTAAAATAGCTAAAAATGCGGGTCGTTACACCAACCAATTGGTAAAAGTAACAATAAGCTATTTTAGCTTACCAGCAAAAATAGTACGGTAACGTTATTTGCAAAATGGTAGCGGTAACAATTAGCATAATAGTCCTAAACCAAAATGTCGATTAAACACTCAATATCTCGACTACTGCTTGCAAATCATTTCCTATTTCATGTGGCCCATTAGCTTAGTTGGTTAGAGTGTCGTGCTAATAACGCGAAGGTCGTAGGTTCGAGACCTGCATGGGCCATTCTTGTATTTTTGATATCATGTTTATTTTACACCACATTTAATGGTCAACATTACTCTTACTAAAAAAATTTGGAATCAAATGTTTGAATTCCGTTTTTCTGTTTGTCACAAATGTTTTTGTACGTAGATGCATCGCATATGCCATATACTTCTTTAGTTGTATATGCCATTCTGATTTGGATTATACCATGTTTTCTTATAATAATTTGAATTATACCGTTTCTTTTTTAGTTGTAAGTGCCATCACCTCCTATTTTAATGTTATGTTTATTTTATACCACATTTTAATGATCACGTTACTCTTATTAAAAAAACTTTCGTAAAATTTGAAATCAAATATCTGAATTCTGTTTTTCCATTTTTGTCATAAATGGTTTTGTACATAGATGCTTTGCATATGTCATATTCCTCTTTAGTTGTATGTGCCATTTCGATTTGAATTATACCGTGTTTTCTTACAATAATTGTAAGTGGATAACAACAACCTTTTCCTTTTCTTTTTTAGAATAAGAGGATTAACACCTTTTAATAGGTGATCGTAAATTTTCTAACATGCATATTATTTAAATAAATACTCTAACATACACGCCAAAAATTACTTTTTTCTTCTTAATTTTTTTTCTTCAGCGGTTTCAATATGTGCAGTTTTTAGTATAGATGCCGAATCGAACCAAAAGCAATGTGCTCGAGTCATTACTCATGTCTAATAAGCAGTTTGCACGAATATATAGACATGGTGAAATTTATGTTCCAACGCTCCTCGAATAGACAAGACAATCCACAAATAACAAAATATCAATCAATTCGAACAAGCATAATTTTGTACATTCACTTGCCCTGATTCATATCCTAAACGAAAATTCGTCGATCAAATATCAGCTTCGTACAAAATTTACAGATCTAAATGAAAAAATGTATACACGACATGAAACATTGTTCTAGACTAAAAGTGAGAAATTAAGATGGTATTACAAAAATCTAGGATAAGAATAAGTAATGCATATACATGTATTTTAATATACAAATCAAATATCAAATCAAAGGATATTGCCTTTTATAAGACAAAATAGTTAAAAATAATAATTGCATGGCATGAATATTATTAAATGTTAAACGAATTTGAGATGGACGAACTAAAATGGGGATACAGAAAAGAAAAGCATATATATTCTTTCTTTTGAGACACAAATCAGTAGATGTTGCTTTTTATAAGACATAATAGTTGTAAAATAGTTCCTTATAGGTATGAAGTTGAAGATAAAATATCAAATACGCATGGTATGGCTTTTTTTAATGTTACACAAAATTCGACATAACATGTGCACATATATGATGTTTAGCTCCATTGACAATTTCATATTATCTATGTTTAGAGGCAAAAATATTATGCGTGACCAAGTAAATACTGTATTTACAACTACAATGTGGAACTTTAAGAATGAAAAAAGGTAAGTTTAAGCATCTAGAAATGGAAAAGATGTGTATACACATTGGCACGTTAACAATAATAACACCTTAAAAGAAAGTGGTTAATGAATATATTGCCGAGAACTTGAGAAACATTACAATCAACTCCACAATGGTAGATATATCGTTATTCTACTTTATATTATACTATACATTTTTTTTAAGTAACAAGATTATCAAGTCTTTTCGAAAAATAAATACATGGATGTTGGATATTATTTATTAGCTTTTGTAGGTGCTGCGCTAACAATCCAACCAATTTGGCATATCAAAAACCTTATTATTAAAATTAAACAGGAGAAACTACCAAGAGCATAAGTTACAAATTGTTCTATTCTATTTTTTACTGAGATAATATTGTACTATTAGCTTAAAAAAATAAACTACCAATAGCATAAGTTTCAAATAATATAAGCATACCATATGAGTGGAATTATATCCTCTGACCAAAAAAAAAAAAGTACACGGCATGAACAGTTAGTTCTGTCTAGGAAAGCTGAGAAGGTAAGATGGTTGCATCAGAATTTGGATTAAGAATAAGAAATGGATATATGTGTTTTCCTCTGAGATACAAATCAAAGTATATTGCCATTTACAAGACACTAGTTTTCAAATAGATGCATGGCATGGCTTTTTTCAGATGTTAAATAGAATTGAGATGACCTAATTAAGATTAGGAACAGGAAAAAGTGACGCAGTATACTTTCTTTTGATACACCGATTAAAGGATATTTCTTTTTATAAGATACAAAACCTGTAAAGTAGTAACTTATACGGGACATTTGAAACTACCATGTGACGCACATTTGGAATGAGAAAAGTACAGGTAAGTTTAAAAACCTAGAAATGAACAAACTATATGTGTGCACATTTGCATGTAAACAATAATAACTCGTAAAAAGTGATTAATTTAAGGACAAATTTTCATTTTAGGCCCTAGAAGAAAAAAACTTATTTTCGCTTTAGGCCACGGTCAAAACTTATTATAAAAATAAGTCTCTTTTTATATATAACAACATTTTATACTTGCACATTCCAAAAATACGCAAGCACAAAACTATTTTTTTAATTACACTTGCGCATTCAAAAAACGCACGAACACAATTTTTTTTAAAAATACACTTGCGCAAGCATAATTTTTTTTTAGAAAAAATACACTTGCGCAAATTTGAATTGCGCAAAACCAGACTTATTTTTGTAAATAGTTTTAAACGAAGCCTAAAGTGGAAATAATTAATTTTTTTTGGGCCTAAAATGAAAATTTGTCCTTAATTTAATATGCTTTTGAGCAATTTTATCTTTGTAGACATCGCGGTGCTACTTTGAATTATTTTGAACAATATATTTATTTTAGTAGTAAGATTGCCCAGTTTTTCCACGAATAAAATAAATACTTAGATATTATTTATTAGTTTTTGTAAGTGCTCCGTTGGCAGTCCAACCTATGGAGCATATCAAACATGTTAAAGGAGAAACCAAAAAAAAATACAAGTTACAAATTGATTGAATAATCTGTTTTTTTTATTGGTGGACATAGTATTGGATCATTAGCTTAAGGAAAGACTACCAATAGTATAGGTTATGATAGTATAATTGTAAAGTATGATCTGAATCATACTATATGACCAAACAAGTGCAGACATGATATGACACATTGAGCCTTTCTAGAATATAGGCGAGAAGTCAATATGGTCTTATCAAAATTTGGGATAAGAATAAAGTAATCAATATATAAGTTTCCTTTTGAGATACAAATCAAAGGTTGTTGCCTTTTGTAAGATAATAGTTTCGAAATAGTTGTTGCATGGCTTTGAACGTTAAACAGAACTGAGATGGTCTGATTAAAATTTAGGAAAAATAAATGCATATATACTTTTCTTGTGAGCACTATTCAAAGGATATTGCATTTTATAATATATAAAAGATGTAAATAGTTGCTTATAAGACACTGAATATTAAGTAAATTAAAAAAATCTAATATGCATGACATAGATCTGTTTAGACGTAAAACAGAACGCAACATAACATGGTATAATTTCATATTATCTAACCTTGGTTCAAAGAAAAAAGTAAGTGGCCTAGCTAGTACAGCATCTACAACTACCATGTGGAACAACATATGGAATGAAAAATGTACAGGTAAGTTAAAACACTTAGAAACAAACAAGCTATGTAGGATTGCTTTGATTACACAAGACTTTGCTTTGTAGATATATCTGTGTACTACTTTGTATTATTTGTACATTATTTTTGTTCAAGTAATAAGCTTGCTAAGTTTTTTTCAAAGATAAAATAAATACTTGCACATTATTTATTAGCTTTTGTAGGTGCTATGTTGGTAATCCAACCTATTGGGCATATCAAACATGTTATTATCAAAGCTAAAAAAAGATAAAGTACCAACAATATAAGTTATAAATTGCTTGAATATTTTCTATTCCTGGTATTATATATTATTACTTTAAGAAAAGAGAACCTACCAGTAACCGTTCTGAATACCAAACCATGGATCAAGCCGCGTTGGTCTAAGGTTGATCAAACTATCAAAACCTTGTTGATTCTATGTTATCGCTATGGTTTGAACACAGTACCTTTCTCTAAACGGTTTGATGCTTATCACTCGGCAATTTTGGGGCTTATTTTCAATTTTTCTACAGTTATTACATTTAAAAAATAGCTTTTAACTAATGCACGCACACAGAAACAAATAAAAACACGCACAGATAAAAGAAATTTGTATTAAAAATACAATTGTAAGCCCTAATATAAATAATATTTTATAACAATTTTAGTATAAAAATGTCACTTTTGCATTACTTTTTATGTATAAAACATTCAATGGCTCAAATATATGTTAACAACCACAAATTCATGAATTCCACTGATGTAACCATCTAATTTATTAGGAATCCGAGATGTTACTTTGCAATTAATAAAAATTTGCATGGCAAACCTTAGTAAACACCTTGCATTGTTATATTAGAAAAGAAAAAGATCTAAATGAACGGGGGAAGAAAGTTACAGGTTTCAAGTCCCACATCACCTGTATACAAAGAGTTTGAAAAACAATTATAAAGCATGCTATGTTGACCATACAAAAGCAAAGTTTCATAGGCTCTTGAAAATAAAATATCGATCGATACTATTGCTTTCTTGTATTATGCTATTTTATATAGATGTCGGATAAAACAGAAGTCACTTGGACGACAAGCAAAAATACCCAACTATACACTACAACAACCACCCCCACCCCCACCCACCCCACCCCACAAACACACACACCCTTGTTATCTCCATCTACCTATATGACTTGTATTTTCATTTAGATCTATACATTGCCTTAGAACATTTACAAACCTGGATGATCAAGTTATTTCTTCAACATTGTTTTGTTCTCTTATCTAGACTACAGTTAGTTATGTTTGAATAAAATTATATATCATCTCATTATTCTGATGTTTTATGCATTATCATGTTATAGAAGCATCCAAGCATACACCTACCATATCATATCATTTTATTGTAGCTTATTGTACTTTGGTATGGATTTCTATATAAACTGAATAAAAAATAGTTTTCATGACATAATCATTTGATGTGTATAAAGTTAAGCACTTAGGTTAGCTACTAATTTATCCAGTATTTTTTTTAATCTTTTGAAGAAATTATCTATTTTATATATGTCCATGGAATTGATTGGATTTCAATCCAGTAGCATACGAAATATCATTAACCTTATAAAACTCCTTATTCCCAATACTCCGATAACAAGAAAACGTTCTTTCTCATGTCAAGGACTTCTAACTTAAGTGGTTAGAGGTATGATGCTTTAAACAAATGTTCTAGAGGTCATGGGCTGAAGCTCCTGAGACACCTTAATGAGTGCACTGCTTAAATAATGTATCACTCTTGTTATCAAAAAAGAAATGTTCCATTTCCTGAATGCAAACAAACGATATTGCTATAATGGTTTTTTAATGTGTGTGTAAATTCTTTCATAAGGAAACATTTCATTTTATGACTAGTAATAAGCAAGGTATCAAAATAAATCATAAATCATAAAATTTATACTTCAAATCAAAAAAAGAAGTTAAATAGTAAATCGTACATTCAAAGGATTTATATTGTAATGTATATAGACTTGTTCATAAGAAATTTTGAGATATGCAAAATATTGAATGACATATAAGTACATAAACGTATCGATTCTTCTTCCCACATTAATATATATTTGAAACTAATTTTGAAAATTGAATTTCTACATCTATATCTAAAATTTGATTTTTTTTCTCTTGTTCCTTTTTTTTCTTTGAGAGACAATAATATTTGAATTGTAGATTCAAACAAACATCTCGATGTCCATTGTTAAAATGGATCTACCAATTTTTCTCAACTATGGTTTTAATTGAGTATTGAATTGGAAACCGATAACCAAATCAAGTTGAAACAAGATTTAAATTGTACGATATTAAGATTTTCAAAAAGTATGGTTACAAATATATATATTTGCTTATTTGCTTCAAACGGTAATCTAACAAAAGCTCTATATGTTTCAATTTGAATAACATCAAAGTCGTTGTAGTATAGTGGTGAGTATTCCCGCCTGTCACGCGGGTGACCCGGGTTCGATCCCCGGCAACGGCGTCACAATCTTTTTACGCGAAGGAAGTTAAGCATTTCTTTGATCTACGACTAAGGACATATTACCAATTTTTATTCTGTGTATCTATATATCAAAATAATGGGAACAAAATTGTGTCTACAAACGTGATAATTTTAATCAAACCAGTTCCACTTTCTCTATCTCATGTAATTATGTAGCAAAACTTTTGATTCAAAGCAGCTAATCATCCTTCTCATATTCTAAACATGCTATATTGAAGCTAATATGAACAAATATATGTACCAAAACTTTTGATTCAAAGCAGCTAATCATCCTTCTCATTTTCTAAACATGCTATATTGAAGCTAATATGAACAAATATGTGTGGAGGTGGATCTTGAACTCAAAGGTTACACTTAAATTCCACACTTAAACTTCTATATATTCATAATTCAATTCCCAAAATTTACTCCAACTAAGTTGGCATAGGTCTTATGACCGTTGCCAACTAGATACAAACTTCAACCTATAGCTTTGAACTTGCAAGTTAAAAAACTAACCTTTCTAGCATGAAATGATTTCCTCACACCGCTAACTGCTTCTTCAGGCAACAACACCGCAAGATACAACATAACAAAACAACAAGTCGTCAGAGTCAAGACAAAACCTACTACCAAATACAGAACTCACGCGTAGAAAACTAGAGATGAACCAAGCAACCCAATCGAATCAACAAAAAGGAACCTTGCCATGATCTTCCCCGAAAGCAAACGCAAGGTTATACAGTTTCCGAACTCTTATTTCTCAATTTGATACCTCAGTTTGAATTAAGGTCGCTGGCTTCTTCAATGTGTACAGGCATCTTCCATTTATTTTTTGGCATCCGATTAGAGATTCGGCTTTCAAGCATGTGGAAGAGAATTTGCTAGGGTTAGGGATTTAGGAGAAAGTGTTGAAAATGGCGGGAATGCTTTGAAATGTGTGGAAGAGGATTCGCCAGGTTCAGGGATTTAGAATAAAAAGGTTGGAAATAGCGGGAATCCAAAAGTCGGTACTGCGAAAGTGCTGTGGCTGGATTACGGCTTGCTATTGTACGGCCCAAAATATCAAATTTACAAGTAAAAATCTCTAAAATAGTAATATAGCCCCTTGGTATCAATTTTTTATTTCTCTATTTTTCCCTTCATAACAAAGCCTGACATGCGTTTCCTCTCATATATGCGCCAACCCTAACATATTTGAATAACCAAATATCTTTATTCCTTGTTTATTTTGAATTCTTTTTTTTTGTTTTTTAAATGACTTTCTTTTTCTCCTAGTTATGACTTTTCTCAGCATTAGACATTTTCTTGTTCAGAAAAATTGAGTAATTTAGAAGGCACCTAAAAAATATGTATATATTTAGGGACAATTTTTCAAACAGTGCTTGGGAAGAAAACACATTGCACAAGTAGACCTCATAGAAAACTAATTGCAAAACTAGGTCTCGTTTTGCATAACACTTGTGCAATTATGGAATGCGTAAGTTTGTATTTTTTATACTTATACCTTGCGCATTCTATAAGTACGCAAGTACAAATTCGGGTACGAAATGGATAGAGAACTGTATGATTCCTCATTTCTTCATCTCTCTCAAATTTTCGCAAAACCCTCCACATTCCCAACTCCAAACCCCTTCCAAATCCAAATCTATCATCTCAAAAACATTGCTCTAGCCCTATTCCTTCAATCAATCACTAGACTAAGCGTAAAATGGAAGGAAGCTCGTCTTCTTTCTATCCACGCATCGGCATCTCGATTTACATCCTTCAACTGTTTTCGAAGATCATTATATTTTACGTCCTCTGATGCCTTGACACATGCGTGTAACAAATTTTGTAGTTCATCCGTGCCAAACCCTTCTTTCTTGAAATTTGCTTTAATATGACGGATACAAAAGCGATGATGATGTTTAATTGGCCAAGCTTCTCTAAGCACACGTGGAATTCCTTTCATACGATCTGAGATAAAGGTGATACATCTAGTACGTACGGATGGAATATAATTCCATATGCAACGAATAAACCAACTCTATGTTTGCCATGACTTTGTTTGTACAATAGCAAACGCTAAAGGGAATATCCCTTGATTTGCATCCACCACAGTAGCTACTAGTAATGTACCTAGATACTTTCTGTATAAATGAGTGGCATTAATAGACAGTATGGGCCGACAGTGGTTGAAGCCATGAATAGAAGGTCTGAAAGCCCAAAAAGCACCATCAAAAACACCACGACTATGAATAACATCATATACGGTTCCAGGGGTTGGTACTTTGTAGGGCTCTAAGATATTTTGACAATTCCGCGTACGACGATTCTCAATCGCCATAAATCATTGCAACAGCTTTCTGTAGTCCGTGTTAGGCTCGAGAATAACTCACTTTAATATGAAACATATTGGACATTGTCTCTTGAACAGTTCTTGTAGTCATGTTTGTTTTAGCTTTAATCAACGAAAGTATTTTGCTGCATATAAACTTAGCAGTTGCATGTCGATGGTTTGAGTTGATGGTTGCATTTAAACAAGTATGATCGCCGCCATATGTAATTATCTTCCTCCAATTTGAATTTTTTCTTACCGAAAGGCTTGCATGAACTCGCCAAGGGCATATTTCTTCCACATCACAGCGGACCGTGTATTGATTTGCATGCAATTTCAGAACTTGAAACGAAACTGAACATTTAATCGCTCATTCACATAGCTGTTCAACAAGCTTCTGCTTACTTCAAAAATTAACCCAACTCTTGGACCTTTCTCCGCACATTCTCTTCCAAAAACTTCCACGTCTAGTTGACAATTTTCCATTATTGATTTCACCATCATTGATGCCGTGCATAAATCATCGGCTAGAGCCTCTTCATATGTAATTTGTTCTTCTTCCGTAATTAGATCATCAGCCTCCTCAATATCTGCATATATGATTGCATCATTGTTAACTTCCATTTGATGGATCCAAGTTCTATCCTCATTATCCGTACAAGCTACTTCCATGTTATCTAATTGCCCACGAATCTCGTGTGGAGTATGAACATGATCCTCAGCACCATCGTCATCACAACCAGTAAATGCATCTTCAACACTACGAATACAAAAAACAAAGGTCGGATATTTTGCATTAACGTAAGTCAAAATACAAGTGCCAACGTATAATAGTACTCACTTTTCAAACGCTTGCGACTGATTTCGATTTATAGCGTTATGCATCATATTTTGTTCCTGACTAGAAGAGACTCCAGCCATTTCGATGTACCTGTGAAGTAAGTTTGTAAACTCTCCACCTTGATGGCTTGAAAGATATGAAGGATACGCCGACCATTGTGTTTCTTGTAACTATGTGGTGTGCATATACTCATCCGCAGAGATAACTGACGTTTGTGTTTCAACCACATTTTCATGTTCCACTTTCACAACGTAGATTTCTATCACTCTCATTCCAACCGAAAAGGTGGAGTTCAAATCATCGTCGTCTTCCAAATCAATAGCGGATGCACCATCATCCCGAACCTATTTCACCGCTAATTTTAAATCATATATGACAGGGTTTGCTTTTGTCACTTCAAATGCCCTTTGTTTAAGCTCTTCAAAACTACAATGATTTTTTATTATCGATCATTTTCGCTTTCCGCCAACATATCTAGGTTTACTTTCATCATCAACCAACGATTCCCCATCAAAGTAAAATATAGTCGGAACCTTTGACATTATCTGCAAAATAAGTTCCAATACCACATTCATAATTTTTATTCGCTGACATAACTATAAACATCAATTTGATGAATTATTACCTATTCTTTCTAAGTAGATTTTGCTTCCGCGGGCAATCTTCAGCCAAAAGTAGTCAATTCAATCTTTAAAAAAAACAAACAAGCAAATTAATATAATAATGTAACCAATATATTTCATCAATAAAGTCAACACTATCAAATGAATTTCAACAACATAATAAACTATCTACCTTGCACATGTTACGGGTTACAACAAATAGAAACATTTTCGCAACAACATATTACAAATACAACGGTTCAATATAAAAACTAAATATGACAACTTAATCAAGTCCCAAACATATACCACATTCTAGGCCTCCCACTGTTTGCCCTTAGTTCTTCTTTCACAATTTTCAAACGACTTATTTCGGCTTGCAGTTCGTGGGCATACTCAAGTCCCCTTTCGCACAGGGGTTGATCAATCCATTTAAAATAATTGCAACAATCATCTTTACGATGATTCAGTCTATGTTCGTTGTACGAACTACAACCGAAAAATCTTCGCCCAACATTCTTTTCCTTTCTACAAACAACCACTACACGCATATCTCCGCAATAACAATTTGGATATGGTCGTTGTCCCCTTGGCATGGATGGACCAACATGATGTATAGGCGTCAGCAAATTTCTATTAACTGTATATTGATGACCAGACATTTTCGTAGAAACAACTTCACGTAAACGAGCTTGTAAGGTTGATGATCCTGAATGGAATTTACGCGGTACTAGTTCGAACTGTGTTTCCAGAACATGATCAACATCAAAGTCAATATGACTTGAACTTGCAACTCCGATTTTCCCTTCAAGCTCATCAAAATGTTTCATCAATATTTCATCGTCTATCTCCCAATCATTAATGTCTACCGTCAAAATAAACAATAAACAGTTAACGTGTAAATTAGGGTTTTAAATTTACTACTACTTAAATAGGGTTTCCTAGTTCATTAAACACAAACAACTAATTCAACAACAACACCATTGTCTAGTAATTAACACTACCACCAATAACTTTTCATTTTCAACAACATCAACAATAGCAAAATTACATCTTAATTTTCAAAAACATTAATTATTACCTTTGTTTTGTAACGATAAAGAAGATGATTCCATATATAGTTTAGCAACTATTTGGTTAATAAGGTGATTATGGATTTGGATATGGAAGAAAAATGGGTTTGGATTGGGAAATGGGGAGGGTTTGGGGAAGAAAGTAGAAATATGGATAAATGAACTCAGATCTGTGCTCTCTGTCTATTTGATGCTCAAAAATAAACTTGCGCACTTCATAATTACGCAAGCATTAGATATAGCTTGCGCAATTATGGAATGTGTAAGCTTTAGTTAAAAAAAATTTAACACTTGCGCACTCCATATTTGCGCAAGTTAAAACCGAAAGGAGGCCTAGTTTGGCAATTAGTTTTTGCTAAGGCCTAGTTCTATTATTTCTTTTTTTTAGCTGCCTTGATTGAAAAATTGTCCTATATTTAGCATATATTTATATATATCTTTATATTCATTCATCTTGTAAATATTGTTGAATTATGCATTCATTTTTAAAAAAATTGCAAAACCACCTTTATTTCAGATAATATAGTTAATTTCAAACTTTTTGCAAATATTTGTAAAAACATGTAGTCATTTTGCAGACATACACAAAAAAGTATATGTATTAATTCATTTTACAAATATTTGCAAAGACAAGCACCATTGTACAAGTGGTTAAGTGATTCGGCTTTGGTGCGAGATGTTACAACTTACAAGTTCGAAACTTGCGTAGCGTGATTCGAACGTTTATTGACATGTGATATGTTGTCCTAGTGACATGTTGTGTATAAAGTACCATTTCAATATATATATATATATATATATATATATATTTGCAAAACTATGCGTTCTTTAGTTAAATTTTACACAAACATATGCCATGACGAAACCGTACTTTACACATGCCAGTTGTTTGGTTATATAGTTTGATGCTTATTCATTTTATGATTGTAGTTACATGGCATTAATTGTTCCTGATTGTAGAACTATATATGTATCTACACTGAATTGCTTTACATATCTTGATAGTAAAACATACATTCTTACGGGTTTAAGTAGGCAAAAGTGATGGTTGGATATGTATTTAATACACGCTCAGCAAGTAAACGCAATATAAAAACACGTACAGAACGTGTATAATATACATATTCAACAACTGGATGAACGTATAATTAATTCCCAACAGTTGAGCATGTATTTTAGTGATTGATCAAAAAATAAATACATGCTCAAAGTCGGTCGTGTATCGATGCAAGCCCAATAGCTTGACATGTAATTAATACACATTTGGATGCTGACATGTAATGCATTTATACCAATTATGTTTTTTGAATTGGAAATGTAACCATAAGACACTTTAGGTGACTTTATTCAACTATTGGGAACATATCTTTTTAATCGATCTTAATTTGACTATCGTATTGATCTTTGTAGGAGATGATCTAATAAAATTATTTGGTTTGTATGGTGGTATTTACATGCCAATTTATTGTCAAACTGAGTTGGTATATGTGTTAACCCACATTTCGGAAGGTTTAAATTGACAATAATCCACACATGCCCACTTAAACAATCCGGAACATAGATAATCAATGGGGTTAATTAAGAAAAATAAGAAAGAAGAAGAAAACAAACATAGAATCTCGCAGCGGATTGACAAAATATAATAATCAAATAAACAGTTGATGAAGCTGTTTACTATACATTGGATTATAATTTATACAACATTTATCAGAGTTATATATACAGCAGAAATAAAATATAATGCAGTAGAACAACATGATGCAGTGAATAATAATAGTAATAATATACCAAATCTTCGTCTTCGTCCTTCCAAAAATGATCTTCAATGTGCTGAAATACTCAGGGCTGACCCGAGCGTAATGAAAAGACAAAACACTTGAGTCAAGACTAAAATATCCTTATGTGAGTCAAATCGATATCACATATAACATGAGTGTAATAACATCAGAGATGTTTATGGGATTTTACATCTCCTATCCAGTGTGTAATGTGCATGCAATAACTCAAGGGATGATACGGGATTTTCCATCTCTTAAGGATTCGTCAAATTATTTATATATAGTAGAATACGCTACATATATAGTGTCTAATCAGTAAAATAAATATTTTTCTTAGCGTTAAGGTTTTACATTAATCTCTCTTAACGCATTTTTAAGCATTGTTGTACAGTTTGCATATAACGCCCCAGTAGCACGTCGGGGGATAGGGATGCGCCGTGATATGACAATACTAAACCAAAATCATAGGGGTCTCGTATAGGGATAAAAGTATGACAAGGCACGTGAGGCAATACCCAAGGTAGAATACTACCAGTTCGGGTCGCAGGGTTGGTGGTGATGTATCGTAACCACGATCGCCCACCGCGTCCATCCATCCCATATCGAGTCAAAGGGAGGTTATCCCAAAAACAAGGTGCACCAATCGAAACTAACAACAAGAGTAATAGTATGGACCAAGTCTAAGAAGAAAATCGAAGAACGGATGTCTGGTAGGGGTAGCTAGCCCGCTTGGCCTTGTCAAGTCGTTCTGTTTTAGTCATTTCAAATTGACACAAGTGCCAGGGCCTATCCATCATCGTTCTCTTTCTTCAAATCCAACAAACGACGCCAAATCCAACCACTTCGTTCTGGAGTCTCCTCCGCGTACACAGTTGTTAAAGTGGTTCCAATATTGACAGAGAGTATGCCAATAAGAGGCTCGGTCTCTTTAACAACCAAACGTCGTTTTACACACCGGTTAGTTTTTTATATTTCGAAAATAATTCATTCTTATATCAAAATATCATATTCGCTTCAAAATTAATTTCATTTCGAAATATTATATTTACTTCAAAATTCAATTCGAATTACAATTTAGGTTATAACTTCAATTTAACCCAATTCGTACTTAAATCCATGATTTAAATATAAACAATTCTCACTCTAACCAGTTTGAATTTTTAGAAAATAGTTTGAATAGCTCAGAATAGTTTAAATAGTTAAAATAGTTTGAGTATTAAAATGGTTTATATAGTAAGATAGCTTGGAAAATCAAAATAATTTGAATATTTAAAAAGATAGGTTTTAAACAGTTTATATTAAAATAATTTTTTAAATATAGTTTCAAAGTCAAACCTATTCAATTTCAATTATTCCAATTCAAATCATTCTTAATCTCAATTCAATTCAGACCGACTCAATTTCGATTTCAATTCAAATTAACTTCGATTCCAATTTCAATTCAATCCAATTTCAATTTCAATTTCAAATTATTCCAAACTCGATTTCAAATTATTTCAAATTCGATTTCAATTTGAATTAATTTCAATTCAATTCTCAATTTTAAACCATGTCAATTTATATTAATTTCGAGTTCGATTTTCAAATGTCAATTTAAATCATTTAAATCAAAATTAAACTTCACTATTAAATATAAGGTTCAAATCCTTTAAAATAATCTAATTTCGAGCCAAAGTATGAAATATCAATTTAACCCATTTTCTAAAACAAATTTCAACGTTCGAATAAAGTTCAACCTCCAAACAATTTTGATTTCCATAATTCAATTATAACTTCAAATTCCCAAATTGAATTCTTTAAACGATTTCTTTTACAAATTTTAACTTCAACATTTCAAACTTGAGTTCGAAAATATCAAATTTTCATATTTCGATTCAATTTTATTTTATTATAAAATAAAATCATTTGAATAAATTCAATCCAAGAATTCAAAACATTTAATTTAACCAATCTGGTGTCAGTATATAATTTTCTATCCTATGGCCAAATGATCAGGTATTTCAATTTAATTTCAGGGATGGATATATATCATTTCAATCCAAAACAAATGTCATAGGTGTATATCATTTCAACCTATTTCTTAATTTATTTGAAATAATTCCAATAACAGTTTTATGTACTGTCAAGTAATTTACAAGGTGATAACATGATATATAAAAATAAATAAACATCCAAATCATCCAAAATCTCAATCAATTAGCATCCATCACAGTCAATCATCCAAACAGTCAATAAATCACAATAGTTAACCAATTATCAATAATCGGAAATTTTACTAGCAGTTTAATTCTAATTTCAATTTAACGGTTAATCCACAATTTCTAACATACAAATTTCTATATCGATTTCCATGTCAGTTAAATATACCAAACAATAATCAATAAATTTAAATCACTTCAGGATTTCAATTTAACTAACATGAAAATAATTTAGTCATTCGTGAGCGTTTAAAACACTCAACTTTTATTTGGAATTGAAATATTTCAGCTTCAAATAATTCCAATTTGGTTCCATCTCGTAGACGACTTCGATACAATCCCAACGCAATTTGTTTCGTTCAAAACGAGCCTCGCATGCAAAAGTTATACGAAAATTAGCGATACGATATTGAATCGACATTTAAATTAACTAATAAAAATAATTAACAAACTTAATTAAAAATTAACTAACTCACCCCTTCCTCACGCGCACAGTAACCGCGTTCCTCCTTCCCAGCCGAGCTCGCATCATTTCGTCCTTTTTTTTATGATGATCGATGATCGCCTCACGTCGTCGCCGACCGCCTCCCTCGCTCCCACGCCTCCACCAAGCAATGCCAGAAGCTACACACGCGAAATCGAGGCAAAAAACCCCAAAACCCTAGCCGCTCCAGCTTTCGACCGCGACCCTGCCAAGCTCCGCCTAGACCCTGGCACGCGACCGCGACCCTCTCCCTCAATGGAACACGATTTCCCTCTGCTGGCGATTTTCTTTTCTTATTTTTTTCTTCCTCTTCGTTGGCTGGAATCGAGAATGGAGAAAAGGAGGTACGGGGGAGGCAATAGCCCAATACAGATGTACGAAATGTCGAGGAAAGGGTGAGTATATATATTATAAATAATTAGAAAATATCTACCTTCATACGTCTAAAATTCTCGAACTCCAAACGAAGCATGCCGTCTGGCATTCTATATGTTATACTACTATTCTGAACACAATGAAACTAGTCTCGAAAGCCAATTTCATCATATTCAGAAGATAGCATTTCAAAATCAAATTATTTTAATTAAATTACTTAAATTAATTTCTACGCGTTTCAAGCTCGCACGGCCAAACGACAAGTCCGATCGCTACAAAATTTGAAATCCTATAATAATTCACTATTACAGATCCGATGAAACTGGTTTCGTTGAAATCCAAGATAGTGGCCAAAATGGCTATTTTTACTCGTTAAATAGAATATAAAATTTCCAATTTCTATTTATTCACTTTTAAATCCAATTTTAAATGTTAGCAATCTTCATTCATATTTAAATAAAATTTAAATCAACTTCCGATACCATTTTCATTCACATTAATTCAAGATTCAATTATTTAAACAATTTCCAATATTAAATTTAAACAATTTAATTATCAATAAATCAATATTAATAAATCATTAAATTTCAAATGAATTTTAGTTATCAACAATTATTTTATTTTCATCTAAATAATTCAACATTTATTATTCAATTCTTACTATTGCTTATAAACACATTTCATATATGAAATTTTATTTCAATACTTGTTATTACCTAAATCTTCGAAATTGATATTTCAAAATTTTATTCGAGTTTATATTCAATAACTACATTAATAAATCATTAAATTTTATTTCTAACCAATTCTTATTCAATAATCACATTAAATTTAATAATTTAAAATAGTTAAAATACGGGTCGTTACACTCTCCCTCACTCAAAGCTTTTCGTCCTCGAAAAGGGGTTAAGTCCGGAATCAACTTGTAGAACTTTAAATATTATTTACAAAACCTTTTCTACGCTCTCGCTATGCCACTCCGATATCATTTTTATGGAAATTACAACTTATATATAAAACAAGTTAAAAAAATTTAAAATCTCAAAATTTTTCTAACACCCGGATTTATGGAAAATTTCGGCAGAGTCTCCTTTGCGCGACTCGATTGGAATTTTTTTACAGTACAATATATAACACAAATATATATCAAATATACCAAATATACATCTCATCTCAATGATGAGGCATCCCGTAGGGAAAAATATAAAAGTGCGATATGTAATCCGAGATACGTACCTTATTATTATTAATACGAGCGTAAAAGCATATTAAATCCTCGTATACGTCTAAACGGTCTTCATACGTACCTATCTCAATTCAACTTTGAAATATTAGTCACTTATAAAGATATAGAACATGTATGAGTTAAGTAGAACCACGTAGCATGATTTTGAATCCAAATCATAAGCACAAACACACAACATACAACACTCATATGTGATCAAAACAGTAATAATAATGGTTTGCAACAAAAGAAACCATTAAACCATCAATATTCATCCAATTAATCCAATTAATTCATAACTATGTGAATTTACATTATCCAATGTCAATATTTAGTTTATACACTTCATTTCTTATTAACATCCAATTTTTATTAACATTTAATTGGTTTGCTTCAAATTTATTTACATCTATTTCATCACATTCAATTTATTCAATTCAATTTGTTAAATTCCAATTGTTTCGCTTTTTGTTTAACATATTTCACATAAATTCATTTATGAACCATTTTATAAAATTATTCCATTTGATCTTGTTTACGTTAAATTTTATCTTATTACCACTTAGTACATTCTCTTTAATACTGATATCATTTATAAACCATTTAAGTTTATTATAAACATTTTATATAAAACAACTCATGTTTATCATTATTACTTCATATCTTAAGTTCATATTAATTCATCGATTCACTTCATTTATTCATTTTATTTATTCAAATTTATATTAATAATTTTACTTAAGTAAATTGTATTTTATCACTCAAATCCATATTAAAATTTTCTTTTTATCACAATCAATTTTATTCAACTTTTCTTAAGTTAACTTCCGTTTTACAATTTATTTCATTAACTTATTTCATATATTCATTTCTTAAGTTTATAATCATTTTATACAGTTGTTTCTTCTTTTATACAATATTATTAAAATTATAATTATCTCAGGAAACTATAATTAAATCTTAAAACATCCTTTGCAAATTTATTTTTCTTCAAACAAGATGATTTAATTTATTATCTCTTTACCTTCTCTTAAGTTCATATCTAAATAGTATTTTCTTTTTACTACTCAAATTATTCATTTAACATTTCTTAGAATATTAACTAAGTTTATAACATTTTTTTATAACAACTTAATTTAATTTTATAAACATTTCTTTAAACACAATTTCAATTTGAAATATTTCTTTAAACATCTCTTATTACTCAAGCTCAAACTCGTATAATATTCTATTACCATTCGTATTTAACATTTCAACTTTTTAAACATTTTTGACAAGTTATATATATGTTTTTAGAATGTAATTGGATGTTATACAAATTTATCTTATTTATTTTAGTTAACAAGAATGTTTAATAATTTACACAAGTTTAAATTTCCATTGTCTTGAAATTTAAGAGTTATAATTTAACTTCTCATATTTTATTTAAACACTTAGCTTATATTTCTTATTTCTCATTTTTAGAAGTTTTCGGTTATTCAAAATAATTCACTTTATTTTTACAACTGAAAGTCATTAATTAACATGAACTTAAGAATTCAAATACCGGGTTCATTTTAAATTATTTTGAAATAATATATATAATCATATCTTTTATATATATCAAATCATATTTAATAAATTTTAAATCAAAATTTGTTTATTGAATCAAAAGCATAGCAAAGCTACTAAGTGGCCTCTCCCACTTTGAGACTCGAAAATGAATGTCAATGATGCGGCCGTCATCACCGAAATTATTTTCCAGCGACAGTAGAGAGGAGTACAAGATTTATTTCCTTTTAATTATTTGAAAAAAATTTCTATTCATAAATATTTTTAAATAATACTAATATTATTTTCAAAATCTTAGAAAAAATTTCAAAAGCACCGGAATTTAAATTCTCAAATTCTCTGTTTAAATTCATTCTTTTAACTTAAACTAAGATTAGATTTTTTTTATTTCATAACTCATTACTTAAGTTTATAAAAATCCATAACTCAAATTAGTTAAGTTAATATTTCCAAACTTAGTTTTACAACCTATTCTCTTCATATTCAATTTATTTTATAAATCTATCCATTTCATAGTTTAAACTTATATCTCTTACCTCTTACACTAAAGTGTATCAACATTTCTTTATTTAGCATTCACTTATTTCATATTCAATTAGTTAACATTCAATTTATTTAGACCCATTTTATTTGCATTCAATTTATTTACATCCAATTTAAATCAAATTCAATTACTCACATTAATTTTACTTACACGTTTATTCTCGTTCAATTTCTTTTTATATATAATATATAATTTAGGTAAAATTATTTCATTTACCCTGTTTTAAAACAATAGTATATCGACTTGCCTCGTTTAAGTGTTTTGAAACTCTATCGATAACATGGCGTCCCACGCATCGACCAGAATTCATAAACAACTCAACGGATAAGTAAACACAATATAAAATATTTTATAACATTAACAAGTATGTGCTCTTATATATACCCTCAACCAACTCATTCTAGGGTATTACTACCCTATCTCTAATGAGTCAAACCCCACAAAGCTAAGGTTATTGCTAAACCAAAGCTCTGATACCAACTGTGACGACCCATATTTCGGAAGGTTTAAATCGACAATAATCCACACATGTCCACTTAAACAATCCGGAACATAGATAATCAATAGGGTTAATTAAGAAAAATAAGAAAGAAGAAGAAAACAAACAAAGAATCTCGCAGCGGAATGACAAAATATAATAATTAAATAAATAGTTCATGAAGCTGTTTACCATACATTAGATTATAATTTATACAACATTTATTAGATTTATATATACAACAGAACAAAATATAATCTAGAGGAACAACATGATGCAGTGAATAATAATAGTAATAATATACCAAGTCTTCGTCTTCGTCCTCACGAAAATGACCTTTAATGCGCTGAAATACTCAGGGCTGATTCGAGCGTAATGAAAAGACAAAACACTCGAGTCAGGACTAAAATATTCTTATGTAATTCAAATCGATATCACATATAACATAAGTGTAATTGCGTCAGAGATATTTACGGGATTTTACATCTCCTATCCAGTGTATAACGTACGTGCAATAACTCAAGGGATGTTATGAGATTTTTCATCTTTTAAGGATCCATCAAATTATTTATATATAGTAGAATATGCTACATATATAGTGTCTAATCGGTAAAATAAATATTTTTCTTAGCGTTAAGGCTTTACATCAATCCCACTTAATGTGTTTTTAAGCATTGTCATACAGTTTGCATATAACGCCCAAGTAGCACGTCGTGGGATAGGGATGCGCCGTGATATGACAACACTAAACCAAAATTGTAGGGCTCTCGTATAGGGATAAAAGTATGACATGACACGTGAGGCATTGCCCAAGCTTATATATGTCATTATTTATAATTTATTATAATTGAGGATTATCAATAAATAATTTATAATTACTAATTATTATCAACAATTATTTTTTACATTTAGTAATTTATTATAGTTAATTATTAATAATTAGTAAATTACATTTAATATTTAATAATTACATTTGATAATAATACAACAACAACTAAGCTATTATTCCCAAACAATTTGGAGTCGGCACATTTAATAATAATAAATATAATCAATGATTAAGAATTAATATTAAATAATTACTATTAAATGATTAATAATTACTATTAAATAATTAATAATTAAAATTTAATAACTAATAGTTAATAATTAATGTTTAACATTTAATATTTAATTATTAAGTAATGTTCAATAATTCACAAGACCAGAACTGTCATTTTGTAACGGTTATAACCGTTGGTAATCAAATTCTGGTAGCAGGTACGTTATAATTTTTTTACATATTTTGTAACGGTTATAACCGTTGGGAATTTTGGTTATTCCCAATGGTTATAACCGTTGGGAACAACCGTAATTCCCAACAGTTATAACCGTTGGTAATTCCCAACGGTTATTATAACCGTTGGGAATTACTTCACATTCCCAACGGTTATAACCGTTGGGAATTCCTTGCACATAGGTAAATAGCAAAATTACCAACATTTATAAGTGTTACAAATTTGGTATAGCTAAACCATATCTTATTCAGCATCTAATGGTATTTCATTCAACTATATCTATACGAATTTATAATAGTAAACACAAGACTAAATGTCAAAACGAACATATCATCAAATCATTAAAAACATCAAATGTACGAAATAGAACATATCAAATTCTACAAAGTTCATTGTGACAACTTCAAATTTCACTACTACAACATATCTAGAAGCTTACAAACAACGAATACGACACTCCGACCAAACTACAAAACCACCATCAACCAACTCGGACAATGTATAATGACCATTTTGAGGTGCATCAAAAAGTGGCTCGTCCGGATTAAGAACATCCTTCACCCAAACAACCTTTTCTCCATCTCCAACCTTTCTACCATGACAAATCTTTTGTACTCCAAGATGTCCTTTAGCTGCCACTTCCAGTTTTCGTGACAATAATTGCACCGCTTATCTTTCAACCGTAGGGGATCCAATAACAGCGTTAGGTGGAGTAGGAGTAGAGCTATGATGGTGCTCGGTATGCGAACCGATTTCAGTTCTTGGTGTCAGCGAATTCGTTCCAATACGACTAAGAAGTTGCCAGATACATTGTTGCATTTCAGCTAGAGTTGAATTCATTATTCTACTTTCTTCATGCATTTGATCAATCTTCTGTTGCATCTCCATTTTCCATCGCTTATCTTCATTCTCTTTGTAAATTGATAATTGCTTTTAAAGCTTGACTGAGTTTTATGTGCTTCGCATTAGATATAGAACTAATTGCACGGCAATAGCTTCTTTTTTTATCATTTTCAAAAACTTCAGCAACGACATCTCTTTCAAAATCTTCCAAACTAATTACTCCTTTGTTACCATTAACACTAGCTTATGATTTCTGCCTCTCTTCCGCTGCTTCTATTAAAGCCTGAATACTAAAACGAATTGATATAAAACAAATGAGTTGACTGCATAGATGGAAGAGAAACAAAAAGAAAGTTAAAAACAACATTATTGTCAAAAAGCAACATATTTTCAACATGAAATTGTTGGAAAATCTTAAGCTACTTATATAATACTAATGATACTTCTATTATTAGTAACAAAGAACTGTACCTGCTAATGAAATTGGCAAATGACGAAGGAGGTTAGACAAAGCATGTTATCAGTAAATATAACATATTATAAAAATTTCTCATGTTTGATTCCAAATATGTAATAAAAATGGAAAATAGCAATACAAGTTTACAATTAGGACATGCAATTTAAGCTTCTCCTATTAGCCTTGGACCTGTCTCGTTTGCATGAAGTAAAACAACCGTTTTGTGACTTTAACGATTGTCTACACACAAATTAGCATTGTTTAGGTCGCAAAACCAATATATCAATAGTTGCGTGTGTATCATTAAAGTCTGATGCTATGACATTTCTAACCAACGTTAAAAATATGTATAGGTTGAAGTTTGTGATTAACTTGTTCTTTAATTTTTTATACAATATACAGATCTTTATAGCTAAACCAGTAAACTTCTGAGGCATTATTTAATGATATGGTTAACTTGTTCTTTAATTTTTTTATATCTATATAAGTTTTCTATGATTAGATTAACTATGACGACAAAAAAATAATCAAAATCATATTTTTTGGTTATGAATTCAATGCATAAATATTTTTCTACTTACATATTTTTCTGCTGCGCACGAAAGCACCTCTCCGGTTTTCCTACTTGTGTGCGCTACTTTTCACACCTTTGCTCATGTAGGCTTGGATTCCGGATTCTCTGCTTCCTACATGAATATATATGAATTCATTTGTAAATTATGTATTACCATTAAGATTATATGTACAATAATGACTACATACCAATTCTTCATAGAGTCGAGTATATGATTTTCTTCCCAACTTATGAGTTATGGTATTTTTTCCTTTATTTTCAGCATTTGTTTTGCATTGTTTTCTTTTCTTATCAGTGTACTCAATATCAACGAATTTCTCCCACTGGACTTTATCAATATCATTCGGACGGTTATTAATCGCAATGTGTCTAGGTAAAAACTCTTTATCTTTCTTCTAATATTTGTTTCGTAGCTTTGATTTTTCCGATCTAAAATATTGTGAAAAACCTCTCTCCAAAATAGGTCGAGCTATAGTTGGATCTAGATTCATGTCAAACTCTTTCTATTAAAAAAAAATCAAAACAAATATAGCAAAAGTATAGACTGTCAACAAACAGAATACGCGTATCATTAACGTCAGAATGAACAAATATAGCAAAAATGGACTGAGATAGTTAGTGAAGAGATAGAAGTTTTAAAACAGGATCAGATTTAGCAGCATATAGCAAGGTTGAACAGGTTATAATATAAAAATAGTTTTGAAATAGCAAAATGGTTAATTCAACAAGGCCAAATGCATGGAAACTAACGCAGCAAACATGGTTGAATATGCAAAACTGTCAACAACATGTTTAATTGCATCACAAGCAGTAGAAGCTAAGCTAACAAATTCTTTTCTATATAAATTTACATTTTGTTGAATAAATCATGTTAATGTTAGTTTCAAGAAACATGCTTGGTTATCGGGACTCAAAACATTGCACAAGTAAAGCAGTAACATCAATTTGACTCACATCCACGTTGTTAGGCATTTGAATTAACTACTCTACTGAAATCTTCACAAATAAGCAGAACATAGTGTGCATAATAATGGAAACAATAATATGTCAGTATATTATAAGAATAAGTTATGCCTACGTTAACTTTTTTGATTGATGTCCATTGATATAAAATGGTGGAAAGAAAACAAACTGCCTCTAAATCAAAACCAACAAATAATTATATCAAAATGTATGAGAATAAAACAAGGATAACATTCGACCAAGAGAACTAGGCTTATGACATCTTCTAGACTTATCCACAAAATTTAACACTTCAAAATTAATTCAGCATTTCTATTTAAATCATTTTTCAACATCCATAAAATAATTTATAAAATTCTTACTATACTTCGTGCATATAGTTTTTTTCCAATTAATTCAAATTAATGCATCCACTTATATACATTCATTAATGAACTCATATTATTCCACATTCGTAGAACATGGACTAGGCCTGGAAAATGCTTATAAAGTTTCTCAGAGAAAAGCTTTCAAACCTCAGTAAAGATCTTTCTTTTTATTGTACTAGGCATGTTTATTCTTTTGTTAAGGAATCCAACATGAATCAAAGGACATCAGCTGCCAAGGATATCATATACATCCAGATTTTAACTAATTGGTATGAGGTACACATTTAATTTTAAACATATGCATTCTACAAAAATAATTTCAGAAAGAAAAAATATATTTGATATAAGCTTTTGAATCTATTTCAGCTTTAGATATATATATGGTTTTGTACATATAAAATTCTAAAAGATATATAGCTTTAAATGTATACGTTTGAGTGTATTGAATTTTGAAGGTGCAGTTTCAAACACATATATAATTTCAAATGCACAAAGTTTCATGTATATCCGATTTTGAGGGTATGAAATTTTAAGCTTGTATCTGACTTTCAAATACATAACGTTCTGGGTGTGTATTAGGTTTAAAGATTCACGGTTTATATCTGGACTTCGAGTATATATACGTATGAGTTTTTAGAAGTATATAGTTTAATATATTTCAGATATATGAGATTCATTCATACATTTAGTTTCAAGTACGTGTATGCACAGTTTCAATAATACTAAGCTTTGAATATATATCAGTTATATATATATATACATACATATAATTTCAAATATATATGTTTTGTATAAGTATGATTTTAAAAGTGTAAGAGCTTTAAATATGTAAGTTATATACAATGATTTCTGATTCCGAATATGTGTATAATTTTTTAGTGTATCAGAACTTCTAATTTAACAAGTTCTTAGATGTACAAGTTTTAAATGCATATGTTTTTGAATCTATCCTGATTTTGTAAATAAGGGTTCTGAGCAAATACTAGTTTTGAAGATGTACCAGTTTTAAATAAGTGCAGTATGTATATCAAGGTTTTGAATACACTGGATATGTGTAGGTTCACATATATACATGGTCCTGAATGGATATATAGTTTCAGATATAATTATAGTTTTGAAGGTATAAATTTTAAGTGTGTCTATGAATTTCGAATATGGAATGGTTTATATATAATTTCAAATATATATATAGTTTCATACGCATATGATTCCAGATATATGTATGTTATCGAGATTCAAGTTTAGTAGATTTCATAATGTATTTCGCATTCAATACATGTCAGTTTTCCAGATAGACGGAATTTATTATATGTATTGGTTTCAAGTGAATATATTTCTTTATTAACATTCATTTCTTACTGTTTTCTACTGTGCTTTATATTCATTTCTTTGCTATAACTGTAAAAACTAAAAAGTAATACTCAATAACTAATTTATTATAGCTCTTAACTATTATTTACTCTTTTTCAACATTCATTCCCTTCAGTTTTCTACTGTGCTTTATATTCATGCTTTGCTATAACTGTAAAAACTAAAAAGCAATACTCAATAACTCCAACCTCTTTGGACAACAATCTATTATCAAGACATTTTGATTCAGAGAAAAATATTTATTGTCATTTATCACCTCCTCAGCCTTTTTGATTCTAGAACAAACGATTGTCTAACAAACTGTCCATATAGACAAGATCACTGTTATATTTCCTATATTTTTTAATGAAGATAATTAGTATCTTATTAACTTCTCATAGCAATACTTAATATTTGACTTGCTAAATAATATTTCCATGGAAGAAAAAAACATGGTTTAAACGAGTAAATACTTGGAAGTAAAATACCGTAAGTGCTTTCCATAAATTATCTTTATAAAAGCTGTCTACTTTCCTACAATCATCGTAACTAACCGGAATGAGCGCACGAATAAAAACCCCACAACGAGAACTCCATTTTTTCGCATCTCTACCTTTAGTGAAAGAGTATTTCTATATGATAGTGGTCCATGTAACTTAGATTTAATTATAAAAGATTAAGTCCATTTACATAATATGATTTTAATATATAAGGTGATACCATGATGGATGGTTTCAATAAAAGATATTAAAATCTGGGATTAATAATATCCCTCTTACCTTGCCTATTAATTAATATGTTGACTTTCATATCTTATTAATGGTTTATATATATACATATTAAAGGGTAGTTATTTTGGTGATTTGTATATATATTGTACGGTGAAAGAAAACTGTATCGATCTATCCCACTTTCCCACTTTAGTTTTTTTTTACGTACAAAACAAAAGAAGAGAGAAAGTTCAAAATAGTTTTCTCATCCATCAGAGAACAAATAAAGGAAAAGGCAAAGGAAGAAAAACAATTGCATTAAAGAAATCCGCTGCAAACGAAGAGAATTGAAGAGCATGGATCAAGGTTAGTAAATCTATCTCGTTTATGTTAGAATTTAGGGTTAAATTCAATTCAAGTCTAGATCCGAATTGGGACTGATTTCATAACACAGAAATCATAAAAGAAGAATTGCTTTCAATTGGTATCAGAGCCATTTAGGCTTGATTGATTTACCCTAATTTTGTTTTTCGAATTGCCTGCATAAATTCGTGTATTGAATCAATTGGATTTGCAGTCATTCATATGCCATCAATTGAATTCGTGTATGGTTTTGCCTGGATATAACTGCCGACTTCTGTTCGAAACCGGTCGACCGCTTGAAAAACACCGATCGACCGTTTTCAAACAGAGACCAAAACTGTCGACCGGTAATTTTCAAGTGGTCGACCGTTTTTATACTCAAAAGATGAATAAACTATTTAATCCAATTGACATTTAATTCTGCATAGAGTATTTGTGTTATAGAGTTTGAACACATTAGATTAAAGTAATTAATGTATTGTCTTTATAAGGGTATGACTTGTTAGTCACCAAAGTGGCCTAGTTGTATCTAAATTTAGACATTTAAAATAACAGTGTTCAATTATTCATGATTAAAGTGATGCTAATAATGACATTAGAGTTTGATTGAATAATTGTTTTCATTAATTATATTCTAGGAGATCATCCAAAGGTGGATCATTGAATATAGTTCGCAACACTAAAGTGGATTGATCACTTTTACATAGGTTGAATAATATGTATATCCAAAGATAGCATTCTTATTTGACTATATGTGTTTTGATTAATTATTAAAGTATTTTAATTTAGCATCAATGAAAGTGCTTGCACTTAAGTATTGCCCAAAGGTTACTTGAATGCATGCTTTATTGTTATATTTATTTTCAATATATATAAAGTTCTCAAAGCACTAATAGATTAGTATGTATAAATGATTGCAGCTTTATCTAGTGTTTTTGCATCTGCTAACTCTGTCGTGAAGTTCAATGGGCTGAACTATGATGATTGGTCTGAACAAATCCGGTTTACACTGGGTTGTATGGCTTTGGACCTTGCAATAATAATGGAGGATCAACCCACAACCATTACAGATGCTAGCTCCAAAACAGAGAAGTCTCTTTATGAGAGGTGGGAGCGGTCTAACCGGTTGAGTTTGAACCTCATGAGAATGACTATGGCGGAAAGTATTAAGCCATCTATGCCCAAGACATAGAATGCAAGGGAATTCATTCATAAGATTAAGGAGTGTTCCCAATCGGATTTGGTTGACAAGTCAATGGTAGGCAGCCTTATGAGTCAGCTAACTACGAAGAAGTTTGACTGGTCTCAGCCTATTCATGATCATGTGACTCACATGTCGAATTTGGCAGCATAGTTAAAGTCCTTAGGGATGGACGTAAATGAGACGTTCTTGGTCCAATTCATCATTAACCCTCTTCCTCTTGAGTTTGGTCAGTTCCAGGTGAACTACAACACCATTAAAGATAAATGGAACTTTCAGGAATTAAAGGCCATGTTGATACAAGAGGAAGGGAGATTAAAAAAGATGAAGGATCAGTCTGTTCATCTTGTCGGTCATGATGGTGTCAGCAGTAGTAAATGGAAGCCAGGTAAAAAGGACAAGAAGAAGGATAAGGCTCATATGAAAGGTACTGAGAGCAATATCCGAAAGGAGGCGAAGTGTTTCTTTTGCCATAAATCGGGACACTTCAAGAAGGAATGTCCGAAAAGAAAGGCATGGTTTGAAAAGAAAGGTATGTATTATAGTTATGTTTGCTTTGAATCAAACCTTATGGAAGTGCCTAATAATACTTGGTGGTTAGATTCTGGTGCAACTACTCATGTGTCTCATGTAAAACAGGGATTCAGTTCGATCTAGCCCATAAGAGGAACTGAGCAGTACTTGTTCATGGGGAACAGGATGAAGGCACGAATAGAAGGCATAGGGACTTATAGTTTGATTTTAGACACTGGTTGTCGAATAGATCTTGAAGGATGTCTCTATGTACCTGAGTGTGCTAGGAATCTTGTTTCTATTAGTAGGTTGGATAATTTAGGTTTCTGTGTTAGTTTTGGACATGGTGTATTTTCATTGTACAAACATAATTATTTTTATGGTAGTGGTACTTTGATTGATTCACTTTATAGGTTCAATCTTGATATTAAATTTTCCGAATCCTTGTTTCATGTTGAAAGTCAAGGCATTAAACGTAGTGCATCTAATGAAAATTCTGCTTACTTGTGGCATCAAAGAGTTGGTCATATTTCCAAGGAAAGACTAATGAGGTTGGTGAAAAGTGAAATTCTTCCTCAATTGGATTTTAGTGACTTAAATGTGTGTATAGATTGCATTAAAGGAAAGCAGACTAAACACACAGTAAAGAAACCCGCCACAAGAAGCACTCAGCTTCTTGAGTTAATACACACCGATATATGTGGTCCTTTTGACGTTCCTTCTTGGAGTGGTGAAAAATACTTCATTACTTTTATTGATGATTACTCACGTTATGGATATGTATATCTACTGCATGAAAAGTCTCAATCTGTGGATGTTTTTGAGGTGTTCATGAATGAGGTGGAAAGACAGTTAGATAGAAAAGTAAAGGTTGTGAGATCCGATAGAGGTGGTGAATTTTATGGTAAATATAATGAAAGTGGACAGTGTCCAGGTCCATTTGCAAAGCTCCTCAAAAGTAGAGGTATTTGTGCACAATATACAATGCCTGGTACACCTCAACAAAACGGTGTAGCGGAGAGACGGAACCGTACATTAATGGAAATGGTTAGGAGCATGTTAAGTAATTGTTCATTGCCCTCTTCGTTGTGGTTATATGCATTAAAGACTGCTACGTATTTACTTAACCGGGTTCCAAGTAAGGCAGTTTCTAAGACTCCTTATGAACTGTGGACGGGAAGGAAACCTAGTTTAAGGCATCTACGTGTTTGGGGTTGTCCAGCAGAAGTGAGGCTATATAATCTACATGAAAAGAAACTTGATCCAAGGACAGTCAGTGGTTTCTTCATTGGCTACCCTGAAAAAATCAAAGGGGTATGTGTTTTATTGTCCTAGTCATAGTACGAGAATTGTTGAGACAGGCAATGCTAGGTTCATAGAAAATGGTCAATCTAGTGGGAGTGGTGAATCACGAAAGGTGGATATTCAAGAGATTCAGGTTGAAGTTCCTTCACCTGTCATTCCACCTAAAGTTGTTGTACCAGTTGTTGTATCACAGTCACATGACGTATTGGAACAACAAAATGATGTCCAAATCCCACAAGATGACATTATAGTGGATGAACCGGTCATAATTCAAGAAGAGATTAATGAACCACAAGAACAGTTAAGGAGATCTGTAAGGGAAAGAAGATCTGCTATTCCAGATGATTATGTGGTTTATACTGTTGGAAATGAATGTGACTTAAGCATTGATGAAGATCCAGTCTCATTTAGTAAGGCCATGGAAAGTGACAATTCCGATAAATGGTTGATTGCCATGAAAGAAGAAATTAAGTCTACGGGTGATAACAAAGTCTGGGACCTAGTTGAGTTGCCTAAGGGTTGTAAGACAGTTGGGTCCAAGTGGGTCTTTAAGACGAAAAGGGACTCAAAGGGCAACATTGAAAGATATAAGGCCAGACTTGTTGCTAAGGGCTTCACCCAAAAGGATGGCATTGACTATAAGGAGACCTTCGCTCCAGTTTCAAAGAAGGACTCCTTGCGGATTGTTTTGGCTTTGGTGGCTCATTATGATTTAGAGCTTCACCAGATGGATGTGAAAACCGCCTTTCTGAATGGTGAATTAGAGGAGGAAGTATATATGGATCAACCTGAAGGGTTCTTGGCCACAGGAAATGAACAGATGGTGTGTAAACTTAGGAAGTCAATATATGGACTTAAACAAGCTTCCAGACAGTGGTATTTAAAGTTTAATGATACTATCACGTCATATGGTTTTGTAGAGATTGCCGTTGACCGGTGTATCTACATAAAAGTTAGTGGGAGCAGATTTGTAATTTTGGTCCTATATGTTGATGATATTTTGCTTGCTGCAAATAATCTAGGGATGTTACATGATGTAAAGAAGTATCTCTCTAAAAAATTTGAAATGAAAGATATGGGTGAGGCATCCTATGTGATTGGAATTGAAATCATTCGAAATAGATCACAAGGATTGTTAGGATTGTCTCAGAAAAGTTATATAAATAAGATCTTAGAGAAATATAGAATGGACAAATGCTCCGCAGGAATAGTTCCAATACAGAAAGGGGACAAGTTCAGTAAAATGCAATGTCCTAAAAATGAGTTGGAGCGAAAGGAAATGGAAAGAATCCCGTATGCATCAGTGGTTGGGAGTTTGAACTACGTTCAAACTTGTACTCGACCTGATATCAACTTTGTTGTTGGAATGTTGGGTCGATATCAAAGTAATCCAGGAATGGATCACTGGAAAGCTGCTAAGAAGGTCCTTAGGTACTTTCAAGGCACCAAGGAGCACATGCTTACATATAGGAGATCTGAGCATCTAGAGGTCATTGGATATTCAGATTCGGATTATGCCGGATGTTTGGATAGTAGAAAATCTACATTTGGCTATGTGTTTCTACTAGCTGAAGGGGCAGTTTCATGGAAAAGTGGAAAGCAGTCTGTCATTGCTACTTCCACTATGGAGGCAGAATTTGTGGCATGCTTTGAGGCCACTATTCACGCATTGTGGATGCGGAACTTTATCTCGGGACTTGGAATTGTCGACAGTATATCCAGGCCGTTGAGAATTTATTGTGATAATTCCGCAGTCGTCTTCTTCTCTAAGAATGACAAGTACTCTAAGGGTGCTAAACACATGGAGTTAAAGTACTTATCAGTGAAGAAGGAAGTGAAGAAACAGAGAGTGTTCTTTGAGCATATTAGAACGGATGTCATGGTAGCGGATCCGTTGACTAAAGGACTACCTCCCAAGGCGTTCATTGGCCATGTCGAGCGTATGGGAGTTATAGATAAAGCCTTGCTATTTTGATTACAGTTGCTCATAATATAGACACTTAGAATTCGCTTATAGTTGTGTTTCTGCTTTATTGAACATGTTATCATTATTGTTTATGTATACACTTATGGTTGTTTGATGACATGTGTTTCTTGAGACTTATGGTATTGCTCAAACCTTAAAGAAATTTAAAGTTGGGATTGGTTTGTGATACATGGAAGAAATCTTGTCGCTCAGTGACTTGTGACCGCCATGATCCAATTAGTTCTAACTTAATTAAAGTAAATGAGTTTATGTTGGACTTGATATAAGAGTGCATGCTTAAAGTATATATTAAGTCATCAAATTGTCACATGGACCAAGTGGGAGAATGAAAGAGTATTTCTATATGATAGTGGTCCATGTAACTTAGATTTAATTATAAAAGATTAAGTCCATTTACATAATATGATTTTAATATATAAGGTGATACCATGATGGATGGTTTCAATAAAAGATATTAAAATCTGGGATTAATAATATCCCTCTTACCTTGCCTATTAATTAAATATGTTGACTTTCATATCTTATTAATGGTTTATATATATACATATTAAAGGGTAGTTATTTTGGTGACTTGTATATATATTGTACGGTGAAAGAAAACTGTATCGATCTATCCCACTTTCCCACTTCAGTTTTTTTTACGTACAAAACAAAAGAAGAGAGAAAGTTCAAAATAGTTTTCTCATCCATCAGAGAACAAATAAAGGAAAAGGCAAAGGAAGAAAAACAATTGCATTAAAGAAATCCGCTGCAAACGAAGAGAATTGAAGAGCATGGATCAAGGTTAGTAAATCTATCTCGTTTATGTTGGAATTTAGGGTTAAATTCAATTCAAGTCTAGATCCGAATTGGGACTGATTTCATAACACAGAAATCATAAAAGAAGAATTGCTTTCATTTAGCACTATCCATTTCAACAATTATTGAGTACTTTTTATTTGTTGGTGGAGGAGCAACATCTTCTTCGGTGCTTTCTTGACATTGTGATGCATTGTTGCAACTAGTTGACATTCTTCAATATACACGTTAATTTGTGAGCCGGTTGATAAATCAAGTAATCATAGCATAAAAGGCCGGGTAGTGTTTAATATATAGCTATAAACAAGTAGATTACATTTAGTGCAAAGATGGAAATCAATATGTAACGACTAAGCATTAAGAATTAAATGGATTCAATACATCAAACAAAAAAGCATGTTTTACTACTGCAGAATTCAGATGTCAACATAGATTCAATACATCAAACAAAAATCAAACAAAACATCACTAGTTACAATCATGTTTTTCTATCTAGATTCCATGCGTTTCAACAATGTTAAGTTGTGTTGCTCATTCAAATTGGAGTGGAAGTTTGTTGGCATCTCATAATCATCTGTGTCATCAGTCAAGTGCTTAGGCGAACGTCGTACAATGGACTAATCAGGATTTTGTATGTCTTTTATGTAAAAGATTTGTCTTGCTTCAGATGCAAGAATGACGGGCTCATCATATTCTCCATTACTACTTTTAAACTTCTTTAGATTTACCATCGGTAAACTAGAGTCTGGACAAATCTTAAACCCATGTGTTTTGTCAACGATATTTACCCAGTCGCAGTAGAATACTACATGTTGAAAATCATAATAATCAACCTCAATGATCTCCTTGATAACACCATACCAAGTAGTATCATCATCCATAGGATTTAAATCTTTTGCGCTTGCGATAAACGTTGTAATTGCATCCATGCAAACACCACTATCTTGTGTTGAATGAGTGTTGTCGTAGTGTTGGGGAGAAAATACATAACCATTGATCCTATATTTGAGATGAGTTTTGGCTTCTCATGTTGGACCACTAACATAATACCATAATAATGAACTCATGCATTTTTCTTCCATTAACTGTTAAAACCACTAAAATATATTAAATAAAGTCGTAATTGTGTAATAAAACTATTGTTTTGTTGAAGCCTAACAAACCTTGATGTGCAACCAATCAATGAATTCGGATTGTACAATAACTTCTACTTTTGTTGAAGTCTTTTTTTATTACGGTGAGCATCTTCTAATGACAATCGATACTCGCTAGAAAGTAAACATGTTATATATTAAGTAAATAAAAAGCTAATTTATAATTTGTTAGAAAAAACAAACCTATAATAATCGTATAGATCTGGGATATCCATTCTAAAAAGTATCCATCTTCGAATTTGTATACGTTGTACGCCAGTTAGCTTGATAGTTTTACCCTCAATAATGGAGTGTTCGTATGTATCATTACCATTCTCATCCAAGAATGGTGCTTGTTTAGAGCTATGATTTCCAGCACATGGATCTGGCATATACTCCATTACATACCTAATAGATTCTGAAACAAGATATGCTTCGGCAATTGACCCTTCCACATATCGTTTATTGCTTGGTCTGTTTTTACACTCCTTCATAGCTCTAAGAAAACATAAAATAATGCACGTTTTTATATTATCATTGAATAATAATTTGGATTATAATTATTAAAAAGAATGTCTCACCTTTCAAATGGATACATCCATGTATAATTAACCGGTCTGCAAAGTAGTGCTTGATCAGCTAAATGCACCATTAGATGTATACTTATATCAAAAAACCGAGTGGGAATATAATGGACCAACACACATAACGCCTTCACAATCATATCTTTGGCAGCTTGGACATGCTCTCGAATCAAAACCTTTGAACAAATAATATTGAAGTACAAGCATACTTGCAAAATCGCACGCCTCAAGTCACGAAACTTTAGAAATGCATGTTGAACCATGACAGGAAAAAAATGTTGGATGATAATATGATAGTCGTATGACTTTCTAATATTCAAACTAGGTGGTTGAATGCTTACTAAGTTGCCTAATTTAGTTCCAAAGCATGACGGAAGTTTTACGCCTTTTAGAACTTGACAACATTGGATCTTGTAAGCTTTATCAAATGCAAATTTAGAAGATTGTTTAGTTCTATCGAATAACAAATTAATAAAATGCTCTGCCACATTCTTCTCAATATGCATCACGTCTATTGTGTGTCGCACTTTGTGGCCACTCCAATACTCTAAGGAAAAAAGAATCGACTTTTTATACCATGCTGGTATTACACCATTGTCATTCTCATTTACAAGGTGTTCATCATGATCAAAATCATCTCTTATACGCTTCTTTTTTCTATTCAATTTACCAGGTGTATATTTGATATGAGAAATTTTCTATAAAAGAGCTGATCCTGTCAGTCGTGTTGGAGGTTCCTTATACTCTATATCTTTATACCATCCATGTTTTGGTGCTCTATATGGATGGTCGTTCTTCAGAAATCTTCTGTACGTCGTATAAACAATCTTATTACCAACGTGTTCCGCCTCGGTCTCCGTAGCACAAATAGGGCATGCTTTATAACCATGGGTCACACAACCCGATAGATTCCCAAATGTAGGTAGATCATGAATTCCCCACAATAGCATTGCTTTCAATGTGAAATACTCGTTCTTGTCCATGTCAAATGCAGGCACTCCTATTGTCAAAAGTTGTTTCAACTCATCCACAAGGGGTTCTAAATATACATCAATATCTTGACTTGGTGCTTTAGGTCCAGGAATTAATAAACACAACATTTGAAATTCTGATTTCATGCACAATGAAGGAGGTAAATTATAAGGAACCATATACACAGGCCAACAACTATAACTATTAGACTGGATTGTATTAGGATTGAACCCATCGGTAGCAATTCCAAGCCAAACATTTCGAGCACTGTTAGCAAACTCTGGCCACTTATTCTTAAGCGATCTCCATTCAGCCAAGTCGATAGGATGACACATGAAATTCTAATAAGTTTTTGCTTTACTATGCCATAACATTTTTCGAGCCATCCATGGTATAATGTACAATCTAGTTAATCTAGGAATTAATGGAAAATATTTTAGAAATTTTCTTGGTTGCTTTGTGACTTTTACAATTTCACCTTCATCTTTAACTTTAAATCTCGAAGTATGTCAACGAGGACATTCAACGACATCTTTATTCTCCTTCCAAAATAATATGCAATCGTTTTCGCAAGCATGTATGCACTCTACATTCATTCCCAAATCCTTTAATATTTGTTTCATTGTGGGGTATTTATCCGGTAGTATATTTTCATTTGGAAGCCACTTTTTCAATCTCTTTAACAACTCGGTCACACTGTTTCCTGACCAATTGAATTCTTTTTTCAAATTATGTAGCTCTATAAGGACACTTAATGTTGTAAGACCATCTTCATAAGAAGAATATAGTTTTTCATTTGCTTTTCTTTTGTACTCGTTATACTTTCTTCCCAGATAACCATCACCGATACCATGAATGCTATCATACACACCATATGCATTGTCAACAAGGTTTCCAAGAGCACCTTCTACATAGTTTTCCACTCGAATTTGATGAAAGATGCAAGCCTCATTGGCGGTAACATTTGGTGTAGAATTGATTACTGCATCTGTGTCGTTCCTCTCACCATGAAAAAACCACTCATCATATGTTGGATCCATACCGTAAATGATTAAGTGTTTCTCGACTGTTTTGAAGGATAGTTTTTTTGAATTTCTACACTTTTTGCAAAGATAATTGCACATTTCAAAGTCAGGCGATGCATGATGCTTTGCGAAATTTATAAAATATCAAACCCCCTGTATGTACTCATCGGTGTTCCTACGTCGACATCTAATCCACTCTCTCGAAGTACACAACGACATTAGCAAGAAATTTTATCTCTTTCTCTCATTTCATATAAACACAAAAAAATTATGTAGGTTGCTTGTTTGAACTTCTATTTACATAAACATTTACCGAGAATGTATTAAGATTTGCGTTGTGATGCTTGTTTATTACATCAATTAAAAATGTGATGATACTCTGCCACTACTTGACATTGTTTATATAAGAAAAAATCAACAACACATAGCCATTGGTAAGTGAGTAGAAGAAAAAAAAAAGAGTAGAGATGAAGAGAATGAGATATGGAACTAAAAACTTATTGGTTTTTACTTTGATGGAACCAAAAACCACCGGTTCTGACTTCATACATCCAACTACGGTCGAGGAAATAATCGAATATTTTTTCTGATTTGAGATATATGTTAGAAAATTTAAGTAAACAATTCAATCGATACTAAAGTCTTGTAGGAATAATTTTCAACACTTCATCACCGTAAACACTTCACTATCGTAGAAAATTCAAATAAGCACTTCACTTTATTTTTTAATTTTTAGTTTATTTGTTTTTACTTTGATGGTCGGCCATCCTACTTCCCATTACAAACACAATAATGTAATTACATTTTATAAACCATTTCAGATTAAACGATTCAGTAAAATTTCGGCAGCACTTCCCTTTTGTTCCCTATATCGTACACAAATGCGTGTACACAGGGAGCGAGAAGGAAGTGCTGTCGAATTTTGTAAACCATTTAAAATAAAATGATTTATAAAATGTAATTACTTTATTGTGTTTGTAACTTGTCCAATACAGGGACAAATTCGACAAATATTGTATCAGATGAATATAGATGTCCGTTTTGTTAAAAAAACGAATATCCATATAACGATCATATACAACACTTGTCAAACGGGGCCAAAAACTCTCTAAGGCATTAAAAAAATAAAACACATATCTAGTCTGCTGCTAATATAGTTCAAGCTGACACTAAAGAATTGACATCCAAGGTATTTTTGCTTAGTCTTACTATTGTTTCTTTTTTGGAAAATAATTGAAGTGTTATTAAAATCATTCTCTAATTTAACTTCGACCAATTTGAGGATAATAATATTAGTTCAAATTAGGCCCACATTTAACACAACAATTATTCTTAGTAAAATGAAATGAACGTGTCAGCCTAAAACACATTCGCATGTACAGATCCAAATCCAAAAAATGTAAGCAAGGCAGACTTATAAACACACACAAATCAAACAATTGGCCAATATAAACATGAGACCTTAATGGGCTGGAATCAATCTAACGTTAACTGTACTTACATCTGAAACAAGAAGAAGCAAAAGACAGTTCAAAACTGAATCAACTAATTATTTTAAAAATCAAAAGATTCAATTATGTAATCACATATGGATAAACTATAATAAAACCTTTCTTAGAGAAAATCATACATCAATGCTCATGCAAAACAAACGTTGCCAAATTCTATAAATTAAAATGTAGAAAATGAAACTGAAGCTAATTGTTTTCTTTCAGCATTACTAGGTATATTATGTTACAACAATGAGCAGCTCTTCCTCAATTTTTGCTGAGCGGCTCTTCCTCTATTTCCAATTTAGAGTAATTCAGTCAGATTTTCAACCGAGCGTACTTGCTCAATTTTCAACTGAGCATAGCTCACTTTTTAACTGAAAAAACACTCAGTTTTCAACTGAGCATGGGCTCAGTTTTCAACAGAGCAAACTTACTTAGTTTTAACTGAGCAATCTCTCAATTTCTAACCTAGTTTTTAACCGAGCTTATGCTCAGTTTTTTACCCAGTTTTTAACCGATCTTATGTTCCATTTTTAACCGAGCTGAAATAAAGTAGGAGAAAAAAAATATTTTGTTGTGAAAATTTACAGATTTTCAAAAATGAAAAACATTAAATACGAACAAGACTACATGGTTAGTCCTCACCATAAACAGTTATCTTATTAGTTAGCATGCTTGCATTATTGTCGGACCATGACATGATCCAATTTATAAAATAATGTATTTTGCATTATCTTATATTCGTAACAGAAACCGATAAAGGACAACTAATTTGAAAATAGAGAAACAAACAGATGATGATCAATTAAAGAATCAACTTAACATTTATTGAATGCATATATCCCATAAACGAGTCGCCAACAGTTTTAGAAGTTGCAAAACGAGCACATAAATTTCAATCAATAAGCAAAGATATTGATGGAAAAAAAATCAAACATGTAGAGGAGCAAGCAACAGCAAATGAAAAAAATAAAAAAAGCGCACACAGTGAGGTGAATTGCAGAACTCTACGTCCAAAACAGTCAAACCTGCAGAGGAGCAAGCAACAACAAATGAAAGAATTGCAGTTACCTGGAAAAAAACGTATAAATCAATTTGATAACCTGGTACATACTGAAGTGCTCATATATAACAGCTAATAGAAACAATTGGACAGTCACAACCGTAGAAAGTAAACTATTCATTATTTGCTCATATATAACAACAAATGATAGATGTTTTTGTTCTCAACTTATAATGTACATTGAATACAAGTTTTCTTTAATCTGAACATTTACTGTTTGCTTTATATATCCGAATTTATTTATGATATTAGAACATAAGATTGTACAATTCTCTCAGTTGTCAAACTAGTAGAAGAATAATAGTTATTACTCTTCCAAATGCATTTCCCATAATATCCTGGTATGTATGGCTCACGCGTGTGAGATATACCTTCGAGATGGGTCAGTAATTAATGAACAAATATATACTTAATACCATATTGTAGATGAACAAATATTTACTAGGAATTCCTATTACAACAGGAGTCTGATGGTTGGTTTGATAAAGAAATATCTTGATGTTGAGCTTCAAATTACTAAGAATGGCCATACGTCAAAGTTCATAGAGGTAAGCAAGTGTCTATTATCAATGTTATATGTAATTCAAAAGTATTTTTGATTTCAAATTACTTTGCTGTTCTTTGTTGCTATTGTAAACTCATCAATTAGATGGATGCTATTCAAGTATACAGTTAGTGAGGCCACGGCTTAAACTTCGTATAGAACTGAACGTAATTTATGCAATAAATTTATACCAAGGGATCTTCTGCTTAAACTATGTATTGTTCTTAAATTCTTCCATTCCATTAAATGCAGCTTTTCTAGAATGATGCACTTGTTGATTATGCTTTATTCATAATACAGCCTAAGATCAGGTTATCTTTTATTATGTATTTATTCTAATTATGAAATCATACAAGAACAAAAAATGCTTGAACCCCTTATATTAACTGCCATTGAAGTATCTAAATATATTATATCCATATGTTTACTCATTCCATATCAGAAATGGTTATACTCAAAACATGGTTTGGATTCATGTTTGGACTGCATAAAGATTGTAGCACCTGTAGTACGATCAGAGACCACTAGCACAGTTGTCTGGCATTTCTTTTGTAGCTCAGAAACAGTTAATGGTTTATTAACTAGATGTGAAGTCGGCATTTCACATAATGTGATTCATGAAGAAGTTTGTATTAAAAACCTCCAAACTATAAGGTAAAAGACGATGAAAAGAAAGCTTACAAGTTTAAAAAAATGACATATACGAATTCAACAAGCATCATAAGCATGATATACAAATTCAACAATCATCACAAGTTGAAAAAACTCCTTTTATTCCAAACAAGTATTTATCTTCCTCTTTCAAATGTTGGCTGAAGCTTAGTTCCTAATCCTTAACCTCCAAATCCATACATAACTACTTTAAATTAAAGTAGAAGTAATTACCTGATTTGAATCAGAAAATTAGTCTGTAGTCGATTGTGGAAATAGAACAAACCCTAGTCTTCTTTCGTCTTTGTAAAAAAGTGCGATAACCCTAATACGAACGTAATGGGGCAAAGGTGATGGCAGATGGGAGAGGTGGTGGTATACGGCGAAGGCGGTAGTAGAAAAAAGGACGATAACCCTAATAAGAATACGGCTAAGGCGGTAGTAGAAAAAATGGGCGATAACCCTAATAAGAACGAAAGAGGAAAAACTTCGAAAGGATGAAGCGTTATTCGTTAGAAATGTGATATGCAGTAACATAAGATAAAATTACAATCCTATCCATATTACATTTATTTATTTACGAAATTACCAGATTTAGCAACGATAATAACCGTTACAAATATTAATTACGAAAATAACCGTTACAAATTTCTAACGGTTATAACTGTTACAAATCGAAAGCGGAAAAGTGTTACAAAAGTGTAGTGATTAATTAGAAGCAATATTTTAGTATTTAATAATTAATTTTTAATAATTATTAATTAATAATAGTTACTATTAAATACATAATTAAGAAGTAATAAGTAAAAATTACTATTATATACATAATGATTAATAATTAATAATTGCTATTAAATAATTAATAATTAATGAAATTTGTATATTTAATAATTTATTATAATTAATCGTTAACAATTAGTAAATTACAGTTAATATTTACTAATTACATTTATTAATTAATAAATATAATTAATAATTAATATTGAATTATTAACAATTATATTTTATAATAATTACTACTATTATTAAATATTAAGTAACTACTATTAATATTTAGTACTTTTTCTAATAACTAATAATTATTAATAAATAATTAATAATTAAGAGTTTTAAATTAATTTAATTCAAAAATAATTAAGAGTTTTAAATTAAATTAAATTAATTTAATAATTAGTAATTACTATTTATGAAATTAAAAAAATAAAAAGATATAAGTTTTAAATCAATTAAAAATTCTATAAAATATTTAAAGTTTAAGAAAATTTAAAAATGTTTAAGAAAATGAAGCTTGTGTATGATACCAAGTATTACAACTTATGTATGATACAAAGTATTACTTTCATATGCACTTAAAGATTTTATTTTTAACATTTTTCTTTAATATATGCAAGTTTTTATTTTGGCTCCAAACCAAATTTTCAATTTTAAGTGTAAATTAATAAATAGCCAACTGTTCCTAAAGCTTTAATAACATTCTCCACTTTCAGCCTCATGCCCTAAATCAATTTCCCAAATCGCTTCCCTAAATCGCTTCACACCCTACTTCTTTAGTCATTGTCTCTAAAATCAAACTCAAATCCCCATCGAATCTTCTTCAGATAAATTCGACAATCAAAACCAAAGATGCTTTCAGAGTATGCTACCTAGTTCAAGAATGTGTCTTCAGATCTAAATATGCTCGTGACCTTGGGATTGACTGTGTCATTAGCTCGAAATCTAGAGATGCTTGACTGGAACTAATTTGCATCGTCATGCCTTGTTTATTGGTCAATGCTTTTAAAATGTGGTTGGAGAGTTTGAGCTCTCACCAGATACTGGGATGATTAGTTGCGTCGGGTATGGTTGAATTGTGACTTAACCCTAATGACTGCCGTTCAAATGATGGTTGTGTAGCTTTTGTAGATGCTGGCTCAAGATGATGTACTAATTTTCCGATGATTGGGTTTGGTGCTTGATATAGTTGGTTTGTTTGGAACTGATCAACATGAGGCACTCTAATGTTAATATTTTGGAGATTATTGCAGTTGATTTGGCTGTTGAAGTTAGTGTTCATCAAATCTGAAACTGCAATTATATTTAGTTTCATTTTCATATTTTATGCAATTATATCTAAAACTGCAATTATATTTCCCAAAGCGCAAGTGCCCCCTACTTCATCACGGACCCGGTCTTATCTTCTTTATCTCGCCAATCAGTGCTTCACCACAAACGACGTCGAATTTGCTAATTTATAACTGTACAAATATTATTGTTTGTATTTGTCATAATTTTATCTGCATTCATACAGTTTTCTTTCTCCTTAGGGCCATCAACTTAAGAATATGAACTACTTGCTATTAAGGGAATTGAAACATTTTCAAACTGAAAACAAACTTCTTTTGACTGGGACTTTTTTGTGGATAATTTGGTAAAATTTTGGTCATTGCTGAACTTCATTTTGCCTGAAATATTCCTTCTCATTATCAATTGAACCATGGTATGTTCTTTCAAAGAATAATAATCCATTTGAAAACAATTTGGTGGTTTTGAACTACTATCTACACACACATACATATTTAAAAAAATGCCCTATTTTTTCCTAATAAGTTTCCTCTGGTTTTTCTCTAAATTTTGATTAGTAACATAATGTTTCTTTGTGTGACTTGCTTATCGGCCGTGAAAATGAATAAACGAAGAAATGTAAGCGTGTATGGATTGTCTTTGTAATTTCTTAACCATTGGAATTGTTGGACTTGCATTGCTATAAATTGTCTATTTATCCACTAACATGGGATGTCTTAGAAATTAGCAATTAATCTAATAATTCTTTTCCAGAACCTGTTATGATAGACAGTTTCACCATAATCAATGTTAGAATATTCCTCCTCGGTACACGCAGGAGGTCTGGGTATTATCTTACTGTTGCTGACACCTGCATTCTTTATGACAGCAATTGGAATCCTTAAATTAATTCGCAAGCAATGGATCAATGGCATAGGATTGGACAAACCAAGTCTGTCCATGTATACAGGCTTGCTACTGCACATTCTATAGAGGGGGAAATGATCAAGAAAGCATTTGGGAAATTGAGATTAGAGCATGTGGTTGTTTCCAAAGGAAACTTTGAACAAGATAGTGTTAAGCCTAACACAAACACATTAGAGGAATTAGAAATACTGCATTGCTTAGAGATGAATAAAACGAACAAGATAAGCTGACTCAGGCTGACATAAATGAAGAAGACCTATTAAAAGCTTTGGATCTTACGGACTTGGTGGATAGTGTTGATGAGAAGCCCAGTTATTCTCTACCCCTCGAAGGCCCAGGATAGGAAGTGGTGTTACCTGCTACAGGTGGCAGTAGTGTTCTATCTTCTCTTGGAAACTAACTATATATACATTAGAGGAAATTAGGGAAAATGACAAACTTTGACAAAAAATTAGTCTAAAGGACATGAAGTTTTATTTTTTGACTGAAGGACAAACTTTTAAAAAAATTAAGTTGAAGGACAATGCTAGTTCTAACTAGCATTATATTCAGGTTTTACACTATACAAAATGCTAGATAGACTAGCATTATATTCGGTTTTTACACTATACAAAATGCTAGTTCTAACTAGCATTGTCCTTCAGTCTAATTTTTTTCAAAGTTTGTCCTTCAGCCCAAAGATGAAACTTGATGTCCTTCAGCCTTAATTTTTTTCAAAGTTTATCCTTATGCCTATTTTCCACTATACATTAATGGATGCTTTAGCTATTTGATTTATGGGCAGTCTGTTAGATTTTGGGTAAAAAGCATTTTGATGTAAGGATGTTGTATTTGCTATTTGTAACTTTAGGGTTTATTTAAACAAGTGGTGGATTGTAACTAGCGAACATGCTCAATGGTATTATTTGGCAATGCATCATAATGTTTTGGATTAACACATGTAGGGTTGGTGGCATTTAGTGTTTTTTGTTTAAAAAAAGGGGAAATTAATTTAAAGGACAAAAATTTGTATATTGTTAGCTTCAAGGACACGACCTTAATATTTTAACCACAAGGACAAACATTTTTCTAAAAATTATTCATAAGAACAAACATTCTTTCAAAATTATTCATAAGGACAAACATTTTTCTAAAACTGCTACTGAACTAAAAACTGATATCTAAAAACTGCTACCGATAACTACAAACTGATACCTAGAAACTATAAAAACTGATACCTAAATAAAGTTGTCCTTCTGACTAAAATACTGAAGGTCTATCCTTGAGGCTAAAATGTTGAGAAATTTTGTCCTTGACAATAATTTCCTGTTAAAAAAAACCGAATATAAAAAGTTGTATTCTATAATTGTTGAACCAAAAAGGGCACAAACACCCAAAGATTTAATTAGAGAATAAAAGTGAAGAATTATACGAAAAATAAGCGAGAAACAAGTAAATAATGAACATATGTGGTTTATAATGGTTCGACAAAGCAAGGCCTACATTCACTTTAATACTTTATTGCTGATTTCTGACTTGGAGGCAGAAGTTCTTAGAAGTTGGTACAACTCCAGCACTTAGATTTTCAGAATTACAAGAATATAAAATAAAATAGAATTAGAGCCAAAAGATCCTCAAAAATGAGCCCTACCCTCCAATTTATAGAGGTAGGGGCCCTGAAATTTCACATACAATATCTCCTGGCCATTGTACTCGATTTAGACCGATTCCTCCACGAAAATAGGTGCCACATCAGCAGGAGTTGGAAGTCGGTACCGATCCCCAGGATGACTGAATTGGTCTTCTCTAACTCTTCATCTCGGATCGTCTTGTAGTTAGCATCATGATTCCATGGTTGTTTGTACCAATATTAGCTAATTTTAAATCCAAATGATGGAGTTGTGGGAGAAAAAAGTTGCAGTTTCAAGTGTTCGCGGAGATCGATGGAAAATTGCATTAAACCAACAAAGTGACTTTGGAAATAGGCTCTCGATGTCAAGTTAGGCTTGTAGGCAGAAGATGGGGTCCACCCAAGGAGGATTTGGGAGTTGATACCGATCCCTACCTAGGAGTCGGTACCGATCCCTACCTAGGAGTCGGTACCGATCCCTACCTAGGAGTCGGTACCGATCCCTAACTTGGGGGTTATTGTTCTCTTTGGTTTGGGTTGTTTTGGCTTTGGTTGAACTTGCTTGGAGTCTGACCGGAGAAATTTGAGCATTTGTTTGGGCTCGACCTGAAGATTCTCTGAGATTTTCGGGTATTGAGTTTTCCTTCGTCTGCTTAGAGTCAAACCCAAGATTTGTGTGTCTGACTCGAGTTTTTAGAGTCGGTACCGATCCACAGGTAGGACTCGGTACCGACCCCTGACTTGGGGTTTCTGCATGGTTTGCACTGGGTCGTGCTTGGACTTTTTCCATGGCTATCCGGCTTCGAGTCAGACTGAGGATTTTGTGGGTTTGCTAAGAGTCAACCCTTCCAAAAACTTAAACTTTCAAATTTTCAACTTTTTCGCTCATTTTTTGATATTTCCTTTTTCCTGCCTTTTATGATATTCCTAAAGTCCTTGTGTCTTTTCTCCGTCGTTTGCTCGTCAAATTCGATTATTTAAGTTTGTTCAAAAAATTGAAGAAGTAGAAGGCTATTTATAAGAAATAGAAAAGATAAATTAGTAAACTACTATTTGTCCTTTGCCCTCCACTCATCCTTTGCCACCTCACATTAGTCCCTTGTGTCCCCCTATAACAAGACATTTTTATTTTTATTTTATTTTTCTAACTTATTTAACTTAAATATATTTATTTTTATACTTATCAAATTTTAAACCTTATTTTATCTTAACTAAGGATGATCCAAACATTTAAATGTTGTTTTCAAATATAAATAAGAGTCATAACATTTCAAACAATTTTTATACGATGAAACGTCGAAAATTCGGAAAACAATTTCTGGTCACATTTTCTATATTTTATCGAACTATATAATTTTGTAAATAAAATTTGAAAAATATTTCACCATAATTATTTGTCATTTGAAAGAGTTTTATTTTAATTACAAAACTTATTATTTGAATATTTAAAATTAATTAAATATTAGCAAATTAAAGTAGTGAAATTTCGGGTCGTTACAGGGGCCCTGTTGCGGCCTTTGCTCTGATTCCCATTATTGTTCTGTGCATTCACGTCAATGTTCCCAGAACTCGCTCTGGACTATCTCATGGCAATGTTTTTTTGAATTCCTTTGGCCTGATGGCCTGTTCTATCTCCCTGTCTTATCCGTAGAACCTCCTCCTTGTGCAAGTACCGGGCCGCCTTGTTGTAAAAGCTATCCAGGGTGAAGGGAGGCTTCCTTGATAACCATTCTCCAAAATCCATGTTAGGGTGGATTCCCTTTATCGAAGCCATTAAGATTATATTCTCATGAGGATTGCTCACCTTAGTCACTGCGGAATTGAATCTCTGTAGAAAATCCGTGAGTGACTCTCTCGATCCTTGGAATAAGTTAGATAAAGACATGACATCCTTGGGGCGAGTCGTGTGCTTCCTGAATTGCTCGATAAATTTCCTTACCAGTTGGTCAAATGATGAGATGGACCTTGGTGGTTGTCGAGTAAACCATGTGGTCGCCACTCCTTCTAGGAAGATTGGGAAGCACCTGCACTTGATTGCATCTAACGCTCTAGCGGAGTCCATATGCCACTCGTACTTCATGAGATATTGTCTAAGATCAATCTTTGCTTAATATGCCAACATGATTGGCATAGTGAATCTCTTTGGATACCCTTCACGCAGAATGGCTTCAGTGAAGGGATTTTGACTAAGGGAAGTGCCCTAGTCATCATTAGTCCGGCATTGACTTTCTCTCACAAGTTGCCTTACCATCTCAGCCAAGTTCGGCTCTTGAAAACCTGCTGGGTTGCAGTAACCATAATCTATTCCTTGTGCTTGGCTCGGTAAACGATCCTGATTCATGCCTCATCGCCTAAGTTCTTCTGGCTCTAGAGGAATCGATTTCCTAGCAACTTCATGTATGTTCCTTGGAGGCAATTCAGTAGCAAAATCTCGACTTCTAACGCCCTGGTCAATCATGGTACGCCCTCATTACACACCGTCTCCAAATCGAAGACCCGAACCTTGGTTTGTGAGTTCAGCACCGACCCCCATAGTGGGATCGGTACCGAGCCCTAAAGTGGGATTAGTACCGACTCACGTGCCTTGAGTGGGGTCGGTTCTCAACTCCTGCCTTGGCGTCATAGCTTCATGTGCGTCCTTTCGTTGCTTTCTACTTCTTTGGAAATGGCCATATAATGAGGAACTTCTTGATTTCGAGTATGGAGGAGATGGCTCTTTCCCAGCTCTTCTGCGTTCAGTGTTCAGCTAGTTCATCAAGTTCCTATTTTCTTGAATTTACTGGTTCAACTCCGCACGGCTGTCCTGTAATTCTTTCATCATCCTTTCAAAATCCACCCTAGTGATAGCGTCAGAAGAGTTTTACAGATCCGTGTCTCCTTGTTGTGTGCCTTCATCCAAAATGTTCAAATCTGTAGTCTCTACTTCACCAGCAGCTCTTGAGGAGGCGACAGCTTTGTCTTTCCTAGGGGCCATTGAAGATAGCTTCCTGTAGATAGTTCAAATCTGAATGGGGAGAAACTGGTTCTCTTTCTTAGACCTTGGGAAATTCAATAGCAGATATGGAATCAACTCTCTTGAGAATCATTCTAAGTGAAAGCACCAAAAGTTTTGAACCAAAAATGGCACAAATGCCCAAAAATTAAAGTAGAGGATAAAAGTGAAGAATTAAGTATAAAAAAAGTGAGAAACAAGTAAATAATGAACACACGGGGTTTATAGTGGTTTGGCAAAGCAAGGCCTACGTCCACTTTAATACTTTATTGCTGATTTCTGACTTGGAGACAGAAGTTCTTAGAAGTCGGTACAACTCCAGCACTTAGATTTTAAGAATTACGAGAATATAAGATAGAATAGAACTAGAGACAAAAGATCCTCAAAAATGAGCCCTAAGTAGGGGCTTGAAATTTCGCATGTAATATCTCCTAGCGGTTGTACTCGATTTAGACTGATTCCTCCATGAAAGTATGTGCCACATCAACAGGAGTTAGGAGTCGGTACTGATCCTTAAGATTGCCAAATTAGTCTTATCAACTCTTCATATCGGATCATTTTTTAGTTAGCATCGTGATTTCATTGTTGTTTGTACCAATATTAGCTTATTTTTAAATCCAAATGATGAAGTTGTGGTAGAACAAAGTTACAGTTTCAAGTGTTCATGGAGATCGATGGAAAATTGCTTTAAACCAACAAAGTGACTTTGGAAATAGGCTCAAGACATCAAGTTAGGGTTATAGGCAAAAGATGGGGTCCACTCAAGGAGGATTTGGGAGTTGGTACCACTACCCAAGGGTCGGTACCGATCCCCAACTTGGGGATTATTGTTCTCTTTGGTTTAGCTTATTTTGGCTTTGGTTGAACTTGCTTGGAGTCTGACCCTAGAAATTTGAGTATTTGCTTGGGGCTCGACCTGAAGATTCTTTGAGATTTTCGTGTACTAAGTTTTCCTTCGCCTGCTTGGAGTCAAACCCGAGATTTTATGTGTATGACTCGAGTTTTTAGGAGTCGGTACCGATCCACAGGTAGGACTTGGTACCGACACCTGACTTGGGGTTTCTGCATGGTTTACATTAGGTCGCTTGGAGTTTTTCCATGGCTATTTTACTATGAGTCAGACCTGAGGATTTTGTGGGTTTGCTTCGAGTCAACCCTTCCAAAAACTTAACTTCCAAATTTTTGACTTTTTCGCTCATTTTTTGATATTCCCTTTTTCTCGCCTTTTTTGATATTCCCAAAATCCTTGGGTCGTTTCTCTCGCTCGTCAAATTCGATTGTTTAAGTTTGTTCGAATATTGCTTAGTCAAAAGGCTGGATAACATTTTCTTCCCAAAGTACATCTTGTTGCAAACATGATGTGCTTTGAATCGAGACAAGTTAGGATTGTTGGAATGGGTTTCACTCAATACCTCAAATTGTCGTCATCCTTTCATCGAGTGGATTTCGTGAAGAGTCGTATCTCTAACTGTTCGTTGCAATGTTAAGTCAATATCTGACATTGTAAACTCAAAATGTATTCTCTCAGTAACTCTTTGTGCTCGGTTCCATTGAGCTAGTTGATTGAGTTAGTAAGCCTCGATTATCAAAATTGGTTTCTTTTCCAAAAGTCCCGGATAAGAATTCAATTTCCGTTGATTCAGGAAATTGCATGTCGAGTATGCATACGCGCTCGTATGCCCATGCACATACTTTTGCCATTGGCTCCCAAGCATGTTCATATGCCTATAGGTCATTGCCAAGTTCCATGAAATTGGAATCACGAGTTGTTTTGTTTGTTTTTTATCCCATGGCATTCTTTCGGTTGTAGCCTTAAGTCGTATCGTACACTAGGCATGGGCCACGGTGTTAAGCTGTGGTATCCAACTTTTAGGTAATTATATTCCTGCCCCCAGTCTTGGGTTAACGAGGTTAGCGCATAGACGGTTGAGTCTCATCCTTATGAAGTTATATTTCTTCCGTTAGGTCTAATGTCTGAGTTAGCGAATAGGTGGTCAAGTTGTACCCATTTTAAGATTGCACTTCCCCTGTCGGATCAAAGGTAGGATTTGGCAAATTTGCAGTTCATAGATAGTGTCAGCTGATGGATGGTCAAATCACATCTATCCCGGGTTGTGCTTATGCTCCTGTGTCAAGGGCAGAAGCTGGTGAGTGAACTGTCAAATCACGTCCACCTTTGTTTGGTTGGTCAAGGTTGCCAAATGGATGATCATGTCACGTCCATTCTAATTTCATATTCCTTTCGCCGAATCAAGGGAAGAGTAGGTTGATGGATGGTCGGATCACATCCTTCTAGGATCAGACGGTGAGCTACGCCCGCTTTATTATTTGTGCTTTTCCTGTCGAGTCAAGGAAAAGAGTTAAGTTGATGGATGGTCAGTTACATCCGTTTTGGTTTGAACTCTCCTTGTCGGGTCAAAGGATAGATTTAGGTTAGTGGATGGTCAGTCACATCCATTTTGGATTGAATTCCCCTTGTCGGGTCACGGTAAAGAGTTAGGAGATGGACTGTCAGTCACATCCACCTTAGATTATGTTTCGTACCCCCTTATAGGGTCAAGGGAAAGGGCTAAGATATGGATGGTCGGTCATATCCATCCCAGATTATCTTTTGTACTCCTCACGTCAAATCAAGGGAAAGGGCTAGGAGATGGACGGTCAGTCATATCCATCTCGGATTATGTTTTGTGCCCCTCTGTCGAGTCAAGGGAAAGGGCTAGGAGATGGATGGTCAGTCACATCCATCTTGGATTATGTTTTGTGCCCCCCTATCGGGTCAAGGGATAAGGCTAGGAGATGGATGGTTAGTCACATCCATCGTGGATTATGTTTTGGGCCCTGCATGGAAGGCGAGTGGTAGCACATGGAGGTCTTGTCACGTCCATGTTAGATTGAATTTTGAGCCTACTGAGCCTCACGTAGGGCGTAAGTGTTTTGGCAAAAATTCTGGGCATGAATTTAAGAGTGGATGGTCGAGTCACATACTTTGAATCACGGTCTTGCCCCCAAGTCAGAGGCATGAGTTGGCTAAGGAGCGATCGAATCACGCTTATCTCGGTAGAACTCCAAAGGTTGGGCCATGATTTGTGAAGATCTGGTAGGCACCTAGATCTGGGTACCTGCATTTTTCATATGAAGTTTCAATGAGTCGGTCACGTTTCAAGACTCATATGGCACATAAAGACAAAGTTGCGTAAGTGGAAAGAAAATTCATTGAAAATAGAAAATAACAGAGTCTGTCTTATGAAATAATTCAGAACAAATAGAAATAAGTCTTATTCTCAAGCAAAATAGCATCGTAGATGCCTCCTACCCCATTCTTCTCCAGCCCTTCTCTATTGGAAGACGACCGTCAGTGGTGTAGTTTATAACCAATCTTCTCTTATGCTGCCTAGGTTCGTCGGAACTAGGAGCGGTCTGTCCTCATGTTCCCTGCCCATCATCCTACAGGGCTTTCACAAATTGTTGGAGCTTTTTGTTCCGGAACAACTCTTCGATCATATCTCGAAGGTGTCTGCATTCGTTTGTGTCGTGATCATGGGTATTATGAAATCTAAAAAACTTTCAGACTTCCTCTTGCTTTCAGTGATTCTTTCGGGGCTAGTTTCATGTATTGCTCAGAGTCACGAGTGGCTAAATAGATGTTTTTAGTCGAATCACTCAGGAGGGTATATGTGTTAAATCTTTGGACTCTTAGTCGTCTCCTAGAATCTGAACTCTCGTCTAGGGCCGTGTTGCGGCCTTTGCTCTGATTCCCATTCTTGTTCTATACATTAATGTCAACGTTCCTGGAACTCGCTCTGGATTGTTTCATGGCAATGTTGTTTTGAATTCCTTTGGCCTGGTGGCCTGTTCTATCTCCTTGTCTGGTTCGCAGAGCCTCCTCCTTGCACAGTAATGGGCTGCCTTGTTGTAAAAGCGATCCAGGGTGAAGGGTGGCTTCCTTGATAACCATTCTCCAAAATCCATGTCGGGGTGGATTCCTCTGATCAAAGCCATTAAGATGATATTCTCCTAAGGGTTACTCACCTCATTCACTGTTGAATTAAATCTCTATAGAAAATCATTGAGTGACTCCCCCGGTCCTTGTAATAAGTTAGATAAAGACATGACATCCTTGGGGTGAGTCATGGGCATCCTGAATTGCTCGATAAATTTCCTCACCAGTTGGTCAAATGATGAGATGGTCCTTGGTGGTAGTCGAGTAAACCACGTGGTCGCCACTCCTCCTAGGAAGATTAGGAAGCACATGCACTTGATTGCACCTGACACTCTAGCGGAGTCCATATGCCACTCGTACTTCATGAGATGTTATCTAAGATCAATTTTTCTAAATATGCCAGCATGGTTGGCATAATGAATCTCCGTGGATACTCTTCACACAGAATGGCTTCAGTGAAGGGATTTTGACGAGGGAAAGTGCCACAGTCGTCCTTAGTCTAGCCTTGACTTTCTCTCATAAGTTGCCATACCATCTCAGCCAAGTTCGACTCTTGAAAACCTACCGGGTTGCGGTAATCGTAATCTATTCCTTGTGCTGGCCTGGTAAACGATCCTGGTTCGTGCCTCGTCGCCTAAGTTCTTCTGGCTCTCGAGGAATCGTTTGCCTAACAACTCTATGTCCGTTCCTTGGGGGCAATTTAATAGCAAAATCTCGACTTTCGACGCCTTGGTCAATCATGGTACGCCCTCATTACACACCATCTCCAAATCGAACACCCGAACCTTGGTTTGTGAGTTCAGCACCGACCCCCCTAGTGGGATAGGTACTGAGTCCTAAGGTGGGATCGGTACCGACTCCCGCGCCTTGAGTGGGGTCAATTCTCAGCTCCTGCCTTGACATCCCAGCTTCATGTGCATCCATCCGTTGCTTTCTGCTTCTTTGGAAATGGCTAGATGATAAGGAACTTCCTAATTCCGAGTATGGAGGAGATCGCTCTCTCCTAGCCCTTCTGCGTTTAGTGTTTAGCTAGTTCATCGAGTTCCTATTCTCTTGAATTTGCTGGTTCAACTCCGCACGACTGTCCTGTAATTCTTTCATCGTTATTTTAAAATCCACCCTAGTGATAGCATCAAGAGAGTTTCTGGAGATCCACGGCTCCTTGCTGTGTGCCTTTGTCCAAAACGTTCAAATCTGTAGTCTCTACTTCACCAATAGCTCTTGAGGAGGCGACAACTTTGTCTTTTTTGAGGGCCATTGAAGATAGCTTCTAGTAGATAGTTCAAATCTGAATGGGGAGAAACTGGTTCTCTTTCTTGGACCTTGGGTAATCCAATAGTAGATGTGGAATCAACTGGCCTAAGAATCATTCTCAGTGAAAGCACCAATATGTTTGAACCAAAAATGACACAAACACCCAAAGATTTAAGTATAGAATAAAAGTGAAGAATTAAATGAAAAATAAGCGAGAAACAAGTAAATAATGAACACACGGGGTTTATAGTGGTTCAGAAAAGCAAGGCCTACGTCCACTTTAATCCTTTATTGCTGATTTTTGACTTGGAGGCAGAAGTTCTTAAGAGAAGGTACAACTCCAGAACTTAGATTTTTCAGAATTACAAGACTATAAGATAGAATAGAATTAGAGCCAAAAAAATTCTAAAAAATGAGCCCTACCCTCCTATTTATAAAGGTAGGGGGATTGAAATCTTGCATATAATATCTCCTGGCTGTTATACTCGATTTAAACTGATTCCTCCACGAAAACATATGCCACATCAGCAGGAGTTGGGAGTCGTTACCGATCCCCAAGTAGGAGTCGGTACCGATCCCTAAGATGGTTGAATTAGTCTTCTCCAGCTCTTCATCTCGGATCGTCTTATAGTTAGCATCGTGATTTCACAGTCGTTTGTACCAATATTAGCTTATTTTTGAGTCCAAATGATGAAGTTGTGGAAGAACAAAGTTGCAGTTTCAAGTGCTCGCGGAGATCGATGGAGAATTGCATTAAACCAACAAAGTGACATTTGATATAGGTTCTCGACGTCAAGTTAAGCTTGTAGGCAGAAGACGGGGTCCACCCAAGGAGGATTTGGGAGTCGGTATTGATCCCTAACTTGGGGGATTATTGTTTTCCTTGGTTTGGGTTCTTTTGGCTTTAGTTGAACTTGCTTGGAGTCCAACCCGGGAAATTTGAGTGTTTGCTTGGGACTTGACTTGAAGGTTCTCTGAGATTTTCGTGCCCTTAGTTATCCTTCGCCTGCTTGAAGTCAAACCCGAGATTTTTGTCTGTCTGACTCGAGTTTTCAGGATTCGGTACCGATCCCCAGGTAGAACTCGGTATCGACTCCCGGCTTGAGGTTTCTACATGGTTTGCTTTAGGGCGCACTTGGAGTTTTTCCACGGCAATTCTGCTTTGAGTCAAACCTGAGGATTTTGTGGGTTTGCTTTGAGTCAACCCTTCAAAAACTTAAGCTTCCAAATTTTCAACTTTTTCGCTCATTTTTTTATATTTCCCTTTTCTTGCCTTTTATGATATTCCCAAAATCCTTGGGTCATTTCTCCATCGTTTGATCGTCCGATTCGATTGTTTAAGTTTGTTCGAATACTGCCTTGTCAATAGGCTAGATAACATTTGCCCCCAATGTACATCTTGTTGCAAACATGATGTGTTTTGAATTAAGACAAGTTAGGATTGCTGGAATGGATTTCACTCAGTACCTCAAATTGTCTACATCCTTTCGTCGAGTGGATTTCACGAAGGGTCGTATCTCTAACTGTCCGTTATGATGCTTGGTCGATATCTGACATTGTAAAACCAAAATGTATTCTCTAGGTAACTATCCGTGATCGGTTCCATTGAGCTAGTTGATTGAGTTAGTTGGCCTCGATTATCTGAATTTGTTTCTTTTCCGAAAGTCCCAGGTAAGAATTCAGTTTCCACCGATTTAGGAAATTGCATGTCGGGTATGCACACACGCTCGTATGTCTATGCACATACTTTTGCCATTGGCTCCTAAGCATGCTCATATGCCTATAAGTTATTGCCAAGTTCCATGAAATTGCAATCACAAGTTGTTTTGTTTGTTTTTATCCAAAGGCATCCTTTCGGTCATACCCTTAAGTTGTATCGAACAGTAGGCATGGGCTATGGTGTTAAGCTATCGTATCTACCTTTTAGGAGATTATATTCCTGCCCCCAGTCTTAGGTTTATGAGGTTAGCTCATAGATAATTGAGTCTTGTCCTTTTGAAGTTATATTTTTCCCATCGGGTCTAAGGTCAGAGTTAGCGAATGGGGGCCAAGTCACAACTGTCTTGAGCTTGCACTCCCCCTGTCAGATCAAAGGTAGGAGTTGGCGAATGTCCATATTGTAGATAATGTCTGTTGATGGATGGTCAGATCACATCCATCTCGGGCTATGCTTCTGCTCTCGTGTCAAGGGTAAAAGCTGGTGAGTGAACTGTCAAGTCACGTCCACCTTTGTTTGGATAGCCAAGGTTGTCGAATGGATGGTCATGTCAAATCTATTCTACTTTCATACTTCTCTCATTGAATCAAGGGAGAGAGTAGGCTCATGGATGGTTAGATCGCATCTATCTAGGATCGGACGTTGAGTTACGCCCGCTTTATGACTTGTGTTTTTTCTATCGAGTCAAGGAAAAGTGTCAAGTTGATGGATGATCGGTTACATCCGTTTTGGCTTGAAATTTCCCTATCGGGTCAAGGGATCGAGTTAGGTCGATGGATGGTTGGTCACATCTATTTTGGATTGAACTCCCCCTACCAGTTCAAGGAAAAGAGTTAGGAGATGGATAGTCAGTCACATCCATCTCGGATTATGTTTTGTGCCCTTTGTCAGGTCAAGGGAAAGGGCTAGGGGACGGATGATCAGTCACATCCACCTCGGATTATGTTTTTTGCCCCCTGTCGGGTCAAGAGAAAGGGTTGGGAGATGTATGGTCATTCACATCCATCTTGGATTATGTTTTTGCCCCACTATCGGGTCAAGGGAAAGGGCTAGGAGATGGATGGACAGTCACATCAATCTTGGATTATGTTTTGTGCCTCCCTTGTCGGGTCAAGGGAAAGGGCTAGGAGATGGACGGTCAGTCACATCCATCTCGGATTATGTTTTATGCCCCCCTGTCGGGTCAAAGGAAAGGGCTAGGAGATGGACGATCAGTCTTACCCATCTCGAATTATTTTTTTGGCCCCATATAGAGGGCAAGAGTTATCGCGTGGATGGTATTATCGCGTCCATGTTAGATTGGATTTCGAGCCTGGTGAGCCTCAGGCAGAGCATAAGTGTTTTGGCAAACATTCTGGGCATAAATTTAAGAGTGGATGGTCGAGTCACATCCACTTTGAATCACTGTCTTGCCCCCGAGTCAGAGGCAAGAGTTGGCTAAGGAGCGGTCGAATCATGCTTATCTCAGTAGAGCTCCGAAGGTCGGGCCATGGGCCGTTAGGATCTGGTGGGCATCTAGCACCGGGTACCTGCACTATTCATATGAAGTTTCATTTGAGTCGGTCGCATTTCACGACTCATATGGCATGCAAAGACAAAGTTGCGTAAGTGGAAAGCAAATTCATTGAAAATTGAAAATAACAGAGTCTATCTTATGAAATAGTTCAAAACAAATAGAAATAAGTCTTATTCTTGAGAGAAGTAGCACCGTAGATGCTTGCTACTCCATTCTTCTCCAACACTTCTCGGTTAGAAGATGACCGTCAGCGGTCTAGTTTATAAACATCTTCTCTCAAGCCGCCTAGGTTCGTCAGCAGTAGGAGCGGTCTATCCTCATTGAGGGGCGGATGTTCCTTACCCGCCTTCATGTTTGGCATCCACAAATTGTTGGAGAATTTTGTTTCGGATCAGCTCTTCGATCATATCTCGAAGGTGTCTGCATTCGTTTGTGTCGTGACCATGGGTCTCATGAAATCTACATAACTTTCCAGACTTTTTCTGGCTTTCAGTCAATTCTCTCAGGGTTGGTTTCCTGTTTTGCTCTGAGTCACGAGTGGCTAAGTAGATGTTTTCGGTCGAATCATTCAAGGGGATATATGTGTCAAATCTCGGGACTCTCAGTCATCTCCTAGGATCTGAACTCTCGTCTGGGCCCCTGTTGCGGCCTTTGCTCTGATCCTCAATCATGTTCTATACTTTCACATCAATATTCCTGGAACTCGCTCTGGACTGTTTCATGGCAATGTTGTTTTGAATTCCTTCGGCCTGATGGCTTGTTCTATCTCCTTGTGTTGTCCGTAGAGCCTCCTCCTTGCCCAAGTATAAGACTGCCTTGTTGTAAAGGCGATCCAGGGTGGAGAGAGGCTTCCTTGATAACCATTCTCCGAAATCCATGTCGGGGTGGATTCCCCTGATCAAAGCCATTAAGATGATATTCTCCTGAGGGTTGCTCACCTCAGTCACTATGGTATTGAATCTCTGTTGAAAATCCTTGAGTGACTCTTTTGGTCCTTGGAATAAGTTAGATACAGACATGACATCCTTAGGGCTAGTCGTGTGCATCCTAAATTACTCGATAAATTTCCTAACTACTTGGTCAAATGATGAGATGGACCTTGGGGGTAGTCGAGTAAACCACGTTTGTCGACACTCCTTCTAGGAAGATTGGGAAGTAACTGCACTTGATTGCATCTGACGCTCTAGTAGAGTCCATATGCTACTCGTACTTCCGGAGATGTTGCCTAGGATCAGTCTTTCCTGAATACGCTAGCATGGTTGGCATTGCGAATCTTTGTGGATACTCTTTACACAGAATGGCTTCAGTGAAGGGATTTTGATTTGGGGAAGTGCCTCATTCGTCGTTAGTCTGGCCTTGACTTTCTCTCACAAGTTGCCTTACCATCTCAGCCAAGTTCATCTCTTAAAATCATGCCGAGTTGTGGTAATCGTAATTTATTCCTTGTGCTTGGCCCGGTAAACGATCATGGTTCGTGCCTCATCACCTAAGTTCTTTTGGCTCTTGAGGAATCGTTTGCCTAACAACTCCATGTCTGTTCCTTGGAGGCAATTCAGTGGCAAAATCTCGGCTTCCAATGCCCTGGTCAATCATAGTACGCACGCGTTACACACCTCTCCAAATCGAAGACCCGAACCCTAGTTTGTGAGTTCAGCACCATCCCCCTAGTGGGATCGGTACCGAGCCCTAAGGTGGGATCGGTACCGACTCACGTGCCTTGAGTGGGGTCAGTTCTCAGCTCCTGCCTTGATGTCCCAGCTTCATGTGCATCCGTTCGTTGCTTTCTGCTTCTTGGGAAATGGTCAGATGATGAGGAACTTCTTGATTTCGAGTATGGAGGAGATGGCTCTCTCCTAGCCCTTTTGCATTCAGTGTCCAGCTAGTTCATCAAGTTCTTATTCTCTTGAATTTATCGGTTAAATTATGCACTGTAGTCTCTACTTCACCAGCGGCTCTTGAGGAGGCGACGACTTTGTCTTTCTTGGGGGCCATTGAAGATAGCTTCCAACAGATAGTTCAAATCTAAATGGGGAGAAATTGGTTCTCTTTCTTGGATCTTGGGTAATCCAATAGTAGATATGGAATCAACTGGCCTGAGAATCCTTCTCAGCGAAAACACCAAAACATTTGAACCAAAAATGGCACAAACAACTAAAGATTTAAGTAGAGAATAAAAGTGAAGAATTAAATGAAAATAAGCGAGAAACAAGTAAATAATGAACACACGGGGTTTATAGTGGGTCGCCAAAGCAAGGCCTACGTCAACTTTAATACTTTATTGTTGATTTCTGACTTGGAGGCAGAAGTTCTTAGGAGTCGGTACAACTCCAGAGCGTAGATTTTTAGAATTACAAGAATATAAGATAGAATAGAACTAGAGTCAAAAGATCCTCAAATATGAGCTCTACCCTCCTATTTATAGGGGTAGGGGCCAAAAATCTCACATAAAATATCTTCTAGCCATTGTACCCGATTTAGACTGATTCCTCCATGAAAACAAGTGCCAAACCAGCAGGAGTTGGGAGTCGGTACCAATCCCCAAGATGGTGAATTGGTCTTTTCCAACTCTTCACCTCATATCATCTTGTAGTTAGCATTGTGATTCCATAGTTGTTTGTTCCAATATTAGCTTATTTTTGAGTCCAAATGATGGAGTTGTGAGAGAACAAAGTTGTAGTTTCAATTGTTCGTGGAGATCGATGGAGAATTGGATTAAACCAACAAAGTAACTTTGGAAACAGGCTCTTGACGTTAAGTTAGGCTTGTAGGCAGAAGATGGGGTCCACCAAAGAAGGATTTGGGAGTCGGTACCGATCCCTACCTAGGGGTCGGTACCGATTCCCAATTTGGGGGATTATTGTTCTCCTTGGTTTGGGTTGTTTTGGCTTTGGTTGAACTTGCTTGGAACCTGACTCGAGAAATTTGAGCGTTTGCTTGGGGCTCGACCTAAAGATTCTTTGAGATTTTCGTCTCCTGAGTTTTCCTTCGCCTGCTCGGAGTCAAACCCGAGATTTTTGTGTGTCTGACTCGAGTTTTTAGGAGTCGGTACCGATCGCCAGGTAGGACTCGGTACCGACCCCTGACTTGGGGTTTCTGCATGGTTTTCTCTCGGTCGCACTTGGATTTTTTCCATGGCCCACCTGGTTCGAGTCAAACCTAAGTATTTTATGGGTTTGCTTCGAGTCATCCCTTCCAAAAACTTAAACTTTCAAATTTTCAACTTTTTTCGCCCATTTTTTGATATCTCCTTTTTCTTGCCTTTTACGACATTCCCAAAGTCCTAGGGTCATTTCTACATTATTCGCTCGTCTGATTCGATTGTTTAAGTTTGTTCGAATACTGCTTGGTCAAAAGGCTGGATAACAATAATAACAAATATTGATGTTGTAATATGATATAGTTGTTTTAGTGACTGTCATAGGTGTATTATAATGTATAAGCTACGGCTAATTTTTTTTGCATTTCTGCATTTATTTTGCAACTGGAATTTACACTTGTAAAAGAATCTACTACAACTGCTTTTAACCATTGTAAAAAATTCTTATTGCAACCGTCACTTGCAACTGTCATAAACAATTGTAAAATATTATCACCCTATTGAAACTTTGCATACAAAGACTGATGGCTGACAGTTGAAATATGCCTATTGCAACTGGCATCACCGGTTGCGTAATGGGTATTTTGTTGTAGTGAATCTAAGAAGTTTTATAATAAGTTAAATTAATTTAATATGATTTAATTATTAAGAATTAAAATTAACTAAATCAAATTTAATTAATAAGATACATGTATATATTATATAAGCAATTAAATTATAAAAGTTATACCTTTTATGATAGAGTTAGGGGTATGCCCTAGTGGTAATTATGTAATTTGTTACACATATCTAACTCGTTGACCAACATTGTTCGAAATAAAGGTATTTTCTTTCTATTATATACTTGATATAATGTGGTTATATTAATTAATTAATATTTTTTAAAGTATATTTAATAGAAATCCACAAATGGTATGTTTTGTGATAGTAGTTACAAAGTGTTGTAACCATGAGTAATTTATTACAATCAAAAAATATACCATTTAAAATGTTCCTAGTCAAGATGCATTGAGACTGGATATCGATGTATCCATTGAGACTAGAGTAAGTAATGCTCTTCAAATGTTGGGCAATGTATTACTCATGACTTTTGGGGGCACCAAGGGGTTACGTACTGATAGTTATTGGATAACTATGGAACGACTCACTCAATAGTTTTCTGTTGGTTAATATAACTAAGGTCAAGTAGAAAATATCAATGTGACTGATTTACACAATTCTCTCGACTTGAGAATACTATGAATCTTCAATATGAAAGCTCCGCTTTGATTATAATCAAATCATGGCATGGCTTTCCATCGAGTGACTATGGTTAGGTTGAGTGGAAGTATTGAAAGTGAAGCACTATTCAAGAGAGGATTCATCTCCTCAGTTATATGAGGTTAGTATCATAGTCAACTCAAAGTCAAAGTCTCTAGCCAGAGCATTTTGGTTAATAATAATCATTATTATTGAACCAAGGACTTTGTGTTTGGACTATAAAGTTGAATGTGGACGATATTGGTTGACCATTACCAAATTCCATAAGTCCTAATATGATATAGTTTTGACGAAGAAAATTGGTGTAAATAATTGTCACTATCAGGTACCGCTTATAATAAGTAAAATTTATTTTGCCGAAAAGACCTGTAAGCGATGAATTTAGCCAAACTGTCATACCACCTGCTAAGTGACATGTGAACATTAATATTTGAATTGTTCAACATTAATCGCTGATTGAATCCACACCTCTGAGTCGCACAACCGCATTTGTGATTTCTTCGAAAACCACACGATTTAATTAATCTGTAAAATGTTGCAAACTGATTAAATTAATTAATATTTATGAAATATTAATTATTGTTAATTTATTTGATGCTCTAAATGTTGTTGGTAATTATTTTAATGCATATATAAAATTTATATTTGCGTATATCGATATGCGATATCGGTATAATTTTACACATGTTTTAAACAATAAAATAATTACATAAAAGTTGTTTTCTTTTATTTGAAAAAGTTGCATATTTGGAATATGCTTGGATCATCCATATAATGGTAAGAGAAGGAAATCAATTAATGAGATTAATTTGAAATTTAAAAAGAGGAAATAAAGGAGGAAGTGTTAAGAGGAGAATAGGAAAAGATTCCTTTAATTGTATTAAAAACAAAACCTCCTCATTTTTGAAATTACAGATAACAGAACATGACTTTCATTTTTGTTCACTTTTCTTCCTCCTCTTTATCATTCATTCATGGCTGAAACTTCATCCAAAAAAAAACCATGAAAACAAATTCAAATCAACATCAAACTAAATTAAAAAGGTGTTCATTCTTCTCTTGCAAAGTGGGATGGGAATTTGCTTGAAATCTTAGGAGAAGCCACAAATCAAGGTGTGATGAAGGGCAAGGTATATCAGATCTAGAGAGTGATCAATCAGATCTAGGTATTGTTCTATCATTCAAAGTGTTTCTACATGCTCCATCCCAAGATAATTTTATGTATGTATAATTCTATATTTACATATCTTATAATTTGTTCCTATCCCCTTAATCTCTATCTTTCCCTTCTATTTATACTTGTGAATTTGAATCTTGATTTGAATATCTCAATTCCCTTGCTTGAATCGATTGTTCTGTCATATTAAAATATAGAATGTTTTCTTTTGTTCACTGCTATTTTGTTATGAATTATAACATCTTATTTTCTATCTCATGTATGATTGTTTGATAATAAATTTAACATAGATCTAGACCTTCTTAATTTTATTTTCCATACTTTATGTGATTGTTTGCAAAGTTTGTTTAATCTAGATCTAGATCTTCTTATCTCAAATCTATATAGACCTATGTCGTTTGATTTTTTTGTTTTAAAAAAAAGAACATAATTGAACTTTGAATTTTTTTTCATAATTCGGTTTTTTATATCAAAAGGTTTACATTTGAATATTTAGACACGGGTTGCTATGTAATTAAAACTTAGTAATAATCGCACCAATTAATCTTTGTCATCCAATTAATATGATGTTTTAATTGTCATGTTTTAAATCATTCTAATATAAACTCTTCCTCTTAAAAGAAAAAGGGAAACATTAAATTAATAATATTGATTTGCAATTCAATCTAATTAAAAATTATATCTATGCTTAAAAAGGAAGGAATCTTTTCACAGCTATTTTAAACCATTTTCATTAATCTTAATATTCTTTGATTTACTACTTGTAATTGAAATGAAATCAAACATTAAATCAATGATATATTACATGATTTGCAATTTCATCTAATTAAAAATTATATCTCTGCTTAAAAAGGAAGGAATCATTTCACAACTGTTTCAAACCATTTTCATTAATCTAAATATTCTTTGAATTACTGCTTGTAATTGAAATGAAATCTATTTTATTTGAACTGTTATCCTAAACAATAATTGTATATGTATATATATATATATATGTGTGTGTGTGTGTGTGTGTATTTACAGTGTATATATATATATATATATATATGTATGTATATATGTATTTATATATTAACGAATAAATAAAATTGTTCATGTTTAGGACGACAAAGGCATATATAAATGGGAAATGTGTCCATTGTGGTGTAAATCTCAACATCTATGCAATGTTTAAATTAGCTTTGTACACTTTTATATGTTGCACTTACACTATACACATAGGCGCATGTGATGTGCTCATAATCATTTGCAATTAATTAAATTAAATTGAATTAATGCTTTCCTAATAAAACATTCAATTGAAATGTTAACATGTTTATTCAACATATTATCAATCTAATCAGAGATAGAGAAATATGATATTTATCTCTCTCCAATTAATGTTGTTTACTTTCTTAATTAATTGCGTAACTATTAGTGAAGGAAACTAAAGGTTGTTTTCTCATATTTATTTTAATAAGTAACTACTACAGACATGGGTGTATTTGATACACTTATTTATATAAATTTATATAATATTCAAACCCTTTTGAAATATATTTTTACCAAATAAAATAAAATATTGATTTTATTTAAAATAAAATTTAGATAAGATCTAAATGCAGTTAGACCTCACAGGCCCATTAATGATCCAAAATGGTAAATTTTTTAAAATTCATCTATTTCTTCCGCTATGGGCTGGCCCGGTTACAACAATGGTATCAGAGCCCAATAGCCTATGCGGTCTAAATTAGTCATGTTAGGTTTAACTAATTAAGCTTGCGCACTTACTACGGTGTCTAGAAAGGCGATGTCTAGGATTGGAATTGGGTAATCAAGTACCATGTCCTACCTGGTTACCTGCCTAGCCTGAAAGGTAAAGTGAGCCCAAAGGTTGCCCCTCATAGAAAAGGTCCAATTTGAATTTGGCATTGGACTACTTTTCAAAATAGTTTTGAAAATTGAGATAAGATTTTGAATTTAATAGTTAAATTTAAAATAAAAACATGTTTATTATAAAAAGTTATAATATAACATAAATTTTCGAAATGTTTGAAAAGGTAATGAAAATTTCAAAATGTTTGAAACTATTTAAATATTAATTTCAAAATTTAAAATTTATTAATAAGATTAATAAAATAAATTAATTAAATGAGTTAATTAATTAATACTTATATGCATGTATTATATATGTTGATATATGTTATGTTCTTTTAAAGTGTTAAGATAACATAAGTATAGATGTATGTAAGATAAATTTTGAAATTGATAAATTTTAAGTAAAATTGTTTAATTAAATAAATAAATTAAAGGTTAATTAATTAAATTAAAAATACCGATATATAAGATATATTTGTTATACTATAAAGGTTATAGTATACACTATAAAGGTTATAATAGATATGTCCAATATAAAAGTTGTATTGAAATACTAATTTAAAATTAATTAAAGAGTTAATTAATTAAAATTAATTAAATAAGATTTAATTAATAACATGTTATACATAAAATTATTGTATAAGTCAATTAAAATATAAAAGTTATATAATAATGAAACTTATATAATATGAGCGTATAAACTAAAGGTGGAACATTAAAAAACCCAAATAGACTTAAGGAATAAATACATATGTAAATGTACGTATATTGTGATTTCTGACGTGTCTAACACTTGAATCACGAGGGTATTTCATACAAAATACATTATTCCATAAGTCGATATCACTCAATATAATATACTGAAGATTATGAGCCTTCAATATAATTTTGTCCTCTACCACATATATATTAATAAATTACTTGCATACTCCTTAGTTGTTGAGCAAACTTAAGCTAGGGATGTTATGTGTAGTATTATTAATATATTGAATAGACGAGGTAAGATAACTATATGTATTTGTTGAGCAAACTTAAGGTACATATACTATACTTAGGCCGTCGCTATGTGGTAGGTATGAGTGAATAATCTCTTTCGATTTCTTGAGCAAACTCAAGGTCGAAATGAGATTAGGGCAAGGAAAAATAGGTTAGTAGTTGTATGTGATACAACCGGTAAGGAGTTATCCATCGTTTGTGGGGCTGTAATTTGTTGAGCAAACTCAAGGTCAGAATATCAAGACAGACGAGTCTTAACACCCACTAGTGAGTTCGAAAGACTTCAATGTTTCATCTTAGGGTTTGGAGAAACATAAAAGACTAGTGGGAGCCTTATTAGGAAAATGAAAGGGTAACATTTAACCTTTCTAATATTATAAGAACATATGCTAAATAATGTTATAATTATCTACAATGATGAATTTGTGCATTTAATATGATTGATAAAATGTTTATCAATTAACATATACAAACGAATTGAATTGAAAGCTGATAAATGAAGATATAATGCCCACTATTAAATGCCTATTGCATGTTAATGTTTTCTATGCCCATGCAAGTGTCTAATTTTGCAACTACTTAATACATTCGTAAAATGGTCACTTACATGCTTATTTGGTTGAGACCGTGTATTGCACTCTATGAGTTTCGAACTCTAAAAGCAATACAAGACTATGGACATTTGATCCATATTCTATCATTTATAAATGTTATATGGTGAACGGTCACAGTTCGTAATGTACGATACTTCAATGAATATAGTTCATTGGAAATAATCCAATAAATAGTACTTTGAGATCATGTATTCAACTTGATTGATTTCAAAAGGGATCATATTGTGTTATTGTAACACAAGACCAAAAACTACAAGATACATCTAAGAATCCGATCGCTGAAATGTCATTTTGATTGGTTTACGTAAAGTGCAACATATTTGATATCCTTAAATGTTAAGGATAACCGAATGCGCTTTTGTAAAGAGTTTGTTATGATATTGTAGTAAGGTTTTCTTTTGTATAGTTTGACCATTTGAAAGGAAAACGAATGTATAAGAATAGATGTAATTAAAGGTACAGTTGGGATGAAGAGAATGAATAGTCACTTTTGCTTCATAGAGAAACATTGGAAACGAGAATTGTAATAATAATTTATACTTAATATTGGAATAAGAAATATGATTTCTATTCTAAAATGTATTTTCATATAGAAAATTGTTTTCTATGAGATTTATTTCTTTGAGCTCAAGATATTTGATCAACGAACTCTTCACTGTAAATAGTTGTAGTGTATGAAATAAACAAATTGTATTAAGTGAATGATGGACCTCCAATAGTAAACTATTATAGTAATGGTGGAAATAAAGGGAGCATGCCATATAGCACTTATTAATTGCATCATAGTACGAAAATTGTTTTCGTAAACTTACTATACATTATTTATGAATAATGATTATTTTTCGGTATCAACTAAAAAAATAGACATAGCTATATTTCAATATGAATATTATGAATATTCTTTGTGAAATAAAACTATAATGTGGTAATTTTTATAACAAAAGTGATGCATTGGAAAATATAAAAGTATATAATATTATTTACGGTTGTTTTGGAATTATAGACTAAGCCATTGGTTTGAGAAATAATTTTATTATATGATTTTGAATCATATGATACTTGTTAATTATATCTCAAACAATAAAGGGCTATGCACCCATTTAGTGGGAGGATTATAAGAGTTGATGAACTCTTCGGATTGTTACATATAGATGTATGCAATCGTAATTCTATATATATAAAACGGTTCCATGCACTTCAGCATATTCACCGATAAGTTATCGTCGACATGGAAATGTGTATTTGATACACATGTAGTATGTCTATGATAAACCTATATAATATAAAACAGAAGTAAATAAAATAGCATGTGATAGAAATGATTTGATCCGATCGAATGAGTGAGTATATCAGAAAATGTTCTAAACGTACCTAAAATGAATAAAGATTCAATCTCAAAATTACTCCTCCATGTTATACATAATGATGCATCGATATTGAGCAATCGAACTTTCTTGGACAATGTACGATTAATTGTAAGTGAAGTTGAGTTAGTTTCTTTCTCTAAGGTAATGCACTTAAGGGTAGTACACAAGGTTAATATTATTTCATCTGAATAAAGTTTATAAAATTTTACAAGATAAGGGTTTATAAGAAACTCCAACATATCCTAGGCCAAGGAATTGGTAGGTTGTGCGAGTTGAAAGACTGCACGTAATAATTGTTCATGAGGGATCTTGTATGAATCTCCCCAAAAGGATTTTGAAAAGACTCACTGGATGACATATTTATGTTTCGAACATATTTTTTGTAAACTAAAACCAAATCAGTTTTATAAATAAAGAAATTCATAAAATGTTTATGAATACCTATTCTATTGCACTAAGTTACAATTGTTGTTTTAAGATATACCAACTTCATTGTGAAGAAATTTCTTTGAGGAATTATTGGTAGTAAAATGGAATTGGATACGATCAAGGGATAGAACTGATTATATGAGATGAAATGAAATTAACTAACCTAAACGAACACATAATATTAGAATGTCTAGTAAGTATTCTCGCACATCGAAGAGAAACTACGAGTTTCTTATTAATGTCGAAAATATATAATTCTAGATTGTTTAATCAAACCATTGAGAGTGTTGACTCTATATGGTATGATGCGCAAATCCGAAAGAATTCCAAGTACGCTATCATAATATAGATTTTGGTGGTTGTAACTGAAGGGAATAATCCATTGACCTCGACTGAGTCTTTATGAGTAAGACTATGCAGTTGGAATTAAATGAGCAATGTTGATAAGAATAATATCACAAATTTATATTTTTGAAATTAGCGGAATAGATTCGATATTCAATATGTTCAAGTCAATTCGGATTTACTCACAAAACTATTGCTTGATAAGTCCTAGTGTTTTGGTACATATGTATTGAAACGGAAAATTCTAAATAACGATTTAGAGTAAGTTGTTTACGCATATCAACCAAAAATGTCTCAAAGTCAATGGGAGCGATATTGAGTTTGTGAGTCTTCGGATATGATCCAAGAAATGATACAAAAGTATCATTTTATAAGCATTAAGATTGAATAGGCACTTTGTTAAAAATACCAAATAGTTTTATTTTCAATCAAAGTGCAGAGAAAGCGTGTGTTCATAAGAAAGAACGTTAAAAGGTACATTGATATTTCTAAACTGCAAGTAAACAACACGTTGTTGATTTTAACGATGTACTTGTGTCAAAATCGGCCTAAGTTGTTTTAATACTCGACATTGGATTAATAAATGATGTCTTTTATAGTAAGTATAAAAGATGTCGGGAATGTCCCAAATGATATGTAAGGACACCTTATTTAAATGTTTAATATGGAATATGTAATATTGATTCCTTTGCATTGACAATAGGAATTATCGTACAAGTTATGTTGTCTACGATATCATGATTTGTTTATGTATTTGATACATGAAGCAAATATCAAATCCAAATTGATATAACTAAATGGTAGTTTGAAGTGTTCTCATGTATTTATGAAATACTAGAGAATTGTTTACAGAAACAATAAATTCCTTATGAAGGAATGTTCAAACTCAAACTTTCACAAGTAATATTGAGTATAATATGTCAATAACAAATCTTTAAGTTGGAAATGTTACAAATGAAAGATCGTGGTTGATTCAATGAAAAATGGCTAGGTACATCGCCTTGAATAGAGCCGTAATAAAAACAATGTATATAAAAATATAAGTGCACAAATTTATAACTGAGCTGATTCCAAATATTGAGAATCGCATGACATAGTTATATGATAACAATGTCGTAATATAGTTCGTAACGGAACTTAGAACTCACTTAAAGTTGAGAGACATACTCGGAATTGTTCCACATGATAAAAAAGTTTATCACCATCGGAGAGAGTTGATTGATAGAGTAGATAATTAAAACATAATATCATACCCATTCATAAAGGGACCGACTTAATTGATTTTGAGAAAACCGATTGGAGAAGTTGGAATAAGATTTCATAATTGACCCCAAGTGCAAGTGGGAGATTAATAGAGTTAGGGGGATGCCCTAGGAGCTATTATGTAATTTGTTACACATATCTAACTCATTGACTAATCTTGTTCGAAATAAATGTATTTTCTTTCTATTATATACTTGATACAATGTGGTTATATTAATTAATCAATTTAATTAAAAGTATATATAATAGAAAATCCACAAATGGTATGTTTTGTGATAGTAGTTACAAAGTGTTTTAACCGTGAGTAATTTATCACAATGAAACAGATATACCATTTTAAATATTCCTAGTCAAGATGCATCAAGACTGGATATCGATGTATTCATTGAGACTAGAGTACGTAACGCTCTCCAAATGTTGGACAGGTTAGTACTCATGACTGTTGGAGGCACCAAGGGGTTACGTACTGATAGTTATTGGATAACTATGGAACGACTTCCTCAATAGTTTTCTGTTGATTAATACAACTAAGGTCAAACAAAAAATATCGATGTGACTGATTTACACAATTCTCTTGACTTGAGAATACTATGAATCTTCAATATGAAAGCTCCGCTTTGATTATAGTCAAATCATGACATGGCATTCCATCGAGTGACTATAGTTGGGTCGAGTGGAAGTATTGGATTTAAAGCACTATTTAAGAGAGGATTTGTCTCCTCGGTTATATGGGGTTTGTATCATGATCAACTCAAAGTCAACGTCTCTGGTCAGAGCATTTTGGTTAATAATAATTGTTATTATTGAACCAAAGACTTTATGTTTGGACTGTTAAGTTGAATGTGGACGATATTGGAATTTTGACCATCACCAAATTCCATAAGTCCTAATATGATATAGTTTTGACGAAAAGAATTAGTGTAAATAATTTTTACTATCAGGTACCACTTATAATAAGTAAAATATGATTTTGCCGAAAAGACCTGTAAGCGATAAATTCAACCAAACTGTCATACCACCTGCTAAGTAACATGTGAACATTAATATTTGAATTATTCAACATTAATCGCTGACTGAATTCACACCTCTGAGTCGCACAACTGCATTCGTGATTTGTCCGAAAACCATATGATTTAATTAGTTTGTAAAATGTTGCAGACTAATTAAATTAATTAATATTTATGAAATATTAATTATTGTTAATTTATTTGATGTTTTGAATGTTGTTGGTAATTATTTTAATGCATATATAAAAGTTATATCTGCATATATCAATATGTGATATCGGTATAATTTTAAACATATTTTAAACAATAAAATAATTACATAAAATTTGTTTTCTTTTATTTGGAAAAGTTTCATATTTCGAATGTGCTTGGATCAGCCATATAATGGTAAGAGAAGGAAATCAATTAATGAGATTAATTGAAATTTAAAAAGAGGAAATAAAGGAGGAAGTTTTAAGAGGAGAATAGGAAAAGGTTCCTTTAATTCTCTTAAAAACAAAACCTCCTCATTTTTGAAAGTACAGAGAACAGAACGTGACTTTCATTTTTGTTCTCTTTTCTTCCTCCTCTCTATCATTCATTCATGGCTGAAACTTCGTTCAAAAAAAAACCATCAAAACAAATTCAAATCAACATCAAACTAAATTAAAAAGGTGGTTTATTCTTCTCTTGCAAAGTGGGATGGTTATTTGCTTGAAATCTGAGGAGAAGCCACAGATCAAGGTGTGATGAAGGGCAAGGTCTATCGGATCTAGAGAGTGATCAATCAGATCTAGGTATTGTTCTATCATTCAAAGTGTTTCTACATGCTTCATCCTAAGGTAGTTATATGTGTGTATAATTCTATATCTATATATCTTATAATTTGTTCCTATCTCCTTAATCTCTATCTTTCCCTTCTGTTTATACTTGTGAATTTGAATCTTGATTTGAATATCTCCATTCCCTTACTTGAATCAATTGTTCTATCATGTTAAAATATAGAAAGTTTTCTTTTGTTCACTCCTATTTTGTTATGAATTATAACATCTCATTCTTTGTCTCATGTATGACCGTTTCATAATAAATTTAACACAGATCTAGACCATCTTAATTTTATTTTCTGCACTCTATGTGATTGTTTACGAAGTTTGTTTAATCTAGATCTAGATCTTCTTATCTCAAGTCTATATATGCCTATGTCGTTTGATTTTGTTATTTAAAAAACGAACATAATTAAATTTTGTTTTTTTTTTCATAATTCAGTTTTTCATATCAAAAGGTTTACATTTGAATATTTAGTCATGGGTTGCTATGTAATTAAATGTAACAACCTGCATATTTTACGATTCGAATATTTAAATGTTTAATTTAAATATAGCATCGTTAGTCGGGTTTTAGTCCGAAAAAGCCACTATTCGAAGAAGTACAGTCGAATTAGCGAAAAGTCTATGCGTATCGTGCTATTTGGAAGTGGAAATTTGAAAACACCTTCAAGCACAAATTCAGACGTCTGAACTGGGTCGTTCAACGTCTGAAATGGTTTGAATCAAACTAGAGAGGAAACAGGCTAAAATAGCCATTTTCAGACGTCTGAAATCACCGAGTCAGACATCTGAATATTGTACTAGACAACATTTATTTTTCCAGATTCAGACGTCTGAATCATCCACTTCAGACGTCTGAATGAAGTTTGAGAACTCTCATTTTTCCAGATTCAGACGTCTATTTCGGAAATTTCAGACGCCTGAATCAAGAATGAAGTTGAGAATCAACAATTTGGACTTGAGACCTATTCCATTGAGTTCAAAATGGTGTTTGCGACTTTTTTAAGTATAAACATCGATATGTTTTGGGTTGGGTAAAATTTTGAAGTTTTCAATTAGGGCTTTGGGTTTGGGTTTCAGCCCATCAACCCTTTAATAACTTAACCCTTCACCCAACTCCTCTTCACTCCATAATATTTCCTAACACTCAAGCTTTAGAAAAATGAGGGAAGAGAAAAAGAATTAGAATTCCTAAGCCCTAATTGTGACGACTCGGGTTTTGCCCGCTCGAAAATCAACATCCGTACTTCACATTGTACTAGAATGCCGCAGATTCGATCGTTCAAATCCGATTCGCCGGAGCTATAACACAATTAAGTAAATAACACAGCGGAAGAAAAGAATAATACATTGATATACAATATCTGATACAACAGAGTGATACAATGAATATCAATATACATCAAAGATATGATACAAGAAATAGCAGCGGAAAAGAAAAGATAACAACAGCAGCGGAACAATATCAATAGAAGTGATAACTCCAAAATGATCTTCAGACAAGAATGAATCCACAACTCCAAGATAAGCAACTCCGATGAATGAACTAGCTCCAGATAATCTACTAAACCTGAATATCTGAAAAGAAACCCAACTCTAGACTGCTCGTGTGGAAAATTATGAGCACCCAGAGTTTAGGAAGGGAACAATAAACTCCGGATCAGTCATGGGACTGGTGTGAGCAACAAAAACAGTTTATCTTTAAACAACAGCAAAAGAATTTTAAACATTGAAATCCACAATGCTTTTTAGAAAATGAAACTACCATAAGACCTCCCGCCACACACACAATGCAAACGCAGAATTGGAGGAGATTTCTTCTTATGATAGTCAAAGATGCTTACTACGCAAAATCATTGGATTATTATTATTAGTGCATAGTGTAGAAAAACATTTCGAAAGTATAATATTAATCTTAGCCAACATACGACCAGTATCGTATGCCTACTATAGCTACCATCTAAACAGTGGTGACCACCGTACGTAAATGGCAGGTTCTACAACTAAAACCGTACAAGTTCCGTATTGGAGAAATGGATTTCCAACAAATGGTCAGGCTAAGGAACTTCCTTCCGCCGCATGGGATCGCCTCTGGCGGGACGTCCCGAGAGACAAACTGCTCTCTGCCAACAAGGCCGGGTTACCCCTGTAACAGGTAACTCACGAATATGCCACCCCCCGGTCCTTTGGGACCTTTATCCGAGGCCTCGATAACCAACATCACACATAATAAAGTGTATCCACATGAGTAAGTATCTGGGCTCCATACCATGACACCACCCTTTTCCAGAAGGAAATGACATACCCTAAAGGGCGCGACCCTCATAACCTTGCCGCAACGATCCTGTTTCGACCATTTCCGGGTTGTGAGGCCCTGACGAAGTCTCGTCCACAAAGCTACGCTTTGTCACAAAGCCATGCTTTGGGTCAACAGATGATCAACCTATGATCACAAAGATAAATGATCAAACAAATGATCATATCACAAATGATCAAACACTGATCATCACACAGCTACACTCAGCATGCCACATTACCAAATTGGGATATATCGCTGATAAATTTCAACTACATAACCTCTGAGCTCGTACGTCTCAGAGAAGGGTGTTAAGCTAAGAGAATAAATTCTCCGCCACCAACAGATATGTATTTGAAAGAAATCGGCTTTATATCTCAAAGTGTAATGTCAGACATACAATCCATATAAGTCTGTTCCGGGTTCGAACAGAACCGAAGGCACTTCTCACGAAGCCCTTGCAAATCCGGATAATTTCCAATCACGTTCGGACTTCCCGTCACTAAGGATGATAAAACCTCTATACCGGGGATCAGCCGATGCAGAGTAACTCGACGGTAATCCTTCCGTTTTCAAAAATATCCGGTCTTCAACACCGGTCTTCAAATGCGATCCATAAACGACGTATCACATATTCGGAATGGGTTATACGACCCAAAGGTCCTCTCCCGACTAAACCGAATAGTGAGCGTAATATTTAAAACATATGGATATGGGATTTCAATTAAGTCACAACTTATTACCCAAAATCTTTCTTTTCAAATGGTTTAACAAATTACCATTTTCAAATCTTTAAACAAAAAGATTCATTTTAAACAACCTTCAACGGTTTAAACAATTTCACCTTAATCTTTTAAACAAAAGATTCATTCACAGATTTTCCAAATTAATTTCTATTTCAATTTGATTAACTCGTTAAATCTTTAAATCAAGATTTAACTTATAGTTTTCAAAACAATTCCATTTCAAATGGTTTAAACAAATCATTATTTTTAAATCTGTTAAACATAAACAGATTCAATTCATAGCTTTCAAAAAGAATTCATTCTTAACTTGGAAAACCATTTTTTTTCAATTCAAACTTGAAATTCCTTTAATTAAACTGGAATTTCATTTCTTATCTGAAAGCTTTTATTCTTTTAAAAACAAACAGTTTCATTTCAGAAAATCTGATTCATTCGTACGAGTGGAAATCCTTGGGTTAAATCCAAATTCTCAAAATTATACTTTTAAATGGTTTAAATTCATATAACTTGTACAACATCTTAAATCCCTAGTTTCAAATCATAGAATTCAATTCCCAACTTGAATTCAAATTTAAATCAAATTATTTAAATTTTCAAAACTTGATTAAGTTATTCAAAATAACTTTTATATTTGAAATTCCATTTCAAAAGCTTTTCACTTTAAACCCCAGATTTTAAATTTCAAAATCAATTGAAATTAAAATTTCAATTTCAAAATCATCAATTTTAAATTATCTGTGACTGAACCGATTTCCACGTGAAATCCATATTTGTGTGTGTAAAAGTGTAGTCCATGGGTTTTACACAATAGTGCAACACAATGAATCATCACATATCAGAATACAGAAACATAGTTGATAAACGATATAAACTATATCGCTTATCTTTCATTCACAGACCACAGATATATAAATATCACAGATAAGTAAATTACAGATCACAACATAAATCAGGGTGTATAACAAAGCATCATATATCAGGGATATCAAACAATTCGACATTCAATAGAATCCAAATATCCATAAGTAAGATTAGTTAATTGTTTGATTAATTTAAATCAGATTTAAATTCTATGAATAAATTACTGATTCTGGTTAATTAACATTAATAAATTACAAATCATTTTGATTAAATATTCTTTAATCATTTATTAATTAACCTTAATTTTTAATTTAATTATCCCATAATTAATTATCTCCATAAATTTCACTAAGTAAATTCACTTATCCAATTATTTTCTTAAGTTAATTAAACTAATTTAATTAACTCTAATTAATCAAAATATCCAAAATCAATTACAATAAGTAATTTATCCTTAATCACTTTCATTAAGTAATTACATTTAAATCAATTTAAAATTGATTATCTAATTTATTAATTTAATTAACTATCAAAATTAATCACATTAATTTAATTACTTAATAATCCCTAGTTAATTGTCTTCATTAACTAATAACATTTCTTAACTACTTTTAATTAATCTCTAATTGTAAATTAATCTAAATCATTAATTTATAAAGTTGATAAATAAATCATTCCTTTGTTTAAAAAGAAACTTTTTGAGATTTGTTAACTAACAAACTCGAGCTCACCCCAAAACTACCCGAGTCTACCCCTGTGGCACCCTTCCCTTTCGAAGCTTAATCATGTTAAAAATTTAAAAACTTGCTTCCTAGTTAATACATGCAAACGAACCCGAGCATGTCCAGTTTTCACTCGAGTCAAACTTGAGTTTCCCCCTTTCCTTCCCTGAGTCATCTTCTTTCTCCCACTCTCGTATACTCCTCTATTTCTTTAAAACTAAAGTATAACTGCTGAAACAACTTACACGAATGCCAGAAAACCCGAGCCAACCTATCTCCTACTCGAGCACTCTAAATTTTGCTTCGAGAAAACTGCAAATCCCCCGAACCAAACGACGAGATTACTCGAGAAATTCTCGAGTTCATTTCACCTGTCAACCCAGACGACAACACCCAGACGATCAATTTCGCCCTCGTGCACGTGCACAGTTCTTCCGACCACCTCCGACCCACACCTCACCATCGAGCAAATCGGCGACAACCTCCTCACCAGAATCTGACCATCAAAACTCGGCTAACCACTCGAAATCGAGATCGAGCTTCCAGCTCGAACTGGAACGATTGAACCCATCATCGCAAAGCCTGTCATCGCCTCGAACCCACGATTCCGACCACGATAAACCTCGCCACTCCGGTCATCGACGCGTCTACTCCCTAGCTTCCACTTCCCAAAATATCTCAAAGCTCGATCAACTCAAGTGGTCGAACCGACTCACATTATCACCCCAGACAAAACTAGGTTTAAATACTTCAATTCCACATTCCCACTGCCTCATTGCTTTAAACCAACAACTACCATTTTTCCCTAAAACTTCAATCAATACTCCATCACCAGGAAGAAACCCGAACCTCCACACTACAGGGATCACCAGATTTTGCTTGAAATTCATTTTTAGTTCGATATAAAACTGCAACTTCCACTTACTCCTAAAAATTCCAATTCTTGATTTAAAAATCAAGTTTTAGTTGATGCTTTTAATTTATGAAACTGAATTACAAAATTAGTATACTTAGATTTTGATGAAAATTAACATGCACTGATACATCTCATGTTTCCAGCGATGACATCCCATATTTTAACTTCTTGAAACTTTAAATATTATCTAGAGATATTCTACAACTTCATTTTTTTTTATAAATTTATTCCATCAGATACTTGGTTAAATGATGAGTGTAAAAATGAAGGTTTGTGCCTAGGAAAATCAAAGGAACAGAACAGGCAAATGGAGTAACAGACATATACACACATATATTACTCATAAATACATGAAATACTTATTTAAATCAACTTAAAAACATGCAACCATATTTAGATTTTAAGTTTATAAAAGGTTACTCACCAGCTCTATGGGAAAGAACAGAGCACCTTTAAAAATGAAGACAGTTTTGAATTTTTTTTGAAACTGGAAATTGCTCTCCACTTGATAATTCTTGCCTATTCCTTCTTGATATTGTTTAGTTGTATTGTTTTGTTGAAGCTTGTTTAAGATTTTAAAATGGAGTTTCATTTTGTATTTGCTTAACTCAAACTGGAAGTAAAAAGTGATAAGGAAAAGGTTGTTTTCCAGGCTATGTATAAAACAGCCTACAGTGTTTGTCTATATGTTTTCTTATTTCATTTCTAAGGTCAGAGATATTTTAAAAATTTGGAGGCTGAAAAGAAATTTATGCCAATTCGAACAGATTTGTTGGCTGCAAGGATTGAAGGCATTTAATGTTGTGTACTTTATGTTTTGTTTATTCATACTTATCTCATATTTTCACTTGCCTGGCTTCAATATCAAGCTACCAGCAAATACTAGATACAAATGTATTTATATTTTACTTTTCTTTGATTTTCTTCTTTGTTGGCCGAGACAATATGTTTTTGGTGGCTGCAGCTTTGTTGTATTGGGCAGATGAAAGCATTTATTACTTTGTACAATCCTTTACTTTTATAAGTGTTGTTTCTTTTGTTCAACCTGACTATGTTTGCTTAGTCTTCATATATATTTATTTTTACTTGCCTTCCTATACAAGCTTACATACTTTTGTTTTGCTGCTAAAGATGGAAATATAAATGTACTTTATGTCTTCAGCTGTGGCTTGCATTTGTATTCATTTTAAAGGCATATTTTATTTGCCTAGATAACCTTTCATTTGTTTAAGCTGAGATAAAAGTTGTAGAAGTGATATTTTTATTTTTACTTTACTTCTTGTCTTGTATACATTTCTATTTCTTTGTTTTGAATGTATATATAACTGTCTATCTATCGGATATATTTTCATTTCTAAACCATTTATATAAAGATTTAAATTCAAATCAAATATACATATATATATATATATTTCAAATTTACTCACATATGCTCAATACACATATATTCACATATATACAAGAATTTAAATTTTTAAACAATTTATACAAATATACTTGGATATCGGGGAAACTCGCTCCATTTTATCGATTTATTTTACTATTTTTATTCAAAAATAAATTTAATTATCGATTTAAAATAGATTAAAATTCGGGGTCGTTACAAACTTCCCCCCTTAAAAGAATTTCGTCCTCGAAATTGCTAAGGAGACACGAAGATAGATGAAAAATGTTCCATCAAATCGAACTGAATATCTATTCTGCATTTGGCTTACCAAATCAGAATATCAAGAACTGATACACGAACGAATCTGTTTGACAATCAACAAAATACTCGGGTTATCCAGATCTACGAAATATACAATGGCATCGGTTAGTTCAAAGGGATAACTAACCATTCGTAGAACATATCCGGACCCAAAGAATAGACAGATATATGGATACAATTTCAAAACTCTCAGTTTAGAAACTAAATTATACCTATCAACTATAGCAATCAAAGCAACCAATACATCCAAACAAACAATTCTGGCCTATCTGGAGTTTATGTCCCATTTTAATATATCGAATCTTCTTTCTGGATCTACCAGAAATTATCGAAGAATTGAGAAAAGATGCTGAACAAAAGAGATTGATAGAGAAAATTTGTTTCCACTATTGTTACAGGGTATTGACCAATTATAGTCGTATTCCCTCTGTCCCCTATCTCATCCTCTTCTTGCACTCATACTCACTATCAGTGGATAGCAAGAGAATTTACTGAGGTATTCGAACGGATATCTTAAGGATTACTCATTCTAGAGTTTACTTCACTCTATCTCTAATGAGCTACTTAACGTGTTATACTCCTGAGCTAAAGTTCAACCTTAGCTCTGATACCACATGTGACGACTCGGGTTTTGCCCGCTCGAAAATCAACATCCGTACTTCACATTGTACTAGAATGCCGCAGATTCGATCGTTCAAATCCGATTCGCCGGAGCTATAACACAATTAAGTAAATAACACAGCGGAAGAAAAGAATAATACATTGATATACAATATCTGATACAACAGAGTGATACAATGAATATCAATATACATCAAAGATATGATACAAGAAATAGCAGCGGAAAAGAAAAGATAACAACAGCAGCGGAACAATATCAATAGAAGTGATAACTCCAAAATGATCTTTAGACAAGAATGAATCCACAACTCCAAGATAAGCAACTCCGATGAATGAACTAGCTCCAGATAATCTACTAAACCTGAATATCTGAAAAGAAACCCAACTCTAGACTGCTCGTGTGGAAAATTATGAGCACCCAGAGTTTAGGAAGGGAACAATAAACTCCGGATCAGTCATGGGACTGGTGTGAGCAACAAAAACAGTTTATCTTTAAACAACAGCAAAAGAATTTTAAACATTGAAATCCGCAATGCTTTTTAGAAAATGAAACTACCATAAGACCTCCCGCCACACACACAATGCAAACGCAGAATTGGAGGAGATTTCTTCTTATGATAGTCAAAGATGCTTACTACGCAAAATCATTGGATTATTATTATTAGTGCATAGTGTAGAAAAACATTTCGAAAGTATAATATTAATCTTAGCCAACATACGACCAGTATCGTATGCCTACTATAGCTACCATCTAAACAGTGGTGACCACCGTACGTAAATGGCAGGTTCTACAACTAAAACCGTACAAGTTCCGTATTGAAGAAATGGATTTCCAACAAATGGTCAGGCTAAGGAACTTCCTTCCGCCGCATGGGATCGCCTCTGGCGGGACGTCCCGAGAGACAAACTGCTCTCTGCCAACAAGGCCGGGTTACCCCTGTAACAGGTAACTCACGAATATGCCACCCCCCGGTCCTTTGGGACCTTTATCCGAGGCCTCGATAACCAACATCACACATAATAAAGTGTATCCACATGAGTAAGTATCTGGGCTCCATACCATGACACCACCCTTTTCCAGAAGGAAATGACATACCCTAAAGGGCGCGACCCTCATAACCTTGCCGCAACGATCCTGTTTCGACCATTTCCGGGTTGTGAGGCCCTGACGAAGTCTCGTCCACAAAGCTACGCTTTGTCACAAAGCCATGCTTTGGGTCAACAGATGATCAACCTATGATCACAAAGATAAATGATCAAACAAATGATCATATCACAAATGATCAAACACTGATCATCACACAGCTACACTCAGCATGCCACATTACCAAATTGGGATATATCGCTGATAAATTTCAACTACATAACCTCTGAGCTCGTACGTCTCAGAGAAGGGTGTTAAGCTAAGAGAATAAATTCTCCGCCACCAATAGATATGTATTTGAAAGAAATCGGCTTTATATCTCAAAGTGTAATGTCAGACATACAATCCATATAAGTCTGTTCCGGGTTCGAACAGAACCGAAGGCACTTCTCACGAAGCCCTTGCAAATCCGGATAATTTCCAATCACGTTCGGACTTCCCGTCACTAAGGATGATAAAACCTCTATACCGGGGATCAGCCGATGCAGAGTAACTCGACGGTAATCCTTCCGTTTTCAAAAATATCCGGTCTTCAACACCGGTCTTCAAATGCGATCCATAAACGACGTATCACATATTCGGAATGGGTTATACGACCCAAAGGTCCTCTCCCGGCTAAACCGAATAGTGAGCGTAATATTTAAAACATATGGATATGGGATTTCAATTAAGTCACAACTTATTACCCAAAATCTTTCTTTTCAAATGGTTTAACAAATTACCATTTTCAAATCTTTAAACAAAAAGATTCATTTTAAACAACCTTCAACGGTTTAAACAATTTCACCTTAATCTTTTAAACAAAAGATTCATTCACAGATTTTCCAAATTAATTTCTATTTCAATTTGATTAACTCGTTAAATCTTTAAATCAAGATTTAACTTATAGTTTTCAAAACAATTCCATTTCAAATGGTTTAAACAAATCATTATTTTTAAATCTGTTAAACATAAACAGATTCAATTCATAGCTTTCAAAAAGAATTCATTCTTAACTTGGAAAACCATTTTTTTTCAATTCAAACTTGAAATTCCTTTAATTAAACTGGAATTTCATTTCTTATCTGAAAGCTTTTATTCTTTTAAAAACAAACAGTTTCATTTCAGAAAATCTGATTCATTCGTACGAGTGGAAATCCTTGGGTTAAATCCAAATTCTCAAAATTATACTTTTAAATGGTTTAAATTCATATAACTTGTACAACATCTTAAATCCCTAGTTTCAAATCATAGAATTCAATTCCCAACTTGAATTCAAATTTAAATCAAATTATTTAAATTTTCAAAACTTGATTAAGTTATTCAAAATAACTTTTATATTTGAAATTCCATTTCAAAAGCTTTTCACTTTAAACCCCAGATTTTAAATTTCAAAATCAATTGAAATTAAAATTTCAATTTCAAAATCATCAATTTTAAATTATCTGTGACTGAACCGATTTCCACGTGAAATCCATATTTGTGTGTGTAAAAGTGTAGTCCATGGGTTTTACACAATAGTGCAACACAATGAATCATCACATATCAGAATACAGAAACATAGTTGATAAACGATATAAACTATATCGCTTATCTTTCATTCACAGACCACAGATATATAAATATCACAGATAAGTAAATTACAGATCACAACATAAATCAGGGTGTATAACAAAGCATCATATATCAGGGATATCAAACAATTCGACATTCAATAGAATCCAAATATCCATAAGTAAGATTAGTTAATTGTTTGATTAATTTAAATCAGATTTAAATTCTATGAATAAATTACTGATTCTGGTTAATTAACATTAATAAATTACAAATCATTTTGATTAAATATTCTTTAATCATTTATTAATTAACCTTAATTTTTAATTTAATTATCCCATAATTAATTATCTCCATAAATTTCACTAAGTAAATTCACTTATCCAATTATTTTCTTAAGTTAATTAAACTAATTTAATTAACTCTAATTAATCAAAATATCCAAAATCAATTACAATAAGTAATTTATCCTTAATCACTTTCATTAAGTAATTACATTTAAATCAATTTAAAATTGATTATCTAATTTATTAATTTAATTAACTATCAAAATTAATCACATTAATTTAATTACTTAATAATCCCTAGTTAATTGTCTTCATTAACTAATAACATTTCTTAACTACTTTTAATTAATCTCTAATTGTAAATTAATCTAAATCATTAATTTATAAAGTTGATAAATAAATCATTCCTTTGTTTAAAAAGAAACTTTTTGAGATTTGTTAACTAACAAACTCGAGCTCACCCCAAAACTACCCGAGTCTACCCCTGTGGCACCCTTCCCTTTCGAAGCTTAATCATGTTAAAAATTTAAAAACTTGCTTCCTAGTTAATACATGCAAACGAACCCGAGCATGTCCAGTTTTCACTCGAGTCAAACTTGAGTTTCCCCCTTTCCTTCCCTGAGTCATCTTCTTTCTCCCACTCTCGTATACTCCTCTATTTCTTTAAAACTAAAGTATAACTGCTGAAACAACTTACACGAATGCCAGAAAACCCGAGCCAACCTATCTCCTACTCGAGCACTCTAAATTTTGCTTCGAGAAAACTGCAAATCCCCCGAACCAAACGACGAGATTACTCGAGAAATTCTCGAGTTCATTTCACCTGTCAACCCAGACGACAACACCCAGACGATCAATTTCGCCCTCGTGCACGTGCACAGTTCTTCCGACCACCTCCGACCCACACCTCACCATCGAGCAAATCGGCGACAACCTCCTCACCAGAATCTGACCATCAAAACTCGGCTAACCACTCGAAATCGAGATCGAGCTTCCAGCTCGAACTGGAACGATTGAACCCATCATCGCAAAGCCTGTCATCGCCTCGAACCCACGATTCCGACCACGATAAACCTCGCCACTCCGGTCATCGACGCGTCTACTCCCTAGCTTCCACTTCCCAAAATATCTCAAAGCTCGATCAACTCAAGTGGTCGAACCGACTCACATTATCACCCCAGACAAAACTAGGTTTAAATACTTCAATTCCACATTCCCACTGCCTCATTGCTTTAAACCAACAACTACCATTTTTCCCTAAAACTTCAATCAATACTCCATCACCAGGAAGAAACCCGAACCTCCACACTACAGGGATCACCAGATTTTGCTTGAAATTCATTTTTAGTTCGATATCAAACTGCAACTTCCACTTACTCCTAAAAATTCCAATTCTTGATTTAAAAATCAAGTTTTAGTTGATGCTTTTAATTTATGAAACTGAATTACAAAATTAGTATACTTAGATTTTGATGAAAATTAACATGCACTGATACATCTCATGTTTCCAGCGATGACATCCCATATTTTAACTTCTTGAAACTTTAAATATTATCTAGAGATATTCTACAACTTCATTTTTTTTTTATAAATTTATTCCATCAGATACTTGGTTAAATGATGAGTGTAAAAATGAAGGTTTGTGCCTAGGAAAATCAAAGGAACAGAACAGGCAAATGGAGTAACAGACATATACACACATATATTACTCATAAATACATGAAATACTTATTTAAATCAACTTAAAAACATGCAACCATATTTAGATTTTAAGTTTATAAAAGGTTACTCACCAGCTCTATGGGAAAGAACAGAGCACCTTTAAAAATGAAGACAGTTTTGAATTTTTTTTGAAACTGGAAATTGCTCTCCACTTGATAATTCTTGCCTATTCCTTCTTGATATTGTTTAGTTGTATTGTTTTGTTGAAGCTTGTTTAAGATTTTAAAATGGAGTTTCATTTTGTATTTGCTTAACTCAAACTGGAAGTAAAAAGTGATAAGGAAAAGGTTGTTTTCCAGGCTATGTATAAAACAGCCTACAGTGTTTGTCTATATGTTTTCTTATTTCATTTCTAAGGTCAGAGATATTTTAAAAATTTGGAGGCTGAAAAGAAATTTATGCCAATTCGAACAGATTTGTTGGCTGCAAGGATTGAAGGCATTTAATGTTGTGTACTTTATGTTTTGTTTATTCATACTTATCTCATATTTTCACTTGCCTGGCTTCAATATCAAGCTACCAGCAAATACTAGATACAAATGTATTTATATTTTACTTTTCTTTGATTTTCTTCTTTGTTGGCCGAGACAATATGTTTTTGGTGGCTGCAGCTTTGTTGTATTGGGCAGATGAAAGCATTTATTACTTTGTACAATCCTTTACTTTTATAAGTGTTGTTTCTTTTGTTCAACCTGACTATGTTTGCTTAGTCTTCATATATATTTATTTTTACTTGCCTTCCTATACAAGCTTACATACTTTTGTTTTGCTGCTAAAGATGGAAATATAAATGTACTTTATGTCTTCAGCTGTGGCTTGCATTTGTATTCATTTTAAAGGCATATTTTATTTGCCTAGATAACCTTTCATTTGTTTAAGCTGAGATAAAAGTTGTAGAAGTGATATTTTTATTTTTACTTTACTTCTTGTCTTGTATACATTTCTATTTCTTTGTTTTGAATGTATATATAACTGTCTATCTATCGGATATATTTTCATTTCTAAACCATTTATATAAAGATTTAAATTCAAATCAAATATACATATATATATATATATATATTTCAAATTTACTCACATATGCTCAATACACATATATTCACATATATACAAGAATTTAAATTTTTAAACAATTTATACAAATATACTTGGATATCGGGGAAACTCGCTCCATTTTATCGATTTATTTTACTATTTTTATTCAAAAATAAATTTAATTATCGATTTAAAATAGATTAAAATTCGGGGTTGTTACACTAATCTTCTTTGCAAATTCAAGTTCTAGCTCCAAAATTCAAGGAAAAGCTTTGGTAAGCATCTCCTCCTTCTTCTCCAACTCATTCTCTCTTTAATTTCAGAAATTTCCTAAACCTAACTTAGGAAATGTTCTTCTTTTGAGCTTAAATTCAAGCTTCTTGAGTTGAAGTTGAAGAGTAGTCGATCTTCCTTTGCCTTCAAGCTTCTCCTTCATCGTTTTTGGGTTTAAAGGTGAGTTTTTGGAACTCACATCTACGTCTATATCTTTGATAGTGTTAGGTAGCAATTTAACATCTATTTCGTGTCCATTGCTTTTGAATTGAATTGGTTTGATGAATATTCCAATTTTGGGTGTTTTGAAATCAAAATCAATGAAAATCCTTATATGACGTTTGGACATGTTGGTCAGAGTGTACTGGTGAGTCTCTAAGGTTGGGTAGTCGTTTTGCGTAAACCCCTAACTACCATCACTCATCTGATTGCTTCCGATATGATTTGGCCATTTTTGGCCTAGGCAAAGTTTTGCCTGAACACCAGTTTCAGACGTCTGAAATAGACAATTCAAACGTCTGAATCTGCTTATTTCAGCCCAATTTGCCTATTTTGTGTGGGATTCCAATTTTTATCGATTCGTGTTGAATTGATTTGTTGTTATCATTTATTATCGACTTTGATGACTTCTTTTTTGGGATTTTTGAGGATATCCATTTTGATGGATTCGGTATCGATTTCTTTGGATTTAATTCACATCTTCGAATGTGGATTTTTGTGATTGATTGTTTCTACAATCATTTTGTGATTTGTCACTTTTAAATACAAAGGTTTCTATACTATTAGTAAATATCCAAACACTTTTACCAACATGATTTCAACCTATTTTTAATACAAAGCTCGTTTATAAAACCTTTTTCTAATCTATTAGTATATACAAACCTTTACCTCATTCGTATGAGAAAATCTAATTAAACGGCTTAGCAAAACAAGTGGTATGAAACGCTTGCGTTTACTTCGTCGGTTAATTTTTGGACTTGTTCGATTGAAATTCTTGTGACAATTTTCGAGTGGAAATCTACAATTTGTTCGTAAATATTTAAGTTAAGCTAGTGGTTATGGGACATGAAGCTAAACTCATATATTTACTAGCTTAGTGTAATCGACACTTTTATTGATCGATGATGATCATTTTGTGATTTAGACTAGCGATGTGCGATGTCTATTTGTTTGTGTGGGGATTACAATCCCCGTATGTGGAACTTCGGTTCAATTTGGCGGGGTAGCGACCCGTGGTCTTCGGGCCGTTTGTGGAGCTTCGGCTCAAAATTTATGGTTAGCGACCATGGAATAGCGTCCCGTTTGTGATACACGTGTTGGTGAGTTTTCATGCTCCCGTTTGTGATAGGCCTCCCCCTTTGTGATTTCTGGATTTCTAATTGATGATTTCTAGAATTTGTGTTTCACCAACTTTCGCGATTGGCATTAATATGTTTGTCAATATTTGTAGTTTGGTGAATAAAATTAAGAATATGATATTCTTTTTGGTGCTTTGAGATTCTTGAGATATTGTATGATTTTGTTGTTGTTTAAATCATATTTGTCCTAGTATGACATTATTGTTATCATACGTTTTTATTATATCTCTGCTTATATCTCATTTCTTTAATGATAATTATAGCTAGACTGATCCGTTTATTATTTTCTTATTAAATAATACTCGGGTCAGACCGAGATGTTACAGGTGCTTCTGCTTGACTCCTTATCTGGGATCATCTTCTGACTTTTGTCTAACAACACCGTTTTGTAGTTTTTGTTATTATACATTAGAGATAGAGACTCCTTGATGTATAATTATTCTTTTGCCTAGCACTTGAATCTATTCTTTTGTGATATTGTGGATCTTATTCGACCACTACTATGATGTACACTTTTATGTGTTATATTCATATCTGTTTCCGCCTTTGAGATATGAACATCTATGACTGATTATGTTATGTTTATTTCTATATTTGTTTTCCGAAGGCCTCATAGCCACTGTGTGGTAGCTTTGAGTTTGTATTTGATATGTCGAATTTCCTCTTGAAATGAAATGTAAGTTATTTTTTCCGACATATCGGTACTCTCCCAAAGCAATTACATAGATGGTCGCTCCTCAACAGCCTTATTCTTCGTGTTGGTCGACAACATTACCTAGTAGTGTTCTTGACTAGCATGAGTATAGAGGTGGGGCGTCACAGCTTGGTATCAGAGCCAAACTTCGTAACAATGAAGAATAATCTAGCAAGGATCATTGTCCTAAGTCTTTCTTAGGAATCGTGCCATAGGATTTAATTCGAGTCATTGAACCCGTTCTATCCTATTTCTTTTTATGATGCCTTGTTTTATCAATCAAGTTTGTTTGATATTCATTCTGATATTAACCTTTTTCTCTTTTCTTTCTTTCTTAAAAGAAGAGAAATGGTTAGACCTAGCCGTCCCAGCACCGTTCAATCTAGTGCTACTCCCCAGTATGGAGTATTTATGTCTGCTCAGCAACTTCTTGATCTTGTGAGAAATGCTCAAGCTGCCGGACCTATTCCTGAGCCTACTCACCCTAAATCTGGGTTCGCACGTTTGTGCAGTGATTATACCAATTTAGGTGGAAAGCCATTCAAAGGTTCCGAGAGCGTTATAGAAGTCCAAGCTTGGCTTCGAACATGCGACCGCATCTTTTCTTACATGAATCTTATTGATCTTCATCGAGTCCAAGTGGCTTCTAGTATGCTCCAAGAAAGAGCATTAGACTGGTACGAGCTTTTGATCTTTGAAATTATTGAAGCGGACCTTACTTGGGAGCAATTCCGGGAAAGGTTCGAGTTGAAATTCGTGCCGGAAGCTGAAAAAGTATCTCTAGCTCGACGCTTCATTGACCTTGTTCAAGGTGAATCCTCAAAATGACGATAATGATGATGAGGAAGATGTTATTTCTCTCATTCACATTGTTTGTGAATTTCCTGATATATTTGAGCCCGTTCTAGGATTACCACCTAAACGAGCAATTGAGTTCAGAATTAATCTAATCCCCGGAGCTCTACCTATTACTCGTCCTCCTTATCGTATGTCCAATAAAGAAAATGAGGAGATGCGCAAACAATTATCCGAATTGGAAGCGAAGCAATTTATTCAATCTAGTTCCTCTCCATGGGGAGCTTCAGCTATTTTTGTGAAGAAATCTGATGGTACACTTAGGCTTTGCGTTGACTACCGCAAGCTTAACGATCTCACCATCAAGAATAAATATCCCTTGCCTCGAATTGATGATTTATTCGATCAACTTAGTGGTGCTAAAGTCTTTTCACATTTGGACTTAGCAACTGGTTTTCATCAGCTCCGTATTGCAGAGGATAACATTCCTTTGACATCGTTCCGTACACGTTATGGATCTTATGAATGGCTTGTTATGCCATTTGGTTTGACAAATGCTCCAGCTTATTTCGTCGACCTTATGAATTGAGTTTTCAAAGACTTCCTCGATCGATTTGTTCTCATCTTTATAGATGATATTCTTATTTATTCTAAAACCGAGGAAGAGCATGAAAATCATCTTCGGATTATGTTGGAAACTCTTAGGAGCATCCAATTAAAAGCAAAATTTTCCAAATGCCACTTTTGGCAATCTCGTGTGAAATTTTTGGGGCATATTATTTCTTAGTCCGGAATTTCCGTGGATCCTTCAAAGATTGAAGCAATTCAGAATTGGAAGAGACTGGAGAGTGTGACAGAAATTCGTAGCTTTCTCGGATTGGCGGGCTATTACCGTCGGTCCATAAAAGACTTTTCTAAGATTTCCGTACCTCTTACTAATTTGACAAAGAAGGGAGTTAAATACATTTGGTCACACAAATGTGAAGCTTCATTTAAAAAGTTAAAAGAACTCCTCTCCGATGCTCCTATTCTTGTGATTCCCGATGGGAACCAAGATTTTGTTGTTTATACCGATGCGAGTCGTGTTGGTTTGGGTGTCGTTCTCATGCAGCGGGAACGTGTTATTGCTTATGCTTCTAGGCAATTAAAGCCTGCCAAGACTAGATATGCCACTCATGATTTAGAGCTCGCGGCTATTATTTTCGCTCTTAGAATTTGGCGTCATTATCTTTTGGGAGAGAAATTTGTTCTCTACACCGATCATAAATCTTTGAAGTACTTATTTTCTCAAAAGGAACTTAACTTGCGTCAACAACGTTGGCTCGAGTTCCTGGAATCTTATGATCTTGATATTCTTTATACTCCCGGAAATGGGAATCGTGGTGTCGATGCTCTTAGCCGTAAGCAACAAGCGGTTGTTTCCATGATAGTATCCGAATGGAATGATCTTGAGACTTTGTCCACTTGTGAGATTCGAGATCGTGAATCCGATTTATGTTCATCTCTTGTTTTGTGTAGCCTTGAGGCTCATCCTTCTCTTTTAGACCGCATTCTTGAAGCTCAAATGCAGGATCCCGAATTGGTTCTTCTTAGCCAGAGTTGTAGGGATAAAATTGATATTGAAGGTTTGAAAGCCTTTGATATTGATGCTCGAGGCGGTATTCAAAAATTTGGTAGACTTATTATGCCAAATATTATTGATCTTCATAAAGATATTTTGGAAGATTCTCATCATTCTAAATTTACCATTCATCTCGGTAGTAGTAAAATATACGTGGATATGAAGCGACTTTATTACTGGGAGGGAATGAAATCCGATATTGCTAACTTAGTTAAGCGTTGCATGACTTGCCAACTTGTTAAGGCCGAGCATCAAAGGCCCGGTGGGTTATTGCAACCTTTGGAAATTCCAATATGGAAGTGGGATCAAATTTCCATGGATTTTATAGACGGTCTTCCCCGTTCTCATTCGGGCCATGATAGCCAATGGGTGATAGTAGATAAACTTACAAAATCCACCCATTTTCTTCCCGTTCGGTCCAATCGGACCGTACCTATTTTGGCTAAACTCTATGTCAAGGAAATTGTTAAACTGCATGGAGTTCCTACATCTATTGTTATCGATCGTGATCCATTGTTTACTAGTGGATTCTGGAAAGGTCTTCAAAAAGTTTTGGGAACAAAGCTTAATTTTAGCACCGCTTATCATCCTCAGTTCGATGGACAAACGGAGCGTGTGAATCAAACTCTTGAAGATCTTCTTCGTGCATGCGTTCTTGATTTTGGTGGAAGTTGGGAAGATCATATTTCTCTTGTTGAATTTTCCTATAATAATAGATTCCAATCTAGTATTAGTGTGGCACCTTTCGAGGCACTTTACGGAAGGCCATGCCGATCTCCTTCGTGTTGGCTTGAAGCCGGTGAGAAGCTGGTTTTAGGTCCAGATTTTATTCGTGATGCCACAGAAAAGATTGACCTTATCCGTCATAGGATGAAAGAGGTAACAAGACCAACCTACGAGAGGAAAGCATGTGCAGAAACATGGCCGACTAGAAAGTAGCAAGAAGAGCGCCGAGGAAGATTCCTAATTTGAACCTGGTATGCCAATTACACCACATTAACTCATGATATGGAAATCATCTTCTCGCTATGCAGGACCGTGAACCGCACCAAAGGCCTCCTCCCGCCCAATCCGGGCAAAAGGAGGAACCCTAGGGTAATGGAAAGTACAGTAGTTCCATAAATTTAGCAACCACTCCACAAACAAATGCCGCCACCTAAAAGATGAGATAAAGTGGTTGATCCATGAAGGTGTGCTAGTGTAGTATGTATGAAAACTGATTGAACAAAGAAATGTCTAACAAAACCCATTACCGACCCTTAGTGGCCAGACGACAACAATGCGGTCGCAATCAAACACTGAAATATTGCCAAATTGCGGTAGTCCCTACATGGAAAAAAGTAGTAGTGGAGCATAAGCCTAATATATGAGTGAGCTCACCTCAAATAACCAAATCTACAAAGTCGAGCTTTGCTCCCCAAAGTCTCCTTAGGTTGAAGAAGACAAAGTGGGCATCATCTTTTCGGTCAAAGATAAGAGAGGAGTCTACTACCTGCACTAGAATCCCATGCTCATATCAGTAAACATCTCTAGTGACAAAGTACATTGGGTCTTCCTTGATAGGGAAACTCCTTAATTTAATGTTAATGAAATTTTTTGATCAAATGAAACAACCATTATCAAGTCTCATTCCTTGTGCCTTACCCATCTACGCATTCAGAAGTGTTGGGATTATTCCTCTACGCTCGATTCACACATAGCCACCTTCAAGGAACCCCGCTCCATGAATATTTGGGTAATTTTATAATAGTAGATTTCATATCTACTTATAATATCGTAATACGTAGACCTACCCTAGTAGACCTACATGCAATCATGGCATACATTGGCTCAACATGAAGTTTGATGTCAAGGGAGGTATAGGATGTATCCATAGTAATCAACAGGCCGCCAAGGACAGCTACATCTTCTCTTTACAACAATCCAAGAAGGGAAACCTTATGATACACCTAGAATCAATGATGCTCACCAGCGGCCAACCCAAGAGAATTCAAGAGTCTTGCAACACTCTCATTTGTGCTAGGACCACCATAACACAGAAGTAGTTGAGGAAACAACCATGTTATCCCTTGCCCCAAAAGAATGTAAATGCCATGTAATGCTTCCGTTCGTGCCAGGAGCGAGAACTTTGGGGACCATCTTTCCCTAACTAGTCCTAGCAAAACAAGAGAACTCATAGCAATATGGAATGAACAAGTTCAACCCCGGTGGTGAGTGGGGGTAATTTACTCAACAACTCCATCCCTTACAATGTTGGCGTACACATCTTTGAGAGCCATAAGGAACCAAAGCTCCTTTGATTTTGCATAGACGTCCATCTCAGTCGAGGGCATCATTAAACCCATGATCCATGCATTGGATTAGTGTGACCTAGAAACAAACACAGAAGATAATGACGACGACCCACTTGAGCCTCACATTGAAACACAAACCCGCGGTGGCCATGCCACCCCGCTTGAGACAATAATGATAGACGACGATGACCTAAGCAAGGTTGTCTAGATCGACACGAAATTGGACCCAGAAGTTAAGGATGAGCCGATACATTTCTTGAAATAAAGACGTGTTCGCTATGGGCATGCTGATATGATAGGCATAAATCACTCCATCATTTGTCACACCCTCAGTATCGACCCGAAGCTCACCTCATCCGTCAAAAGAGAAGAACCCTCAACCTAAAGCAATATAGAGCATTAAAAGAAGAATAAGAAAAGCTCCTTGGTAATGGCTTCATCCAAGAGTTTAAGTTCCCAATGTAGGTACCCAACCCAATTTTAGTTCAAAAACTAAGCGGGGCTTGGAGTACGTGCATCGACTTCTCTGACCTCAATAAAGCTTGCTCAAAGAAAAGTTTTTCCCTATGGTGCATTGATCAACTTGCAGATGCAATCAGTAGGCACGAACATCTTTCCTTTATGGATGCTTAATGCAGGTTTAACCAAATTATCGTGCATGGTCTAGATCAAGAACGCACATCATTTTTCACAAATCGCTTGGCTTTATTACTACTAGTATGAAGCAATGTCATTTGTGCTTTAAATTGTAGGAAAAACGTATCGATGACTCATCAATAGAATGTTTGTTGAGTAGATTGGTAGGTCAACGGAATTGTATATGGATTACATGGTAGTCAAAGAAGGCCAGGGGGCATGCATACAACTTCGCCATGACTTTTGGCATTCTTCACCAGTGTAAAAAGTTGTTGAACCCTAAGAAATGCTCTTTCATTGTCTGGTTTGAAAAATTCCTTGAGTATGGGGTTAGTGTGAATGAGATTGAAGCCAACCCCGATAAGATTTGGGCAATTCAAGACATGCAGATCCCTTGCACCATCAAGCAAGTACAAAGTTTGAATTAGATGGTTGTTGTAGCCGCTTCATGTCTTGAGTAATGGATAGATGCGTCTCATTCTTTGACGTTATCTGGAAAGGAAAGTATGTACCGATCATTAAACCAAAGCATTTAAACAATTGTAGCAATGCTTAGCCACACCCCATCCTCTTCAAGTCCATGGGCGAGGAAGATCTCAATCTATACCTCACTGCCACTGACCATGTGATCAGAGCTCCTTTAGTATGAGATGAAGAAAGGGTTCAACGACTGAAATACTCTATGAGAACAAGGTTATCAGGCCTAGAAACAAGATACTCGATGTTGGAAAAGCTAGCTTTCTACTTGGGAATGGCAGCTCGCAAACTCCACCCGTATCTCCGAGTGCACCGAAAAAAAGTCCTCTCCGACCAACTCTTAAAATTGGTGTTACGCCAGGCAAATACAATTGTCTACCCATTGAATGGTTAGTTGAGCTTGGGCAACATTATTTAACTTTCCATCCTCATGCATCCACTAAAGGCCAAGTTGTGGTCAACTCTATCATAGATTGTTTTAGCCCGTATAGCAGCGAGGAGAAAGCAATCACTAATCAACGCTCATGGCAATTATATGTCGATGGAACATCCAATAAAAAAGGGACGTAGCCGATATGGTTCTCGTTACTCCCGAGGGAAAAGAAATTTGATTTTCATCCATTTGAACTTTAAAGCAACTAATAATGAATCTAAATATGAGCCCTTATGACCGGTATCATGATGGTGAGAGAACTAACGATTGAATCGACCTACATGTTCAATGATTCCTCACTGGTTGTAAATCAAATCGGAGATCACTTTCAAGTTAAGGGAAAAACACTAGTCCTATATGTTGTGGAAGCAAACAAACTAATTGATGCCTTCTCCAATTTTAAATTGGAATAGATACCACAAGAGGAAATCCAAAGGCTGACCAGCTTGTTAAGGTAGTAAGCAACCTTGAAGAAAACAATCCTTGGGTACCATTGGGAGTGTGGTTCACCCCATGTTTCGAGTTAGGGGCAATTGCGATGGAGATCAACAATGACCAACCAATCACTTAGATAATGCCCCTTTTGAAATACTCAATGACCAGGGAACTACACTTAGAGTGGAAGGAAGCTCGAAATGTCTTTTACCGGTCTCTCATTACACATCATAGATGGGAGGCTATATGAAAGGGGCTACTCCGTCCCTCTTCATTGTTCCACCGTTAATAAATAATTCGATCAAGTGCTTGAAGGGTTGCATGAGGGCTATTGTAGGGATCGTGCTAGCGGCAAATCTTTAGCAAAAAGGCATCCCTATAAGGGTATTACTAGCAAACAATGATCAAGGATCCGATGAATTATGTCAAGAAGTGTGACCAATGCCAGCGGTTCACGAAGATCCCAAAAGCCTCCCCAAACTTGCTAACTACTATGACATCCCCTTGGCAATTTAACATCTAGGAGATTGACTTATTAAGAAAATTCCCCAAATGCGAAGGGAGGGTGTAACCATGTGATCATTGCTATTGATTATTTCACAAAAAAAGTCGAGGCGTAGCTCCTAACTAGGGTCACTGAACTCAAGATTCTTGCTTTTGTAATCAAAAGCATAATATGCTATTTCAGACTCCTAAATAAGTTCATCGTCAACAATTACTCCCAGTTCAAAAGCAGGCTGTTCCAAGGGTTCTATGAGAAAAATGGGATTGCGAAGTGTTTCTTGTCTATCACCCATCCTTAAGCAAATGGATATGTAGAAGCAGTAAACAAAACAGTCAGATCAACACTTAATAAGCTCTTGACTAAGTCTAAGGGAAACATGGTCGAAGACTTTCCGCTTGTGCTTTAATCATACAAGACCTAGAGTTGTACCTTGAAAGGACACTCCCCCTTCTCATTGGCCTAAGGGTACGATGCCATGTTTCCCGTAGAAGTGGATATTGTCACGTACGGGGATTTTCGACTTTCGAAAATTCGACATCGATACTCACTTTATCGACTGCCGAGCAATCGAGTGCCGGAAACTCCAATAGTGAGGGTTTTAAGAAAAAGAAAAAGTAGAAGAAGAAGATAGAAGAAAAAGAGAAGAAAGAGAGAATAGAGAAGAACAACAACACGGAAGAACAACAGAACAGAAAACAATATCAGAATCTTACACATCGCAGCGGAATAACATATAATAGATAATCAATAGTCTTTTAAAACAAAGAACTATATCAGTTTATACATACATCAATCAGAGTCAATATACAACAATGGACAGTTATATAAACTTGTCCTCATACAGAATACACAGCGGAATAAATACTATCAGATACAAATACTACGTCTCGCCATCCAGCTTATCTCCAAAGCTCCAGAATATCCAGACTATCCTGATAACATAACTCTAGGCTGCCCGTGTGGAAAATTTGTGGGCACCCAGAGTTTAGAAGGGAACAATAAACTCCGAGTCAGTCATGGTGACTGGTGTGAGATCGTAAAACAGTTATTCTTTATAACAACAAAATAATTTTTAAAGTCAATTCGAAATGCTTTTGGAAAATGAAACTACCATAAGACCTCCCGCCACACACACAATGCAAACGCAGAATTGGAGGAGATTTCTTCTTATGATAGTCAAAGATGCTTACTACGCAAAATCAAATCATTTCTGATATTATTATTAGTGCATAGTGTAGAAATCATTTCGAAAGTATAATATAAATCTTAGCCAGCATAGGCATTCCGCACTTATGCCTACTATAGCTACCATCCAAACAGTGGTGACCACCATAAGTGAATGATAGGTTCTACAACTAAAACCGTACAAGATCGTATTGTTTCTTTGGATTTCCAACAAATGGCCAGGCTAAGGAACTTCCTATCCATGATGGGTACGTCCCTGGAATAGACGACCCGAGAATCTAACCGGATCTCTGCCAACACAAGGCCGGGTTACCTCTGCAAAAATAGGTAACTACTGACACGCGTATGCCATCCCCCGATCGTCACCGATCTTCCCGAGGATCCCCGATTCGCAACAACCACAAAGTAATAAATTTGCAGCAACCACAGAGGTTAAGTATCTGGGCTCCATACCATGATACCACCTTTATCCAGAAGGAATGACATACACTAAGGGGCGCTACTCCCTAGAACCTTGCCGCATTCTTCCTGTTTCGACCATTTCCGGGGTGTGAGGCTCGATGAAGTCTCGTCCACAAAGCTACGCTTTCTACAAAGCCCTGCTTCGGGTCAAACAAAATGATCAACCTATGATCACAAAGATATAAGATCAAACAAATGATCATATCGCAAATGATCAAACACTGATCATTTCACAGCAACACTCAGTATGCCACGTTACCAAATTGGGAGTATATCGCTGATAAATTTCAATTACATAACCTCTGAGCTCGTACGTCTCAGAGAAGGGTGTTAAGCTAAGAGAATAAATTCTCCGCCACCAACAGAAATGTATTTGAAAGAAATCAGCTTTATATCTCAAATTGTAACGTCAGACACACAATCCATACAAGTCTGTTCCGGGATCGAACAGTACCGAAGGCACTTCTCACGAAGCCCTTGCAAATCCGGATAATTTTCAATCACGTCCGGACTTCCCGTCACTAAGGGTGATAAACCTCTAAACCGGAGATCAGCCGATGTAGAGTAACTCGACGGTAATCCTTCCGTTTTCAAAAATATCCGGTCTTCAACACCGGTCTTCGAATGCAATTCATAACGACGTATCACATATTCGGAATGGGTTATACGACCCCATGGTCCTTTCCCGGCTAACCCGAATAGTGAGCGTTTATTTAAAAACAAGTGTGGCATTCAAATTCATCCAATTCACAACAAAACATCCATTCAGGGTAATTATTGATAGTCGGTTATTTAACTATCAATAAAGATGCGCAACATCATCAGATTCCCAATAATTTTCCCAAATTATTTATCTTCAAAAATATCTTTACTAGATATAAAATTTCCACACTTCAAAAATAAATCAACGTTTATTTTTTCTAAACAGTTTCCCTTTCCTTTATAAATTCCATATTGAATTTACATTTTTCGAATATCTACTAATATTCGATTTTCAATCGTTTTCAAATATTCAATTTCGATTTATCTTTAAGAAGATAAAATCTCAAAACGTTTCATTTCATTTTGGAAAACATTCCATACTTATTTAATAATAAGTGTTTCACAAATCTTTTATTTTCAACATTTGAAAATATTCGATATACTTAAATCAAATTAAGTATATATTTCATTCTTTAAGGAAATCTATTTTCTATAACAACATCAGTTTGAGTCAAAACGAATGTTACGTAAAACATCGTTACGACGACTCAAAATCACTAGTATAGGGATTCGAAATTAAGATAGATATGTAAATCCCAAATACTAGATAAAAACATTTCCTTTCGGAAATCATTTACTATAACAACAGTGCTATAGTCCATCATTTCCTTATTTCTCGAAAACGTCTATTTCAACAATGAACGTTGAAATCTATGCTTTCGATTCATAATACATTTTAAAACATCTTTTAAAACAATTAACTTCATTTCAAATATCACTTTCCCAAAACCATATCCATTTTACTTAAAAATATATTCACTGTCCAAAATCGTGAATATACTTCACTAACCACATTTCAATCTTTTCTACACATTTATTTCAAGAATTATCCACTATCCAAAATCGTGGATAAAATTTCCTTAATAACCTTCTATATTAAATTCATCAAATTTGATTGATTTCCGAATTTATAAAACAACGTTTATAAATTCCATTTTCTATTTTCTATAACAACTCCGGTTTATAAATCTCATTTTATTAACTTCTATAATCCACTTAAAAAAATAAGTGATTTCGGATTTATAAACAATGTTTATAAATCGCATTTGTACTTTATAACGATTTCAACTTTAAAAAGAATCATTTATGAACAAATTCGATCAATATTCCATTTAAAGACAAAAATCCAATTTATAAGTTAATTTCTTATAAATCTTCTATTCTACAATTTCATTCATTTTAACTTCACAATTTATACATCTATAAATTTCATTCATTTTAACTTTACAATTTATACATCTATAAATTTTCTATCTTCACAATTTATACATCTATAAATTTCATTATCTTCACTTATAAAAACTCGTTTTAAAATTCCAATAATTTTTAATTGATAAATATATCAATTTTTCTGTACATCTTTTAAAATACTTTAAAAATCTCAATTTAACCCATTTTACAATTAAATCAACTTTTATTTCAAAAATCACACTTTGGTTATATTTCACAAAAATCTTAAATTTTTATAACTTTAAAATTTTAAACGTTTATTTATTTAGAATAAATCACTTCAAAAATTTCCTTTAAAATCAACATCGTTATTTTTAAATTTTTCAAAGATGAATCCAATGATGCAACGCACCAATTAGTCAATCACAACATTCAATATCATATATCAATATGATAACAGAATATACATCAATATCTGTAAATAATAATATTGGTGAGGAATCCAGTTGGATCCCTCCAACCTGTTTTCCTGCATCCAAAGACGTTAGCACAATACCAATTCCACTTCGAAGTGGAATATCGCGGTATATGGGTTTTATAAAAATAATCCGCTTACTAACGGCGCAATAGGGTCTCATCCGCTATACGAGGCGGGAAATCAATCAATCCAATATATACATATGCCAATATGTATATATTGCTACATATATATAGATATATCCTACTATATCTAATATCACATCCAAACAGTCAATCAATAAATAACTGTAAAAGAAAATCCACTTTCATTTGAGTGAGAAGATCTCACCATGATTTTAATTCTGATTTCAGCGTTTATTTCGAATAAAATTAAACGGGCGTTTAATTTTACCCGAAATTCAAACTAGCTCCAAACGACTCCAATCCAGCTGCATCGCGTAGTATTCGCAAATACGATTCCAACGCACTTCGTTTTGAAATTTTTCGACCTCGCAGCAAAAAGTTATAGCAGTTTAAAGTTTGTACAATTTAAAACAAAATTCAATTTACAATTTATTTACTTCTAAAACCCTACGTTCAATCACGATCGCACGTTTCACCCTGAAATCCCAGCCGTGCACTGCTTCTTCCCTCCCAGTTCAAACGCACGCGAGATATACCCATCGGCCGCCTTCTTCAATGAATTCTAGAGCGAGCTTTGACGAACAAGTCGCCGATCAGGGAGCACCATCGGGAAGCTTGCATACGCGCGTGCCACCACCCAGCAACCGGTCGAGCTCGGCCCCCAGTTTCCATCGTTTTTTGTGCACGAACCGGCCCTAAATGCGACAAAATTGAAGCCCCTACACTTCACCATTTCAGATCTTAACCGTATAGATTCGAAGCTCATTGCGTGCTCTTCAACTTTGATGTTGAACATTCGTCGAATTGATGAATGGATTAGAAGAATTTAAGGGAGGAAGGAGAGAGTTTTTCTGGCCGTTGGTTTCAATGGAGGCGGCTGCTGTTAACAAACCCTAGGGTTTTTATTTTTCTTTATTTTTGTGAAAAAATGGGTATTTATAGAGAATAAAACGAACACTATTCATTCCGGTTTTCCGGAATCCGATTTACGCGCGGTAACTGGCGTTTCTGGGGTTTATCCCGCGTTCCGGACACAATGGAACAGGTTTCGAAAGCTAATTCGATCATCTGTGTGAGATATGGCAATAAACGATCAATTTAAATTAAACCGATTTCGAGGCGTTTTGATTCGTACCGGACAAACGGTACATCCAAAAATTATGAAATTTGAAACCATGCAATAATTTCACATTACGGATCCGATGAAACTGGTTTCGTCGAAATCCGACACTGTTTGAAAAATGACTATTTTAACTCGTCGAATAAAAATTAAAATAATTTCAATGCGTTTCGATCTGCCACGGTCAAACGACAACTCCGTTTGCTACAAAAATTGAAATCCGATAATAACTAACTATTACGGATCCAATGGAACTAGTTTCGTTCAATTCTGAGACTGTTCGAAAATTGGCTATTTTTCAGTCGATAATTAAATATTAAAATATTCAATTTTCACAGATTAACTTTAAATTCAGTTCTGAAAGTTCTAAAATATTTCTATAACTCCAGTATGATTAAATAAAATTTTACAAATCATTTTCAATCATTTTAAACTCGATTTTTAATTATCTCTGGAATTCCACTATTTAATTTATCGATTTAATTATCAAATAAAACCCAATATTCGAAAAATAAATCATTCGACTTCTACATTCCATTTATTAATATTTAAAATCAATTAAATATTCGAATTTTAATTATCAAAAATTCTGGGTCGTTACAGACTTCCCCCCTTAAAAGAATTTCGTCCTCGAAATTACAAGGTATGAAAAATGGTCCTTAACTCGTCTACTATTTTTCACAATCTAATAGTTTTATCAATTTATCAAAACAAATCTTTCTATTAAAGATTCGTTATCATTCAACTCGTTTTCCAACTTCAATTATAAGTTTCAAACAACATTGTTTAACTTCTCAATTCAAATTCGAGTTTAAATTCAAATTTTAAACTTTAAAAATTTCTCAAAAATTTTCTAACACTCGAAATTTCCGAAAATTTTTGCCAGCGTCTCCTTTGCGCGGCTAATACGGTACGACTACAAAACGACCCTACGGACTCTCAGATTTCAAAAAGAAAAAGAAAAAGCCAAGCGGCTAGACAAGAAATCATCAAAAACTCATATTATAATTCAAATACGTACCTTTTTTCGAGCAATTCAAATTTATCTTCGAAATTAAATTCCAATTCCTTTATAACCTGTATATCCTACTAGCCATAATATCTAGTTACAATATTCAAACCATTTTGCAAATTTTATTACAAAATTTTCAATATCAACTGCTTATATATCTTTACTTCACTGTTGAAGTTACATATTCATTATCATTCAATCTTTACATTTCCCATTCATTTGTATTTAGTTTACCATTTCAACTAAATTTGGATTCAATTTACTTTCAATTCTGAAATATTGAATTTTATCAATTATCTGTCATTTACAACTGCACTATCTTAAATTAGTTCCAATTACTAATTCGAATTGATATCAATTCAATTTATTTTAATTCTACTTCGTTTAAATCTACTTACATTTAAACTGGATTTCCAATTTCCATACGAATTTTAATTCATCTTTCATTTACAATTATTCAATTCAATTCATTGCTTACAAATTCGAAATGAATTTCAACTTTCAATTTCATTTTCATTTAACTGATTCACTTATACTTACTTTAATTTAACTTCATTCTTTAAGTTAAATTTATCCTATCAATATTCAATTGGTATAAGTATCAACTTAGTAATATTTCATAAATATCTTTATATAGCATTCCAGAGTTTACCAACATTTCAAAACCATTTTTGAAAACAATTCAAATTCCATTTGAATTTCCAAAACAAAAACCCAAATTTTCCAAACACTTTCCATTTAAAACAATTTGGCAGCAATTTCTCTTTTGGAAACCCGAAAATGAACACCGATGATGCCACGGTCATCATCGAAGTTATTTTCCAGCGACCGAAAAGAGTTTAGAGCTTTTCATTGCCTCCAAAACAATTTTCCACAATATCAAATCCTTTGAAAAATCATTTTCAAACCAAAAAGATTTAAATTTTCCAAATCTCCAAAATTTTCATATTCATTTCAAAACATTTCCAACAACTTCTTTGGAATTCCGTTTTAAATTATAAGTCACAATTATAATTTATATTCTCAAATTTCATTCGTATGTGAATTAATTTCTTAATTTTGGAGTTACGATTTCAGTTTCTTATTCAATTTCAATGATAATAGATGAATATTATCACTTCTAACATCCATATACTATAATAATTCATAGAAAATCATTTCCTTTCTATACAAAAATAGTTTTGGGCAAAATTATTTCATTCACCCTATTTTAAAACAATACTGTGCCGAATTGTTCTATTCAAGTGTTTAGAGATCCCTATCAATGATCATTAATTACTCGTATTGACCAGAATCCATATACCACTCAACAAATCAATCATCACAATATAAAACAATTTTTTATATTCACTAACAAATACGCGCTCGTATCTATTATTACACTCAACTCATTCTAGAGTACTACTGACTCTATCTCTAATGAGTAACACCCAACAGAGCAGGGTTGTCGCTTAACCATATGCTCTGATACCACGCTGTCACGTACGGGGATTTTCGACTTTCGAAAATTCGACATCGATACTCACTTTATCGACTGCCGAGCAATCGAGTGCCGGAAACTCCAATAGTGAGGGTTTTAAGAAAAAGAAAAAGTAGAAGAAGAAGATAGAAGAAAAAGAGAAGAAAGAGAGAATAGAGAAGAACAACAACACGGAAGAACAACAGAACAGAAAACAATATCAGAATCTTACACATCGCAGCGGAATAACATATAATAGATAATCAATAGTCTTTTAAAACAAAGAACTATATCAGTTTATACATACATCAATCAGAGTCAATATACAACAATGGACAGTTATATAAACTTGTCCTCATACAGAATACACAGCGGAATAAATACTATCAGATACAAATACTACGTCTCGCCATCCAACTTATCTCCAAAGCTCCAGAATATCCAGACTATCCTGATAACATAACTCTAGGCTGCCCGTGTGGAAAATTTGTGGGCACCCAGAGTTTAGAAGGGAACAATAAACTCCGAGTCAGTCATGGTGACTGGTGTGAGATCGTAAAACAGTTATTCTTTATAACAACAAAATAATTTTTAAAGTCAATTCGAAATGCTTTTGGAAAATGAAACTACCATAAGACCTCCCGCCACACACACAATGCAAACGCAGAATTGGAGGAGATTTCTTCTTATGATAGTCAAAGATGCTTACTACGCAAAATCAAATCATTTCTGATATTATTATTAGTGCATAGTGTAGAAATCATTTCGAAAGTATAATATAAATCTTAGCCAGCATAGGCATTCCGCACTTATGCCTACTATAGCTACCATCCAAACAGTGGTGACCACCATAAGTGAATGATAGGTTCTACAACTAAAACCGTACAAGATCGTATTGTTTCTTTGGATTTCCAACAAATGGCCAGGCTAAGGAACTTCCTATCCACGATGGGTACGTCCCTGGAATAGACGACCCGAGAACCTAACCGGATCTCTGCCAACACAAGGCCGGGTTACCTCTGCAAAAATAGGTAACTACTGACACGCGTATGCCATCCCCCGATCGTCACCGATCTTCCCGAGGATCCCCGATTCGCAACAACCACAAAGTAATAAATTTGCAGCAACCACAGAGGTTAAGTATCTGGGCTCCATACCATGATACCACCTTTATCCAGAAGGAATGACATACACTAAGGGGCGCTACTCCCTAGAACCTTGCCGCATTCTTCCTGTTTCGACCATTTTCGGGGTGTGAGGCTCGATGAAGTCTCGTCCACAAAGCTACGCTTTCTACAAAGCCCTGCTTTGGGTCAAACAAAATGATCAACCTATGATCACAAAGATATAAGATCAAACAAATGATCATATCGCAAATGATCAAACACTGATCATTTCACAGCAACACTCAGTATGCCACGTTACCAAATTGGGTGTATATCGCTGATAAATTTCAATTACATAACCTCTGAGCTCGTACGTCTCAGAGAAGGGTGTTAAGCTAAGAGAATAAATTCTCCGCCACCAACAGAAATGTATTTGAAAGAAATCAGCTTTATATCTCAAATTGTAACGTCAGACACACAATCCATACAAGTCTGTTCCGGGATCGAACAGAACCGAAGGCACTTCTCACGAAGCCCTTGCAAATCCGGATAATTTTCAATCACGTCCGGACTTCCCGTCACTAAGGGTGATAAACCTCTAAACCGGAGATCAGCCGATGTAGAGTAACTCGACAGTAATCCTTCCATTTTCAAAAATATCCGGTCTTCAACACCGGTCTTCGAATGCAATTCATAACGACGTATCACATATTCGGAATGGGTTATACGACCCCATGGTCCTTTCCCGGCTAACCCGAATAGTGAGCGTTTATTTAAAAACAAGTGTGGCATTCAAATTCATCCAATTCACAACAAAACATCCATTCAGGGTAATTATTGATAGTCGGTTATTTAACTATCAATAAAGATGCGCAACATCATCAGATTCCCAATAATTTTCCCAAATTATTTATCTTCAAAAATATCTTTACTAGATATAAAATTTCCACACTTCAAAAATAAATCAACGTTTATTTTTTCTAAACAGTTTCCCTTTCCTTTATAAATTCCATATTGAATTTACATTTTTCGAATATCTACTAATATTCGATTTTCAATCGTTTTCAAATATTCAATTTCGATTTATCTTTAAGAAGATAAAATCTCAAAACGTTTCATTTCATTTTGGAAAACATTCCATACTTATTTAATAATAAGTGTTTCACAAATCTTTTATTTTCAACATTTGAAAATTTTCGATATACTTAAATCAAATTAAGTATATATTTCATTCTTTAAGGAAATCTATTTTCTATAACAACATCAGTTTGAGTCAAAACGAATGTTACGTAAAACATCGTTACGACGACTCAAAATCACTAGTATAGGGATTCGAAATTAAGATAGATATGTAAATCCCAAATACTAGATAAAAACATTTCCTTTCGGAAATCATTTACTATAACAACAGTGCTATAGTCCATCATTTCCTTATTTCTCGAAAACGTCTATTTCAACAATGAACGTTGAAATCTATGCTTTCGATTCATAATACATTTTAAAACATCTTTTAAAACAATTAACTTCATTTCAAATATCACTTTCCCAAAACCATATCCATTTTACTTAAAAATATATTCACTGTCCAAAATCGTGAATATACTTCACTAACCACATTTCAATCTTTTCTACACATTTATTTCAAGAATTATCCACTATCCAAAATCGTGGATAAAATTTCCTTAATAACCTTCTATATTAAATTCATCAAATTTGATTGATTTCCGAATTTATAAAACAACGTTTATAAATTCCATTTTCTATTTTCTATAACAACTCCGGTTTATAAATCTCAATTTATTAACTTCTATAATCCACTTAAAAAAATAAGTGATTTCGGATTTATAAACAATGTTTATAAATCGCATTTGTACTTTATAACGATTTCAACTTTAAAAAGAATCATTTATGAACAAATTCGATCAATATTCCATTTAAAGGCAAAAATCCAATTTATAAGTTAATTTCTTATAAATCTTCTATTCTACAATTTCATTCATTTTAACTTCACAATTTATACATCTATAAATTTCATTCATTTTAACTTTACAATTTATACATCTATAAATTTTCTATCTTCACAATTTATATATCTATAAATTTCATTATCTTCACTTATAAAAACTCGTTTTAAAATTCCAATAATTTTTAATTGATAAATATATCAATTTTTCTGTACATCTTTTAAAATACTTTAAAAATCTCAATTTAACCCATTTTACAATTAAATCAACTTTTATTTCAAAAATCACACTTTGGTTATATTTCACAAAAATCTTAACTTTTTATAACTTTAAAATTTTAAACGTTTATTTATTTAGAATAAATCACTTCAAAAATTTCTTTTAAAATCAACATCGTTATTTTTAAATTTTTCAAAGATGAATCCAATGATGCAACGCACCAATTAGTCAATCACAACATTCAATATCATATATCAATATGATAACAGAATATACATCAATATCTGTAAATAATAATATTGGTGAGGAATCCAGTTGGATCCCTCCAACCTGTTTCCCTGCATCCAAAGACGTTAGCACAATACCAATTCCACTTCGAGGTGGAATATCGCGGTATATGGGTTTTATAAAAATAATCCGCTTACTAACGGCGCAATAGGGTCTCATCCGCTATACGAGATGGGAAATCAATCAATCCAATATATACATATGCCAATATGTATATATTGCTACATATATATAGATATATCCTACTATATCTAATATCACATCCAAACAGTCAATCAATAAATAACTGTAAAAGAAAATCCACTTTCATTTGAGTGAGAAGATCTCACCGTGATTTTAATTCTGATTTCAGCGTTTATTTCGAATAAAATTAAACGGGCGTTTAATTTTACCCGAAATTCAAACTAGCTCCAAACGACTCCAATCCAGCTGCATCGCGTAGTATTCGCAAATACGATTCCAACGCACTTCGTTTTGAAATTTTTCGACCTCGCAGCAAAAAGTTATAGCAGTTTAAAGTTTGTACAATTTAAAACAAAATTCAATTTACAATTTATTTACTTCTAAAACCCTACGTTCAATCACGATCGCACGTTTCACCCTGAAATCCCAGCCGTGCACTGCTTCTTCCCTCCCAGTTCAAACGCACGCGAGATATACCCATCGGCCGCCTTCTTCAATGAATTCTAGAGCGAGCTTTGACGAACAAGTCGCCGATCAGGGAGCACCATCGGGAAGCTTGCATACGCGCGTGCCACCACCCAGCAACCGGTCGAGCTCGGCCCCCAGTTTCCATCGTTTTTCGTGCACGAACCGGCCCTAAACGCGACAAAATTGAAGCCCCTACACTTCACCATTTCAGATCTTAACCGTATAGATTCGAAGCTCATTGCGTGCTCTTCAACTTTGATGTTGAACATTCGTCGAATTGATGAATGGATTAGAAGAATTTAAGGGAGGAAGGAGAGAGTTTTTCTGGCCGTTGGTTTCAATGGAGGCGGCTGCTGTTAACAAACCCTAGGGTTTTTATTTTTCTTTATTTTTGTGAAAAAAATGGGTATTTATAGAGAATAAAACGAACACTATTCATTCCGGTTTTCCGGAATCCGATTTACGCGCGGTAACTGGCGTTTCTGGGGTTTATCCCGCGTTCCGGACACAATGGAACAGGTTTCGAAAGCTAATTCGATCATCTGTGTGAGATATGGCAATAAACGATCAATTTAAATTAAACCGATTTAAATCGATTTCGAGGCGTTTTGATTCGTACCGGACAAACGGTACATTTAAAAATTATGAAATTTGAAACCATGCAATAATTTCACATTACGGATCCGATGAAACTGGTTTCGTTGAAATCCGACACTGTTTGAAAAATGACTATTTTAACTCGTCGAATAAAAATTAAAATAATTTCAATGCGTTTCGATCTGCCACGGTCAAACGACAACTCCGTTTGCTACAAAAATTGAAATTCGATAATAACTAACTATTACGGATCTAATGGAACTAGTTTCGTTCAATTCTGAGACTGTTCGAAAATTGGCTATTTTTCAGTCGATAATTAAATATTAAAATATTCAATTTTCACAGATTAACTTTAAATTCAGTTCTGAAAGTTCTAAAATATTTCTATAACTCCAGTATGATTAAATAAAATTTTACAAATCATTTTCAATCATTTTAAACTCGATTTTTAATTATCTCTGGAATTCCACTATTTAATTTATCGATTTAATTATCAAATAAAACCCAATATTCGAAAAATAAATCATTCGACTTCTACATTCCATTTATTAATATTTAAAATCAATTAAATATTCGAATTTTAATTATCAAAAATTCTGGGTCGTTACAGACTTCCCCCCTTAAAAGAATTTCGTCCTCGAAATTACAAGGTATGAAAAATGGTCCTTAACTCGTCTACTATTTTTCACAATCTAATAGTTTTATCAATTTATCAAAACAAATCTTTCTATTAAAGATTCGTTATCATTCAACTCGTTTTCCAACTTCAATTATAAGTTTCAAACAACATTGTTTAACTTCTCAATTCAAATTCGAGTTTAAATTCAAATTTTAAACTTTAAAAATTTCTCAAAAATTTTCTAACACTCGAAATTTCCGAAAATTTTTGCCAGCGTCTCCTTTGCGCGGCTAATACGGTACGACTACAAAACGACCCTACGGACTCTCAGATTTCAAAAAGAAAAAGAAAAAGCCAAGCGGCTAGACAAGAAATCATCAAAAACTCATATTATAATTCAAATACGTACCTTTTTTCGAGCAATTCAAATTTATCTTCGAAATTAAATTCCAATTCCTTTATAACCTGTATATCCTACTAGCCATAATATCTAGTTACAATATTCAAACCATTTTGCAAATTTTATTACAAAATTTTCAATATCAACTGCTTATATATCTTTACTTCACTGTTGAAGTTACATATTCATTATCATTCAATCTTTACATTTCCCATTCATTTGTATTTAGTTTACCATTTCAACTAAATTTGGATTCAATTTACTTTCAATTCTGAAATATTGAATTTTATCAATTATCTGTCATTTACAACTGCACTATCTTAAATTAGTTCCAATTACTAATTCGAATTGATATCAATTCAATTTATTTTAATTCTACTTCGTTTAAATCTACTTACATTTAAACTGGATTTCCAATTTCCATACGAATTTTAATTCATCTTTCATTTACAATTATTCAATTCAATTCATTGCTTACAAATTCGAAATGAATTTCAACTTTCAATTTCATTTTCATTTAACTGATTCACTTATACTTACTTTAATTTAACTTCATTCTTTAAGTTAAATTTATCCTATCAATATTCAATTGGTATAAGTATCAACTTAGTAATATTTCATAAATATCTTTATATAGCATTCCAGAGTTTACCAACATTTCAAAACCATTTTTGAAAACAATTCAAATTCCATTTGAATTTCCAAAACAAAAACCCAAATTTTCCAAACACTTTCCATTTAAAACAATTTGGCAGCAATTTCTCTTTTGGAAACCCGAAAATGAACACCGATGATGCCACGGTCATCATCGAAGTTATTTTCCAGCGACCGAAAAGAGTTTAGAGCTTTTCATTGCCTCCAAAACAATTTTCCACAATATCAAATCCTTTGAAAAATCATTTTCAAACCAAAAAGATTTAAATTTTCCAAATCTCCAAAATTTTCATATTCATTTCAAAACATTTCCAACAACTTCTTTGGAATTCCGTTTTAAATTATAAGTCACAATTATAATTTATATTCTCAAATTTCATTCGTATGTGAATTAATTTCTTAATTTTGGAGTTACGATTTCAGTTTCTTATTCAATTTCAATGATAATAGATGAATATTATCACTTCTAACATCCATATACTATAATAATTCATAGAAAATCATTTCCTTTCTATACAAAAATAGTTTTGGGCAAAATTATTTCATTCACCCTATTTTAAAACAATACTGTGCCGAATTGTTCTATTCAAGTGTTTAGAGATCCCTATCAATGATCATTAATTACTCGTATTGACCAGAATCCATATACCACTCAACAAATCAATCATCACAATATAAAACAATTTTTTATATTCACTAACAAATACGCGCTCGTATCTATTATTACACTCAACTCATTCTAGAGTACTACTGACTCTATCTCTAATGAGTAACACCCAACAGAGCAGGGTTGTCGCTTAACCATATGCTCTGATACCACGCTGTCACGTACGGGGATTTTCGACTTTCGAAAATTCGACATCGATACTCACTTTATCGACTGCCGAGCAATCGAGTGCCGGAAACTCCAATAGTGAGGGTTTTAAGAAAAAGAAAAAGTAGAAGAAGAAGATAGAAGAAAAAGAGAAGAAAGAGAGAATAGAGAAGAACAACAACACGGAAGAACAACAGAACAGAAAACAATATCAGAATCTTACACATCGCAGCGGAATAACATATAATAGATAATCAATAGTCTTTTAAAACAAAGAACTATATCAGTTTATACATACATCAATCAGAGTCAATATACAACAATGGACAGTTATATAAACTTGTCCTCATACAGAATACACAGCGGAATAAATACTATCAGATACAAATACTACGTCTCGCCATCCAACTTATCTCCAAAGCTCCAGAATATCCAGACTATCCTGATAACATAACTCTAGGCTGCCCGTGTGGAAAATTTGTGGGCACCCAGAGTTTAGAAGGGAACAATAAACTCTGAGTCAGTCATGGTGACTGGTGTGAGATCGTAAAACAGTTATTCTTTATAACAACAAAATAATTTTTAAAGTCAATTCGAAATGCTTTTGGAAAATGAAACTACCATAAGACCTCCCGCCACACACACAATGCAAACGCAGAATTGGAGGAGATTTCTTCTTATGATAGTCAAAGATGCTTACTACGCAAAATCAAATCATTTCTGATATTATTATTAGTGCATAGTGTAGAAATCATTTCGAAAGTATAATATAAATCTTAGCCAGCATAGGCATTCCGCACTTATGCCTACTATAGCTACCATCCAAACAGTGGTGACCACCATAAGTGAATGATAGGTTCTACAACTAAAACCGTACAAGATCGTATTGTTTCTTTGGATTTCCAACAAATGGCCAGGCTAAGGAACTTCCTATCCACGATGGGTACGTCCCTGGAATAGACGACCCGAGAACCTAACCGGATCTCTGCCAACACAAGGCCGGGTTACCTCTGCAAAAATAGGTAACTACTGACACGCGTATGCCATCCCCCGATCGTCACCGATCTTCCCGAGGATCCCCGATTCGCAACAACCACAAAGTAATAAATTTGCAGCAACCACAGAGGTTAAGTATCTGGGCTCCATACCATGATACCACCTTTATCCAGAAGGAATGACATACACTAAGGGGCGCTACTCCCTAGAACCTTGCCGCATTCTTCCTGTTTCGACCATTTTCGGGGTGTGAGGCTCGATGAAGTCTCGTCCACAAAGCTACGCTTTCTACAAAGCCCTGCTTTGGGTCAAACAAAATGATCAACCTATGATCACAAAGATATAAGATCAAACAAATGATCATATCGCAAATGATCAAACACTGATCATTTCACAGCAACACTCAGTATGCCACGTTACCAAATTGGGTGTATATCGCTGATAAATTTCAATTACATAACCTCTGAGCTCGTACGTCTCAGAGAAGGGTGTTAAGCTAAGAGAATAAATTCTCCGCCACCAACAGAAATGTATTTGAAAGAAATCAGCTTTATATCTCAAATTGTAACGTCAGACACACAATCCATACAAGTCTGTTCCGGGATCGAACAGAACCGAAGGCACTTCTCACGAAGCCCTTGCAAATCCGGATAATTTTCAATCACGTCCGGACTTCCCGTCACTAAGGGTGATAAACCTCTAAACCGGAGATCAGCCGATGTAGAGTAACTCGACAGTAATCCTTCCATTTTCAAAAATATCCGGTCTTCAACACCGGTCTTCGAATGCAATTCATAACGACGTATCACATATTCGGAATGGGTTATACGACCCCATGGTCCTTTCCCGGCTAACCCGAATAGTGAGCGTTTATTTAAAAACAAGTGTGGCATTCAAATTCATCCAATTCACAACAAAACATCCATTCAGGGTAATTATTGATAGTCGGTTATTTAACTATCAATAAAGATGCGCAACATCATCAGATTCCCAATAATTTTCCCAAATTATTTATCTTCAAAAATATCTTTACTAGATATAAAATTTCCACACTTCAAAAATAAATCAACGTTTATTTTTTCTAAACAGTTTCCCTTTCCTTTATAAATTCCATATTGAATTTACATTTTTCGAATATCTACTAATATTCGATTTTCAATCGTTTTCAAATATTCAATTTCGATTTATCTTTAAGAAGATAAAATCTCAAAACGTTTCATTTCATTTTGGAAAACATTCCATACTTATTTAATAATAAGTGTTTCACAAATCTTTTATTTTCAACATTTGAAAATTTTCGATATACTTAAATCAAATTAAGTATATATTTCATTCTTTAAGGAAATCTATTTTCTATAACAACATCAGTTTGAGTCAAAACGAATGTTACGTAAAACATCGTTACGACGACTCAAAATCACTAGTATAGGGATTCGAAATTAAGATAGATATGTAAATCCCAAATACTAGATAAAAACATTTCCTTTCGGAAATCATTTACTATAACAACAGTGCTATAGTCCATCATTTCCTTATTTCTCGAAAACGTCTATTTCAACAATGAACGTTGAAATCTATGCTTTCGATTCATAATACATTTTAAAACATCTTTTAAAACAATTAACTTCATTTCAAATATCACTTTCCCAAAACCATATCCATTTTACTTAAAAATATATTCACTGTCCAAAATCGTGAATATACTTCACTAACCACATTTCAATCTTTTCTACACATTTATTTCAAGAATTATCCACTATCCAAAATCGTGGATAAAATTTCCTTAATAACCTTCTATATTAAATTCATCAAATTTGATTGATTTCCGAATTTATAAAACAACGTTTATAAATTCCATTTTCTATTTTCTATAACAACTCCGGTTTATAAATCTCAATTTATTAACTTCTATAATCCACTTAAAAAAATAAGTGATTTCGGATTTATAAACAATGTTTATAAATCGCATTTGTACTTTATAACGATTTCAACTTTAAAAAGAATCATTTATGAACAAATTCGATCAATATTCCATTTAAAGGCAAAAATCCAATTTATAAGTTAATTTCTTATAAATCTTCTATTCTACAATTTCATTCATTTTAACTTCACAATTTATACATCTATAAATTTCATTCATTTTAACTTTACAATTTATACATCTATAAATTTTCTATCTTCACAATTTATATATCTATAAATTTCATTATCTTCACTTATAAAAACTCGTTTTAAAATTCCAATAATTTTTAATTGATAAATATATCAATTTTTCTGTACATCTTTTAAAATACTTTAAAAATCTCAATTTAACCCATTTTACAATTAAATCAACTTTTATTTCAAAAATCACACTTTGGTTATATTTCACAAAAATCTTAACTTTTTATAACTTTAAAATTTTAAACGTTTATTTATTTAGAATAAATCACTTCAAAAATTTCTTTTAAAATCAACATCGTTATTTTTAAATTTTTCAAAGATGAATCCAATGATGCAACGCACCAATTAGTCAATCACAACATTCAATATCATATATCAATATGATAACAGAATATACATCAATATCTGTAAATAATAATATTGGTGAGGAATCCAGTTGGATCCCTCCAACCTGTTTCCCTGCATCCAAAGACGTTAGCACAATACCAATTCCACTTCGAGGTGGAATATCGCGGTATATGGGTTTTATAAAAATAATCCGCTTACTAACGGCGCAATAGGGTCTCATCCGCTATACGAGATGGGAAATCAATCAATCCAATATATACATATGCCAATATGTATATATTGCTACATATATATAGATATATCCTACTATATCTAATATCACATCCAAACAGTCAATCAATAAATAACTGTAAAAGAAAATCCACTTTCATTTGAGTGAGAAGATCTCACCGTGATTTTAATTCTGATTTCAGCGTTTATTTCGAATAAAATTAAACGGGCGTTTAATTTTACCCGAAATTCAAACTAGCTCCAAACGACTCCAATCCAGCTGCATCGCGTAGTATTCGCAAATACGATTCCAACGCACTTCGTTTTGAAATTTTTCGACCTCGCAGCAAAAAGTTATAGCAGTTTAAAGTTTGTACAATTTAAAACAAAATTCAATTTACAATTTATTTACTTCTAAAACCCTACGTTCAATCACGATCGCACGTTTCACCCTGAAATCCCAGCCGTGCACTGCTTCTTCCCTCCCAGTTCAAACGCACGCGAGATATACCCATCGGCCGCCTTCTTCAATGAATTCTAGAGCGAGCTTTGACGAACAAGTCGCCGATCAGGGAGCACCATCGGGAAGCTTGCATACGCGCGTGCCACCACCCAGCAACCGGTCGAGCTCGGCCCCCAGTTTCCATCGTTTTTCGTGCACGAACCGGCCCTAAACGCGACAAAATTGAAGCCCCTACACTTCACCATTTCAGATCTTAACCGTATAGATTCGAAGCTCATTGCGTGCTCTTCAACTTTGATGTTGAACATTCGTCGAATTGATGAATGGATTAGAAGAATTTAAGGGAGGAAGGAGAGAGTTTTTCTGGCCGTTGGTTTCAATGGAGGCGGCTGCTGTTAACAAACCCTAGGGTTTTTATTTTTCTTTATTTTTGTGAAAAAAATGGGTATTTATAGAGAATAAAACGAACACTATTCATTCCGGTTTTCCGGAATCCGATTTACGCGCGGTAACTGGCGTTTCTGGGGTTTATCCCGCGTTCCGGACACAATGGAACAGGTTTCGAAAGCTAATTCGATCATCTGTGTGAGATATGGCAATAAACGATCAATTTAAATTAAACCGATTTAAATCGATTTCGAGGCGTTTTGATTCGTACCGGACAAACGGTACATTTAAAAATTATGAAATTTGAAACCATGCAATAATTTCACATTACGGATCCGATGAAACTGGTTTCGTTGAAATCCGACACTGTTTGAAAAATGACTATTTTAACTCGTCGAATAAAAATTAAAATAATTTCAATGCGTTTCGATCTGCCACGGTCAAACGACAACTCCGTTTGCTACAAAAATTGAAATTCGATAATAACTAACTATTACGGATCTAATGGAACTAGTTTCGTTCAATTCTGAGACTGTTCGAAAATTGGCTATTTTTCAGTCGATAATTAAATATTAAAATATTCAATTTTCACAGATTAACTTTAAATTCAGTTCTGAAAGTTCTAAAATATTTCTATAACTCCAGTATGATTAAATAAAATTTTACAAATCATTTTCAATCATTTTAAACTCGATTTTTAATTATCTCTGGAATTCCACTATTTAATTTATCGATTTAATTATCAAATAAAACCCAATATTCGAAAAATAAATCATTCGACTTCTAAATTCCATTTATTAATATTTAAAATCAATTAAATATTCGAATTTTAATTATCAAAAATTCTGGGTCGTTACAGATATCCCCTCTCCAAGCGCCTTACCCACAATTTCGAATAAAATGATGAACTCCTCATACTGGGGCATGAGGCCCTGGAAAAAGGAAGAGTGAAGGCCAAACTCTATACCAAAGCTTACAAATAGAAAGTGGAAAAGGACTACAATGCCACGTTAAGGTTGCAATAATTCGTTATAGGAAATTTAATGTTGCGCTAGATTTTTGCAAAAACAAAGAACCCGGCCAATGGAGTATTAGGGACAAATTGGGAAGTGGCACTTTTTATTGGCACCAATCTAGCTAGCGGGGATTACCTCCTTACACATTCGGACAACACTGCATGTCAATAACTGGAACACGGAGTACCTTCAGGCTTATTATATTTAATAAATTTTGTAAGCTGCAGTTATAAGGCATGACGAAGTAGGTATGTCATCTTATAAGGCAATTAATTCTAGGTAATGTTCTAATTTTGTATAGTATAAAATGGAATCTCTTCCTTGTAGTTCTTGTCAGGAAAACCAACTAACAAAAACAACAAAGGCTACATCATGAGAATGCATGAGCCAAATAATTCTCCTTCCATATTGTGAAAAGCCTTTAAGACTACCTCATGAGAATACATGCTCGAAACAATGCTCCCTTCTATCCTCGGGACACCAGCAAACTAATGGCGTGGCTAACCATGAAGTGGTTCTGAATCATGCCTCCATGGTATATTACTGCATGAGGATGCATAAGCCAATCAATGCTCCCTTCCATGCTAAGGACGATAGCATATTGATGGCACAACCACCTATGAAGTGGTCTTGATTCATGCATCCATGTGTACTAGTCAGTGAGGATACATGAGCCAAACAACAATCTCATCTATGCCGAAGGCATTGACGCATAGATGGTTTCCCGTCCATAATGGAGGGATAGGGCACTAGTGCCAAGACGGGCACGATTACCCATGAAGTAATCTAGATTTTGGCATCTGTAGTGCTGTCTACCTCAAACAACCAGAAATGCCCTACTATATCTGGTTCCTATAAATGGATCTTCTACATTGCTAAGCACCCGACCCATGGAAGGTCCATTTTTAAATTTGACTAATAATCCAATAACCGATTATATATCTCACAACACATATATAAAATATAATGTAACATATATATAAAATAGGCGAGATAGTGGTATAATCAAGATAAAGTACTCATAAATAAAATCCAAAATACCAGAGTACAGAATCTCCCATACGACCATATGAAATAAATTAGTAGATACCTATTAGGTACATAAATGACTACAAATAAATAAGACGTTTCAAATAACATAAATAAGTGTTGAATACTCAAAGCACCGCACAGTAGAATAGATGTATGTTATAGCTCCCCTAATATGTAAGCCTCTTTCTCGTCTCCGCTGGTCAGCTACCATGCAAACTCACAACAACCAGTCTCTCAATCTACTCATTTAAGAGTACTTGAGAATAGAAGAAACAATGCAAATAACCTCAAGTCGGACAACGGTCCGGTGTGAATGACTCATATACCCAAAATAATATATAAATTGATATGTGTGTGTATGTCCATATATATATAAACAAATTAGTATAAGAATCCATACTCGTCCTTGTAAGAATGGCCATGAGACATGCCTACTACACTATGCTCATACCACTGTCTTATCAAAAATAACATCCACATATTGTTTTCAATAGCTCATTGTCATTAGAAAATTATGCACAAAGAAAGACCCACCTATGACCTTATCACTTACGCTCTCATGATAAGCTTCCCCAACTCCAGTAATGGTCTCCTTGTAACACTCTTCATGGCCCCAGTCACTAAAGCTCCCTGGCACGCACGTCTCGATTTCAAAACATTCTTGATTTGCATCACAATTTCTTATTCAATTCCATTCCAACTCCAATTTTCCTCTAATAGCTACTATTTACTTATATCAACTTATCCCAACCTTAATTTTCCCAAGAGATGCTCATTTTATCCCTTGAATGTCATTCGCCATTTCGCCGACCTAAAAACAAAATTTCTTCAAATTTCTTAAATTTTTATATAAATCTAGTCCTTGAAATTTCAAGCTCAATGGTTCAAGTCTTGTCAAAATTTGAACTTCAGACAAAAGAGATATGTCTCATGGAAGTTCTACTCGGCATTTAAAATGGCCCAGTGTTTTCTTTGGGATTTCTAAAGGTTCTCCTAAAGTTTTCATGTTTTCTGCCCTAAGTCATGGCTCGGGAGGAAATTGGTTCGGTGCTTGAAGGAATTCGGTATAGTACTTGAAGAATTCGGTTCGGTACTTAGGGCACTGGACCATTTTCACGTTAGGACTTTTCTTTATTTTTTTATTTTTGCTTTTGAGACTGTAGGCTTGCCTCGAGTTTTTTTGGGTCTAGCCTGGAGTTAATCTCATGTAAGCCTCGAGTAACGGGTCTGGGTCCAAGTTTTCATATTTTCACTAAAAATTTACTTGTTGACTTCTTTTGGTCATGTAAATATTATTTCAACGATCCTCCAATACATAAGATGTATAAAGAATGTGGGAATTGCACAACCAAGGCGGCCTCATCATAGCAAATATTGGCCCTTAATTGCCTGTTGATAACCACTCAATAAGCAGACTAATAACATGATGCTTGACATCCAACAAAGGATGCCTCACCACAAACTCATGTCTGCACATACATGCTAACATGGGATAAATTATCTTAGCAAAAAAGATGTTTGTTCTTTTTTTTGGTTCTCTGTACTCTTTTTACTTATTTGCTATATTTTTCATAAGTGTCTAAGTCTATGTGTTTGCTTAATAAAGTCGAGGGCCACCTGAGCCGCTCGACACAAAAACAAAAATAAGTCTAATGGTAAGCAAATAACTAAAACTAAAAAACAACTGCAGTGTAACGACCTATATTTTACGTATTGGAGAATCGTAAAATATTATTTTTAAATTCATATGGGGTCATATAACTCTATAATTTTGGAAAATTCCTATAGGTGACATTTCTTATATTTAGAATTTTGCCAAAAAAATTTATCCCTAAAAACTTGAAACGACTATAACTTTTGATAGAAGTCAAATTAGCATCCAAGACCATTCCATTAGAAACATATGATGATTTTCCTTCCCGTAAAGTGGTCATAATAGCAATTTGAACTTTATAGCTAGGAGATGCGGCTATTTAAAGATTATCAATTTTTGGAGCAATTTAGCGGGTAATTAGTGAGTTTGGGGTACATTTTCGGTTTGGAGACTATATTAGGCGGAACCATCATGCCCAAATCACTTTTACCACTTCTCAAATAGAACTAAGCTCTCATTAATTCATTCTTCACTCAAAACCTTCTCTTTTCTCCTCTAAATGAAGTCTAAATCGTAGAGTAGGGGTAGATTAATTCATTAGAGATCTTCACATCAACATTTTTGGAAAGGGAAAATTTTCATCTTTTTTGTTCACTTTTGGATTTACCTCGATTTGCATGCTAAACTTGGATTTTGATGGTTTTTGTGAGTGATTTATCATCTCTCACCTTATTATGTATGTATCTATAGATTTTGGCACGTTTTAAACTCATTTTAAAGTCCAATTAATGTTTTGGGATTGTTTTCTAAGTCAAGCCTGAAGTAGAATGAATTTTGAAATGTTTAAAGTGCTCTAATCATGTTATTTCAAATTATAGTTGCCTTTGTGTGTGTTAGGCCATAATATGGATGTATTTCATGATCGAATTTCTATGTATTAATGTGTGTTTGGATGTTGATTATGTGTGTGTGTTGTGTTTGTTTGTATGCTTGAATGGTTGAAAATGCTTGTCGAGCAAATTAGAGGTAGGAACCTTAAGATCTGAACTTCGATGGATTGGCTCATGGTTGTTAGGAGTCGTATCATTGCATATAGAATGCACAAGGGTCGAAAGGAGCATGCCAGTAGAATCGATGTGAAATTTGGACTCGCATACACAAAATGAAAGTGGTTCGGTGGTGGCTCGGCACGGCTCGGCTCGGTGGTGGACTTGGTAGTGCATTAGTCAGTTCTTAACGATGAAATCGGTTCGGGTCTTGAGTTGCTTCATGGTTGGCTCGGGATCTTTGGGGGGATTTCTTTGGTTCAGTCATAGTTGGACCGGAATAGAGCATGGAGTTGAGAAAATTTTGTCATGGCATGGCGATTTCTTTAGGGCATATTCCGAAGTTCTTAAGGGCAGTGTGAAGTGACAACTACAAATGACTCGGGATGGCCTTGGATTATGTACGACAGTAGAGGAAGCGATGGGGTAAGGCTTTGATGTGATGACTTCGGGACGTTGGAATGGTGGCTCTGAAACTTACGAGGGTGTCTAAAGGCATTCTAAAGATGATGACTTAACGATGGAAGTTATGGTGGTGATCCACAAAGGTAAGTTCAATGATGGGGGCTCGCGGGTAGAATTTACGATCGTGTTCTACTATAGAGATACCCATGATGTAATAACAATTGAGTTCCATTATGGAGATGCGTGCAATGGGATCATTGATAACTTAGAGGTTTCTAGTGTGCTCGTAAAGAAGGAGTATGCGGGGACACCTACTTAGATTTGTAATTGTGTCCAGATCTTGCAATGGTAGATTACCCTGGGCTTTGCTATTGTGGGCCTGGTTCCTAGCCTTTTGGAGTGGCATGGATTCGAGCACCAATAAAGCCAGGATTTTAATTGGGTCTCTGGTTTGCTATTGAGCTACACTAGCTATCATGTATCTAACACACATGAGTTATAGTGAGGACTGTTTGATGGATGTTGTGTTTGCCATGGTTGTTTATCACTCTAATGTCAGATGACGTAGGTATTTTTGATTGTATACCTAGACACTAGACATTGTACTTCGATTGTAATACACTTATACAGTTGTAATAGTAGGTTAGCATATATCGACTGTTATGTGCTAACTCTTTGGATGCAAGGATATGTCAGGTATGGTTGTTCATACCCTATGCCTATATTTACTATATACGATTTTTATAGTATTTTTGAGATGATGTATCGCTCACGCCAGATTGTTGTCTGACCCGAGGTTTTATGCTTTGCTTCTTATTATCTCGGGTACTCTTAAATGAGTAGATTAGGGATAATAGGTCGGGATAGCGTATGGAGCTGTATGTAGTACGAGTAAGTGGCTACGCTTTCGTATACCTATATTTTGGAGCTTACCATAGCTTATATTCTATTGTACAGTACTATGGAGCTATGTCAGTACCTGTGTTTTAAGAGGCATTTGGAGATTTGGATGATAAACTCTTTATTTCAGTTTTTATATAATATGTAAACCTGATACACTCTTTTGTTCTTATTGTGGTTCATTTGATATATTATTGTCTTGTCTATTTTACATCTATGTTATTATATCATATGTTGTCTGCGTACTGTAAGATGTTCTACATGTTCTGTATTTGTATTTTTCTTTGTTTTTCACCCTTGACTAGCGCCTTATATTGGCTGGGTACCTTTACAGCGCACTCTACAGGTATATCGAGTACCAGAGGTGTAGGATGGTCGTCACATTTGGTATCAGAGCTTAGGTTGCACAGATGACCTAAGTTGATACTGAAATCTATTAGAGATAAGGAAGGAGTTATCACCTTAGAATGGATCGAGCAATATATGAGAAAGCATACTTGTTATATTTTGGTTTTCAAAACTATATAGTAGTATATAAGTTGCATTGTATTCACGGACACCACTTATTCCTTTTAGAGAGACCGATCATTCTTATTACATCTTGTAAGAATGAGATAGCTAATGAGGAATGCAGCTAGGAACTCCATTTCTAGAGTTGAGGAGGGGGCAGGATTAGGGTCTGCCAACCCCGACTTGTATAACATGTTCACTGAGATGGTGTGAAACATGGTTCAGAATGCCCAAGTTTCTCCTGTTGTGACTGTTGGTGGTGGTGCTCTAATGCAAGCTCTGAGGGCAGACTTTGCCAAACCGATCAAGGATTACTCTGCTCTGGGTGACAAACTATTTTTTGGAACGAAATCAGCCATCGAAATGTAGGATTAATTAGACAGCTGTGAACACATCTTTAAGGATATGGAGTTAGAGGATGAGATGAAGAGGAAGCTATCCTCTAGATAGCTTCAGAGGAGAGCTATGGGATGATGGAATGCCATCAAGGTTACTAATCTTGAGGAAAGATTACTTGGTAGCAGTTTACGGTGAGGCTTGAAGAGAAATATATACTGACCACTCAGAAGTCAGTGCTCTTTTGGAAGTTTGATGACTTGAGATAGGGGATATGTCGGTGTCAGAGTACTGGCCGAATTTGATATGCTGTCGAAGTATGGTCTATTTTTATCCATATTCCGCTCAAGAAGAACGAGAAATTTATCATTGGCTTGGATGATTATCTTGGAGAGAAGTTAGTAGGACATATCGATGAGCCTTTCGAGAGGCTGATAGTGAAGGCTCTTCGACATGAGAGTTTGTATCCTAAGCCTAAGTCGGTTGTTGCTTCCAAGGGTAAGCCAAAGCCGCAATTTGGAGGGGGAGGCAAGAGGAAGTGGGACAACAACAAGAAAAGGAAGCAGTTTCATAAGGGTGGTCAGAAGAAGGGCAAGTGGGAGTCTACTTGCTATAATTATGGAGAGAAGGGCCATCTTTTTGGAGACTGCAAGGCGAAAGGCAAAAGGTGCTACAACTGCAACAAACCGGGCATATCAAGAAGGATTGTTTAAAACTGCCCAGGAATAACCAGGTTGTGTCTGCTTACGCCTTGAACATTGTTCCAGTTTCTTTGAGTGCTCCATCAGGGAAGGAGAAAGGGAAGAGCATCATTATACAGGGTATGCTTTTTTGTTTCTGATACACATGTACGTGTTTTATTCAATACTAAAGCTTCACATTCCTTCGTATCTAGTGATTTGGTAGATAGATTGAGATTCAAACCCAAGATAGTTGACCGAACTTTGATTTTCATAAACCTGTTGGAGGATCGACTAGCATTTGCATGAGTTTCTTGAGACTTAGACTTATTGAGTCATGGATGTTTGTTTGCTTGTGATTGCTTTGATTTGGGTTTTTCTGGGTTCGGTAATATTTAGGGATGGACTGTCTGTAGAAGTACGGAGTAGCGATGGATTGTGAGAAATTGTTGGTGACGATAGGGATAGATGATGGGCATAGGTTGGAAATAGGCTGCCTACCTAACGATGAGATGATGGTTAGTTTTATGTACTCGCTTGAGATCCCACATGACGATTTTTCATCTGTGCCTATAGCAAGGAAATATCCGGACACATTCGAGGAGGAGACCGAATTACCACCATACATGGAGATAGAGTTCCGAATAGATTTAGTAAAGGATACCAGACCGATTGTGATGCCATTAAGGCATATGGCACTAAAAGAACAAAAGGAACTAGAGGTGCAAGTGAATGACCTATTGCGATGAGGGTTCATTCGATGGAGTATATCTAAGTGGGGATCACCTATAGTGTCTGCCACTAAGGGGGTGGCTCTTTGCAATTATGTGTAGATTACCGTGAACTAAATAATGTGACGAAGAAGAACAAGTATCCACTCTTACATATTGATGACTTATTCGATTGGCTCTATAGTGCAAAGGTGTTCATTCAGTTGGACCTCGCGATAGGGTTTCATCAACTGAGAGTGGCAAAGGAGAGTGTGCCAATCACAATGTTCCGTACATCATCTGGATTTTATGAATGGTTGGTTATGCCATTCAGGCTAACCATCACATCGGCATACTTCGTTGATCTTATGTACCATTTTTTCTGGGATTAACTAAATAAGTTTGTACTTATGCTCATGGATGATATCCTTGTTTATTCGAGGACGAAGGAAGAACACAGGGAGTATTTGCAGATTGTGCTAAAGGTGTTGAGAAAGCACCAATTGAAGGCAAAATTTTCTAAGTGTCACTTCTGGAGGAGGGAAGTGCGAAATTTGGGTCACATTATTTCAGAGTAAGGTATAGATCCTATGGAGGTGGCAGTAGTACAGGACTGGGATCGACCTAAGACCGCTACAGATGTAAAAAATTTCCTTGGCTTAGTAGGATACTATAGATGTTTTATCAAGGACTTCTCTAAGATAGCAGCGCCAACAGCCAACATGATGAAGAAGAATTAGACTTTTATTTGGGATGTGAGGTGCGAGCACACGTTCGTGAGTCTGAAGGTGAGATTGACGAGCACATCGGTGTTAGTCATACCGATTGGGAATGAGCAGCTAACAGTATACACATATGCCTATAGTATTAGACTGGGTGCGGTGTCAATAAAGAGGAGAAAGGCTGTCACATATGCTAGTCGATAGCTGAAACTGCACAAGAGAAAGTATCCGACTCATGGTTTGGAGTTGGCAGTGATAGTGTTCACTTTAAGGATCTAGAGGCAATATTTTCTTGGGGGAGAGATTCAAGTTGTATACAGACCACAAGTAATTGAAGTATCCATTCTCCTAAAAGGATCTCAACCTTCGTCAATAGCGATGGTTAGTGTTCCTAGCCTCCTATGACTTTGACATTTCATGTACGTCTGATAAGGGAAATGTGTCGTTAATGCATTGAGTAGGAGACATGCTAGCTTAGGAGCGATGTTACTAGAGTGGAAGTGGTTAGAGTCTATCATTGGCTATTATTTTAGACCTCGTTGTGAGAAAGAACCGGAAGTGTTGGATAGCCTGACGATCAGACCTACCCTAATTGAGTGGATCGGTACTAGTCAAAGGAGAGACGTTAGACTGGCGGAGATCATGGAAGAGGTAGGGGAAGGGGTAGAATCCGAGGATATGAAGCAGTACAAGCTCGATCGTGATGGTTGGCTCTGTGAGGATATTAGATTGATTGTTTCTGATGACGATGGGTTGAGGGATGAGGTGCTACGAGATTGCCATCATTTGAGATTAACTATACATCCTGGTAGCAATAAAATGTACCATAATAGGAGTAAGACATTTTATTGGGAAGGGACGATGAAGGACGTTGGAGCATTCATCTCGAAGTGCAAGAACTGTCGATTGGTAAAGGCAGAGCAGAAGAAGTTGGGCGGTTTTTTGCATTCGCTCGAGGTTCATGAGTGAAAATGGGAACACATTTCGATCGACTTCATCGATGGATTGCTGAGGACCAAAGGAGGGTACAATAGCATTTGGGTCATAGTCAATAGATTGACGAAGAGTGCTCGATTCATACCCATCAAATCTAGTAGAAACAACATCCAAATTGGTCGAGTTGTATGAGAAATGGGTTATGCGGTTCCATGGTGTATCGAAGGACATTGTGAGCGACCGAGACCCTTTGTTCATTAGCAGGATTTGGAAGAGCTTACAAGAGGCATTGGCGACAGAGCTGCATCTTAGTGTAGCTTATCACCCATAAACTGATGAGATGACCGATAGGGTGAATCGTATTCTGAAGGATCTCTTACGAGCTTGCATTCTCGATTTTGATAGCTCGTGGGATGATCATTTGCATTTAGTAGATTTTTCATACAATAACAATTATTAGTCCAGCATCGGTATGGCACCATTTGAGGCATTATAGGGCCGACCGTGCAACGCTCCTTTATGTCGGTGGAAAGCGGGCGAGAAACTGATACTTGCACCATATATGATTAGAGAGATTTCGAAGAAGATCAAGATCATTCGGTAACGAATGAAAGCTGCCCAACATAGATAGAGAAGCTATGCTAATAGGAGAAGATGTGATTTGGAGTTCTACGTCGACGATATGGTATTTATCAAGATCTCATCATTGAATGTTGTTCGATTCGGTACTAAGGGGAAGTTGGCGCCAAGATTCGTTAGTCCTTTTCCAATACTTAAGAGGATTAGGAATCTTATATATATAGTCGACTTACCTCATAAGATGGCGGGCATGCACAATGTGTTCCATATATCTAACTTGCGGAAGTTTGTGCACGACTTAGTCGTAATAGTTAAACAGATCATCTTGATGATATCGAGTGTGATGATCCTGAACTCGGCCTTCGAAAATCGGCACCCGTACTTCACTTGTACTCGAAATGCCGCAGATTCAAACGCCGAATCTGGCTCACCGGAGCTTATAACACAGTAAGTATAACAACACAGCGGAATAAAGAAATGGATAATATCATATACAAATCCAATGAATACAATATCCAGAATGATATACAACAATGATATCAATATGATACAACAATATCAGAGACAAATAATAATGTCACAGCGGAACAACAGAAGTGATACTCCAAATGATCTGAAAAAGAGAATGAGTCCAACAACTCCAATATCAAGCTCGAACCACCATCACATGCGCAAAGAGAAGAAAAGTCAGTCGTCTCTGTGAACTCCAAAAACTGAACTAGCTCTCGATAATCTACTAAACCTGACTATCTGAAAAACCCAACTCTAGACTGCCCGTATGGAAAATTGTGGGCACCCAGAGTTTAGGAAGGGAACAATAAACTCCGAGTCAGTCATGGGACTAGTGTGAGTAACAAAAACAGTTTATCTTTAAAACAAACAACAAAAGAATTCTAAACATTGAAATCCGCAATGCTTTTTGGAAAATGAAACTACCATAAGGCCTCCCGCCACACATACAATGCAAACGCAGAATTGGAGGAGATTTCTCCTTATGATAGTCAAAAATGCTTACTACGCAAAATCATTCGATATTATTACTATTAGTGCATAGTGTAGAAAACCATTTCGAAAGTATAATATTAATCTTAGCCAGCATAGACATTCTGAACTATGCCTACTATAGCTACCATCTAAACAGTGGTGACCACCATAAGTAAATGGCAGGTTCTACAACTAAAACCGTACTGGGTTTGTATTGTTTGATTGGATTACCAACAAATGGTCAGGCTAAGGAACTTCCTACTGCCACATGGGTACGCCTCTGGAGGGACGTCCCGAGAACCTACCCGGATCTCTGCCAACACAAGGCCGGGTTACCTCTGTAACTAGGTAACTACTACTCGAGTATGCCACCCCAGTCCTTTGGGACCTTTATCCAAGGTACCTCGATCACAAAGCAACAACCACGCAGTAAATGAGATTGATGCAACCACACAGGTAAAACATCTGGGCTCCATACCATGATACCACCTTTTTCCAAAAGGAAATGACATACCCTAAAGGGTGCGACCCTCATAACCTTGCTGCATCTTTCCTGTTTCGACCATTTCCGGGTTGTGAGGTCCGATGAGGTCTCGTCCACAAAGCTACGCTTTTTACAAAAGCCATGCTTTGATCAACAAATGATCAGCAACACACAACAACAGTTAGCATGCCACACTACCAAATTGGGAGTATATCACTGATAACCTTCAACTACATAACCTCTGAGCTCGTACGTCTTAGAGAAGGGTGTTACGCTAAGAGAATAAATTCTCCGCCACCAAACAGAAATGTATTTGAAAGAAATCAGCTTTATATCTCAAAGTGTAGTGTCAGACATACAACCATACAAGTCTATTCTGGGTTCGAACAGAACCGAAGGCACTTCCGAAGAAGCCCTTGCAAATCCGGATAATTTCTAATCATGTCCGGACTTCCCATCACAAAGGCGCTAAAATCTCTATACCGGGGATCAGCCGATGCAGAGACAATCGATGGTAATCCTTTCGTTTTCGAAAGTATCCGGTCTTCACCACCGGTCTTCAAATGTTATCCATATACGTCGTATCATTATTCGGAATGGGTTATATGACACAAAGTCCTCTCCCGGCTAAACCGAATAATGAGCACAATATTTTAAAAACATATGGATATTGGGACTTCAGTTAAGTCACAACTTATTACCCAAAACTTTTCTTCAAATGGTTTAAACACATTGCCATTTTTAATCTTTTTAACAAAAAGATTCATCTCACAAAGTTCACCCAGTTTCGCAAAGATCTATTCATAGATTTTCAAATCGATTCCCATTTCAATTAGACTAACTCATTAAATCTTTAAATCAAAGATTTAATTGATAGCTTTCAAAACAATTCCATTTCGACCTTTTATACAAAAGGTACACCTTTCCAATTTCAAAACAAAGTTCAACAATCTTTCACAAAGATTTATTCATAACTCGGAAACCCATTTTCATTTCAAACTTGAAATTCCTTTGACACAAATTGGAAATTCATTTCTTATATGAAAGTTTTTATCATTTGAAAACAAATAGTTTTCATTTCGGAAAATCTGATTCATTTATACGAGTTAAAGTCCTTGGGATAAATTCAAATTCTCAAAACCATACTTTTAAAATGGTTTAAATTCGTATAAACACATTTATAACATCTTTAACCATAATTTCCAAACATGGAATTCAATCCCAAATTTTGAATTCAAATTCAAATTAAATTATTTAAATTGGAAAACTTCACTAAGTTATTCAAAATAACTTTTCTCTTTAAAAACTCCTTTTCAAAAGCTTTAACATTTAACCCAAATCCATTTCCAAAATCAATTGAAATTAAAATTTCAATTTTCAAAAATATTAAATTTAAATCATCTGTGACTTAACCGATTTCCTTGTGAAATCCATATTTGTGTGTGTAAAAGTGTGGTCCAGGGGTTTTACACAGTAATGCAACATCAATAAATCATCACAGATTCAATCATATCAATATCGATAAGCGGTATAATCCATAATGCTTATCTTCATTCACAGATAAATAATATACATCTATCACAGATAAAATAAATTACATTCATCACAGCTTGAATTAAAACAACTCATATCACACAGCATCACATAGTAGGGATATCAAACAATTCACAGCATTCAATGGAATACAGTCATCCATAAGTAATGATTTATTAATCATCATTCTCTAATTAATTTAAAATAAATTAAATTAATTACTTTCATCATTTTAAATCTTGCTTACTTAACCATTAATTAATTACAAATTAATTAATCACTCTCTAAGTACTAATTAATCACCCTTGATTAATTATACTCTAATTACATTAAGTAATTATCCTTAATTAATCACATCAATTAATTACTTCATAATCACTTATCATTGATTAATTAATCTTAATTAATCAACCCCTAATTACATCATTAATTATATTAATTAACGATCTCTAATTACTTCTTTAATTAATTACTCTATTTACATTAATTACATTAAGTAATTAATCTTTAATTAATCTTAACAAACCTCATTTATTAATTAATCCATCCTTTACAATTTCTTTCATTTAAACTTTTTTAAACATTTGAATTTATAAACTTTATTTTATTCAAAATCTTGAATTCAAATTTAGATTTAAATTCAGATTTTAAAACTTTGATTTAATCTCTATTTAAATCATTCCTTCATGATTTCAAATTCCATTTTTAATTCAAATGGTTTAAAATATACTTTCAAATTGCTTAACCATTTTTTATTAGACAATTTAAATTTAAGACTTGATTTATTTCCAAAGTAAGTTTCAAAACTAGCTTGAATTTATATTTATACTTGAATTTAAACTCAGTTTAAACCTTCATTTATAAATTCAAATCTCAGTTTTAAATTTAAAAAAAACAAAACAGGTTTGAAAAATCTGAAGTAAAGCTATACACGAGCCAACCCTATTCCTGCTCCGAGTACTATACCCTAAAGCTTCGAGTAAACACTCGAGAAAATCTCACGAGAACAACTCCTGCTTCATCCCCACTTCCCAAGTTCCACGCTACTGATACATCTACATCCGCTGTGCACGTGCACCAACGGAACGACCACCTCTGGCCGAAGCTCCAGCCATCCCCAAGTCGTCGATTGTTTGACCACACCTTCCGACCACCCAGAAACGTGAACCGACGCCAGTTTCAAAATCGAGCTTCATGACCCAAACTTCATCAAGAGTAGATCACCAGAAAACGCCTCGTCCTCCAATTTTTAGCAATCAGAGGCTACGAAAATTCAATAGAAGCTTCGCCAATGTTTGATGCCTCGATTGGCACGGGTGCCATAGCTTCCGATCACCCAATGGCCACGCGGCAGCTCCGATTCCAACCATGAGTAAATATGGGTTTCAAACCCTAAATCGATCTCACCCCTACACTATGATGGTTTTTAAATTCGATTTACATTTTTCTGAGGATCTCAAACCCTCAAGCTAGCCACGACTTCGATCTCGAGATCCACCAACACTCAGAGCATCAGAAATTTACAAAACTATGAAATTTGTATAAACCCAAACTGCTTTCAAATCTTTGATCTAAAAATTAAGATTTTTGCTTTAAAAATCGTATTTTCGTATAAGAATTCAATTTATAACCCTGAATTCAAGAATTAAGAAACTCTAATTTTAACAAATTTAAAGTGATACTGAGTTTCTTGAGTTCCCGAGCCAGTGCTAACTTGTTTTGGCTGAAATAAAATTTTAAACTCTAGTATATGCTATAACAAACAATTCTTGTTTTGACACTAACCCCAATCATCAAGTAGATCAGGTGGGAAATTTTTTTGAATCAAAGCCTGGCATCTAAAATTTTCAGAGCAGAGGATATATATATATATATATAAGCAAATACACATACTTCCAGTTTTTCTCAAATATATTCAGAGTATCCCTATATATAATTATACTTCTTCACAAATATATATATATATACATGTCAATTTCAAGCTTTTAATTTTTTTTTAAAACATAGGTTACTCACAGTGTTTCCAGAAGAAGAAGAACAGAGTTTGAAATGTTGAATCTGCTAGCTGAAACCATTCCTTTGATCTCTACCTTGATTAATTTGTGTTGTTATTTTGATTGAATTTTCTCTTTTTTTTTTGAACTGAAGCTCATTTCAGATTTTCTCAGTTTTAAAATGATCGAACTGAAATGAGAAGATGATGTATATAAAATGAAGTTACAGGGTAATATTTTGTACAGGTGATATATTTTTATTTGTTTGTACAACTTAGATTTTTTTTCTTTGGTGGCTGAGCATTAATTGCCTTGTACCAATTTACTTATTTTTTTTATATTTCATTTGTATATGTATGAAGATATTTTTGAGTGTCTTCCTTTGCAAGCTATTCACATACATTTGTTTACTTTCTTGAATGTATTTTATTTCCCTTTTCTTTTGTTTTTGTAATATTGCTTTATAATATAAATAAATTTCTATATTTAATATGTTGTTTAAATTTAGCTAATGTTTACTTTATATTTTATAATTTCACTTATATATATAATTTTATTTTCGCAATTTCTAAATTCAAAATGATTTAATATATTTTCATTTGGATTCGGGGAAACTCAAATCAATTTATCAATGAATTTCACAATTTTTTATTCAAAAATTAAATTAATCATCAATTTAAATATATATAAAATCCGGGGTCGTTACATCAAGATTGAATTTGAAGTATCGAGACCTCGTAGGTTTATTTGTATTGTCAGATGTGGTACGAAGCAGCTTAGAAGGAATATACTAGAGCTGGTGAAGGTTCAGTGGAGTGAGAGCAAAGGCGATTGTACTTGGGAGACCGAGGAGAGCAAGAGGACCGCTTATCTAGAGCTCTTTACTTGGTAAGACTTATGTTCTTCGCATTTACTTTCACATTCGATATCATATTGGGTAGTTTAGTATCTTGCATGCTAAGGTAAGCGTAGATATCACTTTTGCTTTTGTGTTCATGTTTAATGTTTGATATGGTTGCTTGTGGATGTCAGACATGGGAGGTAGCTATGTTTGATTTTACTTTGGTTGTGTTGGGGATTTCGAGGGCGAAATTCCTAAAGAGCAAAAGTATAACGACCTGTATTTTACGTATCAAAGGATCGTAAAATATTACTTTTAAATCACATGAGGTCGTATGACTAAAATTTTGAAAAATGCTTATTAGTGATATTTTCTATATTCAAAATTTTTCTAGACAATTTCATCATTGAAAATTTATGACGAATATAACTTTAATAGAAGCTAAATTAGCATCCGAGACCACTTTCATTGGAAAGATATGATGGTTTAGCTTTCCGTAGAGTTGCCATAATAGCGATTGGACTTTCTGGCTAGGAAATATGACTATTTGAAGATTGGAAGTTTTTGGAGCAGTGTGTTATCAGTGAGTTTGGGGGCAAGCCCATGGTTTCGAGACTATATTAGGCTAAACCATCATCCCCAAATCACTTTTATCGCTTCTCAAATAGATCTATGCTCCCATTAGCCCATTCTTCACTCAAAACCTTCTCAATTCTCCTCCAAATCAAGTTTAAATCATATATTATGGGTAGACTATCAAGGGGTTTCATTACAGCTCTTCAAATCAACATTTTTGGGAAGGGAAAATTTCATCTTTGTCCTTCACTTTCAGATTTACCTCAATTTGCGTGCTAAACTTGGATTTTGGAGGTTTTGGTGAGTGATTTATCATCTCTCACCTTATTATGTATATGTATGTATGTGTGTATCTATAGGTTTTGCATGTTATAAACTCATTTTAAAGTCAAATTAATCTTTTGGAACTATTTTCTAAGTCAAACCTAAAGTAGAATGAATTTTGATCTGTTTAAAGTGCTCTAGTCATATTATTTCAAAATACAGTTGCCTTTATGTGCATTAGGCCATATTATGGATGTATTACATGATTGAATTGCTATGGTTTGATGTATGTTTGGATTTTCGGATGTTGATTGTGTATGTGTGTATGCTTGAACGTTGAAAATGCTCATCGGTGCAAATTAGAAGCAAGAACCATAAGATCCAAACTTTGACAGATAGGCTCAAGGGTGTAAGGAGTCGTATCGTTGCATATGGAATGCATAAGGGTCGAAGTGTTAATACTTTAGATATTGATTTGATGACAACAACCATATAAATATAGATACTAATGTTTTGCCAAGTTGTATAATATATATTGTAGAATAGTACACAGGTACAAAATAATTAAAGTTGAAGACTAATAAGTATGAAGACCAAAGATCAAGAGTCAGAGATAATCAAGACTCATGAGTTTAAAGATAAATATTTGAAGAGCTAAAAGCTATAGTGTATGGTTATGAGTCATTAGAATAAATTGTTCAATTCTCTTGTAGCAGATTCTAATATTTATCACAAATTTCTGATCATTGATATTTTATCAAAACAAATTATTTAAAATTCAAAATATATTGTTACAAATGTTTTATAATTTTTTTATGTGTTCAAGTATTTAAAACCTATGTTTAAATTATTTACAACAATATAGAAATTTACAAATAATTTAAAAGAAAAATGTTTTCAAAATTTACAAGTGTATGTCGACATACCCTACCTATGCATGTTGACATGTAGACTGTTGAAGAGGTGTCATTTGGATTTTGAATAATTGTGATTTTTACCCGCATCTCTTCATGAATAGATACATCCCTTCATACACTATATAAAGGGATTAGAAAATGAATTTTTACAACTACATTATCTACTTTCTTCTTACTCCTTATTCTTAACATATATTCTAAAAATCCACTATATATATTCTCCGATTTCATTCAAATTCAATTTCTACTTTACTACACTCATTCTTTACAAACTACTTACTGGTTTGGAAGTCTTCTCTCATTGATTCAAAGATCAAGCCGCTATCAGAAGGGTTATAATATATGTATCCCAAGTACAACTATTTGTATTTGGAAATCAAAAACTCTACTCTTATTTGTTTGGGTATGCTTATTGCTCGCTCAAATCGAGTGGGTGTCCTTAGTAGCCCGTCTAAATCTAGTGGGTGATCTTATTGCCTAGAAAATATGGAGAGTTTGCCACGGACTTGTGAAACAGCAGGGTGTATCTTGTAGCCTTGAAATTGAAGCTATATACTGGTTTGCTTACTACCTGGTTGAAGTAGGCGATTGAAAAGAAAGCTATACAGTATTGTACAGGAATGAATCTAGGATTGGTTAATCTGAACTGGTATAGAATTCCTAGTGTCATCTCTCTTACTTTACTTTTTATAGCTTTTTTTTATCTGTACTTGCATCTGTGACTACTTAATTAGTATAGATCTGTGTTGGTAATTTGTGATTTGATTTAAATATTGAAACTAAGTTAGAATGATACATAAAAGTTATAAAACATTATTCATCCCCCTCTAGTGTTAAAATAGCCTTAATGTTCATTACACCGTAACCCACATTTTGTATCATAGCATTAAATTTTCAAATTTTTGTACTTTGATTTTTGAAAAGTATAAATGGCTAATAACACTGGTATTTCACTTTTTAACATTTTTTTTGAAGGACAATCAGCAGTTAGACCCCTACTATTTAATGGTAGTAAGTATACTTGTCGGTCATGTAGAATGTAGATTTATTTACAGTCTAATGGTTTAGATATTTGGACTGTTACGCAAAGTGAGTACATTGAACCCCGAACTGAATACTCAACATAGATACCGGACCAAAAGACACAAGCACTTAATAATTCTTAGGCCATGAATATTTTATTTTATTCATTAGAAAAAATGAATTTAATATAGTCTCTATTTTTAAATCTGCATTCGAAATCAGGAGAACACTGCAAATTACACATGAAGTCACTAGTAAAGTGAAACAGACAAAAATTTTCATGCTAACCGATCAGTTTTAGTTGTTTAAAATGAAATAAAATAAGTTTATTTCTGATATGTATTCTGGATTCTAGGATATAGTTCATTCTTTAGTATCATTAGGTAAAAATTTCTCTAAAGAGGACCAAGTTAGAAAAGTCCTTAATTCCCGCTCTTCAGAGTGGGACCAAAAGGCATTAGCAGTAGAAGAGGCTAATGACACTAGTACTTTAAAAATTGAAGAATTAATAGGAAATCTAATGTCTTATGAAGCACATTTGCAGGGTAGAAGAAAAAATAAAACAACAGAAAAGAAATCAGTTGAGGACGATAATGATGAGGAGATTGCTTTTATGACTCGAAATTTCAGAAAATTCATGAAGTACGGAAAGATGAATAACTTTCGTAGACTTGAAAATAAAAACTCTGGAAACAGGATTGTAATTAAATGTTACAACTGTGATGAACCCGGTCATCTGCAAAGAGAATGTCCATATCAAAAGAAACCATGTCATTAATTCATCCAAAAAGAGATAAAGGGCTTACACTACAACTTTAGATGATTTTGTTACTGCGTCAAGTGACAATGAACCAAATACAGAAAATGTCAATAAGTGTTGCACAACAATAGAAGATTAACTAGATCAGAACAAAGGACAACATTAAAAGTGATATTGTGTACATTTAATTTCATTTGAATTTTTGAATTTAGGAATAAATGTAGATTAATAATAATAATTAGTATATAAAAGTATATATTTATATATAGGAAACTTTTTTCCTTAGTTTAATTTTGAAATTTTCAACCTATATGTTGACATAGTCCACATATTTATGTTGGCATATCTATTAGAAAATTAGAGAATCTTTTCAAATTCAAACTTTTGAATTTTCTTCTCTTTTCATTAATTTCAAAAACTAAAAGGCTTCTTTTCAACTGAAAAATGTCAGTTCACTCTCTATTAATTGACCCATTTCTATCCGTTCATTCACTTGCACTTTATTTCAAAATTCATAATCATTCTTCGCTCTTCTGCCTTCAAAACTACACAACAATGTCTTCCTAAAGCCAACCCTCCCCATCCAAAGCCACTAGGCATACTAAAAAGATCAATAGTCAACTAGAAAATGATCAAGAGTCCATGGGAACCTATATTGAATATGCTACTTATGGAAAAGTATTTTCGGGAAGGTTTGCAAATTTTAATGAACTTTCTTCTTTTGGTTTACAAAATCTTGCTTTTCAAAATGGTATTTTCATTTTAACTAATTTATCTCAGAATGATTTTGAATGCTATCCCGCTTTAGTTAAAATGTTTTGTGCAAATTTAAATGGAAAATTTTTTAAGCAGAAGAAGGTCAAATTTGGAGTAGTGTAAAATACATAACTATTGTTTTGGATTGCAAAATTTTAGAACAAATTCTTAGTTGTAAAGGTAGTGGAAATAATCTCTCCACTTTCGAAATTGATTATGGTAAGAGAGAAGTTATGCATTATTTATTTTCTAATGACGAAGAGTATGGTTTTAAAGGCGAAAGTCTTAGGCCTAAAGCAAGATTAATGAGTCTCATTTGACAACAAAGTATTACATCGAGGATGGGGAATTATATTAACCCAATTTAAAAGGTTTTCAAAGCTCTTTTTGCTTTTTTTGGAAAATATGATATAAATTAGGCTCAAGTGATTTTGGATGACTTTGTTCAAAAGAAAATCTCTAGGCATGAAAAATGCTTTACCATGGTGTGTACCTTACTAGAATTTTCAATTATTTTGATATCGATCAAAGAGGTGAAAATATTTTGCATTACAAAGTTTTTGACAAAACCAACCTATCTCTCATGCACATTCCTCTTGATTTCAAATCTTATGTTCTCTTCCCGAAAATGAAGAGAGATTATGAAGGAAAGAAGAACAAGAGATTCTTCAAGAAGAAAAAGAAAGCGATGTTATGGAAATTGAAGAGGAGGAAGAACAAGAAGTGGAAGAAGAGGAAACCGACACTTCTCTAGAAAGCATTGAAAAGAATCTCGCTATTCCTACAAAGGATTTTCAAAAACCAAGAGAAGCTTCTCAACAACCAAAAGAAGCTTAAACGATCCTTTAGTAAAAAGTTCACTTTTCTTCTTCTTCATCGTCATCTTTTTAGATCATTTGTCTACCTTCGTACCTCTTAGTTGTATGATTTCTAGTTTTATTTTATGTAATTTTCAAGTATTTTACTATTATGTCCATGTACTTCTATTTTAATTAATGAAATTCACTTCTTGCTATTCAATAATGTTATCACAGTCTCTGCAAATCATTAAAATAGAACAGTATCAAGTACATGCTAAAATCAGAATTAGAACATTAATTGTGAAAATTAAGGCACACATGTCGACATAGTCCTCATCTATATGTTGACATATACTAGTCGTTTTTGAAATTTTTTAAATTTCAAAAATTTGTAACAACCTTTAAATCAGTTATTTAATCCATCCTTTCATCTCTATTTAACCCCTTTTCTTCCAAAAAAACTCAACATTGATTCATCCTTTCATCTCTTTCCATTCTAAATAATTCTTTTCATAAAAATTAGTTCTCCACATCAAAAACTTAGAACAAACACTTCAATCTTTCAAAGATGTTCTCCGTTTCATTCTCCAAAATCAAAGGCATTTGGAATTAAGTCAAGTGCCAATCTTAAAGGAAAAGGAAAAACATTTTGATGGTCTTTGTTTGTTAATTTCCTCACTTATCAAAGATGATCTAAACAACAACCCAGAATGCTCAAACTCTAAATTAAACATGGAACAAGAAGGTTGAGATGTAAACAAAACAAATCCAATCTTTGGATCTGAAGGATGAGTTGTTCTAAAGAAAATCTAGTATTCCAATTTGTTTCGAATTTGTAAGTATGTATTTTAAAACTTGTATATTTGATTTTGATTGGTTTGTAAAAACTTAATATTGTTTGGTTTGGCTTGTTATTGGTTTGTATATATGATTTGACTTGGTTATTTTGGGTTTGTTTGTTTGTGTGTTTTGATTGTATAATAGTTTGTTTTGTATTTTAGAATAATTAATAAAGTCTGTCTTATTTATTTAATGTCTTCAATATTTAGTATGTGGTTTAGAATTTAAATATATAAGTATATCACATTTAAATATTGATTTTGATTCATAAGTATATCAAATTTGGGGGAAGTTTTATTTTTTATCCATTTTTATAGATGACAAAAGGGGAGAAAAATATAAAATATAACACGACATATACTAAGGGATATTTGTATAAACTAAGGTGGAATTATCTGATTCAGGGAGGGTTATATTATATTTTATATGAAGAAATATTTACATGGTTGTCATCATCAAAAAGGAAGAGAGAGTTAATACCTCACATATTGATTTTGATGAAAATAACCATAAAATATAGATACTAATGTTTTGTCAAGTTGTATAGTATATATTGTAGAATATTTTGTAGGTACAAAATGATTAATCTTGAAGACTGGTCAATATTAATACCAAAGATCAAGAGTTATCTAACCAGGACTCATGAATTTAAAGATAAAGATTTAAAGAGCTTAAGACTCTAGTGTATAGTTATGAGTTATTAGAATAAATAGTTAAAGTACCTTGTAGCAGATTCTGATCTTTATCATAAATTTTCGATCTTTGATATTTTATCAAAATAAATTATTTAAAATTCAAAATTTGTTTTTACAAATATTTTATAAATGTTTTTATGTGTTTAAAATATTTAAAAACTATGTTTAGATTATTTACAAAAATATAAAAGTTTGAAAGCAATTTAAAAGAAAATCATTTTCAAAATTAACAAGGGTATATCGACATACCCTACCTATGTATGTCGCCATATAAACTGTTGAAGAGGTGTCTTTTGGATTTTGAATAGTTATGATTTTTAACCGCATCTCTTCATTAAAAGACACACCCCTTCATGCACTATATAAAGGGGTCAGAAAACAAATTTTTACAACTTCTTTCTCTACTTTCTTCTTAATCCTTATTCTTAACATATATTCCATAAAATCCACTTTATATATTCTTCGATTTAATTCAAATTCAATTTCTACTTTACTGCATCCATTCTTTATAAACTACTTACTGATTTGGAAGTATTCTCTCATCAATTCAAAGACCAAACCGCTATCAAAAGGGCTATAGGATATCTTGTATCCCAAGTACAACTATTTGTATTGGGAAATCAACAACTCTACTCTTATTTGTTTAAGTGTGCTCATTGACCATTCAAATCAAATAGGTGTGCTTAGTAGCCCATCTTAATCTAGTAGGTGATCTTGTTGCCCAGAAAATCAAGAGAGTTTGCCCCGGACTCGTGAGATGGGAGGATGTATCTCGTAGCCCTGAAATCGAGATTGTATTCTGGATTGCATGCTATCGGGTTAAAGTAGGTGATTGAAAAGAAAGAGGTATAGTATTGTACAGGACTAGATGTAGGGTTCGTTACTACAAACTAGTATAAAATTCCTGGTGTCATCTCTCTTTCTTTACTTTTTACTGCTTTTATATTATCTGTGATTGCATCTATGACTACTTAATTAGTATAGATCCATGTTAATAATATGTGATTTGATTTAAATAGTGAAGCTAAGTTAAAAAGATTCATAAAAGTTATAAAACACTATTCACCCCCTCTAGTGTTAAAATAGCCATGAGATCCATTACACCATAACCCACACAAAGAACGAAGCATAGCGTTGGAATCAACATGAAATTTTTACTCGAAGACGCAACATGATTTGGTGGTTGGCTTGGGTCGGAGCGGTGGAGGACTTAGTGGGGCTTCAGTTTTGTTCTAGATGGCAAAGTTGGTTCGAGTTTTAAGTCAGTCTGTGGTTGGCCCAGGGTCTTTCGGGGGATTGCTTTGGTTCGGTTATAGGTTGGACTCAAACAGAGCATGGACTTATGGAAATTTCATCGTGGCATGGTGATACTTTGGCGACTTCTTCATGGCATTTTCCAAAGTTATTGGGGGCAGTGTGGAATGCAGTAGACAACTCTAAATGACTTGGGATGGCCTTGGATTCTGTATGGTAACAAAGGAAGCGATAGTGTGACGCTTCGACGTGATGACTTAGGGACCTTAGTACGATGGCTATACGACTTACAATGGGTGTTTAGAGGAATTCCGAAGATGAAAACTTAATGATAAGAGTCGTGGTGGTGATCCACAAGGGCAAGTTCGATGATGGGGCTTGCAAGTAGAATTTGCGACCATGTTCTAATATAGAGATAGCCATGATGGAATAATGATCAAGTTCATTATGGAGACGCATGAAAAGGGATCCTTGATAACTCAGAGGTTTATAGTGTGCTCATAAAGAAGAGTTATGTGTACATGCCCACCCGGATTTGCGATTATGTCCGGATCATGCGATAGCAGATTACCCTAGGCTTTGTGATTATGGGCCTGGTTCCTAGCCTTTTGGAGAGGCATGGATTCAAGCACCAATGAAGCCGGGATTTCAATTGGGTACTTGGTTTACGATTGCGTCATATGTGTTATCCTGAATCTAATGCACACGAGTGATGGTGATGATTGTCTGATGGATGCTATATTTTTCATAGTTGCTTTCACTTTAGAATGTCACATGATGTAGGTATTTTTGACCGTATACCTAGACACTGGACATTGTACTTCGATTGTAGTACACTTATATGGTTATAAGAGCAGATTAGTACATATCGACCGTTATGTGCTAAGTCTTTGGATACAGGGACATGTTAGGTATAGTTGTTCATACGATTATTATATTATTTTTGAGATGATGTATTGCTCACACCAGACTGTTGTTTGAGCCTAGGTTTATGCTTAGCTTCTTATTATCTCAGGTACTCTTAAATGAGTAGATAAGGGGTAGCAGGTCTGGATAGCGCATAGAGTTGTATGGAGTATAAGCAGAAGACTACGCTTTCATATATTTATACTTCAGAGCTTGCAATCACTTATATACTGCTATGCAGTACTGTGAAGCTATGTGAGTACGTGTGTTTTAAGAGATAGTTCTACAGTTTAGTTTGGAGATTTGGATGTATAAACTCTTTATTTTAGCTTTCATATAGCATGTGAACCTGATACACTCTGATGTTCTTATTTATGGTTCATTTGATTATATTATGTACCGCATGTTTACACCTATGTTATTGTTTTATTTCTTGTCTATGCATTGTGAGATGTTCTACAGGTTCTGTCTTTGGATTTTTCTTTGCTTTTCACCCTTGACTGCCGCCTTACATTGACCGGGTAACTCTACGACGTGCTCTACATGTATATTGGGTACCAAATGTGTAAGGCAGTCATCATAGGCAGGCATGCATGTAAGACACTGGCATAAAAGTAAGGAACAAACACAAAACATGGCAGTAGAAATATGTTATTCAAATTGCATGCAATATAAAATATCTTGTTCATTACAAAAATAACAGGTCCGACCCGCCTTGCAAAAAATACACAGACTAACCTACACTCATTGCTCGATGATGTGGCAGTCATCCTCATAAGTCATTGGCTTTTCTACCTCAAGGACGACGACCAAAGTAGGGGTGCTCTAGGTGCACGTGAGATAGGTGACCTACTCCTGCATTATTATCAGGGGAAGGACCCGACCCGTTGCTTTCATCTCCTCTGCCAACTCTCTTTGAATTTCATCATACTAGTTGGGATTGAGGAAGCACAGGACCCGAGGTAAATGATAGTTTGCATCAAAGATGATCTTGAGCATCTTAGTCATCCGCTCATTCACTCCTCCTCCAGTTTGGCCTTTTCCTCCTCATGGAGCTTGGATGTTATGTAGCGCAGATGTTGAAGAAGCAACACTTTCAGGTCCGACACCTCCTTCTCCCTGCCCTCTTCGGCTAACACATCTCTACGTCAACCTTTTCCATATGAGCCACCACATCAGCCCGGTTTATCATGGATGTATCCCTAGGCGTCTTCGCGGTAGCCCACACCACCTCACCCTCGACAGCCTGCGACTCAATCTCCGTTAGTCTCTTTTGATCCAGGAACAATACTACGACTTCCTGCACCATGCACTTCCCTAACACCATCATTTCCCCATAGATTCAAAGGGCGTGGAACCTAGCGTATAAAAAGAAACAAAGTTAAACAAAATATATTGAAAAGGAAATTCAAGTACGAGAACACCTTATTAGGAAAGCCTCTCGAACGTCAGCATCAAGCACCGACTGTAGGTTATGGCTAGTCCATCCAAACTTGGACTGGATAGACTATACTAGGACCTCAGTAGTTGTCCTTGTCATGGTATGACGTAACCTAAGTAGAGGTGTCCCATCCATCTCTTATACCAATGACAAGCTAGTAGCCTTTATCACCTTCCTTTTCCTCCTAAACTCAGCCTTTGGAAAAAAAATTAAAAGTGGGCCCTCCGCTCGAGCACTCTAACGCCTTGTTAGTCCTTCACCTCTTGAAGTGGATCAAGTCAAAACCGAGCACGGCCCTAGGGGAAAAGGTAATTGGCACTAAGTTGGTGTTGTTGCGGAAACACGGGGCCAAAATGATGTTATGGCATGGGGTAGACCTCTCTGATTGAGTTCATATGGGCTGAGGGAGTGTCTGTTGTTGCAAGTTGGCTGTGCCCCTAGGATGTGTCTGTGGCATTTGAGAAAAGGTGTTCCTAGTGCTGGAAGAGTTGACCAGCATGGAAAAGTTAAACTGCAACACTGCAAATTAAAGGAAAAAGTGTTAGTCAAATATAAATAAGCAAGAAAAATGATAAGGCTATTGATTACAAGGCAAACTGTAATGACCCACCTTTTTGACGTTTTAAATCAACAATAAACCACACATGTCAGACTCAAACCATTCAAAAGGGAGGATTGTTATGGTGTAAATAAGAAAAAGGAGGAAAGAAAGAAAACAAAACACAGAATCTTACAGCGGAATGAAAAAATATAATAATCAAATAAACAGTTCATGAAGCTGTTTTACAAGTAGCATTTGATTACACTTTCACAATATATATCAGAGTTATACATACAATAGAATACATAAATAATGCAGCGGAACAACATGATGCGGTGAAATAATAATATTAAATAGTAGACAAATCTCCGTCTTCATCCTCCAAATAAAATGGTCTTCAATACACTAAAAAGCTCAGACTGTCCCGAGCATAATGAAAAGACAAAACACTCGAGTCAGAACTAAAAGAACTTATGTAAGTTAAATCAACGGTAAATAAATATGAGTGTAACGGCTTCAGAGATGTTTACGGGATTTTACATCTCCAATCCAATGTCTAACGTGCGTGCAATAACTTAAGAGATGTTCGGGATTACCATCTCCTAAGGATCCGTTAAACTATTTACTATGTCGTAATATATGCTATTATAATATGTCTATTAGTAAAGTAAAGTATTAAAATAGCATTAAGGCGTTACCCATATCCCCCTTAACACATTTTTATATAAATGTCATAGTCTATACAAACACTGTAAACTCCACCGTAAACTGGTGGGCTATCAGGGAGCACTCCATAGGTACGACACAAACCAAACTCGTAATGGGCGGGACAAGGCATGTGACAAGGCATGCGAGACAATGCCAGGGTATGCTACCGTTTACAGAACCGGGTTGGTGGTAACGCATAGCAGCTACTACCGCCCACCTCGGAACACACCCCCATAATCAAATCGAGGGGTGGCCACCAAATCAATCATAAAGCAACAGATATGGTATCGAAGAAGCATGTCCAATCGGAGCTTTGACCTCACTTGGCCTAGGTATAGCTCCTGTTTTAGTCACATCAAGCTAACTCGAGGGAGTCAGGGCTACATTAATACCTCATACAGAATCGTTCGCCAAACCATCCTACTTCATTTTGGAATCTCCACCTCGTGCATAGTTGTCAAAGTGGTTTTCGGTATTGGCAGAGAATATGACAATATCTGATCTCAGTCTCTTTAACAACCAAACGCTTATTTCACACCAGATGGTTCTTTTACATTTCCAAAACCGATTCATAATTGATGTCAAAATATCATATTCACTTAAAATCATATTACTTTGAAATCATGTTCACTTTCGAAATCATTATCACTTTCGAAATCATATTCACAAAATATGTTAACCTTCATTTAAAAATCATCATATTTACTCAAAATATATCATTTCACTAGAAAATATCATTTCAAATCCTAACTTAGGTTATAACATCATTTAACCATATTTGCTTTTAAATCCAGCATTTAAATATAAATAATTCAGCCATGCACGGTTTGAATTTTTGAAAATAGATTAGATAGTCATAAATAGTTTAAATAGTTTTAAAATAGTTTTAAAATAGTTTAAAATACTTTAAAATACTTTAAAATAGATTAAAATAGTTTAAAGTAGATTAAAATAGATTAAAAAAGTTTAAAATAGATTAAAATAGGTTAAAATAGTTTAAATAGATTAAAATAGTTTAAAATAGATTAAATTAGATTAAAATAGTTTAAAATAGTTTAAGATAGATTAAAATAGTTTAAGTTAGTTTAAAATGGTTTAAAATAGTTTAAAATAGGTTTAATATAGTTTAATATAAAATGGTTTGAAAATCTAAATAGATCTGAATTTAAAATAATATATTCTTAAACAGTTTATATTAAAATAATTAATTTGAAAGTAATATCAAATTAAACTATTTCTTCCATTTCAACAAATCTGGACCATATCCAGCTTTAAATTAAAAAAACTCAATTTTTCTCTTCCAATTTAGATTCTAAATAAAACCATGTTTGAACTATAAATTTAAACTACTTCAAATTTAGTAGATTTCAAAGTTTAAATATTCAAACATTTTCAATAACTCAATTTCGATAAATTTCATTTATATTTCAAAATTCAACCTTAAAATTTTAGTTTTAATTTTTAAACAATTCGTTTAAACCGATTTCAATTTCAACATTTTAAAGCTTGGATTTTGAAAATAATTCAGTTTATATAAATCAAATTTTATTTCAAAATATCATTTAATTGGATCCAAAAATTAAGGATTTAAAAATCATTTAATTTAACCAATCTGGTGTCCGTATATAATTTTCTACCCTTTGGTCAAGTGATACGGATATATTTCATTTCAACCCGTAATATATTTAAATTTACGGGTATGTATCATTTCAACCCGCAATCCCGAATAAAATTCAAAATCCACAAAATCGCTCGAGTTTATCATTTCAACCCATAACGATTTTTCCTTAATCTATAGATCGTTCGGGTATGTATCATTTCAACCCATAGTGATTTCTAACGATAAACTAAGGGAACTTGCAGTGTGATAACAACATATGAATAAACATACATTCAATCATCCAAATATCAAAAAAATCAAACATCCATCCCATTCATCATTCAACTCAACCAATAAATAACAAAAATTAACTGGTTATCATTAACAGGTATTAACTGGCAATTTAAAATTCGATATTAAATTCAAATAGCAATTAAATTCAATATAAATTCAAATTAAATATGAATGACAATTTAAATATACCAAACAACACTCAATAAATTTCTAATCACATCATAAATTAAATTTAACTAACATAAGATAGTTTAGCATTCGTGAGTGGGTTAAAACACTCACCTTTGATTTCTCGTCGATTTAAAATCCAAATAAAGGCCCAAATTTGAATGGTCTTGGAATTCATCCAAACTAGTTCCACAATGTCCGGAATTTCAATACGATCGCAGCGGAGAAAACCGCGTGCGAACCTGAGCTCATATGAAAGAGTTACTATAATTAGAACGATTGGAAATGAAATTGTAAAATAAATAAAATAATTAAAAGTATAACACATTACCTTCCACATTACGCACGTGAACAACCCTAACATGCAACAAGAACGATCACGACCTAGAACCCATCTCGACTTCGAACCCTAACACGCTGCCACCTTCAATCAATTTTCGCCAACCATACGAGCTCCTCCGCCATGATCGAGCACCATGGTCATGCTCGCCATCCAAGGCCGAGCCTCTCCTGTAATCGCGCAACCCCCTTAGCACCCCCAGGCCGTACGCCACCGTCTGTCTTCAACGACGATTCCAGGCAAATTCTGACCGCATGACGACAAACGACAACCACCACAAGACCTGCTCTCCACCCTCTTCCCAACGCCGCTTCCCAATCGTCGATAGGATGAAGATCCACGGTTGGATCGCGAAAACCTAATTTCGACGGCCGAGGTTCATTGTTGGTTCCTGGTCAAACGATGCATCCAAAAGTAAAACGAATTGCTGTAGTGGATTACGCTCGTCGAGAGCTTTCCAACGATATATAATATGACATAGTTTTGAGGAGTTTGATTTTCGATTTGAATTTGAAATTGAATTTGGGTTTGTAATTAGAATTTGGTTTCTGCCATTAGAAGAAGGAAGAAGCTGATGATTGAATAGACAGATACATACAATAATAAGAAATCAAAAAGGCTGCTAAGGTTAGGGAAAAACTATTTATATAGCCAAGGCCCGATAAGAATGAATAACATATCGAATTGGTTCGAAACGTTAATAACGACCCGAAAAGCCCGTTTCGTTTTCGAAACGAAAGTAGGTCATCCCATATATCAAAATAGATGTTTTCAATATTTTTAAACTCAATGGACCAGGTTCCAAACCCTAATTCAAAAGTATGCAGAAGTTAGCTTTTAAAATCTGCTTATTTTATTGAATTCATTAAATTGATTTCTACGAGTTTCGAGCCTGCACGATCAAACGACAAGTCTGATCACTACGAAACTTGAAATCCTACAATAATTCACTGTTACAGATCCGGTAAAACTAGTTTTGTCGAAATCCGAGACAGTGGCCAAAATGTCTATTTTCACGCTAATTAAATAAATTATTATTAAATTGATTTAATCACTTTTCAAATTCAAATTTAATAATTAACAATTTCCATCATTTTTTATTACCTAAAAGTTAATAACCTTTTAAAAATAACTTTTCCATGTTAATCTAATATTTAAATATTGCACTAATTACAGCGTTCAATTACCACTGTAGTAAATTCATTAATTGTAATTTAAGTTCCAATAAATTCATTTATTTTGATTTCACTCTTAATATTTAATCAATTATTATCTTATGAATATAATTAACCTTAGTTTACATTTTATTACATTAATATTCTATTGTCATCATCTTAATTTATATTAACTACAATATTTAATTAGATTAATTTCAATTGATTTACAATTTAATTTCAACGGATTAAATAATGAAACGATAATTAAACAATTACTACACATTAGTAATTCAAACACATTTCTATATTTATTGTCTACAAACAAAGCTAATAAATTCACATACTGATTAATTATTCTATATTACCTAATTTCAATTAATTACATACAATTTCACCATTAAACCCAACATTTAATTTATTTTCTTATTTACCATTTATAACCAATTTAACTTTACAGTTATTTCAGTTACATTAAAATAGTTATCGATTAAATTAAATCAACATTATTAAATTACATTCTAGTTATTTTTCTCATTAATAAATCACAAATTTTAATTTCTTCCAATATTAAGTTGCAAAATCTTAATTAATTCAATATTTTAATTATAAAAAAAACGGGTCGTTACACAAACCAAATGGATCTACCCACTACTTGGCTCTACCGCCTCCTCCTAATTAGGAGCCAGTAAGGGGACCCCATGTCAATACTGCTAGTGAGTGCCCCATCAGAGTTTTGTATGCCAGAGGGAACGATATTTGTGTTTACTATCGAGGGACCCTCGGGTGGGAGGGACTTTGGTGGAGGGCCGGCGTTCTTCTGCGTGTTTGGAGCTCTCGCCCATAAATCTGTCCTCTCCACCTCAAATGCCTCTGGGGAGTTTGTATAATTGAAAGACCATGAGATTTTTCTTTCATCAACCATGGCCTCCATCCAAAATCCCTTTCGATTGGTGGTTGTTCCCTACACCTCTCTATCTGAGTGTTCATAAAGCCGAGAATCGTATATTTACCACTCACCCTCTTTCCCTTGGCAATCCAAGCTAATGCCATGCCTTAGACCAGTCTTTATGGCCTCATCCTACTCCTTTACATCCATATAGTCGTTTGGGTGGCCCTCCTTATCACCACACCAGTAGGTATCGCCACTAGTCTGCTCCTCAAAAGTCGAGGGCCCCTTCCCTCATCCTTATTGATTGGTCGGGCCACAATAGCCTAACACTATGTAGGTTTTCATCCACTAATATAATAGCTAGGTTTCTTGCCACATCTTATGCCCTTTCTCTCTGGTCATGATAGTCTATAAAGATGGCTTGACCATCCCCAGTTCAAGTTAGGTCATTGCTTTGAATAGGACAAGTTGAAAATTAATAAAAAAAGGGTAGACTTAAAAGCAAATTTGGGGTATAACAGTTACAAGGGATCTGGAATACCCACACCAGGAGAGTCAGGTTGATGATCATTGGCACATAAAAGTAGTGGTCCTAATACCCTAACATCTTACTTGGCAAGCCAAAGAACATAGGTGGAAAACTACGAGCCTGAAGATGGTAGTACCAGCTAGTAGGGGTATGAGCCTTCTTTGATAGCTTGAACATATGCTTAATAAAGAGCATGTTAAGTTCGGGTATCCATTGATCATGGTGTATGATAAACAACCCCGCAAGGAGACTGTAACTAGTGGGAGAGATTAATGTAGGGGCCATTTGGTGGTGGTTCAAGAAGCAGATGAAATAGGGGTGAAGGAGAAGTTTCATCCCGCTCCAGTGTATGGAAGTGATCACGTAATGTAATCGGCTAGGGGTTCATTGGGTCTGTCTATGACTAGGGGGAACAGAGGCTTGATCTCTGGTGCCTCATACTAAGCTAAACACCGGCCAGTTCGTCCTTATCCTCCTTGGTCGCATCAACCACAAAAGTGCATTCTTTAGAGGAGGCCCCATCAGTTGTTTTCTTTCCTCTAGCCATTTGTAATCATTAAACAACCTAATTACCGAACTACCATCCTAAGTCGACCGTATGGCCCGCGTCGCTTAACTTTTGGCTTATTACTATATACGGGTCAAGGTTTGTAGACAATCAAAAAACGTCATCTTTCCAACTAGGGGGGAGGGGCAGTTCAGTAATTCAGACATATCTGCTTAAGTTTTTAGGTGATTAGGAAGCATTCCGACGCTAATCGATTAATGTCAACCTTTCAACATCGACTGATCAAGGCCTTCCTCAAAGACATTACCTAACTATGACATTTATCAAGCAAGCAAATGAAGAACAGTGGAAAAAATAGAATCAATTTATGGAAATATAGCATAATCAATTAAAGAAAAAAAAGAAAAGAGCACATGCCAAATCAACAATCTAAAATCAATACAAAATGAGAAAAGTACTTACTGGTTTTATCGAAAGAAGGATCAAAGAATTGTTGAAGATGCTGTAGGAAAGCTTGAAGAAAACTCAAACTCATTAATGTCGGCAAATGCAAATACTCGATAAAGAATGAAGGGAATGGATGATGGTGGTTTATGTAGCTTATGTTTTAAGATCTGAGCCATTAGATTGAATAAGCGAAAATAAATCTAGACTGTCTAAGTTTAATCAACTACCCATTAAAATCAACCGTTACGTCACTGAACCATCTATGAACCATATCCGAGCCATCTTGAAAACAAGATCATCAAAATCGAAAAGATGACATAGGTCGCTAGCATTAAATGCGTAAGATGACAAGTTTGCCTTTGCCCACAAAAGTGAACTTAGGAGCAAAATGCAGCTCGACTTCTCACAAAAGGATAAAAGGCTAGCATGCTAAGATCTTACTGCTCTCACCTCGGCTAGTATGACCTCGACATCATCTCGCCCTGCCCATCACCATTACAAATGTCCATGCAGCCCGCAAAAACACCGCAACATCGAGGCGATCAAAGACTTCAAACAGCGGCCTACTAGATAGTGCTTTCGGTAGGAGAGCTATAGGACCAAGAGTACATGCCTGCATAACGGAGGCCACTTTCCCTCTCCCCACTTCGGGCCCCTAAGTGCTCACCATCCTACAACCTATTTGAGGGCTTTCCCGCTACATATCCTTTATCTTGTCCTGGCTCGATGGGCCTCTACCTAAAGTTGTCTGACTGCCCTGCAGAAAGAAGCAACAACTCTCCACTATTCCAGTAAAAAGGTTGAAATATATGATACCATTCATTTAAAAAAAGCGACACTGTATAGTAAACAATCCACGTCCTTCACTGCCTACATGGAAATGACAATACTATTCAACAACTTCCTATCCCCATTCTCTTCTTGATAATAACATGTTTTGGTACACTCCGTCAACCGGCCATCTTTTGGACCATTCAACCTAACTTGCAACCTTTTAGACCATATCTAAACCATTCAATGACATCAATAATCATAAGGTTCCTAGGAATTGACATATCAATCAAAGCCATCTGAAACTGATTCTAGCTATTATAAATATAACATTGAATGCACTTGTACAAGGATCAGTTTTTCATTATTGCACTCATTATTATTGAAAGGGTTAACAGTAAGCTCTAAGGGCATTTATGTAATTTATTACATATGTCTAACACTATAACCAAACTTATTCTTAATAAAAGTATTTGATTTCTATTATATATTTGTTATATAGTGATGTAATTAATCAAGTAATTATTTTATACATATTAGATAGTAAATCCCTAAATGTTATGTTATGTGATAATAATTACAAGGAGTTGTAATCATGAGAAAATTATCACAAAATAAAATAACATATTATTTTAAATATTCCTAGTCAAAATGTTTTGAGATAGGATATTGATATATCTGTTGAGACCGGAGTACCTAACACTCTCTAAATCTTTAGTTGTGCATTACTCATGGTTGTTCAAGGAAACAAGGGGTTGCATACTGATAGTTATTAGAAAACTATGGAATGACTCGCTCAAAATTTCCTTTTTGGTTAATTATAACTAATGTCAAACAAGATATCTCAAAGTGACGATGTTATACCGTTCTCTTGACTCGAAAAAATGTTAGGGAACTTCAATGTGGATACTCTATTTTAATTATAGTTAAATCATAGCATGACAATCCATCGAGCAACTATAATAGGATATGAGCAGAAGCATTGGAAGTGAAACACTGTTTAATAGAAAATTCGTCCCCTTGATTATAAGAGTTAGTGTCACAGTCAGCTATAGTCAACTCAAAGTTAAAGTCTCTAGCTAGAGTAGTATGATTAATGATAAATGTTATTATTGAACCAAGGACTTTATAAATGGATTATATTGTAATTTTGACCAAAATCAATTCCATAAGTCCTAAAGTGATATAATGTTTACAAAGAGAATTGTTGTAAATAATCATTATTAAAAGGCACCGCTTAAAATTATAGAATCAAATTTTACCAAAAAGGCATACAAATGATAAATTCGACCAAACTGTCACACTACTAGCTAAGGTGAAGTGTGAACATTAATATTCGAATTGTTCGGTATTAACCGCCAAATAAATTTGCACCTATGAGTCGCACAATCGCATTGATAGATTATTTGAGATACCACATGATTTAGTTGATTTATAAATTGTTATAAATTAATTAATTATTATTATTTATTTATTTGATATATTAGGTGCCATTAATATTTTATGGAAGTCATTAATAATTAATTGAGTGTGTATATGAAAGTTATATATGATCTAATTCATATATAATACCGATGCACGTTTGAATTTGATTTAAAAATAATTAATTACTAAATGTTTTAGACATTTGAAGGGTCCATCTAGCCTTGTAATGAACGGCCTCGGAATGAGCAAAATGGTTTGAAAATTCAAAGGCTGGATCGAGAATATTAAAAAAAGTGGTTAAGAATTAAAGGAGGCATTAATATTAGATTCCCGCTATAAATACCATACTTAACTCCTAATTTCCTCTCTTATTCACTCTTTCTCTCACTTAAAATCTAGCCTCCGTCTTCCTTTTCCATCATTTTTGATCAAAATTTCAAAGTAAAAAATAAAACATCTAGTGGCATCCAATTGATTCAAACAAATAAAAGGGTGTTATCTTACTCATGCAAAGCCATGAGTTGGGATTTCAGATCTAGAAGTAACTCTTTCAATTAAAGTGCACTCAAGGGCAGTATCAATAAGGTTTAACCTATTCTATTTGATATATTTTCATCCTAACGTTGTAGATCTAGCAATTTAATTGCTTTAACAAATCTGTATAAGCATTTGTTATCCACCTTTAATTTATACATATGTAGACTCGAAATTTTTATGAGTTTATTGATTTGTATTGGATTTGAAATTAATAAGAATGATTTTAGTTGTTAATTCTTATTGTTAATTTCTATTGTTGTTGCTGTTATTTTAGATCTAGATCTAATAACTAATTTATTATTTTATATGTATATATTTATCGAGTTAAATATCAATGTTAATTTCCACAGATGCAAATTTCCGCTGGTGCATAATTAGTTTTCTGTTTCAAAACACTTATGCATATGAATATATATGTGTGTGTGTGTGTGTGTTTGTGGGCGTGGGCGCGTGTATTAAAATTAATTTGAGAAAATTTTAATTTTACAATAACTGGTTTAACAAAAAACAAAATATTTATATATACATTCATACATATATATATGTACATACATATGTATATATTAAAGGTGATCTATTTTGACGTATAAACCCACATTAATTAACATCCTAGTTTTTATATTAAGTTTTTCTTTTTGATTGAAAAGAACTAACCTTTCATTTTAGGTCAAGATGTTAATTTAACAATTATATTCATGTTCAGTTTTTAATATTAATTTTTTTGCAAATAAAACATATCAATTGAATAAAAGGAAAATGAAAGGTTATGCTTTTGGTAGTATATATGTGCGTGCGCGTGCGCGTGCGCATTATATTCACAAAAATCTTTATTTTATTTTATTTTCGTTTTAAATTATTAATACATAATATATATTTGAATTTGTAGATCTGGATCTAATCTTATTATCTTACAAATTGAATAGCTTGATGTTTTGGAAACAAAATTTTAACTTAGATTTATTGGTTTTATCAATATCATTTTAGATTTGTTAAGGGATTTAATTAAAAAACCTTTTAAAATATACATATACATATACATACATACATAATTACATACACACATATATATGTATATACATATATTTGTAAACAAATATTTTGGACAACTAATGCGTATGTAAAGGGTGAATGTGTCTGTTGCGGTGTAAATACCACATATGCACGTACACATTAATTATGTACAAAATATGAAAAGTTGCACTTGCACTATACACATTTGTCAATATTTAGATATACTCACATACATACCAAACACAAATTTGGTCAAATCTATCATTTAAAAAACTAGAAAATATAAATAATATCATTATTTATTTTTAACATATTAGATCATATCTAATAATAAATTTAGACTTTGTAAGCCCAGTAAAGGTCTAAATATAGAATTTTTCTAAATTTTACCAAATTTACATGCTGCCAACCGACTTGGTTCCTTCGATGGTATCATAGTCCAATAGCTTATGTGGTCCAAATTAGTCAACATATGAGACAATTAACTAAGCCTATTTACTCAATGAGTGTCTTAGAAAAGTAATGTCTTTGCTTGAGTTTTAATAATCAAGTATTTTGTCATCCTTAGCTATTTTCCTAGCCCAAGTAGTAGAATAAGCCCAAAAGGTTGACCCGTATGGAAGTTCCAGTTTGATTTGGTCCTTGGACCGGTTTTCAAATTTAGTTTGAAATTTTAAAATGTATTTTATATTTAAAATTTTATTTTAATATAAAATAAAATTTATAAAGATTATAAAATAATTTTATTTGAATTTTTCAAAATTGTTTTAAAAAATAAATTTAATATTATCAAAAATTTATTGAATATATAATTAATAAGATTAATTAGATAAATAATTAATTAAAAACGAACATATCTAATGATATATGTGTACTAATATATATCTTAAATTATTTAAGATAAATTATAAATTACAATATCAAATCATTAAAGATGTTTAATTAACATTGTTTTAATTGAATATATGAGTTATTCGATAAATTAATTAATTAAATGATAATTAATACAAACATGTATATATAGTGGTATGGGCATGCAATAATAATTTTTATAGTGGTATATATATATAACATGTTTAAGATGAACAGAATTAAATTTTGGTTTAATTTAAACATTTAATTCAGTTGTGTAATTAAATAAAAGAATTTATCACATAATATTAATTAAATGTTAACTAATTAAAATGTATACATATAGAAAAAAAAACTATAAATATTACAGTTGATTATATATCTTAAATAGTTTAAGGCGAATAATATAGAATTAAGAAATTTATATAAAATAAATTTAGTAGATCAAATATGATTTAATTAATAAGAGTTAAAATTAATTAAATATGATTTAATTAATGAGGTACATACATATATATAATTAAATTATAACTGTTATAATAAATATATTAAAACTTATATGATTATACATGTAAAAACATAAGTGGAACTGTAAGAAACCCAACTTACATTTTAAGGAAGAAGTACATACGTATTTTACATATACCGTGATTTCATATGTGTTCGACACTTGAATCACGAGGGTGTTTCATATGAGATACGTTGTTCCTTAAATCGATATCACTTATTGTATATATACATTGAAGATTACGAATCCTTAATATATAAGTTGTCGTCTACCATTCATATATTAATAGATTATTTGCATACTCTTAATTTATTGATCTTCATAAAGCGAGGAATGTTATATGTAGTACTATTAATATGTTGACTAATTGAGGTAAGATACGTGCATGTATTTGTTAATATTCCTTAAGGTACATGTATTTTACTTAAGCCGTTGTGATATGATGGGTACGAGTGAATAATCTCTTTTAATTTGTTGATCATCTTCAAGGTTGAGATGAGATTAGGAAAACGGCCACATGTTAGGAGTTATACATGATACAACCAATAAGGTATTACCCATTGCATGTGAGACTATAATTTATTAATCACCCTCAAGGTTAGAATCGCAAAGCAAGCGAGTCTTAACACCCAATAGAGAAATCAAAAGATTTTTGTTTCTCTTAGGATTTTGAAAAACATAAATTATAGTGGGAGCTTTATTAGAAAAATGAAATCAATACATTTAACATTTCTGATATTGTAATAATATATTATATACAAGTCAAAATAATTTACTTTGATAAATTTATGCAACTAATATAACTGACAGAACGTTTATCGGTTAAAATATACAAATAAACCGAATTAGGATAAACATAGAAATATAAAATACATTTAATAATAGACTTTATGGCATGTTGTCACCTCAAGACCCTTGCAAGAGCCAACTTATACAACCATTATAACATTCGTACCTTGCTTAAGTGTTTATTTGTATAAGACTATGTATTGTCTTCTATGAGTTTTAAACTCTAAAAGCAATGCAAGAATATGGATATTTAATCCATATTCGATCACATATAAATGTTATATGGTGTGTATGAAACTTCAATGAAATTAAGATATTTTAAATAAGCAAGTAACCATTATGTGAAACCGTGTATTCAATACGAATTTTTACTATAAGGATCTTACTGTGTTAGATGTAAGACTAGACCAAGAGCTAAAAAAAGTACCTAGGAATTATGGATAAAGGCATACTTCTGAGGAATAATTCAATATTCATATGTTTATGAATTAGTATTGATAAATAATATCTTAGAAGATTAAGGATGAAGCATCCATTCAGTAGGAGCAGCAAAAGAGTTAATGAACTCTTCAAAATGATACATATAGATGTATGTAGTTCAAAGCCTAATATTACCAAAACAGATCTTACTTAGTTAAATTCATAAAAAAATTATCATAGAAATGAACATGTATATTTGATACATAAGTAGTGTATTTATGATAAGTTCATTGAGCATAAAACAAAAGTAGAAAACTGTAACATGCAAAGAAAATAAATAGTCAATTTGATCAAGTAGGCAAGTGTATAGGAAAGGGTGCCAAAAGTACCTAAAACTGAATAAGACTCAATCTCAAAAGTCAATCGTTCCTAGGATACATAATGACGTATTGATACAGATTTCGTACTTTGTTGGACAAAGTATGATTGATGATGTGTTAACTTCTTTCTATAATGTTTTGTACTTAAAAGTAATTACGTATGGTTTAATTTAATTACATCTAAAGCATAGTTTGATAGGTTTTGTGAGTCGAGAGGCTGCACGTAATAATTGCTCATGGAGGATTTTGTGTGGACCACCCCAAGGGTGTTTGGGACCGATAAATATTGATTGATCAACTTATATTATGGACATAAGTCTTGTACACTTATGATAAATATTGATTGATCAACTTATATTATTTATCTAAATCAGTTTTATACGTATATAAATCCAATTCATAAAATGTTTATGAATGCTTATTCAGTTGCACTAAGAAAAATTATTACTTTAAGAAACAACAACTTCGTGACGAAGGAGTTTCTTTCAAAAATATTGGTAGTAAAATTGGTTTGGATATGATTCAAAAATAAAATTGATTATAGAGGGTAAAATGAAATTAACTAAGCCTGGACGGGCACAAATGTCTAAGAAGAACTCTTGCAGATTAAAGGGAAACTATGAATTTCTTAATAATGTCAAGAATATAATTTCCTCTGCTGTCAATAAGCCAATAAGAGTATTGACTCTACCATATGGCACGATGCAAAAATCCTGAATAGATTCCAAGTGCAGTATGAAAATATGATTTTGATTGTTGTACCCGAGGGGATATGATCCATAGGCTTCAAATGTGTATTTGAGAAGAAAACCAATGTAGTTGGAATATAGTAAGCAATGCTGATATGGATAACATCATAAATTTCAATGAGAGTGACATTGAGTTTGTGGGCTTCAAATATGGTCCAAAAATTGGTACAAAAGTATTGTTCAACGAGAATCAGAATCGAGCAAATATATTGATAAAGAAAGCAGACAGTTTGATTTCCAATTAAAATGTAGAGAAAGCTTGTGTCTATAAGAAAGATTATTAAAGGTACTAAAATATTTCTAAAACTATAAGTAAACGACAAAATTATGATTGTTAATAATTCACCCATGTTAAAATAATTATAGTTTGCTTGTTTAATACTCGACATTGGATTTGAAAGTGACATTTTCTATAATTTGTATAAGGATGTTGTGAATGTCCCAAATGATATACATAGACACTATATTAAAAAGTTTAATATGGAGCATGTACGATGGATTCCTTATGCATCGGCAATAGGAATTATCATATATGTTGTATTATCTACAATATCGCATTTCTCTTATGCATTTTATACATAAAGCGAGTACAAATCCAAATTAAGATCACTGATGATAGTTTAGAGTGTTCTTGGGTATTTACAAAATAGTAGAGAATTGTTTATAGAAAAAATGAACTTCTTATTAAGGAGTATTCAGACTCAAACTTCATAAGTGATATGGAGTGTAATATGTTAGTCCTAAACACATGATCAATTTACTTTAAAATACTATAAGTTGAAAATGTTCCAAACAAGAGGCTGTGGCTAATTCAACAATTAGGCTATGCATAACACCTTGAATAAGTGCAACAATAAAAGCAATGTATATATATAAATGAAAAAATGGGTTATGGGTGATTCCAAGTGATGAGATTCCATGACGTTGTTATATGAAAACAATGCCCATTGTAGTTCACAAAAGAACTTAGAGCTTAATAAAAGTCAAGAAACATACTCGAAAAGTTCCATATGATAAAGACAACTTATCAATATCGGAGAGAGTTGATTGACAAAATAAATAATTAAAACAATATAGCATATTTGTCCACTAAAGGACTACTCGATCAGTTTTAAGAAAACTGATCGAATGATGGGATTAAGATTCCATAATTTAACCCCAAGTGCAAGACTGAGAGAGTTGGGGGTATGCCCTAAGGAAAATTATGTAATTTGTTACATATGTCTAACTCTATAATCAATCCTATTCATAATAAGGGTATTAGATTTATATTATATAATTTGTTATATAGTGAGATAATTAATTAAGTAATTAATTTAAAGTGTATTAAATAGAATATCCCTAAATGGTATGCTATGTGATAATTATTATAAGGAGTGTAATCATGGGAAAATTAAAAAACATACCATTTTACATATTTCAGGTCGAAATGTTTTGAGATAGGATATTGATAAATTTGTTGAGAGCAGAGTACATAAAGCTTTCTAAATGTTGGGCAGTGTATTACTCATGGCTATTGGGGGCACCAAGGGTTACGTACTAATGATTATTAGATAACTATGGAATGATTCACTCGAAAGTTTCCATTTTGGTTAATTATAATCATGGTCAAACAGGAGACCTTGAAGTGATGATATTACATAGTTCCCTCAACTGGAGAATGTTGTGGAACTTCAATATGGATACTCTATATTGATTAGAGTATAATCATGGCATGAAGGTCCACCGAGTGACCATAGTTGGGTCTGAGTTTAAGCATTGGAAGTTAAACACTATTCAATAGATAATTCGTCTCCTCGATTATAAAAGGTTAGCATCACGGTCAATTGTAGTCAACTCAAAATCAAAGACTCTAACGAAACTACGGTTAATAATAAATGTTACTATAGATCCATGGACTTTATTTATAGACTAACCAAATTAAATATGGACGATCTTTGAATTTTGACCAAAACCAAATTCTGTAAGTTCTAAAGTGATATAGTGTCGACGAAGAGAATTGGTGTAAATAATCATCGCAAAAAGGTGCCCTTAAAAGTGCAAAGTTGAATTTTACCAAAAAAGATGTATAAATGATAAATTTGGCCACAATGTCATACCATTAGTTAAGATGAAGTGTGAATATTAATATTTGAATTGTTCGCTATTGATCACAAACTGAATTTATACCTCCAAGTCGCATAAACATATTGATAGATACTTTGAAATACTGCACAATTTAATTAATTTATAAATTAATTAGGTGTCAATAGTATGTTATAGGAGCCATTAGTAATTAATTGAGTGCGTATATAAAAATTATATATGTACCAATTGATATACGATATCAATACATGTTTGAATTTTATTTAAAAATAATTAATTGCTAAATGTTTTAGGACATTTAAAGAGTCCATCCACTCTTGTAATGGTCAGCCATGGAATGAGTAGAAAGAGTTTGAAAATCCAAAAGTTGGAACTAGAATATGAAAGAAAAAGGTTAAGGAATCAGAGGAGGCAATTAATATTTAATTCCAACCATAAATATCATACGTAACTCCTCATTTCCTCTTTTAATCAGCCCCTCTCTCTTAAACCCTAGCCTCCACTCCTTTTCCATCATTTTATGACTGAAATTTCAAAGCAAAAGACAAAAATAAATTTTTTAATGCATCCAATTAATTCAAATAAATAAAAGGTTGTTCTCCTACTCTTGCAAAGCTGTGAGCTGGGATTTCAGATCTAGGAGCAACTCTTTCAATCAAGGTGCATTCAAGGAAAGCATCAATAAGGTTTAACATATTATATTTTATATATTTTCATCATGAAGTTATAAATCTAGTTATTTAATTGCTTTATCAAAATTTGTATACATGTTTGTTGCCCATCTTTAATTTATACATGTGTACATCTAAAAGTTTTTTGAGTTTGTTGATTTGGAGTGGATTTGAAATCAATAATAACGATATTGATTGTTAAGTTCTATTATTGTTGATGTTGTTTTATATATATGTCTAATAGCTAATTTATTATTGTATTTTATATGTATATTTTTATTTAATTAAATATCAATGTTAATTTCCATCGATTCGTAATTAATTTTTTGTTTCAAAACACACACACACACATATATATATATATATTAAAATAAATTTGAAAACAATTTTACAATAAATTGTTTAAAAAAACAAATTATTTGTACATTTACATACACATATACATATAATGTTAAAGGAAACCTATTTGATGTATAAACCCACATTAATTAACATCCTAGTTTAACAAAGTTTTTCTTTTGATTAAAAACATTAATCTTTCATTTCTGCTCGATGTTAATTTAACAATTATATTCATATTTAGTTCTTAATTATTAATTTTTTCGCAAAATAAAACATATCAATAGAGCAAAAGGAAAATGAAAGGTTGTGTTTGTGTTAAAAGAAACTATATATATGTACATTATATTTACAAAATATTTCTATCTTATTTGTGTTCTAAATTATTAATATATATATATATAACCCTACTCCAGATAGTAGAGCTAGGGAACTCGACTGCCCGCCACACCGGCCCCCCTTTTTAGCTAGCCCAACTTTAGCGCTTCAATTCCCCACTATTTTTATTCGGTATTTAAGCGAATAACCACCCCAAGCCATTTGGAAAACACAGCTCAATTTACCAGGACTCGAACCCGCGACCCCACGGAACTTTGTTCCATAGTCGCTAAGCAGCTCTAACCAACTGAGCTATGCTTGAGGTATATATATTTGAAGTCGTAGATCATGATCTAATTTTATTGTCTTACCAAATTGAATAATTTAACATTTTGGAAAAAAAGTTTGAATTCAAATTTGTTGATTAGGTCAAAATAAATTTAGATTTATTAAGAGATTTAATATAAAAAACCTTTTTTAAATATACACATATACATATATATATGTATGTATATACAAACAAATATATTAATTTATATATATTTGCAAACAATATTTTGGACAACTAATGCATATACAAATGATGATTGTGTATGTTGCAGTGTAAATCCCAACACCTATATACGTTCAAATTAACTATTTTCATAATATGAAAAGTTGTACTTGCGCGCTTGAGTATATTTAGATATACTCACAAACTTACCAAATATAAATTTGGTTAAATCTATCATTTACACAAATTAGAAAAGTTAGATAAAATCAATTTTTATTTGAATATATTAGATCGGATCTTATAATAAATTAGACTTCGTAAGCCTAATAAAGATCTATTTTTTTGAAATTTACCCAATTTACTTAGGGCAACCACCCCATTCCTTCAATTATCTCTTGTAAACAAGTAATTATAACAAAAAATTCAAAGAAATAGAAATTATTACCATATTGGATGTTGATCATCTTTGTAACGAACGGGCCTTTCGACCCTCGAAAATCGATACTAATACGTCTACTGTATTACGTGTCGAGCATTCAAGTGCCAGAAAGACCGATCATTATGCGAAAGAAAGAAGGTAGAAGATAAGAAGAAACTAAACATCACAGAATCTCACAAGCAACAGAATAACATATGCTAATCAACATAATTCTTTACAAAGTCATTTTCAAAATGATACATCAGAGTCATACTAATACAAATTCTACTCTAAGACAGTTATAACAGCCTGCCCCTACCTAACTGATACATAGATCATACATACGTACACAGCGGAAATAGATAATAACTAGCTAACGGTGAAGCCATCTACTCTAGCTTCTCCAAAATGCAGTTGTGAGAAACCTAGATCACTTGGCTACTCATACAAATTTTAGTACCCAAGAGTTTTAGGGAAAAAAATAAAACTCCAGGTCGGACATGGATCTGGTGTGAGTAAACTCAAAACAATTGAATTATTTCTTTTAAAACACTATTAAAATCAAGGGTATCTCGTAAGACCACGCCGCACATAAATACAGACGTGTTTTTTACCTTACAATAACCAAAACACTTTTATGGAAAACCCAGTAATATTATAATAATGTCTAACTGTTGAACTAAAATATGAATATAGCTGAAATGCTTGCATCTCACATTTCAACATAGTTGAAATACATCTAAAACCGTAAAGACACATATTAGAGAATGAATTCCATACTATGACAAGGTAAGGAACTACCTTCCGATGGTACACCTCTAGATAAAATGCAACGGGTTCCGATAAGAACATCTTGTACCCCTGCCACACAGGACTGGTCAACCACTTGACTAGTAGTACCGATTATGATCACCCCACTTTGGGCCCCGAAGCATACATGAGTAGATAGTAATTGATCTAGATTTTGGGATGACCATACCATGATGAGAGCGACCCATATGGCCCTACTGCATGCTCGATTTTTGTCATTAATGATTGATGCTTAAGGCTACATTTTACTTTTATATAGCACTTTCCACTTGGAATACCAATACTGACGCAATGTCAACATTCGTCCATTCAAGTCGTTCAAGTGATGAACGAACCAAAGGCACTACCTCCACTACACCCATTTTGGAATCACCCTCATGGTTAGTAGCAAATAGCCATTGCACTTCAAAACTCCGTCTTCGATTACATACTCTTTAAGATGTCTTCAGTTCGAAACGCTTGAGTTGGATCGAAGTGGTTTTCAGATAACATATCTAATACCGGTCTCTTCGAAATAACTTTCGACGGAGATCCCCTCCTAATCTTTAGTGGACGGATTTCCTTATCATTTATCCTAGAATAACGAAACGAGATTTATATGCACAGTACAACATCATTGGGGATGACTGTGCCATATAACTCACGTGTTTCTCCTAGATATTTCCAAAGTTACATTTTGGTCCAGCTTTGATAGTCAGTTATTTAACTATCAAATAAACAATCATTCAAACATTGATTTAATTCCATATGGGATCCACTAATCCTTTATTAATTAATTTTCCATTAATTAAAATACTTTACAAAACTAATCAAAAAATCTCTTCAAAACACTACTCCCAAAACCGCTAACATCCCTTTTACACTTGGAAAACATTTATATACTTATCTCAACGGTATAAGTATATTACCATAACATTTGGCAAATTTCCTCCTTTCAAATTCCTTTTTTTTACAAACATTATTTACTATAAAACCAAACCTCTTATCCCTTATAACAATTCCCTTTTTAAAAGCTCACTTCATTATTCAAATAACTTATAAATTTCCACAGTCAATTTATAAAACACTTTTATAAGTCTACAAGTCAATTTACAGAACCTCTTTACAAATCTCTAAAATCATTTATAAAACATTTTCCTATTTAGAACTACTTTGATAAATCTTTTTAAGAAAAATCCTTTACAAAATATTTTTTGCAACTCATCCTTTTTAATCACTTTAAATAAAACCTTTTTACTTAGTAAAACCCATTTTTATAAACAATTTATTATTTATAAACACCTTTATAAAATAATAATATAACTTGAAAAAATCATTTATAAACCTTAACCCCAAATCGATTAAAGAATTGAAATTAATTCTAAACCATACTTTATAATTTCAAAAGGAGGCTTAATAATCTCAATTGTAGTAATTTAAGTTACCATTTAACATCAATTACACTTTCAAGTCACTTAACCATTTATTTACATAAGTCAACATATATGTAAATGCAATTCATATCCAAATCAGGGAATAACATGTCAATACAACTCAACTAGCATATACATTAACATAATAGCAGGATGGTGATTTGTCTTGCTATATAGATGTCCAAACAATTCACTACTCATAGCAAAGTAGTAGTTTATTATACTAAACATATGTCCACACAATAAACAATTGCATTATAGAAGAACGAAGATTTATTCTACTATCAGATGTCCAAACAATCAAACAATCAACTTTTAGCAGAACGGGGATTTATTCCGCTAACACATGTTCACACAATCAAACCATTTACATAACTCTTTCACAATTGTTTGTCTACTTAATGGTATCGACATTTGAATTCCTAAAGTTCAAAACCATCTTTGAAAAAGAAGTACATTTAAAACAATTTGATTCTAGAAAAACAAGGTTTAAAAACTTAAAACTCCATTTTAAAATGATTTATTACAAGTTAAACTCTTTATTAAATCATAATTAATCTTTATTAAATTTGAAATTAATTTAATTATAAATTAATAAATAACTAAACCTTTAATAAATAATATATTTATAAATTAAACCCTTAATTAATCCTTTATTAATTATTAAATAATAATTAAAAACCATTATTAATAATTAACTATTAATTAATCTTAATTAATTAATTAATCTTTTAATTAAAACTTAAATAATAATTTATGTTTTAATAATAATTTATTATAAGTTAAAATCTTAATTAATTTATAACTAAAAATAATTAAACACTTGATTAATTAAATAAATAAATTATTGACCTTATATTTAATAATAATTAATTAAAAATAAATTATTTACTTAACTCATAATTAATTAAAAATTAATCTTTAATTAACTAGTAACTAATCTTTATGTAATTAAGATTAATTAACCTTGTTTAATACTTAATTAGTTATTAATTATTAAAACTTAATTAACTTACTAAAACATTTTTATTAAGTTTATAAAACCTTTCCAAAATAATTTTAAAGTTTGAAACTGAATTTTCAAAAAAATGGAACTTTATCGAAACTTCATCCATAACGATTATCGTTATGGGTGTCATACTTGCAAATATTTCACTTTTCTCTTTGGAAACTTAATACTGAAAGCTTACTAACTTTTCAAAACATAAAATAAATAATTTGAAACCAAGTTTCTAACTTTTAAAATCGATTTTGATTACAAAACAAAACTTGTACTTTTCACAAAGGATTCTTCATCGATAACCAAATCTAATTGTTAACTTTGGTCACTTTTCTTTGCACGACAACCAAATAATTATTTCCATAACAGCTTATTCATACCACAAGCCCAAACAAATAATATCACACTTTTACATCATTCACAAAAATCTAGATTTCACATTCAAGCACACACTAACTTAACCACATGCATTCACATATATAAGCAATATATATATATATATATATATATATGCTTCCAAACCATACAATTTCCAACCAAATAATCAAATTATTTTACCACCAAATAGTTAATAAATGCAAAGGTAAAAACGTTCTCAAAAATTAAAAAGTTTACTCACAAAATTTTGCAAAACTCTTTTGAAAACTTAAAATACTTCAGAACTTCAAAACTTGGAAAACCACAAAATTCTTTTCTCAACCAGTTCAAAAAATGAATCACTCAATTTCAATTTGTTTTGATGAAGATATGGTCAAAAGAAAAAGTGCTATTATCGGACTTGAAAATATAGGTCCGAAAATGAGTCAAATAAAATGCATTTTTGACCCAAAACATTCGAAATTTGAAAAAGTGGTTTAAATAAAAGTTGCAGCCGCTGGAATTTTACATGATTTGAAAAAAAGAAAATCTTAATTTGGTTAACAGATGAGGAAGATATGATAGAAGGAAGAGGAGGAAAAATTTTAAAGAAGGAAAAGGCTATTTATAAGCAAGAGAGAAGGTGAATTATATAATTACTCTTGTCCTTTGCCCTCCACTCATTTTATTCCACATCACCATCTTGTCCCCCTCCTAACACTTCATGTTAAAACATGTTTAAACATATTTAAGTACTTAGTGTATCTTATGTCTCCCCTGATGTGACATTATATCTTTTTCTTTCTTCTTAATTATATTTAAAACTTTATATGCTAAGTGTATACACATGCATACATACATTATACAAGCCTAACTTATTTAAAACTGTATTTGTTTGATTAACACAAAGAGTTCAAACATTCCGATAACTTTTATCCAACGAAATGTCGAAAATTTAACAACGAATTCCGATAACATTTTTTTATTTTTCTTCGAGCTATATATTTTTATAAATCAAATTTGAAAATGATTTCACCATCATTAATTATTATTTAAAAGAGTTTTATTTTCATTATAAAACCTATTATTTGAATATTTAAAATTAATTAAATATTCGCAAATCAAAGCAGTGAAATTCCGGATTTTTACAATTCTTGATCGAACCACTCTAAACCTTATGCCTTTCTACCTTACTCATTGTTCGCATTCGCTCTTTTTTTCATTTAACAACAATATTAGTAAGTAACCATTACTAATATCAACTTCTAATCGCAATTCTGAGGTTGACCGAATTTTTAGTCAACATGTTTAAACCCTCAAAATTCAGTTTCCAAGCATTAAGGATTGAAAATGGAGGCAATTTTTCAATAGTCACACGCTTATTCATAGGCATCAAACTTAAGTTGTCTATTAAATAAGAACTTGAAATTTGTACACTTATTTTATAGATGGCTGTAACGACCCAGAATTTCTGTCATTTGAAATTCAGATATTTAACTGATTTTAAATATTAACAAGTAAGATTTGTAAGTCGAATAAATTTTATTTCGAATATAGAGATTTAATTGGATAATTAAATCGACAATTTAATATTTGAAATTGCGTAAATAATTGGAAATTGGGTTTAATGTAATTAAAAATGATTTATAAAGTTATATTAAATCATATTGGAGTTAGAATGATGTTTGCAAACTTTTAAATTGAATTAAAAGTTAAATTGTGATAATTGAATATTTTAATATTTAATTGACGAGTGAAAATAGTCATTTTTCAAACAGTCTCGGATTTTGACGAAACCAGTTTCATCGGATCCGTAATGTTAAATTATTGTAAGATTTCAAATTTCGTGTCAATCGGATTTACGGTTTGTCCGGGGCAAGGCAAAACGCTCAGAAATTAGTTTAACCGATTTAATTTAAAATTGGTCGTTTATCTCCGTAACTCGCACATATGATCGAATTGGCTCTCAATACCTATTCCATTGTGTCCGAAACACAGGTAAAACCTTAGAAACGTCAAGCGGCACGTGTGATTTGGAGTTCGTTTGTAAATGCTCGTTATAATTGAATTTAATATTAAATTAATATGTAAAAACGTTTATATATTCATTTTGTTAGGGCCGAAACCCTAGTTATTTCCTCAGTCGCCGCTTATTGATTTCAATGGCCGATATTTCCCATTTTCTTCCCTCGATTTCGTCCCATCCACACATTAATTCAAAAAATCTCCAACTAGAAGATTGTAGAGCTTCGCGAGCTCTACGATTTCAACGGCTGTGATTGAAATCAATGCAGCCGATCATCGGCAATTTAAGCTTGAACATCCGTTCTTTGCGCGCGTTTATCGAAGCCAGGGCATAGCCGAGCTTCATGCCGTGGGGGCCGTAGGTAGAGGCGGAGGTGGCCGATCGAATGGCGTGGCTCGATCATTTTGTAGATCGTCGACGAGGGTCGCGTAATTGATGAAAAATCGACGGCTAATTGGGTTCGTTCGCGTTCGAATAACCTGGGAACGATGTTGGGGAAGAAACGGAAGTGCGGCCTAGATCTTGGACAAAGAAATCAACGGCCCAGAAATTTTCAAGGTTTAAAAATATAAAATAGAAAATGAAATTGAATTATATTAAATCGTGTAAACTTTGAAATATTATAATTTTTTGATACAAGGTCGGAATTTGACGAAACGACTTGCGTTGGGTTCGTTTTGTCGAGCACTACGCGATGGAGCTAGTTTGAAGTCGATTGGAGCTAGTGATAATTTCGGGTAAAATTAAACGCTTGCTTAATTTTATTCGGAACGAAACACTACAACTGTTATCTTCAACTCAAGGTGAGATGTAACGACCGGATGTTTTGGACCATTCAAATCGACAATAAATCCACACATGTCTGACTTGAATAATTCAAAATATCAAATTGTTAATTTAAATTTGGCAAAACTCAGCATATGCAGTAAATAAATCAATCACAAAATCACAGACACAGAGTAATACAATAATACGCAGCGGAATAGATAAAATAGTAGTTCATGAAGCTACTATATAAACATCAGAGTTAGAAATAAAATACAATAGAATATCTCAAATGCAGTGAAGTCTCCAGTACAACAGATGACTTCTCTGAACAAATCAACTAGAAGAGCTGAAAGCTGAGGCGATAGTTGGATCTCCAAAGGAAGCTCCAAACTCCAAGGGTGAGTCTCAAATGCTGTATCACTCGGTCTGACCCGAGCGTAAAGCAAAACACAAAACACTCGAGTCAGGATTAACATTCTTATATCAATAAATCCAACTCAAGTGAAATATCGACTGAAATACAAGTAACTTAAAGGATGTTTGGGATAACCATCCTCTAAGGATCTCCAGAACTATCTACAAGGTGGAAATATACATCATAACACTGTGGTCATTTCAATTAAATTTATACTTCAAAACCCAAATATCATTTCATTTCAAATATAACTATTTCCCAAGATAGTATATATATTAATTAATTTATAAAGTAAAGCATTAATTTTCTCAAGTCTCGCAAATCGATTCAAATCAACTTCAAATTCCAAATTCAAATTTATTTAAGCTCCATTCATCAATTCAATTCAGTTCTAAATATACCATTTAAATTTTCAATATATTTCAAGGCTTTAATATTCAACATTTTCAAAGTTAAATTTAACAGTTTCATATAGCTCTTGATTTAACTTCATTATTTTTTAATCAGGGAATATTCACTTAATAGATTCAATATCATTTACTAGCCTTAAATCACATTTTACTAAATATTTCCTTAAACTTTATTTAAACAAGAAATATTCATTAAATTACTTATAAATCAAACCCAAGTTATAAATCATATCTTACATCTCAATTTCAATAAGTTTCTAATCGATTTAATTAAATAAAATTCTTTATTGAATCAATTTCAACTAAATTCAAATTATCTTCCTAACCTTAACTTATTCAAATTTTTACCAAAATCTATTTTGAAATATAGATATAAGTACTTAACCATATTATATGTATTCAATCAATCTTAATTAAATTTAATATTATAATTAAATCTATATATATATATCATTACCATTTATAAATAATAATTTAAGAATCAACTTTTATTTAAAACCATATATTTCTTCCCAAATCCATAGAATTTATTTTCAAAATATTTATATATATGGACCAACGGTGTTTGTATATATATATCTATCATATGGTTAAGTGATACGGATATTTATCATTTCAATCCGAAATTTAAATATATACGGGTAGATATCATTTCAACCCGTAATCCCAATTTCAATTCAAATGAAAATCGCTTGGGTTTATCATTTCAACCCATAACGATTTTCTCCTATTCTAAAGTCCGTTCGGGTATGTATCATTTCAACCCATAGTGAATTCTATACTAACAGGGAACTTGCAGAGTGATAACAGGTAATATAAAATATAACAACCGGCATATATCATCAATATAAATAACAGATACTGGTGTCAGATGTCATAGGTGAACATATATAGATAATAGTAATAACAGGCATATAAATACTAGATACTGGTGTCAGATGTCACAGGTGAACATATACAGATAATAGCATATATAAAAATTTAAATAACTACAGCATCATATTTCAATTGTCGTTTCAATTGAAATCAAATTTAATAAATACAAGAATGTTAATCGTGAGTAATTGCTCACCTTTCGAGGCTAGAGAATATAGAAGATGACACGGATACGCACACTGATACGGACATTGAATTTTGAATGATGAATCAAAGCAAAGCAAAAATCGACACGAATTCAATGATCAAAGCTGATAATAAGAATAGATGGAATCAAATCAGAACGTGGTCGATGAAGATAAATGGTATAAATGAACATATATATAACTATATACACTATATGCAAATCATATACAACTTATAATTTTAAAATAAACCCATAACTATATAGGTTCAATATTTAATGGAACTTATATTAAAATAAAATCCTACACGTGTCAATTTTATTCAATTTAATTTACATATATAGAATGACCTATACATATATCATATGTAAAAATAAAACATATACTTTCTCAATATTTAAAGTATAACCATAACAGAAAATAATCCTTTATCTTATCTTTGGAAAGTTCAAACAGACAACATTATACTTCCATATATTTTTAAACTGATATGCGAACTGACATTATGAAACTGCAGACTGTTTCCTTTAAAACTATATATACTAATATATATAACCAGATCATATAGCTATAAAATTTGTCAAAGTATGTAACTTATACTCATATCATTTTAAAATCAATCTTTATTATTATATAATCAGATATAAACAACAAAACCTTTCAAAATAAGTGGCGACTAACAACATAAGCTAAAAGACTTATATAAATTATCCTCTGTATATATAACATATGTGAACTACACCTAATATATACATTTATATATACTTACCTACATAATATAATAAATACCTCACTGATCTATGCTAATATACACACTGTAACACGCAAAAATACATACATATAATTATTTATATATTATGTTAAATATACTATTATATAAATGATCTGGTTGAGATATATGTACATGTAAACAGAAGTCTAGGCTAAGTATAAAATTTACATAATATATATATATATATATATATATATATATATTCGTACACAGTTCCCTATATACTATATAACATATACCCCATACATATTTTACCAATTTCTTCACCGCAACTAACAGCATACGAAATAAAATATAAGCATCTATTTGCTACCACTATGTATATCTAAATTGGTATATAACTAACATATTCATATAAAAATCATTGGAACAAAATTTAAATATATACATATAAAATACTATTTTATTAAAACTATACCACGCATATTGTTTACCTCACAGAGATGCTCGGCCAGAGGAGAAACAAGGGCGAAGGTGAACATTTGCTGGAGATGGCAGATCTGGGTGGAGGAAGCACGGAGATGGAAGGTGATGCGGCAACGTGGAGTAGATGGAAAAGGTGGTGGGTGGTTGCCAAGGCGTGGGGAGAGAAGACAGTTGCAAGCGAATTGTCAGGGAGATAGGCTGGAGGTGACAGACCTCGGTTGGGCGAGATTGAATGGTGGCGTTTGGTGCTACCCTCGGCTGGGTTCAAAGAATTGGACGGCAGGCAAAAGATGGTGGAAAGGTGAGAGTTGCGTGAAGGAGGGGAAAGGAGAAAGTAGGTGGAACAGGAGATAGAAGAATATAAGGTGACAGAGAAATTTTTGTGAGTGGAAGAAAAGATCACATAGCAAAAGTTGAAATGAACGGATGGAAAAGGCAATATTAAACAAATTGTAAGAGCAACGGTCTGAATCATTAAGGCAATTAAATGTCGACCGTTTAAAAATCAAAAATTCAACGTATACCAATTTATTCTTTTGATATTCGAAACGACTGGGATGGCAACTTCTAAATTAGTAACCGATGAGATAAATATAAAAATAAAAGCTAGTGGCTGTTGTTTCAAATTTTAAACCGAAGGAAAATCAAAAGGTCACGATTTGTGGTACCGTTACAACGGACCGTTCAATTACGTCCGTCGTGTACCAAATTTCAAAACACAGAAATGAATATACCGCAGAGATCAGCACGACGAGACGATCAAAACGGTACACAGATATTAGTGGTATGATCATCCGATCAAAAATCGATAATCGGTGCCGATATACGTTGCTATTCCATACGGAAAAATCCAAACGGAGCTAGAAACGTCCGAATTTCGCAAAACGAATCTCGCAATCTGATTCAGAGTGATCTGAATAAATTTTCTCCTGTTGACATATTTTGGTTTCGGAAAACTTTTAAATTCACTGTTATTAACCGGTTTGATTCGAAATGAAATTTCACAGGAAAATAAACTTCAATATTATCAGATGAAAATTTACCAGTTCTATATTAAAATAGACGTATTCCAAATAATAAATTTTTAATTTCAATTTTTATTGTTTAAAATTTCACAAATTTCCAGTTAAATATGCTTTTAAAACCATTAAATTTTACGGGTCGTTACACTCTCCCCCACTCAAAACTTTTCGTCCCCGAAAAGGAAGGAGGTAGAAGAATAGAAACAACCAGACAGAAAATATAGATTGAAAGTCAAGATTAAACAATTAATTTAAAATTATATAATTTTACTTGAAATATTCGTTTGAAAACTTCGTTTGCAAATCAATTATTTTTAATACTTTTATACTTTTCAAAACTCATTAGTAAAGTTTCTTGCTTTCTTTATAAATACCATTTATATGTTTAAATAACACCTTTATAATTATATGAAAACTATTTGAAAACAATTATTTACATTATTACTTATATTTACAAAGAAGCTATCTGAAAACATTAATCCATAATTCATAAATTTATTAATTTATCTCAAGATACTTTCAAATATTATTAATAAACAAATAATCATTTACTTTAAAAATGTTTTATTTAATTTATAACTTCTAAAATATTTATAACAATAAAATTTCTATTAAACCATGTAGTATATAAATAAAAATATAAAATATATATATATATATATATATATAAAGTCAACAAGAAAACAAGGAGGATTTGGAAAACAGATGATGAGTGAATGAATAAGGCTGAGCAAATAAGGTAGATTCAAAAGAATAGTATCAGGCATGAATAATTAATTTAGAACCATAAGGGTTTTAATTTCAAATATTAATATAGAATTTCTTTTGTTGAAAATACCTTTATAATAAAATACTTTTATAACTCGATGTTTCAACAAGTTTATCCTTGTTCCTGTAGACTCTGGTAGTGCGTTGATCAGGCGCAAAACTAGAATTCTCCAGGTACTTAGTAGACCTGTTTCAACACCCAGTGAAAATACTAGAAAAACTTTTAAAAACAGATATGGAAAGTACAATCCAATCAAAAACACAAACAAAACCTTTGTCTAACCATGGTTCGCAGATACACAATGGTTACGCCTGGGTCCCCCAGGAAACAATCCATATCCGTAAGCTTTCTCAGCCCTGCGAGTTACGCCATGATGACTAGTAGAATGCAGGATACACAATGGTTACGCCTGGATCCCCCAGGAAACAATCCGTACCCCCAGGCAAGACTCAGCCAAGCATTTGCGCTACTATTCGCGACCTACACAGATTGCAGGATACACAATGGTTACGCCTGGATCCCCCAGGAAACAATCTGTACCCCTAGGCAAGACTCAGCCAGGCAGTTGCGCTATGCAGTCACGAGAGAACAATAAGACCATGGGTAACGCCATGGAATTCGAAGGACACTCGAGTATCATATCCGGAAAACCAAAATCAGAGAGAATAATATCGATAGAATGAATCCAAGATGTGGCCACAAATCGGATATCAAGCAGAAGGCACTTTCCATATCTTTACTTCGAAAATATGTATCATATAGTACCTTTTCAAATCACTTTCAAATATCGTACTTATATAAAATCCATTATATATAAGATTAAATTTCAAATCAAATACTTTCCAAAATCAATAGTATATCAAATCATACTTATATAGACTTCAATTATATAAGATTTCATTTTCAAATTGAGTACCTTTTCAAATCTATAGTTTTCGAATTAATTTCATACTCATATAAATCAATTTAATATAAGTTCGACAACTCCCAAATCAAGTGTTTAGTAACATAAGGTTCCCAAATTTCAATTTGTTTCAATATCAGTTCAATTTCAAAATCATATACGCTTTCACCAAATTATTCTTCCAAATCAAATATCTTCAATTCCAAAGTTTCCAAAATAATAAATTTAGGAAATAAATCCAAATTTCGAAATCAATATAATTTAAGTCAACCAATTCATTTCCAAAATCAAATGTTTTCAAAATCATCTTATACTTACGTAAGGTCCATCTTATATAAGGATCAAATTTTTCAAAAATAAATTTCGCTGTATTAAGAGCCATATGAGATTGAATATCTTTGCTTTTATGGGTTATATATCTTTGTAATTTAAATTGGAAATTTTCTTTTAGTAAGCAAAGATATTCTAACTCGACAGAGCGTCAAAATATATCAATGATATTAGAATATAAGATGTACATACGTCATCATTTCGCAGAATCACATTTGATCGCTCGCTCGATCACACAAGTTCGCTTTCGAACTAGTATTGTCCATTCGACTTCCCTATTGCGGACTTCGATATGGTTTCTCGACTAGAAGCCATCAGTCTCCTTGCATAGTCATATACTATGATAGAGAATTCTAGAATCAAGCCTAACATCCATATCAAATATTCGCCATCAAGAATCGAATGAAAAATCCTAACACGAAATGGTGTAATTCACCTCGAACTTGTGTACTCAAACCTGGATCAAAATGATTATGCGAATAAAACAGCATACGTACAACTTATATATTTATTCCAACTTGTTAAATATATAGTTTCATAAAGATGTTACTAAGTTAAAACATTTTTTTATTCAAAATATTTTGAAGACCAAATTCTTTTCAAAACATTTCAAATCTAAATTTCATATTAGAAGAATTTAAAATTTGCCTTATTCATTTACTTAACAAAACAGTTTCAACTTATTTAAACCATATTACTACATATTTTAACATACATACCAAACTTATATATTTTATACCTTTCAAAATTTCTTAGCTTTGAAAAGTTAACCTTGATTTGGAAGTGCTCGAACCTTCAAAATAGTTGAAGAAATCATTTTAAATTCAAGAGTTGGAAATTAGCAACAAATCAGTAAATCAATTTTAAATGGATAGGGTTATATCAAATCCAAAACTCGAGGACTGAACACCGGCTTACTTCAAATCATTTCAAATATAAATATATATATATACATATATCTTTCGAATATCAAATCTTACTTCGGAATTTGAAATCAAAATGGTTTCACAAAATCACTCGCATAGCAATGCTACTAAAGTTACATGAGAACTTCTCACTCAATCGAATTGTGTTTCGATTTAAAATTTAAATAGTTAAATTTAAAATTGGTTGATTGTGTGTTTGGATTGATGGTTGTAAATTGTTGCATTGAAATAGACCCTATACGCCGCATATTAAGCGGATGTTATTTATTAAAAACATATACCGCGATATTCCACCTCGAAGTGGAATTGGTATTATATATGTATTTGGAGTTGATTTCCCGCATTATATAGCGGATGAGACCCTATTGCGCCGCATAATAGCCGATAGTATTTTATAAATCCCATATACCGCGATATTCCACCTTGAAGTGGAATTGGTATTGTGTTAACATCTTTGGATGCAGGGAAACAGGTTGGAGGGATCCAACTGGATTCCTCAAACATTTGAAATTATTTCATATGTTGTGTGTTGATTATTTATAATCTCTGTATGATTATCTTTGTGATTGAAATTGTTGAAGGCTATAGGTTAGTCGAATATATTTTTGGTATCCTTGGATACCGAAAATAAGTAAAAATTGGATTTTTAAAATTCAAGTTGAAAGTTTATTTTAAAACTTATTTTTGAGAATTGGATAAATTAAAAAAAAAGGAGTTTTAAAAGATAAAGTTATTTTTGAACCATATTGAATTAAATTTCAAATTTTGGGAAAAAGGGCTTAGTAAAGGGGTTTTTAATAATGTTATTTATAAGTTGAAGAATTTATTCAAAAATTTGAATTTTTAAATAGATTTGAAGAGCTAAAGAAATTTATTCTAAAAAGGAAATAATTTGGAAATTCGTTGAAAATTTGATTCGGTGTTTTGAAATAAATTTGAAATCAATTTGAAATTAATTAATTATTAATTTACCATAACTAGTAAAATTGATTTATAGAAATTTATCTGATTTAAATTAATCAGATGATTAAATTGATCCTATTTATGGATGTTTGAATCGTATTGGATGTTGAATTATTTGATATCCCAAATATGTGATGCTTTGTGATATATCTTGTTCTGTGTTGTGATTTGTGATCTATTTATCTATGATATGAATATCTGTGATCTGTGAATTAAAGATAAGCGTTATAGTTTATACCGCTTATCAACTATATTTCTGTGTTCTGATCTCTGATGGTTGGATGTTGTTGCACTATTGTGTTAAACCCCTGGACTACACCATACACACACCAATGTGGATTTCACATGGAATTCAGTTAAGTCACAGATTTTGAACAATTCTAAGGATTGAATTTTTGAATCCATATTAGTTTTGGAAACTGGAATTGAAAGATTTTTTGAAAATGAGTTTCAAAAATAAGAATTATTTTAAAACTTAATAAAATTAAGATTTAAATAATTTGATTTAAAATTTGAATTCAATATTTGAAATTGAATTCAATAACTTGGAAATTTTGGTCTAAAAGATTATACAAGTGTAAAAGGTGTTTATATGGGTTTTTAACCATTTAAAATATGGTTTTGGAAATTTAAATTCAAGTTTTATACTTGAGTGGCTTTTACTCATGTAAAATTTGTAATCAGTTTTCCCAAAACGGAAACTATCCGTTTTCAAATAATGATAGCTTTCATATAAGGAAAGAATTGCCAATTTGTGTTAAAAGGATGTTAATTTGAAATTGAACAGTTTTGAAGACTATGAATTAATCTTTGTGAAAGGTTGTTGAACTTTGTCTTGAAATAAAAGAGTATTTTAAAGGGTGTATCTTTTATATTATAAAAGACTTGAATTGTGAATTGTTTGAAAGCTACCAGTTAAATCTTGATTTAAAGGTTTAATGAGTTAATCCAATTGAAATGGAAATTGATTTGGAAATCTGTGAATGAATCTTTGTGAAACTGGGTAAACTTTGTGAAGTAAATCTTTTTGTTTAAAGATTTAAAATGGTAATTTGTTTAAACCATTTAAAGGAAAGGATTTGGGTAATAAGTTGTGACTTAATTGAAATCCCTATATCCATATGTTTTAAATATTGTGCTCACTATTCGGTTTAGCCGGGAAAGGACCTTTGTGTCATATAACCCATTCCGAATAAGTGATATGACGATATGGATAACATTTTAAGACCGGTGGTGAAGACCGGGTATTTGTGAAAACGATAGGATGACATATCGATTGTCTTTGCACCGTTAGCTACGGTATAGAGATTTCCTTTGTGATGGGAAGTTCGATCGGGATTGTGAATACCCGGATTGCAAGGGCTTCTTTGGAAGTGCATTCGGTTCTGTTCGAACCCGGAACAGACTTGTATGGTTACATGTCTGACATTACATTTTGAGATATAAAGCTGATTTCTTTCAAATACATTTCTGTTGGTGGCGGAGAATTTATTCTCTTAGTTTAACACCCTTCTCTGAGACGTACGAGCTCAGAGGTTATGTAGTTGAAGGTTATCAGTGATATACTCCCAATTTGGTAATGTGGCATGCTGAGTGTTGTTGTGTGATGATTATTTATTGATCATTTGTTGATCAAAGCGTGGCTTTGTGAAAAAACGTAGCTTTGTGGACGAGACCTCTTCGGACCTCACAACCCAGAAATGGTCGAAACGGGAATAATGCGGCAAGGTTATGAGGGTCGCTCCCTTTAGGGTATGTCATTTCCTTCTGGAAAAGAGTGGTATCAGGTATGGTGCCCTGGTATTTAACCTATGTGGTTGCTCCAATCTCATTTACTGTGTGATTGTTGTTGTGTGATTGTGGCGCCTCGGATAAAGGTCCCGAAGGACCGGGGGGTGGCATATTCATGTAGTAGTTACCTAGTGTAAGAGGTAACCCGACCTTGTGTTGGCAGAGAGCTAGTTAGTTCTCGGGGCGTCCATCCAGAGGCGTACCCATGTGGCAGTAGGAAGTTCCTTAACCTGACCATTTGTTGGAAATCCAAAGAAACAATACGAGCCTTGTACGGTTTTAGTTGTATAACCTGCTATGGAATGTGGCGGTAACCTGCTATTGAACATAGTAGCTATAGTAGGCATAAGTGCGAAATGCCTATGCTGGTTAAGGTTAATATTATACTTTCGAAATGTTTTCTGCACTATGCACTAATAATAATATTTAAAAGAATTTGCGTAGTAAGCATGTTTGACTATCATAAGGAGAAATCTCCTCCAATTCTATGTTTGCATTGTGTGTGTGGCGGGAGGCCTTATGGTAGTTTCATTTTCCAAAAGCATTGCGGATTCTTTTCCTTTGTATTCCTTTGTGCAAATAACTGTTTTTAGTTCTCACACCAGTCCCATGACTGACCTGGAGTTTATTGTTCCCTTCCTAAACTCTGGATGCCCATCATTTTCCACACGGGCAGCCTAGGGTTAGATTTTCAGGTCATTCTGGATTCAGGAGATGCTGTGGAGCTCAGTGGCGAGCTGGATGGCGAGGCGTATCACTTGTATATGATATTATTATTCCGCTATGTATTCTGTATGAGGACAAGTTTGTATAACTGTCCATTGATGTATTGTGTGTATATTGGCTCTGATGATGATGTAATGTATAAACTGATATAGTTCTTTGATTTAAAGATTATTCATTTATCTATTATATGTTATTCCGCTGCGATATGTGAGATTCTGATATTGTTTCTGTTGTTTCTTCTTTCTTTCTTTCTGTCTTCTTCTACCTCTTTTTTTTAACCATAACAATTCGGTTTTCCGACATTCGATTGCTCGGCAGTTGATACAGTGGACGTATTAATGTCGATTTTCGGAAGTCGAAAATCCCGAATCGTTACATGTGGTATCAGAGCATTTGGTTAAGCGATAACCTTGGCTATGTTGGGTGTTACTCATTAGAGATAGAGTCAGTAGTACTTTAGAATGAGTGTGAGTGTAATAATAGATATGAGCGCGTATTTGTTAGTGAATATGAAATTGTTTTGTATTGTGTTGACTTATCGGTTGATTGTTTATGGATTTTGGTCGGTGCAGTCTAGCTAACTGTATCGATATGGGTTTCTAAACTCTTAAACAAGATAAACCGACACAGTATCATTTTAAATTGGATAAATGAAATAATTTTACCTCGATTATATTTCGTATACAAAGGAAATAATTTTTCAGGATTATTAAAGTGTATATAAAATTAATTGTTTGGTTGTTGAAAATGTAAGAATATATATGAGTTAATAAAAGTTGTTTGAATAATCTAAATAAAAACAACAATTATGAAAGAATAAAGTATATAAGAGCAACAATTGTATAAGTATAGAATTATAATTAAGATGATTTACAATTGTGAAATAATCTTGTATAAGTAAAGTAAAATAGTGAAATTATATGAGTAAAAAGATTTATAAATGTGATTTATAAATTAAAAGGAAAATTTTGAAAAGAATTTAAGCACTGGATTCATTACTGTTGCTGGGAAATAATAAGGGTGATGACTGCAGCATCATCAGTATCATTTTCAAGTTTTTGTGTGATGGATTTGCTACCATAATAAATTGAAAATTTGAAGTTTTGTTGTGATAAGCAAAATTTAAATTAAAATCCAAATTGAAATTGATGAATATAAGTGAAACGAGTTTTAGACTTATAATATGAAATAAAGATTTTAGCTTTGGTAAAGTTAAAGAATCCGAGTTAGCATAGTAAATATATGATGTGAATTTAACTAAAGGAATGTTAAATAAATTGAATTGGATTAGATAAGTGATTATAATATGATTTGGAAAGTTGAATAATAAGTTGTATAGTGAAAACAAATGTAAGTGGAAATTTGAAATGGAATATAACTTAAGTGATGTTAAATGAAGTTGATTTTGGTGTCGAAGTGAAATAACAAAGTGAATTAAATGGATGTGAACTTGAGTTATATAAAGGAGATTCAACCTTATTTGTAAAATGAATTAGCAATTGAATTGAAATAAATGGATTAAATGTTAATCAATCGAATGTAAGTAAATTGATATTGAATAATGGATATAAGTGTTAATTCATTAAAAGTTAATAAATTGGAAATTCAATGAACGCCAATTTAATATTAAACCAATTGGAATTAAAAATGTTGAACCAAATTGAATGTGAAGTAAAGTAAATTTAATAATTTGGTTATGTTGATTATGATTTGGTTGTTAGATGGTTGTTAGTTGATTGTATATAATTCATTAAGTGTTAATGAAGTTGAATTAGTGAAATTGAAAGCTATGTAATTGAATTTGAATTGAAAGTGGACTAATGTGAATTGGTCACAAGCGACAACATTTGTATCGAAAACTTTATAAATTGCTTATGGGAATTATTTGATTGCATTGCTTATGGAAACTTTGTGTTTGTTATTGAAAATTAATGAAATGTAAATGAATTTCCTATATATGTCACTTACATGTTTAAATTAAGTAAGTACAGGTGTCGTGGCTGCCGTTCGGCTGGTTGGGTCACGCTAAAATGCTTAATAAATAACTGCTTTGCTTAAAAATGCTAAAAAGGTACGCCTACGCAATAAAAAAATGGAAATATGAACTGTTTTTCTGCTTTTCCGACCGTGTGGGTCGATGTATATATATTTATATCTATTGTGATATTGCGAAAGCTCCTCCGTACAAAGGAGACTCTGCCAAAATTTTCCGTAAATTTTGGGAGTTAGAAAATTTTTGAACTTTTGGAAAAATTTTGTTAATGAAAAGTCAATTTCTAAATTGTAATGTAAATATAGGAATTGAACTAGAAAATGAAAACCATTGGTTTGGTTGAAGTTAAAGGTTTTGGAAAAGGTGAATATAAAATTTTCCCAAAACGGAAACTATCCGTTTTCAAATAATGATAGCTTTCATATAAGGAAAGAATTGCCAATTTGTGTTAAAAGGATGTTAATTTGAAATTGAACTGTTTTGAAGACTATGAATTAATCTTTGTGAAAGGTTGTTGAACTTTGTCTTGAAATAAAAGAGTATTTTAAAGGGTGTATCTTTTATATTATAAAAGACTTGAATTGTGAATTATTTGAAAGCTACCAGTTAAATCTTGATTTAAAGGTTTAATGAGTTAATCCAATTGAAATGGAAATTGATTTGAAAATCTGTGAATGAATCTTTGTGAAACTGGGTAAACTTTGTGAAGTAAATCTTTTTATTTAAAAATTTAAAATGGTAATTTGTTTAAACCATTTAAAGAAAAAGATTTGGGTAATAAGTTGTAACTTAATTGAAATCTCTATATCCATATGTTTTAAATATTGTGCTTACTATTCGGTTTAGCCGGAAAATGACCTTTGTGTCATATAACCCATTCTGAATAAGTGATATGACGATATGGATAACATTTGAAGACCGATGGTGAAGACCGGGTATTTGTAAAAATGATAGGATGACCTATCGATTGTCTCTGCACCGTTAGCTACGGTATAGAGATTTCCTTTGTGGTGGGAAGTTCGACCGAGATTGTGAATACCCGAATTGCAAGGGCTTCTTTGGAAGTGCCTTCGGTTCTGTTCGAACCCGAAACAGACTTGTATGGTTACATGTCTGACATTACATTTTGAGATATAAAGCTGATTTCTTTCAAATACATTTCTGTTGGTGGCGGAGAATTTATTCTCTTAGCTTAACACCCTTCTCGGAGACGTACGAGCTTAGAGGTTATATAGTTGAAGGTTATTAGTGATATACTCCCAATTTGGTAATGTGGCATGCTGAGTGTTGTTGTGTGATGATTATTTATTGATCATTTGTTGATCAAAGTGTGGCTTTGTGAAAAAACGTAGCTTTGTGGACGAGACCTCTTCGGACCTCACAACCCGGAAATGGTCGAAACAGGAATAATGCGGCAAGGTTATGAGGGTCGCTCCCTTTAGGTTATGTCATTTCCTTCTGAAAAAGGGTGGTATCAGGTATGGAGCCCTGGTATTTAACCTATGTGGTTGCTTCAATCTCATTTACTGTGTGATTGTTGTTGTGTGATCGAGGCGCCTCGGATAAAGATCCCAAAGGACCGGGGGGTGGCATATTCGTGTAGTAGTTACCTAGTGTAAGAGGTAACCCGGCCTTGTGTTGGCAGAGAGCTAGTTAGTTCTCAGGGCGTCTATCTAGAGGCGTACCCATGTGGTAGTAGGAAATTCCTTAGTCTGACCATTTGTTGGAAATCCAAAGAAACAATACGAGCCTTGTACGGTTTTAGTTGTATAACCTGCTATGGAATGTGGCGGTAACCTGCTATTGAACATAGTAGCTATAGTAGGCATAAGTGAGAAATGCCTATGCTGGCTAAGATTAATATTATACTTTCAAAATGTTTTCTGCACTATGCACTAATAATAATATTTAAAAGAATTTGCGTAGTAAGCATGTTTGACTATCATAAGGAGAAATCTCCTCCAATTCTGCGTTTGCATTGTGTGTGTGACGGAAGGCCTTATGGTAGTTTCATTTTCCAAAAGCATTGCGGATTCTTTTCCTTTGTATTCCTTTGTGCAAATAACTGTTTTTAGTTCTCACACCAGTCCCATGACTGACCTGGAGTTTATTGTTCCCTTCCTAAACTCTGGATGCCCATCATTTTCCACACGGGCAGCCTAGGGTTAGATTTTCAGGTCATTCTGGATTTAGGAGATGCTGTGGAGCTCAGTGGCGAGCTGGATGGCGAGGCGTATCACTTGTATATGATATTATTATTCCGCTATGTATTCTATATGAGGACAAGTTTGTATAATTGTCCATTGATGTATTGTGTGTATATTGGCTCTGATGATGATGTAATGTAAAACTGATATAGTTTTTTGATTTAAAGATTATTCATTTATCTATTATATGTTGTTCCGCTGTGATATGTGAGATTCTGATATTATTTCTGTTGTTTCTTCTTTCTTTCTTTCTGTCTTCTTCTACCTCTTCTTTTTAACCATAACAATTCGGTTTTCCGGCAGTTGATACAGTGGACGTATTAATGTCGATTTTCGGAAGTAGAAAATCCCGAATCGTTACATGGCCAACTCTCAAGCATCTATTAAATAAGTTCCTGAGTATGACATATGATAAAATCATAGGTGCCTTGTATAAAACGCCCATTAAACAAACGTTTAGAACCAATTGTGAAACTAGGTAAAACGCAAAGTAAGGATGGCTCAAATTTTAGAGTTGAGGGAGTTGCTAATGTATACTATGAAATCACTTTAGTTGCATCTTGCAAATTATTTGCAAACCTTCCTATGACAAATAATTCCATTAAAATGTGGATATCTGTATATGATTAGATACCATTCGAATCTTTCCTGTGGTCGGTTGAAGTTTGCATCACGTCGGATGCTTTTAACGCGTTATTGTCATGGTCCACTACTTTACCTTGTTAAAATGAACATATCAAAATGTTGTGTTAACGTCGACGCCAACGTTAATTAATAAAAATTAATATTCTGGTTCCTCTTCGAAACACATAACAAAACTTTTATCTCTTTTCAAACACAAATAATTAATACACTAACTACATAATTAATAATCAACAATTATTACAAACATCTCTTTCATATGATTATTTCGCAACATAAATACGCATTCTTCTTTTATTAAACATTTTCTTTCATGTCCCTTTCAAATGTCTCTTGCACAAGCCCTTTCCATGTGATACAGAACGCATCATTGGACCATTCAACTCTCACGCCATTGACTGATGGTTGTCAATTTTAAATAAATTACGAATTAAGCACATGCAGCACTAAACTGTTTGTACCAAATAAACAATAATATGGATCTCTCATTTAAATGTTTAATATAAAGAAAAATAACAAGTTACTCCGCTTTTTCTACATACAAAATCTTCAATTATTGTACTTTTTCTATCATTTTCATGAAACGATCAAATTTACATTAATTTTTTATGATGAACTATGTTTTTATTCAGATTTTCCATTCCAATCAAAACATTGGAGGGAAAGAACGTACATATGGCAGTAGGACAGTAAATGGTAAAGAAAATAAACCTTATAATTATACTTAAATCGCCTTAAAATGATATGCTCAACAATGAGTAATTAAAAATTTGGTAAAAATGTTACCGATATTCACTTAGCAAGACCCATTTAAGAAACAGGCGCAGCCTTCGTGTTAGCAAACAATAATTACATAAGTTAAAAAATGTAGGACGTTGTCTTAATAACTATGAAAAAGAAGGGACATTCCAAACATAGATTAACATTTAAAATGTGGCAAACATGGTAACTGAAATTATATACTGAATATGGTGTGTACGTCTCATTAAAATCAACTAATACAATTGTACGACGGTGGAAAACCAACCGTTCAATTGTATAGTTTTGAAAAGAAAAAAAATTCATTGCAATTTTCATTAATTTCAGTTTCACACACAATGATAGTACGTTGGACTCAATGATTAACCATTTCTTTGATGGAAATTGAGCTCGTTATTCACATTAGTCGTTTTGAAAAGATATCATATTGTTAAGGCGCAAAAAGTTCTCATTTTGATTTTTTTCTATAAAAGCACGTTTCAGCTAGAAAATATATCTTCAACTCATCTCAACTCTCAAGCCATTTTATCTTGTTGTTTACATAGAGTTGTAATATTTCCTCGCATTATTTAAATGTTTTAAATGATATTCAACTCCACCAAACTCAAAATCATGTAGAACATGACATACGTTTTGAGTTTTTTTCTTATAGCTTGTTTATAATTTGAAGTGATACATGTAAATAAAAAGCATCATTTTGTAGATTGTGAACAAGAAAAAGAATTATAATTGTATTTATAGAAGAATAAAAAATAATAAAGGGGAAGAAATGATACATCTTAACCTAGGTGAAATAAGCTGAAATCATTGATATCAAACACCACTGAGGTCGGAGTTGAAGAAAAAGGATACAAAAGCACTGTATGAGCAATAAGTTCTCCATTTACTTGCCTGAATATGTAATTCTTTGGTTCACTTGCTCTTTGATCAATTCACTGATTCTAAACATGGTAATATAAAAGACAATTATGTTAGCCTGGATATTAGCAAGAAAGATGTTTTAAATATGGAACACTAGCGGCAGGAAAAGAAGGTAGCATGGCCTTAAGTTGTTTAATTCAAACATAATGATAAATACAACATGGTTTACATAACATCAAACTTAAAATTACCTGTCTACTTTGTCCATAGCATCATACCAAAAAAGGAAGAATAGCACACTTCAGTAAAATAAAACTTGTATACTACTAGCAAAGAGGAACTTCGTACTTCAGAAGATCCAATAGGTTTTGTTGTAGCTTGGCATGCGCTTCTACTTCAGAAAGTGTAATAGCTTTTGTTGTAATTTGGCGTATACTTCTTCCTCCATGTTGACAGAAGCGAGCTGTTTCAGCATCTTAACTGGAATGAAAGAATCAACCCAAAAATATTCAATTCAAGACATGCGTGAATGTTGTACAGATATTGATGCATATATGTATTTATCAAGCAAATATAAGTTCAAGATAACATAAAAACTAAAACACATGACTACTTACATCCAATATCAGTAGGTAAAGTTAATCAAGGATGGCATTTAAAATATAATATAATATAATATAGTAAGGGTTAATGATGTGTGGATTTTCATACTAGTAAATCAGTAAACAAAATATTAGTTAAGTCTTCCACAATTTGGTGCAGGATTAAAAATCCAAAACATAATAACTAATAAGTATGCTGGTCTAACACAAAGAGAAACACCCTATTTCTTTCTTTTCAAGCATTTCTCTTTTTTATTTAGGTCATGTTACTTTGATATCCCTGCCTCGAGTAATTGTGATGGACCTCTGGGACAACTTGATCCTCTTGAGTTGAAAGTCTTTAAACTATCTATGCATGACTACTAGTACAGTTAGGCTAGCTTATCATAACAAGGCTTTGCCGCTTTGTCCTAATATATAATATACATAAAAGAATTTCAAACAGAAACATACACAAAATTCGTAGGATTTAACTCGATGACTGTCATGGAGAAGTTTAGGCATAGGTCATCATCCATCTTTTAATTTCTCTTTGCATCTCATTTTTATACAATCAATCAAAGAACCCTATTTTCTATAATAGATAAGCAGAATTATAAAATTAACTTCTTGTACTCTTGCCAGTTACCAATTGAACCGCATCATGCAAAATGGTAACAAAAGAACTACTTAAGCCAAGTTCAATTCTAGAACATAAGTATGCAAATACATCAGACATCTCTATGTTTCTTCATCACTACCTCTACTAGTAATATAATCAAAACAGGCAATTTCAACCAAGGCAACATGAAATGACATCGATGTCCCCATCCGCATGACTCACGGATGTGCCTCCTATTTCAATTGTTTATGATGTGACAAAAATACCCACAAACAGATTTTATCCTATAAAAAAACCAAAACAAATGAAGCTCTACAATTAATGTTGATCAAACAAAGCTGTTGCAGCTGTTATTTTTGTCCACCCCTTGAATTCTTCCCAGCTCCATTCATATCTATTGTTTGAAATACTGATAAAATGCCATATCTTTGTTCTTCAAACTTTCCAATTTATTTGTATATACACTCAGTTTCAAAACATGTATTTTAAAAAAAAAATTCTTCATGATTTCAGCACGTATATACTTGATTTGAAATATTACACATACTATTTATTTTAGGTTGTAAATTCAACTCATTTTACTCTTTGGTTTTACCAATTTAGTTATGTTAAATATCTATCCTTCACGTTATTATACACACTCAAACATCTATATTAAATTAATATATATATCCGTGATCAACGGTTCTTTTATTGAAAACTTTATGTAATTATTGAAATTAAATCTCGAGGATATTAGTTTCAATTTCTTTTTATATCAAAAACGGTTTTATACACATGTGCATTGCACGTTTCATAGTACTTCTAAAAATGTGTTTGTACTTTGTAGAGCATCCACGATTTAGTTGTCTGATGACAAGCTTTTCGAAATGTCTACTCAACCCAGACAGACCAAATCCACAAAGACCAAATCTATTACCTACACCCTCTCACCCAGACAGAAGAACCCGTACTTCCAACTCCAGCCCACCTATCCCCAAATGTACCCTAGATGGCTCATAGGTTACAACCCATCAAATAGATAAGGTTCCTCCTGTATCCGTTGCTTTACTTAATGAGACATCCAGTGCAAGTTCTTCATCAATACCAACAAATATGGCAGAACCTACTGATTTGAACTTAGCTGCAAACAGTGTCGACAGGGAAAAAACTAGATTCACTTTTCCAAACAACAAGAGTAGCACAACTCCAATCCTCGATTTACGCATAACTAATTTGATGTTTTGGGCTCCATCGAACAAGGCAAGGAACATTCAATTGTGGATCGCACAAAAAACGAAGGCTATGAAGAAGAAAATCAAACTTCATAGGCGGGCTAAACTTATTAGCCAAGTTGAGGAAAAGGCAAGTAATTTATCTTGGATGAGGAACATCCCGGTGAACTTGTGACTGATAGCGATGATTTCGAAGATTGAGATAACTTATACATTGACTCAGAAAAAGAAGACAAGGCGGGGAAAGTGATCTGTCTACGGCTAATTCTAAAAATGACATGACAATAGAATAGCAGTCTCAAGATTTTTACGAGGGTTTATAGTGACTGTAAACCCTGCTCTAGCATGGCTATCAATCCTACTTCTCCCTCTAAATTAAATATTTCAAAAAAGCCTCTATTTTCTAAATAGCAGCCCTGATAAATTTGCATAGATTACAGATTTTACATAAATTTTAGTTAGTGGATTTCTCACCGTTAGTTTTATACATAAAAATGGGGAGAATTAATGGTCCCTTGTTACATGATACGGAAATTATGCATGTGAACAGCAATTTAACAAAGTCAGCATATGCTCATTTGTGCACTTTAGATATGTTTTTTTCCAGATGATTTCTTAGTCATTCCACTACAAAGTATTATAATAATTAAAGAAGAAAGCGTGTATGTTCATTTTAACATAGGGTGGCGCTAAAGGATGTATTTCAATTTATAGCATCAATTATAATAATAATATAAAAATGAATAATTTTAGGAGAATTTTCCATTAGATTATTTTTGTTTGTGAGGGCATTATAAGTTAATGTAGATAATGTTAATAAATGTAACCTTATATGGTTTCAAATATTAAATAAATCATCCACAGATTTGAAACTTGCATAGTGTGATTTGAACATATATTGATATGTAGTATGTTATATACTACCTAAGACTTATAGTGCTAATATGTACTACCATCTAAGTACACAACTACAAAAAAAGGATTACATGATTAATATTAACCTAGTTGCACATGGTTTTATTCTTTCAACTATTTGTTGGCTTATTGTCATATTTTTATTGAGTAATAAATTTGGTTAATTTTGTCAAATAAAAGGCAGTCTATTTTTACATTTCTTAGATATGACAATAACTATGTAGGTAAACATCACTATTGTTCTTTAACTTTTGAAAGCGATGTATGTTTGACTATTTATTTTTCTACCTAAATCCATAGTCCATGATATGGATGGTAGTATTATAGTTACAATCGCAATTGAATATTATGATGATTCTTAATGACATTTATTAAGAAATTTAATCATATCGTTTGTCATGACTTTTATTGTGTTATTTATTTATCATACTTCTTATGCCATTTAATTAAAGCATTTATCTATGATGTTTATTATGGAGTTTATGTCATTATTTATTCATTATCTATGATGTTTATTATGGAGTTTATGTCACTATTTATTCATTGTTTCGGATCTCAGCCATCTCGATCGATATCTTAACCGAGATTTTTGGGAGAAATTCTAACGAAACGAAACACAAAATTTTGCCAAAAATCTCATTTTCCACATATCGGCCAAGGTCTAGATATCAGATATCTCGGTCGATCGTCAAATTACGATATCTCGACTGATGCTATGATTTTTATTTTATGACAACTTGAATTTTACTGAAAAATTAAAATTGTATGATAAATAGCATAACAAACATTTCTATATGCATGTGACCAGTCAAAATAGGGGTTTTTGATATCAATAAAAGCAAAGGTACAAACCAAATCTCCTTTAACTGTATGTAACTCGAGATACGATCGGTTGCACAAAAACTGATAGTTTTAGAATTTAAACAAAGTTGCCCAGTTGGATCCTAGTATAAGGAGGAATACCAAAAAAAAAAATTGAGGAAAATTGGTTTTTGTTTTGATGGGACTCAAACTTTAAACTTTGGGCTAAAATTTCACAAGTCATAATTATCTTATTTCCTCTATTTTTATCATGTTTGTCGTTTTTTAATATGATTCATTAATATCAACAAATGTCGATCTCAAGGATCGAACTCGTGATCTTTAATATCGTAGTCTGAACTACCAACCAACTAAGTCAAACATATTGGCTTATCTTGTTTGCCATCTAATAAGAGAACTGTAAAATGGGATGAAAAAATATTCATAGAGAGAGAAGAAAATAGAGAATTCAAATTTGATATTGATCAAGAGAAGTCGAGTAAATACCTCAATCAATCACTCATCCATGATTGGATGTGTTATTTACCGATAATATTTTAACATGATAGATATTGTTGTTCTTTGAATGATTTGGTACTGGAAGATTACTATATTCGATGAGGATATGACTAGATTCGATTAGAAAGAGGTTTATGGTGATTTTATGTTGATTTGATTTTTTAAGAATCGTGTGAACTTTACTATATGTAATCCGATTGAACGAGGTAAGAAAGGTTCAATTTATGAAATTTCTCGATTTTTTGTGTTTAGTTTGATATTGGATCATGAGATAATTTAAATCAATTAAAAGTAGAATTAGACGATTTGAAGTAGAGTTAATAAAAAAGCAAATCAAAGGAAAATTATAGCTTTTAAGATCAGTGTTGTTAAGGCGCGAGCCTAAGGTGCAGAGAAGTTCAGGCGTAGCAGCTGTGAGCTAAGGAGATCAAGCTGTTCAAGACGCCCAAAAAGCACACTTTTTGCTAAGGCGGCAAAGCCCCAAGGCACTTAAAAAGTGCGCCTCAATTACGGTTTGGTTCTCAACCCTAAATTAAGTCGAACCTTAAACAACTTCTACTTCGATTGTAGTAAAAAAACTCTACCACAAATCGAGCTCCAACTGGTCGTTGTCGTCGCTCCAAGCCGTCGCCGCAATCTCTTGCCCAACGTGGTCGTCACACTTGCAGCTCCCTCTTTCTTGTCTTCTCAACTTAGATAATGTTGTTTTCTTATGTATTTAACTAAGTTAAGTAAAATGTAAGCTAGTGTTTAGAAGTAATTAGTGTTTAAATGTTAAATTTAATTTAAGTTAAATAAAACTTAGGTTAAATTTGAACCTTTTAATCAAGTTAAACAAGTTAGTGATTAAAAGTAATTAGTTTGATTTAAAGCTTAGTCAATTTTAATTTAAAGATTAGTTAATGATATTTAATTTTACTTCATTTTAATTTGAATTCAAAGTTTAGTTGATTTTCATTTTAATTTCAATTCAATGTTTAATTAATTTTAATCTAATATTAATTTTAAATTTAGTTAATGTTAATTTAATTTAAATTTAGTTAATAATTTTAATTTTCATTTAAAGTTTCGCTGATTTTAATTTAATTTTAATTAAAGTTTAGGTAAGTTAATTTTAGTTATTAGTTTGAATTCATATTTCAGTTAAATTAAAATTGGATATTAGTGATTACACTACAACAAAAAGACCATATTACAACTGTATTTTTACAACTGTCACAATTTGTCAGTTGTAATAGAGGTTTTTTACAATCTTTTTTTTACAGAAAGTTGTAATAAACTTACTTTCAACAACTCTTCTGTTTTGCCAGTTGTAATAGATGCCTATTACAACCTTTCTATTTTGCCAGTTGTAATAGATGTCTATTTTTAACAACTCTTCTTTTCTGTCAGTTGTAATAGATCCATGTTACAACATTTTTTTGCTAATTATAATAGATGCCTATTTTTTACAACTCTTCTTTTTTGTCAGTTGTAATAGATGTCTATTACAACCTTTTTTGCTAGTTGTAATGGATGCATATTTTTAACAACTCTTTTTTTCAGTTGTAATTAAGAAATAACAATTAACATTAGTTATTAATATTTAATAATTGATATTTAAAATATAATAATCAATAATTAATAATAAATATTGATTATTATTAAATAATAATAATTAATTTGAAATACGAAATAATTAGTATTAATAATTACTATTCAATATAATTAATAATTAATATAATAACTAATAATTAATAAATTAGAATTAATTTTTGACAATTAATGATTAACGCTAATAATTAATAATTATGAAATAAAAAATAACATTAATAATTAATATTTAATAATTGATATTAAAAATATAATAATCAATAATAATAATTAATAGTTAATAAGAAAATTAATAATATAAAATAAATACTAGTAAATAACAATAATTAATTTGAAATATGAAGTAATTATAACTAATATTTATCTACTAACTATTTAATTGATAATTTATAAATAATAATTACTATCGAATAATAGTAACTAATTATTAACAATAATTTTTTTGTAGTAAGAATAATTAACTAAATAAAAATTAAATAGTAATAGTGAAAGTTAAAAATCAATGTTAAATAATAATAATAATAATAATTAATAGTTAAATTAAATAATCATAATTAAAATGAAATAGTATTAATTTAATAAAATAAAATAAAATAAATTATATTTAAAAAATAATAATTGATAAGTAATCGTTAATAATTAAGAAGTAATATTTAATATTTATTAATTAACTTTTAATGATTAATAATTTATAATTTATATTCAATAGTTTATAAGTTACAATTAGTAAATTATAATTAATAATTTTTAACACTACGATAATTAAGGATTTGTTAGTATATGGCGCCAAAAACTAAAATTTTAAAGCATGCCGCCCTTTTCTTTTATTAATTTCACTCCACGCGCTTCCTTAACCCTAAATCCCAAATAACCTATCTCTCCATTCTTAATTCCAAAGTACATCGGCAACAGCCTCTTCCTCCCCACTCCAAACGGAATATACCTAAAATCATTCTCATCAGTCTCGACCTTCGCCTTCTCTTCTAGAAAGATCTCAGGTCTATTTATTAGTTGTTCACTGTAATCGGCAACGAGAGTCACAGAGAGAGTCGAAGTTGTTCATCAGTTGTCACCGCCTTCCGCCACCTACATGCACCGCCTACCCTCATGATTTACGACGTCTACCGCCAACACCAACCGGCTTTCTACTACCAACCTACCACCTTTTCCCTAATTTGATTTTTCCAGCTCTAACCCTAAACGATGTGAGTTTTTAGTTTAAGTTTATATAGTTTAATTAAACAACGTTTATATAATATAATTATCAGTTTGGACTTACAGTGGAAATTACTATATAGTATTTATTTGAATTTTTTATTAAATCATTGGTTGCAGACTTCAACCTGCTGTTAAATTATTACACAATATAGATTAGTTGTAATTTAATTAAACAACTAGTGTGGCCGGTGCTAGGTATGATTTATGGTTCTAGTTCTTTTTGAAGCTTGGTGCTAGGCTCTCAGTTTAATCACAAGGGAACAATATTATTTTTAGTGACCTCGCGATTGTTTTTATTTTTGAAATAATGTTTTTATATTTGAAAACAAATTTTATCATGTCTATTTTGCGTATAATCTCTAAGAACTGGCATATCAGTTTTGACTTTAAGTATTCTTTTGGGCCATTGGTTACACGTAAATATTTGTTGCTTTTGATGTTGTACCCAACGGCCTCTGTTTTTATGTACCATGATTCATGTTTAAATATATATGGTACAAAATATTGGAGATGTATATTAATTTTCTATGTAATATTGGCTCATGTTCTTTTCTTAGTTGACTGAGTATGTTTATCTTTTCAAATGAAAACATCCTCATAAGAATATCTTTGTATTTGAGTTTTAAGTCTGTTGGACATGTTTTTCCAGAATTGGATGTTTTTTTCTTGCATATATTACGCTAATGGTTCTGATTTCAACCCAGTTATTAGGATATCAAAGAAAAACAACTTTTATGTGTATCTTTAATGGAATTTCTGTACTCTAGTTGGCAATTCTTAACGAGTGCATTTTCAGTAATGGAAGTGCTGCTCAACCTCTTATATGATCCTATTATAACACTAATGGTGTACGTTTTGTTGGAACAGGTACACTGCATATATATTTGCAGTTCTACGGTATTCAGAGCTTTTGTGCCTTGACTAGTTCTGTTTCCACCAATGGAGACTATTTTATTAAACGTGTATGTCTAAAAGTGGTTGAAACTCTTTGCAACAGGTTGACGTATATGATGTTGGAAAGGAAATTGAGTTAGATCTGTTAAAGCAATACATCCAGGTTAATATTATGATATCCATGTTTATTATACAGCCTTATATTTCTCTTCTTTTTCTTTATTGAATTGACATTATTGATGATATATAATATGATTAGGTAAAGAGAATATTCGTTGATAGAATTAGCAAGACCAGTAGTGATGATGTGGTGCCGGAGTATTTGGTAAAGTGGCAGGGACTTTCCTATGCTGAAGCAACATGGTATGTTTTTGCTCTTTATTTTTTTATATTAAAGAAATGCAAGTTATTGCTGTGATGTCTGTAATTAGATGAAAAATCAGGTCGGATAATGGCAACATTATAGCTAAATCATAAGGCCATCGACGCCTACACATTGTTAATTATAGCTTTGCAATGCATCATAATAAATGTTATCTTAAACTGTAAAATTTATGACTTGTAAATTTAAAGTGGAATTTGAACCCACTACCACCATTCCTCTATCATAAGTTCATAACTATCAGATTGCCAAGCCACAAATTAAAATTTCAATTTCATTCAAAGCCGTCGTACTGTTATGATGGATTTCAATCGAGACCACTCAAATTCAAATCCCCAAACGCAGCGGAAAAACTAGATCGCGATAAGAAGTGTAAAAATAACCAATCAATAACTCAAATCTAATCTCAACCAATCCAGAGACAATCACATTCCCAAATAAGCAATTCAGAAATTAAAGGGATAACGAAAAATAAATCACACAGCGATTTATAGTGGTTCCACTAACGTCGTGTTAGTGTACATCCACTTTAAGAGAGAGCTTTATTATTATTGATGAGAAGAGTACAAGAGATTGATTACAATGATCAAATTCTAATTAGAAATTGATTTGTGGAGAAGAGAATTGAAGAAAATTAGGTTTTGATAAACCCTAATTAGTGGAGGTTAATCTCTTGCAGTCGCTTGCGTATTTGTCACTCGGATCTGGTACCTGAGGCTAGCTTATATAGGAGAATAGAAACCCTAGACAATATTCCAAAATTGCCCCTGCAGATATCACAAATTTTCACCCAAGTCCATGAGAAGAAAAACAGACGAAAGTCGTTCCAGACGTCTGGCCTAAGGGTCAGACGTCTGACTTAACTCTTTGAAGTGACTTTGCTTCAAATCAGACGTCTGACCCATTTGGTCAGACGTCTGATGAAATGCTCTGGAAACATTTCAGCCTCAAATCAGACGTCTGAAAAATGGGTCAGATGTCTGAAATGAGTCTCTGTCCCAACTCAGCCCACTTCGCCTTTTCTCTTACAACTTTCACCTCTGAACTCCGATTTGCGGACCGTTTTCTCCGTTGCGAAGCTACTTCCGATCTCTACAAATCCCCATATAGTGTCGCCAAAATTCAACACTCCACCTCGACACTATATCTATCTCCAATTCCAATGGTACCATACCATCAACAACAACCGATAGCACCAACTATCATTTCTTCTACCTTCAACCAAACATGAATGCTTTTCCAATGAGCTCCGGCAAAGCCACCGCCCATTGCACTCCACTAACGAGCTCAGGCAAAGCCCCCGCCCGTTAATGAAATGTTGAAAACATCCAAAACCTAAGCTATCTCTCCAAAGACTAGCACTAACCAAGAAGATAGAACCTCAATCTCTCACAAATACTCTTTCTCATCTACCACCAAGCTCCTCCCTTAACCGTGCCACCCCGTGGCACCTAACACTTCTCCAAGCGAATCAAGTTCGAGCAATGCTCGAACTTCACAACCGGCAAAACCTTAGTGAACATGTCCGTCGCGTTATCCTTTGTGTGCACTTTACGAAGATATACTTGCTTATCCTCATCCATGGCTACTAGAAATGACTCTCTTACCTCAATATGTTTAGTCCGTGAGCTAAACGCCAAATTCTCTGCCAAGTGAATAGCACTCTGGCTATCACATCGAACATCGATACTATCATGCCCGAATCCCAAGTCACACAACAATCGCTTCAAATAGAGTGCCTCCTTTGCCGCCTCCACTGCGGCAATCAACTCCGCCTCCGTAGTGGATAAAGCAACTACGGTCTGCAATCTAGATCTCCAACTTATGGTTGTACCCCCAAGTGTGAAGACATATCCGGAAGTTGATTTTCTTCGATCCCTATCACCAGCGTAGTCCGAATCACAATAACCAACCAACTTGCAATCCATCGTCTTACTACCGCCAAAAACAAGACCATGAGATGATGTGCCTCTAAGGTATCTCAATATAAGCTTCACAGCTTCCCAATGTGATTTTTCCGGATTAGACATAAAACGACTAACCACCCGGACAGCATTTGCTATATCGGGCCTTGTATACACCATAGCATACATCAGACTTCCAACCGCACTTGCATATGGCACCTTTGCCATATAAGCCTTGTCATTCTCCAAGATAGGTGACCCTTTACTCGAAAGCTTCATATGCAAAGGTAAAGGTGTATTTGACGCCTTTGCATTCTCCATGCTAAACCGGCAAAGCACTTTCTTAATGTATTCCTTTTGAGTTAGTTTCAACTCAAAATGCTTTTGATCCCTTACAATCTCCATGCCCAATATCCTTCTTGCTTCTCCAAGATCCTTCATTTCGAACTCCGATTTCAAACTCAGTTTTAACTTGTTGATTTCATTCTTGTCCTTCGAAGCAATGAGCATGTCGTCCACATACAAGAGTAAATACACCCAACAATCATTTTCCAACTTCTTGAAATAAACACAAGCATCCTTGATGCTTCTATCAAAACCATTTTCAAGCATAAAATGATCAAACCTCTTGTATCATTGTCTGGGTGATTGCTTTAGTCCATATAGTGATTTCTTCAGCTTGCAAACCAAATTTGACTTACCATCCACAACAAAACCTTCTGGTTGCTCCATGTAGATGTCTTCATCCAAGTAACCATGCAAGAAGGCGGTTTTCACATCAAGTTGCTCCAACTTCAAGTCATGAACAGCAACTATAGCAAGTAATATCCGGATAGAAGTATGGCACACAACCGGTGCGAATATCTCACCATACTCCTTCCTCTTCCTTTGTGCAAACTCCTTAGCCACTAGCCTAGCTTTGTATCTTTCATCGTCCTTCACCTTGTATATCCATTTGCACCCAATAGCACGGTTTCCTTTAGGAAGTGGAATCAAATCCCAAGTTTGATTCTTCAACAATGATTGCATCTCTTCCTCCATGGCACAAATCCATTTCGAGCTATCACTCGAATTCATGACGTCATCAAGGTCCATTGGCTCATCTTGGACTACATGAAAAGCATAGTCCAAATTATCACAAAAACTAAGATAGTTCCAATCACCATATCTTTCGGGTGGTCTTATGGGACGACGACCAACCCGAGTAGCAATACCATCACTCGAACTTCCTTCAGCTCCACTTTGAACCGAATCTTCTCTAGGCGTGTACATCACCAACACTACTAGAGGTACTCTGTGGACTATGTGATGTAACATCAACCGCTACTTCCTCACAAGCATCTCCAACTACTCTACTCTCTACTCCTTGGACAAAATGTGAAAATAATTTCCTTCTCCTTTGATTCACCATGAACCAAATCCGGAACATCCGATGAGCTTCCATTCTCCTTGAACATCGCCGACTCATCAAAAGTAACATGACGAGAATTCACTACCTTCTTTGTTTCCGGATTCCAAATCCGATAGCCTTTTACTCCATCCGTATAACCAAGCAAAATCCCCTTGAAAGCTCTAGGTTCAAGCTTATCATTTCCCGGATCATGCACATAAACTGGACTTCCAAAGACACGAAGATAGCTCAAGTCAATACTCTTTCCCTTCCACACTTCCTCCGGAATTTTGTTACCAATAGCTGAGCACGGAATTCGATTAATAATATGTACCGTGGTTGACAATGCTTCAGCCCAAAATCCCTTCGCCAAGCCCGATGTCAATCTCAAGCATCGAGCTTTCTCAAGTAGAGTACGATTCATCCTCTCCGCAACACCATTCGACTGCGGATCTCCATGTGTAGTAAAATGCCTTCGAATACCATGATGCTTGCAAAACTCCAAAAATTCTCCGGAAACATACTCTCCGCCATTGTCAGACCTTAGAACCTTCAAAGACTTTCCACTTTCATTTTCAACAAGAGCTTTCCATGCTTTGAACTTTGCAAATGCCTCTGACTTGGCCTTCATTACATACACCCAAACTTTCCGAGAAAAGTCATCTATAAAAAAATATAATAGCGAGCTCCACCTAAAGAAGCTACTGGTGCTGGCAAGGTTTTAAATCTCGGATATCGGGCATGTTTCGTCTCGGCGATTTTAGTGACTCGGTATCGTATCGGGGGAGATCTCGGACGAGATGAATGCATCTCGGACGCCAATATCGGATTTACATCTCGGACCTAAAGTTCATCTCGGGACCATATCGGAGTATAACAGATCACAAAATTTATAGCAAAAAATGCATGGTATCGGTTTATTTAACATTCATCGAATTACTGCAACTAATCTCCACTATTATAACTGAAAAAATAATGCAATTATACTTCAACTATATGAAATTGTTCAACAAAAGTTACAAAACATCATCAGTTTTAGCAATTACATATAAGTAGATGAAAAGCGACAAATTAACTGAAAAAAGCAGGTTCTATACAATTACATATATGCAATAAGAATAACATAATAACAGTATTAGGAACTGATGCAAATAAAAACAAATGCATATAAAAGATATCAAGAATCGAAGGGTTTCAGGCAATGCAAATCTACTTGCAGAAGGTTATGCAGTAAGAATAACAAACTAAATCTACTTGCAAATCTAGTCTAAATTATACTGTATATTCAATTTCTGAAAAATTGAATTTCATTAAAATAGAAACAACCCTAATTTACATACATGTAGAGAGTAGAGAGATTAGTCGAAGACGAAGCTGCAGACTGTCAAAAGCGAGATCGAGTAGTCAAAAATTGAAAGCAACCGCGAGCTGTCGGATGTTGAAAGAGGGAGTTCGATTTTTTTCTTTGAAGAAGAGAGAGTTCGATATTTTGACGAGGAACGTGATCTTTTAGAAGTTGAATCAGAAAGAAAAGTGTTTTGTTCATTTTTTTTATGATAGACTGAGATGCGTCTATTTTTTTTGAAAAAAAATAAAATAATATATCGATGATATCTCGAAATATCGTTTCGCTCCAAATATCGACCGATATATGTAAATTTCGGCCGATATAATCGAAACGAGATACCAACCGATATCTCATGTTTCGTTTCGCCCAAACCTTCAACCGAGATCTCGGCCGAGATATCGGCCGAGATGGCCGAGATTTAAAACAGTGGGTGCTGGTCTCCAAACATCCGTGTGAACATACTCAAGAACCTTTCTCGAATCATGCTTTCCTTCACCGAATGAAACTTTTGTTTGCTTTCCCATGACGCATTCTTCGCAAAACTCCAATTTGTTGAAACTTTCTCCATCGATCATCTTACTCTTCCGAAGAATGTCCAAACTCCTCTCTGAGACATGACCTAACCTCAAATGCCACAACCTAGTCGCATCCAAGCCACGAGAACTGTCAACTCCTATACAAGTTTCGTCTTCCACAGTCACTCCTTGAAGCAAATAAATACCATGAGTCCTAGCACCCTTCATCGCCACAAGCGCCCCCTTCGAAACCCGCAAGTTATCACTCTCAATAGTGATCTTACAACCTAAAGAATCCAGCTGTCCCAAAAAGATAAGTGACTTCCGAAGTCCCGGAACATAGCGTACATTAGTGAGAGTACGAACCACTCCGTCAAACATCCGAATTTGCACGGAACCTATGCCTTTCGACTTGCAAATAGCATCATTTCCCATAACAATTGAATTTCCTTCTTTGTCGATGTAGGAAGAAAAACAATTCATATTAGGCGTCATATGATACGACGCCCCCGAGTCGAGCACTCACTCACTACCGGAAACATCTGATGCTACCGCCGACAGAACATCTACATCTCCCTCACCAACTCCACTCTCCATCGCTACAGATGAAGATGCTACTTCCTTCTTTGCCTTCTCCTTGTCCGGACACTCATTCTTCCAATGACCGGGCTTCTTGCAAATATAGCACATGCCTTTTCTTTCCTTCGACTTTCCTCTCCAACCGGGATTCCTTGATTTAGAACGCCCCCGGTCCTCCTTCTTCACATACCTCTCCTTCTCCACAAACAAACCATGACCACTACTAGCACCACTACCTCCATCATCTAACTCTTTCATTTGATCCCGCAACTTCTCGCTAAGAAGACCCGTCTTGACATCATCAAGAGTCAATGTATCTCGGCTATAGATCAAACTATTTGAGAAACTTGTATAGCGATCTGGCAACGAACACAACAATATCATCGCCTTTTGCTCTTCCTCAATCTTCAAATCTACCGCTTTCATCTTCATTGGCAAATCATCAAATATATTCAAGTGCGCCTTAAGCGAAGTACCTTCCTTCATCTTATAGGTGAAGAACGTTCGCAATAAGATCAAACGATTTGTCAGTGACTTCTTCATATATAACTCCTCCAACTTGTCCCAAATACCCTCAGCGGTTGTCTCACCACTAATTTCAGAGATAACATTCTCTCCCATAGCAAGTTGAAGTGTAGTGAATGCCCACTCTTCCATCTTCTCTCTCAACATCCGAGATGTCCGCTGGCAACAAATGTGTATCAAACACTACCTGATGTACCCGATTCCTCCTTAGAACCGCTTTCATCTTCCATTGCCATTTTTCAAAATCATTATCGCCATTCCACTTGTCTATTACCAATTGTGATCCTGAAGCTGCATACGATCCACGTACATAAGGCGCTACACCACTTGGATTACCCATTGAGGAAATACTTGAGGTATTATCTGTTTCTGGCATTTCTACAATCACCTACCAACACCAATGCTCTGATACCAAATGTTATGACGGATTTCAATCGAGACCACTCAAATTCAAATCCCCAAACGCAGCGGAAAAGCTAGATCGCGATAAGAAGTGTAAAAACAACCAACCAATAACTCAAATCTAATCTCAACCAATCCAGAGACAATCACAATCCCAAATAAGCAATTCAGAAATTAAAGCAATAACGAAAAATAAATCACACAGCGATTTATAGTGGTTCCACTAACGTCGTGTTAGTGTACATCCACTTTAAGAGAGAGCTTTATTATTATTGATGAGAAGAGTACAAGAGATTGATTACAATGATCAAATTCTAATTAGAAATTGATTTGTGGAGAAGAGAATTGAAGAAATTAGGTTTTGATAAACCCTAATTAGTGGAGGCTAATCTCTTGCAGTCGCTTGCGTATTTGTCACTCGGATCTGATACCTGAGGCTAGCTTATATAGGAGAATAGAAACCCTAGACAATATTCCAAAATTGCCCCTGCGGATATCACAAATTTTCACCCAAGTTCGTGAGAAGAAAAACAGACGAAAGTCGTTCCAGACGTCTGGCCTAAGGGTCAGACGTCTGACTTAAGTCTCTGGAGTGACTTTGCTTCAAATCAGACGTCTGACCCATTTGGTCAGACGTCTGATGAAATGCTCTGGAAACATTTCAGCCTCAAATCAGACGTCTGAAAAATGGGTCAGACGTCTGAAATGAGTCCCTGTCCCAACTCAGCCCACTTCGCCTTTTCTCTTACAACTTTCACCTCCGAACTCCGATTTGTGAACCGTTTTCTCCGTTGCGAAGCTACTTCCGATCTCTACAAATCCCCATATAGTGTCGCCAAAATTCAACACGTACCACGTGATTTTTGTAGATTTAGTAAATTGTCAACGTCCAGCTGTTATAAAACAAGTCAGTAGCAACTGCTTGATCTGAAGCTACACATTCATATGCAGGATGCAATATTATTTGTACCAATACAATCATATCAGATCTATACCTGTCTATACCTGTCTAGGAAGTGTAACATACTCAATTCTAATGTGAAGATGTGTATCTACATGCATAATGTGAATTTTCATGTAATTTTTACTGTGATCAAATAAATTAGCTAATCAGACGTTTACATTATTTATTGATGTCGTTATAGATTTGCTGAAACTTTATTTGAAAGCATCTTGCAAAATTCATTAAAACGTATTCTCCATAAGCAAATTATGACAGCTATGAAAAAGAAAAAAATGAGGGATAAAAGACACTGTTGAATGAGATGTCCAGTTCGATGAATAAGCATGTAACCACAGAATCACATAGGCAGTGCACAACACTTCCTTTCCAAAGGCAGGTGTGAACTGCCTTTGGAAAGGCAATGTTCCAAAGGCCTTTGGAAATGCAGTGTTCCAAAGGCAGGTGTGTGAGTGTGTTTTTTTCCTGCTTTAAATGCAATTCAAGTTTGGCATACTTAATTCAAATACATCATTTAGAAAACTTAAACAAAAAATGCCTTCTTCAATCATATTTAGAGTACTAGTAAGTGCACTTAAAAGTAACTGTGTGTCTGTGTGGTGTCTTCTTTCAATTCAAACGCTATTCGAGTTTAGCAGACTTAACTTCTTCAAGGTATGCAAGATAAGTTTACCAAACCCAAGCTTCCAACTTATTATGCACATATTAATGTCTTTTGTCACTTACGGTTTGGTATTCTAAATTTGTGTGCATTCAATTTCATCAAGTTGAGATAAACTATAAATAAAAAATTATTTCTATAATTTAACTAACTTTAAATTAGATATTTCTTTACCATTTACCAGAACTAGTGAAAAGTTATCAATGTCTTTGGCAATATGTTTTCTCAAGTACAACATGGTAACTAAAACATAACAAATTGTTGATAGAGCAAGGATGCAGAGGTAATGTTAAAGCTTGGAAGCACGCCGAATAAGAGAGAGTAGTATAGATTAAAGAGAGATGCAATATAGAAGCGTATTTTAAGAGTCGCACGTGGTTCTATAGTCGGCGGTGTTCTCCTTGGCATGTTTACTGTTGCCTTTCATGGTTTACAAAACCTTTTTGCTGAAAAATGTGGTGTGCATGATGTGTTCAATATTGCTAGTGATGGATCTGTTACAGCTGCAACCTTTGGTCTTATTTGTGAGATTTCTTTACTCTAGTTTACCAATTTAATTTTATTAGTTTTCTGGCAGCTCCCTGGCAATGTAGGGTTGCTTCTTATTTTCAATTTCATGCTCCAATGCCAGGTTCCATTCCATGGAGAGCTAGGAAATGTTTTGCTTGGTTCAGCCTTAAGGGCTGGGATTTGTTTTCCTCTAGGTATTTTTTTTTCTTTTGTGCTTCTTTCTTTGCCCATTTTTTTCTTTCAGTTTTGGCAAATGATCTCTGTTGACTGTTTTGCAAAATATATGACCTACCCTTAAGATATTTTCTATTAATGTTGACCGTTGGTGATAACATTCCACCGTAGATCTCGGAGTTTGTGCTTTGTTACATTAAAAAATACATAAATGCTCAATAACTTGATTATTAGAGTTAACTCGAAAAAAAACAATATGATATAACATGAACATGTTGACAAGTTAAATAACAAAAATTTATTATTTTATACAAAAAATGAATTGAATTAATGATCAAATTTTTATAAATAAGTATAAAAAGGTTCCTTGATTGGGTTATAGTATACAACAAGCGAGATGTATTTATTGGATTAATTAGCAGACTTCAATTCTTTATTGCTTTAGCAACGAGTAAGACATTTGGTTGAACTTTGGTTTTGATTTTGTTAAGTATACCATTGAAGAATGGTTGTCTGGCCATCTGAGGCGAGGCCGTCCCTAAAAAGAAAAAAGAACAAAAACTATTGTGTGAGTTTTTATATGTACATATACTACATGTATTTATAACCATCTAAATTACTTGAGCCTAAATGCTAGTCTGGGTTATGTGATATTTTTTTGAATTGTTCAGGTTATTTGTTACACTATAGCATGTGAGAGGAAGAGTACAACATCAATGAGCAAGCATTGAAGTAGGTACAACACTACGGCTGAAAATGGTGCTACAACAAGTTGTAGTTGCTGCTATAGGATGGTACGACAGGGCTTCATCTTGGAAATATTGCAAATGTTAATGCTATAAAGTGCTTTAAAGTAAATGATGCTACAGAGTAGTGCAAGGTTCAGATACATGCAGTTGCAGTTTTAGAGATTGCTACTGCTGGCTGTTGGCTATAGCCTCTTTCGGAGATTGCTAAAGTTTTGGAGGTTGCATTTACAGTTTTGGAGTGCAATGTTCAGATGTTGTCTATAGCTGCTATGGAGTAGTGCAAGGTTCATATGTATTACAATTTGATTGAATATCACAATGATTACAACTCCATTGATTTGGTTATTTAGTTTGTTTGATATATTAGTTTTGTAGATAATAATTAATAATGTAATGTTTGAATTGCTTATATTTTTATTTTAATCCTATTATTTATGAGTATCTGTTTCTTTCTATACTTGAATAATGTGTGTATAAATTATTATTATTTATTTTGCATTTTTTTACCACAACTGTCAATCACAGTTATAAGAACGTCTTTTACAATTGTCAATAGTTGTAAAAATTCTCCTACAACTGCCAATACCAGTTGTAAAAAATCTTATACAACTGCCAACTGTCAGTTGTAAAAAAACTTTTACAATTGTCAATGGCAGTTGTAAAAAAAATTTACAACTGCTTTAGTTGTTTGTAAAAGATTATTTTACAACTGTCAAAAATAGTTGTAAAAAGTTAGGACTCTATTACAACTCTGGATAAAACGACTGGCTGCCGCCCGTTGTAATAGATGTATTACAACTGTTTTTGGCAGTTGTAATATGGTATTTTTGTTGTAGTGTTAGAAGTTGCATTAAATTTCAATTGTTGTGTTGAACACTTGAACATCTTTCATGCTTTCTAGCTTTTGTTGTACTTTCTATATCTTCAGTGTTATAGATTTGAATTTGACATCGTTTTGATCAAGGTTATCATTTGTGACGTCGTATCTAGTAGCTTGTGTGTTCTTATTTGCAAAAAGATTTTTTTACAAACATGTATTAACACTAAAATTATCATTTTAATGTTAACTTATAGTGTAGTTTTACCAGAGCAAAAAAACACAATGTTGTACAAAAGATGCACAAAAAAGCAAAAGGCCCAAGCTTGGCACCTTTCCGCGCCTTAACGCCTTAATTGCGTTGTTTAAGGTAGTATCTATAGATGTTATTGTGCCTGCAAATCAATTTTAGAAATAACACGTACCATAAAATGTTCCCAAAATAAACTTTATGACTCAAAATGTAAATCCCAAATGAAAATTCGAGATGTGCTCATCTCATCCGATATCTCCTCCGGTATGAGATCAAACCTTAAGAATTCCTAAAACGAAAAGTGTTCGAAATCTAAAATTTAAAACCTTTCATTTATTTATAATGTTTAATACGGTTTGTACTACCTCATATTTAAAGTAAGAAATGTAACTATAACTAAATCATGTTTTTTATAGTTATAAGCTACATTTCAAACGGTGTCATATAGAAATAAGGTAATAATTTAAGATAAATTCAAATATTTGTTTGGCCTCTTTATAAAATCAATCATGATTATCAAACATTTCAAATGAACTAACCGAAACAACAGGTCACCAAAATGACCTCTTGTGTAGATTGTTAATAAGAGTGTTTGATATTTGTGTCATGATTATTTTATTGTGTAATAATTCTTTTATTAAAAACTATATACAATAAGAATTTGATAATTTAAATTCAATTTTATCCTCAAATATACTTTTAGTGTGCTATACTTGACACGCAGGAAGATGTTTCTGACTACCATTACAATTTTATTACCTATCATTTTTTTCATATGCTTATAGCCACCAAAATCTACTTTCTCATCGTCTTCATCTTCCTCAGAAAAACTCACGTAACTATCTCAAAACATCATTAGAAAACAAAATTTTCACACCCTAAAGCCCAAAAAAATCTCTTCTTATCTAATAGATAAAATCAAGTGAAGATTTTGCGAATGATCCTAATTTTGATGAACACAAAGAGTTTAGTTTACTTTTTATTTCTTAAAGTCTATTTTTTCTTCTACATATCAATCTTAAATTTGATGTTTATAGTTTTTTATTGTTATTTTAGGATGAGTTTAATAATCATGTAGCTAACACGAATTTGGAGGATATAAAGTTCGATAATGTTGTAATTGAAAATCTCAATGTAAATTATTGAATTATAATGTTTTATCATACGACGTTTATGTCGGTTTCGCTTGCACTTCTTTCATTTTTTTTCTGTTAGATGAAGAATACCAATTACAATAAAATTGAAAATGCACTTGATGTAAAAATGTTTGACAGTGAAAATATAAATGGAAAGCGATCGATCAAATGCTTCAAAATGCACGCAATTTGATTTGAGAATTCATGTTTTAATTGATTAAGTATTTATTTAATATTTCATCATTCTAAATACATTTGAAAATAAAATTATTACGTTATTTGATTTTTGTGTATGTTATGTGATTTTTATTGTGCTTTGAAAAGAGTTGAATTTAATTTAGAGGATAAGAACTTTTGTGTTTTGAAATATTTAGGTGTGTGTTCACTTAAAATAAAATAATAGTTAGTATTAAGAAGCAGGGAAACAAACTTTGTATGGTAACCTTTAGTTTCGAGTGTCAGAAGCTTTTTTTTGGATGCCAATAATAGCACACTACTTTTATGCATCTGCATTACATGTGAGAAGAGTTGAAAAGAAACTAAATGATGCACCATTAATTAAAAAAATCAAAAAAAAATAGACTTATCGTTATGTGTACATCAAAAGAAAATAATGTGATAATATTTTTATAAAAGGAAAGTTAGATTAATATAAGAAGACATTAAAAATGATCCAAAAAATTAATTCAACTGAAGATATGATCGATAGAAAATCACAGAAAATAAGAATTCATGAGACCAACTTCAATCATTTGAGAAAAGACAAAAATGATGATGATTATGAATACATCAACAAAAACGAAACTCAATAGTATACTATTATTCAGAAAAGATGTTCTAACATTTCCGTACAGGTCACAATTTAATAAAAAAATTACTTAATTGTCTTCCAAAATACCGAATATCTCTACCACTAACTGCAAATCATTTGCTATGACATGTGGCCCATTAGCTCAGTTGGTTAGAGCGTCGTGCTAATAACGCGAAGGTTGCAGGTTCGAGACCTGCATGGGCCACTATTTTTGAAATCAACGATTTAAACTCGTTTTTAGTCAAAAATGAATGGTTCTTTACATAGCTGCATTGCATATGCATCTATTACTTCTTTAGCTGTAATACATTTACAGTTCATGTGGATCTGAACATACAACCTAATTTGAATTATACAGTATCCTCTCATAATAATGGGAAGAGGATCAACACTTTTTATCCTTTCTTTTTTCCCTTTTAAGATCAAACACCTTTTAGTGCGGATCGTAAATTTTCTAACATGCATATTATTAAAATACATACTCGTTAATATACAGATAAAAAAGCACACCTTCTTTTCTTCTTAGATTTTTTTCCGATATATTTATGTTTATCATACTTCCAATTCCAATATGTGTATTTTTTTAGTATGTACGCCGAATCAAACAAGAAGCGGATATGCTCAAGTCATGTCTAATAAGCAATTTAGATGGACATTGGTAGGACGAGATTTATGTTCGAACACTCTTCAAATAGACCACACAGCGCACGAATGAAAAAATTATCAAACAATTCAAATGAGCTTAATCTTGTACATTCGCTTACCCTAATTCATATCATAAACGAAAATTAGACGATTAGATATCAGAGTTGTACAAAATCTAGAGACCTAAATAAAAAAAATGTGTACACAACATGATACATTTTTCTAGATTAAAATTGAGAAGTTAAGATGGTATTATAGAATTTTGGGATAAGAATAAGTATGCATATACATGTTTTTTTAAAAGAACAAATCAAATATCAAATCCCAAATCAAAGGATACTATCTTTTATAAGACAAAATAGTTCTAAAATAGTTTCATGGACGACCATTATTAGATTTTAAACAGATTTGAGACGGACGAACTAAAATTGGGGATAGAAAAAAGAAAAGCATATATGCTTTCTTTTGAGACACTAATATTGCTTTTTATAAGACATAATAGTTGTAGAAGAGTTCCCTATGGATATAAAGTTGAAAATAAAATATCAAATATGCATGGTAAGGCTTCTTTATAATGTAAAACAAAATTCGACAAAACATGTGCACATATAAGATGTTTGGCTCCACTGACGATTTCATATTATCTAAGTTTAGAGATAAAAATATTTTATGTGACCAAGCAAGTACCATATTACAACTACCATGTGGAACATTTAGAATAAAAGAGTATAGGTAAGTTTAAACACCTAGAAATGGACAAGTTAGGTATACATGTTAGCATGTTAATGATAATAACACCTAAAAAGAAAGTGATTAATGAATATACTATTGACAACTTGAGCAACATTACCATCAACATCACAATTGTTGAGGTATTGGTGTGCTACTTTATATTACACTGTACATTACGTTTTTTAAGTAATAAGATTACCAACTCTTTTCAAAAAATAAATACCTGGATGTTGGATATTATTTATTAGGTTTTGTAGGTGCTGCGCTATCAATCCAACCAATTTGGCATATCAAAAACCTTATTACTAAAGCTGAAAACGGAGAAACTACCAACAATATAAGTTACAAATTGCTTCTATTCTAGTTTTTGCTGGTAGAGACAATATTGTACTATTAGTTTATTAAGGATACACTACCAACAGCATAAGTTACAAATAGTATAAATATACCATATGAAAAAGAATAGACACATACACACACGATATGACTCGTTAGTCCTCTCTAGAAAGGCTAAGAAGTTAAGATGGTTGTATCAGAATTTGGGATTAGAATAAGAAATGGATATGTGTGTGTATGTATATGTATATGTATGTATAAGTATATATATGTATGTAAATGTATATATATGTATATGTATATGTATAGTATATGTATATGTATGTACATATACATATACATGTATGTATATGTATGTATATGTATGTATGTATATGTATGTATAAGGAAATCAAAGTATGTATGTGTATGTATATGTATGTATGTGTATGTATATGTATGTATATGTATTATGTATATGTATATGTATATGTATGTATATGTATATGTATATGTATATGTATATGTATCTGTATGTACATATATATATACATGTATGTATGTATGTATATGTATGTATGTGTATGTATATGTATATGTATATGTATATGTATGTGTATGTATGTATATGTATGTGTATGTATAAGCAAATCAAAGTATGTATGTGTATGTATGTGTATGTATGTGTATGTATATGTATGTATATGTATATATGTATATGTATGTATATGTATGTGTATGTATAAGTATATGTATGTATAAGTATATGTATATGTATATGTATATGTATATGTATATGTAGGTATGTGTGTGTGTAAATGTATGTGTGTGTGTGTGTGTAAATGTATGTGTGTGTGTTTTCTTTTGAGATACAAATCAAAGGATATTGCCATTTACAAGACAAAATAGTTTCCAGTTGCATGACATGGCTTTTTTCAGACGTTAAACAAAATTAAGATGACCGAATTAAGATTAGGGATAGGAAAAAATAATGCATGTATACTTTCTTTTGAGACACCGATCAAAGGATAATTCTTTTTATAAGATATATACAAGAACTGTAAAGTAGTTGATTATACAACACATTGGGTATCAGGTAAACTGAATATAAAACAGCAAATATGCATGGCATAGCTTTTGTAGATGCAAATTATAAAAAATAAAATAATAGAAAGAAAAAATATCCAACATAACAAGGTACACATATAGGAAGTTTAACTTTACTGATGATTTCATATTATCTATGTTCATAGATAAAAATAATTTAAGTGACCCAGCAAGTACTGCATTTACAACTACCATGTGGCACACATTTAGAATGAGAAAATTATAGCTAAGTTTAAACACCTAGAAATAAACAAGCTGTATGTATACACATATGCAAGTTAACAATAATAACTTGTAAAAAGAAAGTGATTAATGAATAAACTCTTAAGCAACTTTACATTATAGAGACATCGGTGTCAGGGCCGGCTCTAGCATCCGGGTTGCCCTAGGCAAACGAGAATGCAGGTGGAAAAAATTTGAGTTGCCCTATGCAACTCAAAAGCTAGGTGAATTTTTGCATGCAAAACTGAAAATTAAAAAGCAAATACTAACCAGCTAGCAGCTGAGAAATAGCCAAATAAGAAAACCTGAGGAATCGAAAGAATTAGTGGCAACTAATGTTATCTCATTGCCAAGTAAATAATGGTTATTAGTTTGGATTCTAAAACCAATAAAAGAGAAGGTTCCTCTATGTCAGCAAGTATGTGCACAAAAAAGAATAAAACAATCAGTAGCATGCATGCACTGCAAAACAACATGTATGAATGTGGCATTTGTACAGGCAGTAAATATGACAACGCAGTTTCAAATGAGGAGAAGGATGTGAGAGACGCCTGAGGAATCGAACCTGCAACTTTTGCAATGAGAGTTCTGCAGACAACCACCACACCAGCAAGCATTTCAAGAATATTAAATAAAGTAATTATTTAAAACACTAAATTATGTTAACTATCCACCATCTCCACCCGTTGCCTCCAACCGAGGGGTTGTCCTAGGCGGTTGCCTAGCTAGCCTGCCCCTGAAACCGGGCTTGATTGGTGTACTACTTTGTATTATTTTGTACAGTATATTTGTTTGAGTAATAAGATTACCAAGTTTTCCCACCAAATAAAACAAATACCTGGATATTATTAATTAGTTTTTGTAGGTACTCCGTGGGAAGTTCAATCAGTTGAGCATATCAAACATGTTGCTATCAAAGCAAAAAAGGAAAAACCTACACACACACACAAAAATCTGTGTGTGTAAGTTACAAACTGATTGAATATTTTATTTTTTATTGGTGGACATAGTATTGGATCATTAGCTTAAGGAGAAAGAACCAATAGTATAGGTTACAATAGTCTAATTACCGTATGATTTGAAATACACTATATGAACAAAAAAAGTGCATACATGACATGACACATTGGGCCTTTTTAGAATAAAGGTGAGAACTTAAGATGGTCTTATCAAAATTTGGGACAAGAATAGGTAACCCATGTAAAAGTTTCCTTTTGAAATACAAATCAAAGGTTACTTCCTTTTGTAAGACATAATAGTTTTGATATACTTGCAGCATTACTATGGACGTTAAATAGAACTGAGATGGTCAAATTAAAATTTAGAAAAAATTAATGCATGTATACTTTCTTTTGAGACACTAATCAAAGGATACTGCTTTTTATTAGATATAAAAATATGTAATACTTACTTATAAGATGCTGGATATTAAGTAGATTGAAAAAATATCAAATATGCATGCCATAGGTCTTCTAAGATGTAAATAGAATTCAACGTAATATGGTATGATTTTGTATTATCAAATCTAAGTTCAGAGGAAAAAGTAAGTGACCTAGCTAGCACAGCATTTACAACCACCATTTGGCACAACATATGGAACGAAAAATGTACAGGTAAGTTTAAACACCTAGAAATAAACAAGTCATGTAGACGTTGTTTGATTATACAAGACTTAACTTTGTAGATACATCGGTGTGCCACTTTGTATTATTTGTGCATTATTTTTGTTCAATTAATAAGGTTGCTAAGATTTTTCAAAGAGAAAATAAATGCCTGGACATTATTTATTAGCTTTTGTAGGTGCTATGTTGGTAATCCAACCTATTGGGCATATCAAACATGTTCTTATCGAAACAAACAAAAAAAGACCATCAACAATATAAATTATAAATTGCTTAAATAATTTATTTTCCATTGTTGGAGATGGTATTGTATTATTAGTTTAAGAAATGAGAAACTACCAACCACTATTGTGAATACCAAACCACGGATCGAGCAGTGTTGATCCAAAATCGAAGGTTTTTGTGATTAAACTATGGAAAATGTGTTGATTGTATGTTATCGCTATGGTTCAAACAGAGTACCTTTTTCTCAACGGTTTGATGCTTAACCACCCAACAACTTTTAGGGTTTATTTTCAATTTTCTACTGCAAATGTAGAGTTATTTCATTTAAAGTTAGCTTTTAACTAATACACACATTGATAAAAGAAATTTGTTTTTCAAAATATTATAGGAAGCCTTAATATAAATAATATTTTATGAGAGTTTTAGTATACAAATGTTACATTTGCATTATTATTTATGTTAAAAAAACATTCCATGGCTCAAATATATGTTAACAACCACAATTCATGAATTCCACTGATGTTGCCATCTAATTTATTAGGAATCCAAGATGTTGTCTTGCAATTGATAATTTTTTACACATGGCAAATCTTAGTAAACACCGTGCATTGTTATAACAAAAAATGAAAGAATCAAAATGAATGGAGAAAAAACAGTTACAGGTTAATACATCACCTGTATACATAGAATAAGAAAATAAGATATAAAGCATGCTGTGTTAACCATACAAAAGCGACAGTTCATATAATCATGAAAATAAAATACCAATTTTCCAATACTCATTAATACTATTTTCTTGTGTTGTGCTATTTTATAGATGATAATATCATCCAGAAGGTCAAACACAAGTCATCCATACTACAAGCGAAAATACTCGCTATTATATTACAACAACTTCGTTGTTAATCAAACCTAAATGGATACGTTTCTTATATATTATATTATATAATTAACATGATAATACTGAAAATCAACTTTAAGAATTTTATATACCTAGTTATCTCCATCTACCTCTATAATTTTTATTTTTATTCAGATCTGTAAACTGCCTTACGACATTTACAAACCTCGATGATCAAATTACAGCATTTACAAACCTCTTTAACATTGTTTTGTACTCTTATCCAAACTGCACCTAGTTATGTCTGAATAAAATCATATATCATCTCATTACTCTCATGTTTTATGCATTACCATGTTATGGAAGCATCCTAGCACACACATATATAAATCATGTCATATGATTTTATTGTAGCTTATTGTACTTTGATATGGATTTCTATATTAACTAAATAACAATTATTTTTCATGATATACTTATTTGTTGTGTACGAGGTTTGTAGTTAATTGGTAATGATTGTGAGACCATCAAACATCAATAAGGCAACTTTTGGAAATTGAATTATGTAATAGTTCAAATACAGAGGTATTGATTTGAAGAAACTGAAAAGGATAATCATATATAGTTAAGCACTTAGGTTAGCTACTAATTCATCCAGAATTTTTGTTATTTTATTTTTTGAAAAAAAAATACCTACATTATATCTTTTTTAATGAGAATTGATTGGATTTCAACCCAATAGCATAAGGAAATATCGAAAATTTATAAATCTCCTTATTTCTAATATTCCAATAACAAAAAAATGTTCCATTTCCTGAGTGCAAACAAACAACATTGCTACAATGACTTTTTTTATATTTGTCGAAATTATTTCATAGCATTTCATTTTCTAACTAGTAATAAGCAAGGTAACAAAATTACATTTAAATCATAAATTATCATAAAGTTTAAACTTTAAAACAAGTAAGAATTTAAATAGTAAATCGTAGATTCAAAAGATTTATATTGTAATGTATATAGACTTGGTACGGTAGAAATTCAGATATATGTAAATTATTCAATGACACTTTGTACGTAAAAGCATCAACTCTTGATATTTGAACTTTGGATTCAAGTAAACATCTTGATATTTGTTGTTGCAGAATGGACTATACGATTTTTCTCAACTACGATTTTAATTGGTTTTGAATTGGAATCCGGTAACCAATCGTAACTAGAGAAATTCAAGTTGAAACATGATTAATTCATTAAGTTTGAAAACTAGGGTAATTTACTTCAAACGATCATCTAATAAAACTTATATGTTTTGATTTAAGAGGTGTTATCCCGCCTTTTTAGCAAGGCCGAGATACCAAAAGATCGGCCGAGAAACCAAAGATAGTTTGTCTCGAAGAATGGTCAACTCAAAATCTCAACAGAGCAAGTCCTGCTGATTGTTTGTTCAAATAAGATCCCCTACGGAGGGAGGGTCCAGGGGAATGGCAACCCCCCAAGGTGGGGGTGCGGGGGCAACACCCTCGTTACGGAGTTCAACCTGCCCGGTCAGGTCGCAGGGGTCCGGGGGCAGCGCCCCGTCCGAAACGGTACGTTTTATTTACTACTTTGCGACCTACGACCTAAAGGTTCCAAGCGACCTAAAACATGGAGTAACCCAGCGACCTAAAAAGCCCTCCGACCTAAAAAAGTCTCCAACCTAAAAAGTCCTCCGACCCAAAAAGCATCTGACCTAACTTCCTCCGACCTAACTTCCTCAGCGACTTAGGAGATACAACGACCTAGTGATCTACGACCTAACAACCTTAGCGACCTAAAAGGCCTTAGCGATCTAAAGTCCCAACGACCTAGCGATGTCTCAACATACTTAGGTTGCCACTTCCTTAGGTCGTCATAGCCTTAGGTCGCCACTTCCTTAGGTCGTCATTTCCTTAGGTCGCTAACGACCTACCACTCCCTGCACCGTAGCACCTTAGGTCGCGGCTCTCTCTCCTGCTATCCCTTAGGTCGCTCACGACCTACGACCTAGACCCAGTTTCTTCCCTATAAATACCTCGCTAACTCCACATTGAAGGGGAGAGGATTCCGGATTTCAAAAGCGCTGATACTCTGCCATTTTTTAGGACTCCTCCAACACTTCAAGCATCGAAGATTCTTCATCAACAGTTCTACTTCATCCAACATGGATCCAAAGAGCAATCCGTCATCAAAGTTCTAATTTCTTACTTCGATTGTGTTGTAATCATTGAAAAGTGTTGTAAAGGTGTTGTAACCGGGAAATCGTGTTGTAAAGGTGTTGTAATCTTGTAAAAGTGTGCTCAAAGAACATAATGAAGGATGTAAAGTGGACGTAGGCTGAACTTTAGGCCGAACCACTATAAAAATTGATGTCTCTTTTACTGTTTTTGCCCTTTTTCTGTTTACTTTTAGTTCCCGTGTAGACGAGTGGTGCTTTCACGAGATTACTCCAGACACCAGGGTGTTAGCGTTATACTTTTTAGCGTTAACAAGAGGTATCAAAGTCGTTGTAGTATAGTGGTGAGTATTCCCGCCTGTCACGCGGGTGACCCGGGTTCGATCCCCGGCAACGGCGTTATATTTGTTTTATGCGAAGGAAGTATTGGTTGAACTTTATCTGCCGTGATGACATTTTACTCATCTGCGTAAACTTTCTCATTCCAGCATTTACAAGCATCTATATTAAATTATTTTTCTACCATTGTTCTCTTATCCACACTTGGTTAAGATTGAATAAATTTTACTGCCATCTTTTTTATGTTATCAAGTTATACAAGCATCCTAGCACTCACATATTATAAGCCTGCTGTATTCTGCAATAGTTTCTATATTAGATGGAGTAAAACTTGTTTTCATAGCATGATAAAATTCAACAGTACAGCTAAGGAAATATTACCAATTTTGTTATGGATATAAACTTTCTCATTACAGCATTTACAAGCATCTATGATTAAATTATTTTTCTACCATTGTTCTCTTATCTACATTTGGTTAAGATTGAATAAATTTTACTGCCATCTTTTTTATGTTATCAAGTTATACAAGCATCCTAGCACTCACATATCTTATAAGCCTGCTGTATTCTGCAATAGTTTCTATATTAGATGGAGTAAAATTTGTTTTCATAGCATGAAAAAATTCAACAGTACAGCTAAGGACATATTACCAATTTTGTTGTGTGTGTGTGTGTATCGATACAACAAGAACAAAATTGTGTGTACAAACGTGATATTTAAATCAAACCGGTTCCAGTTTCTGTATCTTGTGTAATTATGTAGCAAAGCTTTTTCTACGAGTAGCCAATCGTTCTTCTCATTTTCTACAAAAACAAACATTTTGTAATGATTAAATTCCACGCTTACTTCTATATGTTAGTAATTCAATTCCCAGATTTTACGCCAACTACGTCTGATAGGTCTTATGATCGTTGCCAACTAACTGTAAACTTCAATCTATACCTTTGAGTTCGCAAATTAAAAACACTAACCTTTCTAGCATCAAATGATTTCCTCACAACAGTAAATGCTTCTTCAGGCAAGATCACTGCATCATACAACATAAGAAAATAACAAATCGTCAAAGTCAAAAAAAAAAACCCGCAACCAAATACAGAACTCACGCATAGAAAATTAGAGATGGCCCAAGCAATCCAATCAAATCAGCAAAAGGAACCTTCCCATGATCTTCTCGGAAAGTAAACGCAAGTTATACAGTTTCCGAACTCTTATTGCTCAATTTGATACCTTGGTTTGAATTAAGGTTGCAGGAATCTTCTTCTTTAATGGGTACAGGAATCTTCCATTAATCTTCTGGCATCCGATTAGACAGGAATCTTCCATTTATCTTCTGGCATCCGATTAGAGATTCGACTTTGAAGCGTGTGGAAATTTTCTAGGGTTGGGGATTTAGAGAAAATGGGTTGGAAATGGCGGGAACCGAAAGTGCAGTGGTTGCCTTAAGACCCGATATTGCAGAAAATTTTACCAAAATTGGACAGTTTTAGAAATAAATATAAGTTTAGCCCACTTTCAAACTTATTTATAAAAATAGACCTTTTTTTTTCTGGACTAGAAAAATCGCCAAAAAGAAATAACATATTTCCTAGTTGGCGACTTTTCGAAAATCTTCAACGTTACAAAGCAATGTGCTTTGGGCGAGATTTTTAAAAAATCGTCCAAAGCTGAAATAAATCAAACCAGCATCCAACCTTCCTCTTTCATTTCCACATTTACCAAAAAACTAAAAAAAGATCTCTTATGGTTGTTATATTCTGAAATCAATATTTATACTCCTTAAAACTTTAGTTTAGTGCTAAATCTATAGATCTAGTCGACGTTGCTCGGTAAAGTTCATCAAGTTGAAGATATAATCACTAAACCTTAGTTTTTATGTGTGATTTTTGAAATTTGATAAACTTAGTAATGGGTTTGAGTAAGGTAACAAATTGTTTAAATGCGTACATACTGAACGATTTGTATATTGATTTGTAGAATGGCGAAGAATATGGTTCATATGCTTTGCTACTACGACGGTGAACTAATTGTCGATGGTCAAAGAAATGGTAAATATGTTGGCGGTATGTGCAAATCAGGAAGAGTGTGAAAAGGTTGCAAATTGACGGAATTAAAAGAAGCTGTGTACAAAACGACGAAGATTAATAAAGAAGAATTTGAAATTGAATTAGTGGTTAACTGGCCTACGGACTCAAGTTCTAAAGCAATAGCATTAGCGGACGATGATGATGTAGAAATGTTTTCTGCTGTTGCAAAATCTATTGAGTTATACGTAGAGAAAGTTGCAAAACAACAACAAGAACGGTAGGTGGCATCTCCTATTGCGAGTACTGGAATTGGATACTATACACAGATGTTGGAGACGGCGGATCCATCTACTGGCTACGTATCTCCTAGCTATAGTAATCCTTATGCAACCGATGGAAGATACTGTCTCCATCTATGCAGTATGGGTTCATGCCGTATGCAAACTCGCAGACATTTACGCAACAAAGCAACATTTATTGCACTCCGCATATGGATGCAAATATGAGTGGGAGGTAACATTTTTTTGATGAATTGGTGGATAAAATGTTATGTAGTTATATTTTCTTATGCTTTCTGTAATTTAAACAGCTTCCAACGGCAAGGCATTCAGCATGACGAAAGTGATGAACCTATTAATGCAAATATGTCGCAGTCAATGTATCCTAATCCATCTGAACTATGTGATATGAGTCAAATGTATGTTTACAGGTTGGGCTTTTTTTCGTCTATTTTAGTATGTATTGTCGGTTAGTTGACTTCTATATTTCAATCAGGTATATGACAGTCGATTCTGGTGCACAGTGGAGTGCTGGACCATCCACCCATTCTCCGTATGCAAATTTTGACAATGATATGGACGTTGGTGGGAATGAAGCCGTGGGTGAAGAACCTCGAGTAGATGGCATGGTCGTTACTTCTATGAATGTTAATGAAAACTCTTGGATACGAAGAATGCAAGTTAACAACGAGCCGTTGAACTATGACTTTCCTACAGCAGATGACAATGATGCAGATAGTGATGAACCAGAGATAGAAGTGCCTTTGGATGACGATCTTTGCACTGCGCAAATGTTGGCAAGATTTGTTGTTGATAATCTTCAATTTTCCGGCGAACGATTTTCAACAGCTTGCGTCCAATGTGGTTTTAGTGTTGGAATGGTTTTTGAGACAAAAGAGAAGTTTCTCCAACAACTAACGAAATGGTCAATTCTGCATGTTGTTTCATACAAGCCAATAAAGTCAAACAAAACAAAATACACCGCTATATGCAACGTTGAAGGTAATTGTCCTTGGAGGATACATGCGATAGTTTCGAAAAAATCTGAGTCAGGATGGTGGGAAATTCGAAAGTATCCAAGCGAACACACTTGTGTCAACCCAATAGTTAATTCCAACCATAAGCAAGTAACTTTGAAATTTCTTGTGACAAAAATCATGTCTTTTGTCAAAGCCGATTTGGATATTTCAGTTGGTACAGTTCAAGTGCTTGTACACGATCAGTTGTTCATCAACATAAGTTACATGAAAGCGTGGCGAGCATTAAGCAAAGCAATATAGAGAATTTATGGTGATTGGGCAGAATCATATGCGACTTTACCACAGTTCTTTGAGAAGATAAAGAGAACGAACTCTGGCTATATAGGTCATGTGACACATGATGAAGTGGGAGTGTTCGATCGTGCATTTTAGGCATTTAGGCCTTGCATTACAGGTTTTTTACATTGTCGGCCTTTGTTATGTATTGACGGGACACACTTGTAGGGTAAATATACAAAGGCACATTGCTTGTTGCAACCGTGGTAGATGCAGATGATTGTCTTTTTCCTTTGGCATACGCAGTAGTTGAATCGGAGTCATGTGATTCTTGGGGTTGGTTTTTTTCTTGCATGCTTGAATTCATACATAGTGTACGCGGTCGTTGTATTAGTTTCATATCAGATAGGATGAAAGGAATTCCAAAAGCTTTACACGAAAACTGGCGACAACCGCACAAACATCGTTATTGTGCAGGGCATATAAAAGCCAATTTCCAAGCGGCAGGATTCAGACATAAGCGATTGACAGGGTTATTTTATTCAACAGCGTGCGCATCCGAGATAGTTGAGTACATGAAAATTAGAGAAGAGATCAAAGCAACAAATGGGTGTGCGCATGAGTGGATTGAGAGGAGTTTGGAAAATTTTGAAGAAAACTGGGCTTTGTGCAAAGATGATGGAGGACGTTTTCATGTTATGACAACTAATGCGTCTGAAAGTTTTAATGGTGAATTGAAGGGGCTAGAACGTTACCTATAAAGGCTTTGGTTGCACGAACATTCTATCGCTCAATATAATATTTCTGCAAGCGTCGTCAAATTGTTAATGAACTAGCGACACGCTTGACTCCGAAGTGAAGCTAAAATAGCAGAAAGGGCCAGTGAAGCGCGTCGCTGCAGAATTATACGATTTAGCCCAACTGAATGGAAGGTAATTCACTACTTTGGTGATGAATACAAAGTTATAATCGACGGCAACAACTGCTTGTGCACATGCAACATTCCGATACTACAGAAGATACCCCGTGCTCATGTAATGGCAGCTTGTTCGGTGCAAACAAGTGGGGCTAATAGAGCACACCATGACTTAGCGTCAAGCTGGTACTCTGTTGACAGCTACAAAGCTGCTTATAAGCCCAAGTTTCATCATGTGCGTGATAGGAGATATTGAAGCGCATATAATGGTCCTCAGATATTGCCGCCGACTGTGAAACGACAACCGGGGAGGCCACGGTCTACAAGGATCAAAGGTGTGATGGATGTGATCCAGTCATCCAAATCAAATAGGTGAGAAAATGCGGTGTGCAAGGGCATAATCGTAAGCGATGTACTACTGTTGTCTAGTTGTGTTTGTATAATTTAACTTCTATGTAATTGAACTCTACTTTCTAATTTGTATGCTAAATCTGACTTTATAAATGGGTAATGTGCCTTTGTGTTTTGTATTTGTATTTTACCCCCGCTGTTATTGTCGAAAGCTATTTATTAAAAGCCATGTTGTATGCTGTTGTTGGACAATTTGTATGCTGCGGTCTGTGTGTTATATGTGTGTTATATGTACAACTTGCTGCTGTCTGTTAATAGCAGGTTGATATTGGCGATTTTCCAAAAGTCGCTTATTGGCGATTTCTCAAAAATCGCCAACAAGCGATTTTTCAGAAATCGCCAATTAGCGACTTTTGGAAAATCGCCAATATCAACCTATTGTTAAAAGACAGCAGCAAGTTGTATATATAACACACATATAACAACCATATAGCAAACTGAAGTGAGACAACAAATGTATTTCAAGCTTGGCACAATAGCAACTTAAATTCACATTCCATTGTACACGTCTACGACAATAACACATCCATACCATACACAACACACTTAAAAAACAACAAAGGCAAATGTGCATGCCGCAAAGTACATAACCATATCCAATAAAATGCACATATCATCTACGCAAGCAACGAAGTTCCATAGGCGTATGACGACGATGATGTTCCGATCGTGGGACAGGTACTCTTCTTCCTCGATCTCGGTGGAAGGATCAATTGTACATGCGGGTTGAGAAGGTCCATGGGTGAAATATTCATGTTGTTATGACGTCGAAGGTCCTCCTTCAAACGAAGTTCCTTTACCTCTTTTGCTTCGCCAAGTGTAAGTAAGTATGAGCGGCGGTGCTTCCGCGTGAGGTGGAGGTACGTCTGCTGGAGGTGGAGGTATAGGGAAAGAAGGACATCTCGGCCTTTCTAATTTGTTCCTTCCCAACACTGCGCGTAGAATGTTTTTGATGTTCATGCATATCCCTTTCGACTGCGCATCGTGTTCTAGACACTGTTCGAGCCTTTCGGCGGTTTCCAACGCCTTGTAAATGCCATCAGCCTATACAACGCAACAAGAATTAGTTATCTTTATTTCATAATATATTTAAATTAACGGACTTGAGTATACTTACAACGTTTCTCTCAAGAGGGGTACGGGGGGTGTATGGATGGCTGGGAACAGCTTTTACTGGCGCCTTAAGAACATATATACGCGTGATGTGCCAATACCACCTCATATATGTCTCCAGAGGGGTGATCGGCTCTCTCTCTCAAATTGCGTAAACAAATGGCGCTGATTCCATATCTCTATAGCATTTACAATTTCCCCCTCCTGATACTCGCCAGTATAAACTGAAGCATTTTCTGGTATATGCTGATCGGGTAGGTGGTGTGCAGAACGAGTAGTGCAACTGAGTGGAAGCTTAGCAGTCCACAGATATCTAGCAGCTGTACAAATAGCCAGAAGTCCCTCCAACACATCTTGCGTATATAGAGTCCAGGTCACTGCAGTTGGGTCTAGCACATATAGCTCATTGCGGTAAAACCATACATTCCGTCTTGGGGTTTGAGACGTCTTTTTTGGACCAATCCATCTATCGATAGGCGAACACACATTATTTTAGCACAAACAAATATCGAATTAGAAAATTAGTTTTCAAAGCACAAGAAGTTATACCGAGATCCAAGAGGCTGTGTGAGACCAACGACAACATTTCGGACTTGTATCCGTCCGACTGGTAGATATGCCCATGACCAAAGCTGTAGAAAAAAACCAAATTAGTAACAAAAAACAAATTAAAAAATGGTCTAGCACATAATTAGCAAGCTAAAGTAGACGCATACCTGAACAAGTGTCAAACACCCGCCTATAAGCTTAGTCCGCATAAGAGCGAGATTGGAGAGCTCCATATAGGTGTAAGACAAAACAGCACTGCCCCATGAGCATTGGGCACACTGATCAAGATCGGCTAAACATGGTAGCCATTTCAAATCCACACTTTTTGAATGATTGCACATCAAACGAACTGTAACGAGGTGTAGAATAATTCGCTCTAGCACGCTGCTGGATCTGAACCTCTGTAGCATCGACGGCTATATCATCAGCTAAAGCGTGTCTAAACCATTTCACTTCCACCATGTCGTTACCCCTAACTTTTTGCGGAGGAGGAGTAATACCTAGCAAATCCGTACATAACTGTATATAATCATGATGGTCATCATCTGTCAGTGGATTGCCTTCTATAGGCAAACCTAAAAGCACGGCCACATCTCCTAATGTGATCGTCATCTCTCCGACAGGTAGATGGAATGTAGACGTCTCCGGTCTCCATCTATCGACAACAGCTGTGATGATATGATGATCTAACTAAAGGTAGCCTAACCGCAGTACTGTCGAAAATCCAGCTAGGTCAATCTCCTCTAAAACTTTAAGATGATGTGAAGTGACTTTCTTGAGAGAAATTGAGTGATCGATTGTGAAATCTGCTTCTTCACAATGTTTAACATTACATGTACATATATTAATATTTACACAATTTGTGAAACGAAAATCATAGTAAATTACCATCATATATGCTTCATTGAACGTGCGGTGTCTAGGCTGTAGGTACAGCACGCTCGGGTCTACTAGACCGGGCTCCATCTCGATGTAATCGACAACATAAAGATAATGTATTCAACCCTTAATTATCAAAAAAAAAATTCTTTGATGTATACTAAGTTCTACGCAATCGAATGAACATACATTAGTAACAACCCCCTAATGCAATCTACATCATATAGCTTTCACAAAATCTTACAAAACTATCAAATCTAAAAAACCCTAAAATTGCCCTAAATCATCAAATTGGAGAAGATTTCATTACCAATATCCTCCACGATGCCGGATGTAGTAGCCATGGTCCGAATGAGCTTCGAATTTGATAAAAAAGCAAGGAAAATGAAATTTTTTGGGGGGTAGGCTGCTGAAGGCCGAAATGAGTTTAGTTGAGAAAGTGGAAATGTTTTATGAATGAGGAAAGGAGGAGGGTCAGCTGTCTATTTTGTTACAAGCAAATACGTGGGTGATTTTTGGAAAATCACAAACTATTTTATCTGCAACAGAACATCCTACAACAAATCGCAAACTAGTTTACCGTGCATGCTCGATAAGCGCCTCCAAACAACTCTACAAAACCATGCAAATTCATCCGACGACAATTACATGGATATAACCATCAATTTCAAAGAAAATCAAGCGTACATTAATTCATCAAAATAGCCGTACCGTTTCTAGCGAAATTGCAGAGAACTAATAACTTACATTCTACGAAATATGGAAATATCCATCAATTACATGAAAATAAATAAACTACCCAACACAGGCTTCTTGATCATAAACAGTTCGACAAACGTATCCACTGCGAACATAAGCTAAAGATGACATTTTCTTCTCTACCAACATTTTCTATTCATTTCTTCAACTAACTTTTTCAAACGTCTAACTTCGGCTTGCATCTCGAGGGCATATTCCACTCCTCGAGCACACAATGGAGGATCGATCCACTTCATAAAATTACAGCACCGCACTTCGCCAAGATTCATCATGTGATCTTTGTATGAAACACAACCATAAAATCTTCGTCCGGCATTAGTTTCGGCTTTGGCTACGACAACCACACATTCATCTCCACATCGGCAAACTGGATATGCACCGGATGGTAGCGTAGAACCTACAGGATGTAGAGGATTTAGTATCTTCCTATCAATGGAAATTTGTTTGCTCGGTCTTTGATTCGCTACAACTTCGCGTAAGCGAGTATTGAGAGATGATGTTCCGGAATATAACTTTTGCTGTATCGGCTCAAATTGCGTTTCTGGAACAAATTCTACATCATTTAGATGCGTAATGCCCCTTTGAGCTTCAAATTCATCCTAACATTTCGACATCATCTCGTCGTCTATCTCCCAATCATCCATGTCTAGTTCAACTACGAGTACGTCAACATTGATTAGAGTACACAACAGATCCGATTTAGGATTTTAGTTAGCATAAACAAATTATAAATCGATAAACATTACCTTGTACCAAAGATTACGCCTAGTTTTTGAGAAGCTTTGATTATATCTTGCGAGAATCGGACTTTTTTTGGGTTTTCTACGAAGAAGCGGGGTTTAAGAGGCTTCAGGAATAGTTTGGTGATGATTTTGGTAAAGTTGAGAGTGTAGAAGAAGGGTGGGTCTTGCTGGTTTTAAAGCAGGCTTTTTGGCAATTTTTCAAAAATCGCCCAAAGCAAATTGCTTTGTAACGTTGGCGATTTTCGAAAAGTCGCCAACTAGGAAATTTGTTGTTTCCTTTTGGCTATTTTTCGAAAATTACCTGTTGGCGATTTTTGAAAAATCGCCAACGCTAAATTCCAAATAAAAGAGGTATATTTCTATAAATAAGTTTGAAAGGGGGCTAAACTTGTTATTTATTTCTAAAACTGGCCTATTTTTGTAAAATTTCCGATATTGTAAGGTCCAAAATATCAAAATTTTGAAGTAAAAAACTCCCAAGCAAAACTTTGTAGCCCCTTGATAGTTTTCAATTTTTTATTTCTCAAATTTTTCCTTCATGTGAACCCTAACATGCGTTTGTTTTAACATGCACGAACCCTAGCATATTTGAATCATCAAGTTTTTGGATTCTATCCCGATTTATTTTGAATTATATATGTTTTTAGCTTTTCAAATAGCTTCTTTTTCTAGTAGTTATGGCTTTTTCGGCACTATACATTTTCTTTTTGAAAATATTATTTCAATAACTTTATAAATGCTTAGAAAATATGCGTATATTTATTAGATATTTAAATATGTCTTTATATCCATTCATCTTATAGTTGTTGAATTATACATTCATTTTTAAAAGATATTAGCAAAACCATCATTATTACTTCAGAACGATATAGTTACATTCATTCATTTTGAAAATATTTGTAAAAACGTGTAGTCAGTTTGCAAATATATACAAAATAGTATTTATTTCACAGGAAAATAGGCATAAGGACAAACTTAGAAAAAAATTTAGATGAAGGATGGCAAGTTTATTTTTTTTGGCTTATAAGTAGCATTTTGTATAGTGTAAAACTGAATATAATGCTAGTTATAACTAGCATCATTTTGTACAGTGTAAAACTGAATATAACGCTAGTTATAACTAGCATTTTGTATAGTGTAAAAGTTGAATATAATGCTAAATATAACTGCATTTGTCCTTCAGTCTAAAAATAAAACTTCATGTCCTTCAGCCTAATTTTTTTTCAAAGTTTGTCATTTCCCCTAGTTCTCTCTTATATTCATTCATTTTGCAATATTTAAAAAATTATTCATTTTTTTAGATTATATGTGTGTGTGGATGCGTGTGTGTGTGTATTTGTGTGTGTGTGTATGTATATGTGTGTGTGTTTTAGAGCGAAAGTCGTGCTTCGCACATGGGCAGTTTTGAGTTATATAGTTTGATGCTTGTGCATTGTTTGGTTGTAGTTACATGACATGAGTTGTTTGTGATTGTAGAACTATAAGAACATCTTCAGTAGGTTACTATAGGTATCATAATAAAAAGAATTTAACTCGGGTTCACTCATCATTAATCATGTTTTGTCCAACAAAGTTTGATTACTCCTTATCAATACATCATTATGTATTATAGCGAGGAGTGATTTGGAGACTAAATCTTTATTCATATTAGGTACATATGAAACTCTTTCTACTATACTCGCTCATTCGATCAAATCGAATTAATTCTATCACATGTTGTATTAGTTATTTCTATTTTATATTCTATTTGCTTATCATAGACTTATACATGTGTATCAAATACATATATTCATGTATGCGATAACTCATCGGTGAATATGATGAATGTAACGACTCGATTTTCCATCGCTCGAAAATCGACATTAATACATCCACTGTATCAACTGCCGAGCAATCGAATGCCGGAAAACCGAATTGTTATGGAGAAAAAGAAGAGGTAGAAGAAAATAGAAGGAAAAGAAAGAAGAAACAACAGAAAAACATAGAACAATATCAGAATCTCACATATCGCAGCGGAACAACATATAATAGATAAATGAATAATCTTTAAATCAAAGAACTATATCATTTTATACATTACATCATCATCAGAGTTTACAACAACAATATACAACACAACACAACACTGGACAGTTATATGAGCTTGTCCATATATAGAATACACAGCGGAATAAATAATATCATATATAAATGCTACGTCTCGCCATCCAGCTCGCCACTCGAACTCCACAGCATCTCCTGAATCCAGAATGAACTGATAACCTGACTCTAGACTGCCCGTGTGGAAATTGGTGGGCACCCAGAGTTTAGGAAGGAAACAATAAACTCCAGGTCAGTCATGGTGACTGGTGTGAGAACTAAAACAGTTTATCTTTAAAACAACAACAACAAAGAAAATAAAAGACATTCGCAATGCTTTTGGAAAATGAAACTACCATAAGACCTCTCGCCACACACACAACGCAAACGCAGAATTGGAGGAAATTTCTTCTTATGATAGTCAAACATGCTTACTACGCAAATCATTGGATTATTATTATTAGTGCATAGTGAAGAAAACATTTCGAAAGTATAATATTAATCTTAGCCATTTCACGTTATGCCTACTATAGCTACTATGTTCAATAGCAGGTTACCGCCACATTCCATAGCAGGTTATACAACTAAAACCGTACAAGGCTCGTATTGTTTCTTTGGATTTCCAACAAATGGTCAGGCTAAGGAACTTCCTACTGCCACATGGGATCGCCTCTGGATGGATGTCCCGAGAACCTAATCGGATCTCTGCCAACACAAGGCCGGGTTACCTCTGTCACTAGGTAACTACTACTCGAGTATGCCACACCCCGGTCCTTTGGGACCTTTAACCAAGCGCTCGATAACCAACATCAAACAGTAATAAATATAGTGTGTCCACATGAGTATGTATCTGGGCTCCATACCATGATACCACCCTTTTCCAGAAGGAAATGACATACCCTAAAGGGAGTGACCCTCATAACCTTGCCGCGTCATTCCTGTTTCGACCATTTCCGGGTTATGAGGCTCTAACGAAGTCTCGTCCACAAAGCTACGCTTTTTCACAAAGTCGTGCTTCGATCAATAAATAATCATCACACAGCAACACTCAGCATGCCACATTACCAAATTGGGAATATATCGCTGATAAATTTCAACTACATAACCTCTGAGTTCGTACGTCTCAAAGAAGGGTGTTAAGCTAAGAGAATAAATTCTCCGCCACCAACAGAAATGTATTTTAAAGAAATCAGCTTTATATTTCAAAATGTAATGTCTAGACATGTAACCATACAAGTCTGTTCCGGGTTCGAACAGAACCGAAGGCACTTCAAAAGAAGCCCTTGCAATCCGGGTATTCACAATCCCGATAAAACTTCCCATCACAAAGGAAATCTCTATACCGTAGCTAACGGTGCAGAGACAATCGATAGGTCATCCTATCGTTTTCACAAATACCTGGTCTTCACCACCGGTCTTCAATACGATCCATATCGTCGTATCACTAATTCAGAATAGGTTATATGACACAGAGGTCTTTTCCCGGCTAACCCGAATAATGAGCACAATATTTAAAACATATGGATATAGGGATTTCATTTAAGTCACAACTTATTACCCAAATCCTTCTTTCAAATGGTTTAACAAATTACCATTTTAAATCTTTAAACAAAAAGATTTACTTCACAAAGTTTACCCAGTTTCACAAAGATTCATTCACAGATTTCCAAATCAATTTCCATTTCAATTTGATTAACCCATTAAATCTTTAAATAAAGATTTAATTTATAGTTTTCAAAACTATTCACAATTCAAGTCTTTTATAATATAAAAGATACACCTTTTAAAATCGTCTTTGATTTTAAAATAAAGTTAATCATCTTCACAAAGGTTAATTTATAGTTTTTCCAAACATTCACAATTTCATTTCAACTTGAAATGTTTTGATACAAATTTGAAATCTTTTATTTTTATGAAAGTTATTATTACGGGAAAACAAATAGTTTTCGTTTTGGGAAAAACTGGTTACAATTACACAGGTTAAAGCCATTCAAGTATAAACTTGAATTATAAATTTAAATTTCCCCAAGACCGTATTTTAATTGGTTAAAAACCATAAAAACACCTTTTATACTTATAAAATCTTTTAAACCCATAATTCCCAATTCATTGAATTCAATTTCAAAATATTGAATTCAAATTTAAATCAAATGATTTAAATTTCAATTTTTAATTAAGTTATTTAAAATAACTTTTATTTTGAAACTCGTTTCAAAAACTTTCAATTCCAATTCCAAAACCATTTTGGATTCAGAAACCCAATTTTCCAAAATTGATAAAAATCTGTGACTTAACCGATTTCCACGTGAAATCCACATTTGTGTGTGTATTGTGTAGTCCATGGGTTTAACACAATAGTGCAACAACATTCAATCATCACAGATCAAATATAACAATATAATTGATAAGCAGTATAAATGACAACGCTTATCTTTCATTCACAGATCACAGATATATAGATCACAAATCATAATATAGAACAGGATATATCACAAAGCATCACACATCAAAGATGTCAAACAATTCAACATCCAATATAATCCAAACATCCATAGATAGGATTAATATAATCATCTGATTAATTTAAATCAGATAAATTTTAATAAATCATTTTACTAGTTATAGTAAATTAATAATCAATTTATTTCCAATTGATTTTCAAATTTATTTCAAAACACCAAATAAATTTCCAAACATTTCCTTTTTAAAAAAATAAATTAATTTCTTTATCCCTTCAAATCTATTTAAAAATCCAAATTTTAAATAAATTCTTCAACTTATAAATAATAATTTCGAAATCCATTTATTTAGCCTTTTTTCCAAAATTTGAAATGTAATTCAATACGGTTCAAAAATAAGACTTTTATCTTTTAAAACTCCTTTGATTTATCCAATTATCAAAAAAATAAATTTTCGATAAATTTTCAACTTATATTTTCAAAAATCCAATTTTACTTATTTCTGGTGTCCATCGATACCAAAAATATATTCGGCTAATTTATAGCCGTCAATAATTCCAATCACAAAATATAATCACAGGGCGATTATAAATAAATCAACATACAACATATTAAATAAATTCAAATGTTTGAGGAATCCAGTTGGATCCCTCCAACCTGTTTCCCTGCATCCACAGATGTTAGCACAATACCAATTTCACATCAAACTGAAATCTCGCGGTATATGAGATTTATAAATATTATCCGCTATTATGCGGCGCAATAGGGTCTCATCCGCTATATAATGCGGGAAATCAACTCCAAATACATATATAATACCAATCCCACTTCAATGTGGAATTATCGCGGTATATGTTTTTAATAAATAACATCCGCTTAATATACGGCGTATAGGGTCTATTTAACACAATAGATAACAATTATCATCCAATTTACACAATCAATAATTTTTAAATTTCAACTATTTAAAATTTAAATCGAAACAAAATATTCGATTGAGTGAGAAGTTCTCACCTTGCTTTCAATAACGGTTGCAGCGTTTTATTTCAAATAAAATTAAACGCGCGTTTAATTTTACTCAAAATTTTCACTAACTCCGATTGACTCCAAACCAGCTCCATTGCGAAGAGCTTGTCGAAACAATTCCAAAGCAAAAAGTTTCGTAATTTTTCGACCTCGTATGAAGAAGTTACACTATTTTAAAGTTTGAACGAATTTAAATATATAAAAATTTACAATTTCTTTTATTATTTTCAACACCTTCAAATCCTGGCCGTTCATTTCACTCTGACTAGATCTGGCCCGCTTCCCCCCCTCTTCTCTCACGCGTGAAACTTCTAGGTCACGCACGTTGCTTGAACCCATAGCCGCCAACCCTAGTTTGAATTTAACGTGCCTCCTCGTCGACTTCTACCCCGATCAACTACCACCAGTTCGAAGCTTGTCGCCTTGTCTACCCACGCCTGGAACCACGTGCAGCTCGGCTGCCTCTAGATCATGAAAAACGTGCGCGTATAGCAGGCGAACGCGGCCAATTTTGGGTCCCCAGGGTGCTTCGTTTCAAATCACGACCGTATGGATATCTTCGTCTCGTCGAGATCTACACTTTTCTAGTTGAGGCTGTGGCCTAATATTGTGTGGATTGGAAGAAATCAAGGGAAGAATGATAGTGTTTCTCGGCCATTAAAATGTTAGGGCCGGCTGAAGATAATAGACTAGGGTTTCCTCTTGTTAACGTATATATATACGTATATAAATAATATTAAATTTATTTTAAAACGACTTTTTCAAACGATCTCCAAATCACACGTGCCGCCTGGCGTTCGTAAGGTTTTACCTACGTTCTGAACACAATGGAACGTGTTTCAGGAGCTAATTCGATCGTAAGTGAGAGTTACAGAAATAAACGATCAATTTTAAATCAAATCGATTTAAACCGATTTCGATGCGTTTCGGCTTGCCCCGGACAAACGACAACTCCAATTGCTACGAAATTTGAAACCTTACAATAATATCACATTACGGATTCGATGAAACTAGTTTTGTCGAAATCCGAGACTGTTTGAAAAATGGTCATTTTTACTCGTCAATTAAATATTAAAATATTCAATTTTCACAATTTAACTTTTAACTCGATTTTAAAAGTTCTATAACATCGTTATAACTCCAATATGATTTAATATAACTTTATAAATCATTTTTAATCACATTTGATCCAATTATCAATTATTTACCCAATTTCAAGTATTAAATTAATAATTTAATCACCTAGTTAAATCACTATATCGAAATTAAATAAATTCGACCTCCAAATCTTACTTATTAATATTTAAAATAAATTAAATATATGAATTTAAAATGACGAAAATTCTGGGTCGTTACAAAGTACGTGAAACCGTGTTGGTATTAATACACTTACGACCGCTACATCTATATGTACCAATCTGAAGAGTTCATCAACTCTTATGACACTCCCACTAAATGCGTGCATAGCTCTTAATTTCTTGAGATATAATTATCTAGTATCATATGATTTATAATCATATAATAAAATTTATTTCTCAAAACTACAGCTTAGTCTATAAGTTCCAAAACAATTGTAAATAATTTCTGATACTTCGGTATTTTCCAATGCATTACTTTTGTTATGAAAACAAACATCACATTATAGTTTTATTTCATAACGAATATTCATAATATTCACATTGAAATATAAGTATGTCTATTTTTCAGTCGAACACCGAAAAATAGTCATTTTCATAAATAATGTATGGCATGTTTTACTAGAACAATCTTCGTAACTTGATGCACTCGATAAGTGTTATGTAGCATACCCCCACTCTTCTACCATTACTCTAATAGCATATGAAATACTAAGCTCCATTTTACTACTTTATACAGGTTCTTTGTTTCATTTACTGTAACTCGTTTACAGTTGAGAATTTTCAGATCAAATACTTAAATTCAACGAAATAAATCTCATAGAAAACAATTTTCAATTTGAAAATACATTTTGGAATATAAATCATATTTCTTATTCCAATGTTAAGTATGAACTATTATTCAAAGATTCTCATTTTCGATGTTTCTTTATGAAGCAGAAGTGACCATTCACTCTCTTCATCCTAATTGTACCTTAAATCACATACATTCATTTTCCTTGCTAAATGGTCAAACCATTCAAAAGAAAGCCCTTACCACAATATCACAATGAACTTTTTGCCAAAGATCACTCGATCATCCTCAACATTTAAGGACATCAAATATATTGCACTTTGCGTAAACTGATCGAACTGATATTTTAGCAATCGATTTCTCAGATCTGTCTTGTATTTTTGGTCTAGTGTTAAATTTAACACACTATGATCTTTATTGTAATCAGTCAAATTGGATACTCGATCTCACAATACGATTTTCTTATTTGCTTCAAACGAACTAATTTCACCGAAGCATCGTACATTACTAACTGTGATTGTTCACTATATAACACTTATATATGATAGTATATGGATTATATACCTACAGTCTTGTATTGCCTTTGAGTTCAGAACTCATAAAATGCAACACCCGGTCTTGACTAAATAGACATGTAAGCGACCAAATTACGAATGCAATTAGTAGTTGTAAACTCAGGCAATGGCATGGGTATATAAAACATTGACATGCAAGAAGTATTTAATAGTAAGTATATATATATATATTATAATTATGTTTGTCAATTTTGAGTTCAGTTTATTTGTATATATTAATTGATAAATATTTTATCAATCGTATTAAATGCATAAATTTGTCAATATGGACTATTATAACATTATACAACATATATTCATAGAATATTAAAATTGTTAAACGTTATCATTTCATTTTTCTAATAAGGCTCCCACTAGTCTTTTATGTTTCACCAAACTTTAAGCGAAACATAGAAGTCATTCAAATTCACTAATGGGTGTTAGGATGCATATGTCTTGGGATTCTGACCTTGAAGAAAGCTCAACAAATCTAAGCCCACATACGATGTATAACTCCTTATCAATTGTATCGCATATAACTCCTAACTCGTGGTTCCATGTTCTAATCCTGCCTTTACTTTGAGGAAAGCACAATAATTAAAATAGGATTATTCACTCGGACCTATCATTTTGCGACAGCCTAAGTATAATGCACATACCTTGAGAAAAGCTCAATAAGTACATGTAGTTATCTTATCTCATCTATTCAATATATTAATAGTACTACACACAACATCCCTAGCTCGAGGAAATCTCAACAACTAAAGAGTATGCAAATGATCTACTGATGTATAAATGATAGCGGACAATATTATATTAAAGATTCATAGTCTTTAGTATATTATATCGAGTGATATCGACTTACGGAATAATGTATTTCTTATGATATATCATTATGGTTCAAGTGTCGGACACATTAGAAATCATAGTATACGTACATATACATATGTATTTACTCCTCAAGTCTATTTAGGGTTTCTTTAATCGCTACTAGAAAAGGCTAATATTCCGACAGCATGTAGTGACGGCTTCCGACGGGCCGTCGGAATCCGTCGGAAATTCGCGAATTATAGGGCTCAGCCTGGCCTTCTTCTTCCTCATTCTCAGCATGAAAGTTTTCATCCAAAAACCCCCAAATCCCTCCTCCAAGCTTCCAATCTCCAATTTCGAGCTTCCGGATCCTCCACGGCTGCCTAATCAAACTCTATTGCTCTCAACCTCAGGTATAATCTCTTATTTTTGCCAAAAATCTATTTTTTACCCTAAATCTAGATTTGCATAAGTTGATAAATTAGGACTAATTAGTGATTGCAATTGTTTCCAATAGTGTAATAATGGTTTATAGCATCCCATCGTATACCTATTTCATATGTTATCGTGAAATTTTAAAGAGTGTATAATTTATGATTGTGTGTGTATATGTAAACCATTATATATGTGTCGTTTCTACCATTGTATTGTGTTAATTAGAATAAGACATGAGTTGTATAACATCTTGACTTGTATAACAATAATGAATGCACGAGTCTAAAATAATTTGACTGTATTGGAAAATGACGACAATATTAAAGCAGCCTTATTCGATAAAATACGCGGAACAAATGTGGTAAATTAATATTTTTTTGAAATGTATAAAATTAGTAAATATATATTCTTTTTTATAAACTACTTTTTTACGTCCCTTAGAGAGTTTTTGGCCCCGTCCAACGGGTGTTGTACGTGATCGTTATATAAATAGTCGTTTTTGTCACATATATATTCATCTGGTACAATACTTGTTGGATTTGTCCCTGTATTGGACAAGTTATAAACACAGTAAACAATTACATTTCGCACGTTATTTCATTTCAAACGGTTCATAGAATTTCGCCATCACTTTTCTTTTTTGTTCCCTGTGTACACGCATTTGTGTACAATGCAGGAAACAAAAGGGAAGTGCTGCCGAAATTTTTTTGAATCGTTTAAAATGAAATAATGTACGAAATGTAAGTGTTTACTGTGTTTGTAATGGGAAGTAGGATGACTGACCAGAAAAAAAGATAACCATAAACCTACATTTCTATATTTTATTCTTAAGTGGGGTAAAATTGACGCGTATAAGTTTTTGTATCGATACATTGAAAAATAAAACGTGAATTCGTAATATGACCAATATTTATTTTTGAATTTGTGACATATTTCTTTAAATAGGAAAAATGATCGATTATTTGTTGATCGGAGGATATGGATGTATCAAAGAAGGGGGTTGAGAGGCTCAATAAAAGAAGATTTTTATAATGGTATAAACGTATTTGTTGAATTTGCTTTAAGTAATAACGAAAACGATGTAGAATTCGTTGTCCGTGTAGTAGGTGTAAACATTTAAAGTATTTGTTACCCGATATTGTGAAAATCCATTTGTGCAAAAACGGTTTCATGCCGGAGTATTATGTTTGGGATCGTCATGGGGAAGTTGTAGCAAATACTTCTGCAGAGTCTAAATTAGACATTGCTGGTAATGAAATTCTTATGACGAACCGTATAGAAAATATGGTTGAAGATGTAGCACGATTAATGTTCCCTACCATTGAAGTTGACGACGACGATGAAAATGTTAAAGATCAAATATTGAAGCAAATTTCTTTTATGATTTGCTAGATGCTGCTAAGAAACCTCTTTGGGATGGTTGTAAAAGCGACACCCAGCTATCAGTAACCGTAGAATACATTGCGATGAAGTCAAAATACAACATCACCGAAGCCGGATTTACAGCCGTTGTACAAGCTGCAAAAAGACATATGCCGTCCGATAATTTAATATGCGAAAATCACTATGAAGTTAAAAAACTTATGTCAGCTTTTGGTTTACCTTATCATAAAATAGATACATGTTTAAATGGCTGCATGTTGTTTTGGAAAGAGGACATTACTCTTAGGAAGTGTAGATCATGTAACGAGGAAATGTACAAACCAAGAAAAAAGAAGAGAAAGGAAGTTTCATACAAACGTATGCATTATTTGCACATCACTTCTAGGCTTCAAAGATTATACGCATCTTTTGTAACTGCATCTCATATGAGATGACATAGTGTGAGAACAGAGGAAGAGGGTACGTTGACACATCCAGCCGATGGAGAAGCATGAAAGCATTTCGACAAAACTTATCCCAATTTTGCAGCGAAGAGTCATAATGTTAGACTTGGATTATGTACGGATGGTTTTTCACCATTTTCTCAATTTGGTGTTAAATATTCATCTTGGCCCATTATCATCACACCTTATAATTTACCTCAGTGGATGTGTATGAAAACGCAATATATGTTTCTTACTGTTGTCGTTCCTGGCCTCGACGATTCGACACAAAGAATCGATGTTTATTTACAATCGTTGATTGAGGAGTTAAAAACACCGTGGAACGAAGGAGTAGAAACATACGATGTTTCAAAGGAAAAAAATTCGTATATTTGCTTCTTTGTTGTGGACTATAAGTGATTTTCCTGCCTATGCAATGCTTTAACGATGGAGTACATCCGGTCGTCTAGCATGTCCATATTGCATGGAATAAACACGGGCATTTTCTTTACCGAATGGTAAAAAAAATTCATGGTTTGACCGCCATCGATGTTTTCTCCATGTCAATCATCCCTTTAGAAGAGACAAGAAAACTTTTCAACTAATAGAGTAGAAACCAGATAACCACCAACGATATGGTCAAACGAAGACATATACGAACTTGTAAGGGACTATCCAAAGATATATGAACCTGGAGTGCAAATAGAAATTGCAAGCAAATCGACTATTTATAATTGGTGCAAAGCAAGTATATTTTGGGAGTTGCCATATTGGAAACGTCTTCTGCTTCGTCATAATATTGATGTGATGCACAACGAGAAAAATGTCTTTGATAATGTTTTTAACACAATTTTGAATGTCAAGGGGAAGACTAAGGATGATTTGAAATCAAGAAGAAATATACAAGAATTATGCAAACGTCCCGAGCTTCATATGAAACCAAATGACAGTGAAAAACCCAAAGAATGTTACGAGTTAGATAATAATCAAGTTAAAGTTGTGTTAAAATGGGTGGAAGGATTAAGATTTCCAGATGGGATTTCATCAAATCTTCGTAGATGTGTTGACTTTAAAAATGGTAGATTGAGCGGAATGAAAAGCCACGACTATCACATAATGATGGAAAGTTTATTACCCGTTCTATTCAAAGAACTATTGCCGTTAAAAGTTTGGAAGGTAATAACGGAGCTTAGTCTGTTTTACAAAGGGATTTGTTCGACTACTTTAAAAGTGCAACGTTTACGTAAACTTGAAGAAGATGTTCCTATATTGCTCTGCAAATTGGAGAAAATATTTCCGCCAGGTTTTTTAAAATTAATGGAACATTTATCTGTTCATCTCTCATCTGAAGCACGACTTTGAGGTCCTGTGTAATATGGATGGATGTATCCATTTGAGATCTATGTATTATGTTACCTATTAATTTAATTACATTCGGAAGTTAAAGTTAATGTAAATTAATTTTGCATATATACTCGAATCATCTAAAGAAAAATGTGACGACCCGACTTTTTCTCCACTGAAAGTCGCATCATCAATAAGAAAGAAAGGGGTAGAAAATAGAAAAGAATAGAAGAAAGAAGAGACAACAACAACGATATCACAGCGGAACGAATAAATTATATTAATAACATAAAGAAACTATTACATAGTATACAACACTTATCAGAGTTTACACAACTATACAACACATACTAGACAGTTATAAACATCTGTCTAGATATTACAACTCAAATACAATACAAGACTCTAACACAAATATCAACACAGCGGAATACTATATCTACGAACGCCGAAGCCTCCTGCTCCATTGCTCCTCCACAATTCGTCAAAGCTAAACCTGAATCCCTTGGCTACTCGTAAAAATTTGAGTACCCAAGAGTTTATAAAACAGAAATAAACAACTTGGGTCAGACATGGGTCTGGTGTGAGTAACAGGTTAAACTTGTTTAACTTCAAAACCTTTTGAAAGAAAAGGTATCACGTAAGACTCCCCACACATAAATATGGGTAAGTTTTTACCTTACGCTAACCAAAATATTTGATAGGAAATTCGATTGTATTATAATAGGGTCTAGGGTTTTCAAATAAATATGAAATAGCCAAAATTGTTACATTATTAAATTCCAGCATACATAAGTATACAATCAAGTCCGTTATCACTTATTGGAATTTGGATTTCCATACAATGGCAGAGCTACCGGGGTACCGCTCATCACAGTACGGGGCCTAGATCACCGTACCGAGGATCACTCCCAATCCCCTGCAACACAAAGCCGGAACCATCCCTTACTGGATAATTCCGAATAAAATCACCCCACAGATGGCCGTCGCCAACTGCACCACTAAGCCGAAATAAAAGAAGGAACTCTCTAGACAGGGATGACCTTACTCTCAGTGGGTGCTACCCACGAAGCCTTGCTGCACCTCCCCTGTTTTAGCCATTCCCGGTTGATGAGGCTTGAGGTCACGATTACCTTTAATCAGATCACATTACTTAGAATGCTCATCGTCCTCCTGACGATGTTCTGAAAGCATTCAATCCATACAAGTTCGTTCCGGGTTCGAACGAAACCGAAGGCATTATCTCGTTACACTCGTGTTGGAATCACCCTCAGAGTTAACGACAATAACCCTTGCACTCTGAATTTTCATCTTCACTTGAGATTCACGACCTATCGTTAATTTGGATCGATGTGGTATTCGGGTCTCCAGACCTGGAATTCCGGTATACGGAAACCCGATCCCGGTCTCATCGAAATCCAAAACGTATCTTTTAAGGCCAAGTTGTTTTAAGGTTAAAACAATCCAATTCTTATCTATACTACACACAGATAGATAATAGATAATCCATATTATCATCCAAACAGATAATTCATATTATCATTTCAATTCAACCAAACATCTATATCATAGATCAGCATATCTCTTATCAGAGATATCAATAATGCAAAACATTCAATATCATTCATCCATTCTTAAGCAATGATTTATATCATCTAATTTAAAGTGAATTAAACTAATTACTTCATTCTATAAATCCTGCTTACTTAATTATTAATTAAACCAATTAATTAATCATTACTCTAAGTATCCATCTTAAGTAATCATTCCTGATTAATAATCTTTTAATTACTTTAAGTAAGTAATACTTAATTAATTTCACAAATTAATTATCTTAACCCATTTAGTAATTAATCTCTCATTACTTCATTAATTAATTTAATTAATTTAATTACTTTAATCCTTAATTAATTATAAATTAATTAATTACTTTAATCACTCATTATTGATTAACTAATCTTAATTAATCAATCCTTAATTACATCATTAATTATATTAATTAATGATCCTTAATTACTCTTAATTAATTATCTTATTTAAATTAATTACATCTAATAATTAATTAGTCATATTTATTAATCACCTTTGATTAATCTCATTTAGTAATTAACTACTCTTAATTACTCCACTTCATAATTAATTACTCCTTAATTAATTATTCTTTAATTAATCCCTTGATTAATTATTTAAAATAATTAACTCAAATTACTTTTATTAACCATCTTTAGTTAATTACATCCACTAATTATCTTTAATTACTTTTCTAAGTAATTTATACTTCCACTAATTACCTTTAAGTAATTATTAAATCACCCAGTGATTTTCTTAAATTAATTAAATAAATTAATTTACTTATCAAACTTATTTAATTAATTACCTTAAGTAATTTATTTCTTTAATTACTTTTATTAAGTAATTTATACTTAACCAATTTTACAAATGATTATCATTTATTAATAATCTACACTTATCTAATTAGTAATTTCTTAATTTCAAATTAATTAACTCTCAATTAATTAACTTAAAATCTTAATTATTTAATTAATTAACATTAAATCATTAATTAATTAAATTACCAAATTACTCCTTAATTACCTTATTAATTTAATGACTCCTATATCATTAAATCTCTAAATTAAAGTATAAACATTAATAACTACTTTAATTATCATTTACAAAAAGGCTTTGAAATTCTTTTACTTTTAAATCTTCCTTTTATTCATTTCAAATTAAAGATTTAAAATAAATTTCAAATTTAACTTAACCAAATTTAAATCAAATTATAACCCAATGTTAAAGAACCACTTAACATTAAAGATTTTAAACTAATTTATTTAAGTTCAAATCTTTTTTTCTTTTTTTTTAAATTATACTTCCAACATTTTAACTTTGTCTAAACATTATAAATTTTATAAACTTTATTTATTTCAAACTATAATTCAAATTAGATTTGAAACCATACTTTAAATTTGCTTTAAAACTTTGTTTAAATCTTGTTTCAAACTTTTTTAAACTCAGTTTAAATTTTAAAACTCCTGTCAGATTTAAAACTGCAACATCACAGATTACCCGAGCCAAACATCATATTACCCAAGAAAAAAACCCAATTTTCCCGAGACCAACTTCGAGTTTCTTTCCTTTTTGTTTTAAACTTTGATATATTAAAGATTTTACAAACTGTTTAAACCCACGCGAGACTTCCCTTCGAATTCCCGAGCCAGCACCCTGATTTTACGAGAATGGCTTCGAGCCAACCATCAACTTACTCGAGAACGTCTACTTTTTCCCCAATCTCAACCCAGACAGATACCATGTGTGCACGTGCACAGGCGACTCGCTTGCCTTCGATCATCGACGCCAACGCCGGGATATCATCTACGACTACCCTTCACGATCTCGATCACCAGTAACTTGAACCAACCCCACAATCGAATTTCGAGCAAAAACGAACACCACAGGAACCAAAACCACTGCCTTCTCACTCCTTGTTCTACCACCACAGGCCATCAGAAACCACGTCCTATCGCCAAAGGCTTCGACTGACAACCCTCTACCATTTCCCCCACCTCCGATCATGTCCGGTCTTTCCACGACGACGAATTGTTCTCGAAAACAACATCGGCAAGAACAGGCTATAAAACCCTAAATCACCGTTGATTCACCACCACGGTGAACTATAAAATCTCAGCCCATTTTTCCCGTGATCCCCATCTCACCATCCTCCTCCAGCAACGATCACGATGTCCATCGCTTCCCCAATCGCCAGAAATTGACGAAAATACAATTTCCGTTCAACTCGCGAAAACTCAATTTATACAACACTAAAAATCATAATTTTACTTTTAAGATTCATGCTTTCCAAAGGTGATTTAAATTAAATAGGAAATTCAGAAAATCGTGATGTTTGAATTTAACATGTTTTAGATTTTCTACTGTCTTATTTCTTTTTCCAGAAATATACAAACTTATTATGCTTAGAAATAACTTTAAATCATAGTTTATGTTTAAACAAACATATATTGTTAGAAAACTGAAACTAAAAGAAAAATGGATAAAGAGAATAAGGTTTTTCTTCAAAATCTTGTCTCTGAGTTTATAACAGAGATAGGTACAGAGACATATACAGGTTTACAGGCATGCATGTTTATATACTTTCATATCAACATGATTTCAGAGCATAAATACATAGATTAGAACAGATAATATACAATTTCCATAAGACAATTTACAACATCAGGTTTAAACTAAGTTTCAGAGGTTAAGTTTACTCTCTGGAAAACTAGAACTGAGGAACACAGACAAATCCAAACATGCACAGACAAACACACATCTATACATCCATTTATACATATATTCTACTTATATAAAATCACACAGAACATTTTTTTAATTCCATAATTTAACATGCAACCAGATTTTTATAAAATTAAGATTTTTAAAACAGATGTTACTCACCTGAAATAAGAAACAGAGGACAGTTTTTTCTTAAATCTGGAACTTGCACTTGATCTTCTTACTATTGAATTAAATCTGAATTCGTTGAATTGATTTGGTTGCCAGTTTGATCTCAGGTTGATATATGTTGAAGATTTGAAAGTAACCGAAGTTGCTGATATTAAGATTGTTGACTTGCCATTGGATGTTTAAGTTTGAAACCATGCTCAGGCTAAAAACTGGAGACAGGTTGTTGAGTTTGATTTATTTGATTACTTGCTGTTGATTTCAGACAGAAGAAAATTTGCAGGCTTTGATCTTATTTTTGAAATTGTTTTGCATGTTCCAGATTTGAATAAGGAAACAGGCCTTTGTTTCCAGGGTTTTGAAAATGCATTACAGGTTATTTGAGGAAGATGATTATGGTTTTGAAGAAGATGTTTACAGGCATTTTGTTTTCAGATTTACAAGTGCAGGTTGAAGAAATGATTCTAGATTGTATTTGAGAGGATTTTGGTTGAGAGGAAAGTAAATTTACTGATTGTTTTGAGAGGAGAATTTTATTCAGTTTTCTTAGCTTTTGGAATGAAGATCAGAAAAGAAACAAGGATAAGGAACAATGTTTGTATAGGCTGAAATAATTTCTTAAAAATAAAAGAAAATAGAAATTTAAAAGATGGACACTTGTCTTTATATGTGTTAATTTGTTTACATTTGTTATAACAAGCTTTTATAGATTTACACATGTCCTTTTGATAAATTTATATTTATTTTAAATGTAGATAAAAGCTTTTCTTTATTTACTTAAATACTTTTCTATTTATAAATTACTTTTTAAAAGAAATAAAATCAATTGTATATGTATAAATAAAAGCTTATACATGTATTTTGAATCCAAATATTTTAAAATATCTACCTTTGAATTTCAAAACTAATTTACATTCAAATTCAAATTATATTTAAAATCCAATTTAAAGTCAAGTTATATACATACATATATAACTACACATTCAATTTGAAATAACCATTCTATTAAAATCTATTTATTTCTATATATAACAATATATTAAAAATATTGTTTAACATAATAATTTATCTATTTTAAAATAATTCATAAAAGAGATTATAGATTACTACTATTACTAAATGAATTAGCATATCATATACAAATTATATTTTAAACTTATATATATATATTCTTAAATCATATTTATTAACAATATTTAAAAAGAAAATAAATTAACCTTACTATTAATCTTTATTTAAAACCATATAGATATTTTGTTTAAATAACTTTGAAAAGCTAATATTAAATAAATCCAAATCTCCAAACTATCAATATATATATATTAGAAAAGCAAGAATTTATTTATTTATTAACTTTCAAATCAAAGGCAATCTATTTACAATATATACTCATATATATATTATAGATAGAAATCATTTTATTAACTTATAAAAGATAAAATTCACCAATTAAATATTATTTAATTAGATTATTAACCAATTCAAAATTTTATTATCAAAGATTAACAAATCAATTTAATTATTTAAACAGATTATTAAATTGATATTGTCCATTAATCCCGGGATATCACATTCCTCCCCCCTTAAAATAATTTCGTCCCCGAAATTTAAAACAAAGGTAATTTAATAATCTATTTAAATCACAAGCATATATTATCATCCATATGCTAACAATCATAGCAACCAATCATCCAAACAAATAATTCTAACTATCCAGCGAAAAATTCTGAATAGAATTTCCTCGAGTTTCCCCAAGTATATATATACCGGGATACTCGCTCTACAAACAATCCCAACAACCAATACTACTAAGCTATAGAGCTCCTACTTATCTAGATCTACAAAACTAAACAGAATATCAGACTACAGACGAGTCTGACTCAACAACCAATTCCTCCAGAACTGCTGGTTCCACAACCAGAGATAGATCAAATACGTACTCCCTCAGAGATACGTAAAATACATTGAATTCCAATTATCCAAACTGACAATTCAATCCAGTAGATCAAAGCACTTATCCAAATTAGATCACAGAAAAGATCCAAAATAATTCGGAGCTGACTTCCCAGACTTACTTAATCTTATAGCTCCTTTTTGCCAGAGAAAAACTTCACAACAACGAAGTTTCCAACTTCGAATTTCAAATTCCTTCGTCTCTTATCCACAAGACTCTTCTGGCGATCCTGAGTTGCCTATAAATCCTTCTTGATCAGCTCAACCTTCACTGATGCTTCTAGCAACAACTGGACCAGAAATAACCCAACAAAAATGATCCTCTCAAGATCTACCAATAATCCAAAACACAACTCTACTTCACCATATCAGTAGACTGAACTAACTTCTCCTATCTGGAAAAGATAAACAGGAGCACTCGCCAAACTGCTTCTGCTGCACCACTCTGATATAAGGTAGAATGAAAATGCTGATGAAGATCTCAAACACAGACTGGACAACACATCCCAGAAAATATCGGATAACTCAAAAGAATACTCAAACTATCGCAAGTCACTTTTGCGATCAACCCAGCCAACACGCAAAGAAACTGTTCTCTCTTTACCAATCAGAACAGCTTACACTTATCTATCCTATCTATCGAAGAAATGGATATACTCTACTGCTTCTGAACTCCATTTCAGAAAAACTGCTCAGCCAGAAGACTTCCTGCCAATGCAAAGAATACTCCGAGCTGCACTGCTGCCACAGATGCCAAAGACTTCTCGATCCAGAGCTTCTCGAGAAACTCGATTCCCAAACAGAATCACCATGGTGAACTCAGCCACAACACCGAAACAGACACACTTCCTCAAACTCGTTTCCAAAGAAAACATCTTCGGGAATATCCATATTCACTGCGTCCCATCACACAGCTACTTCTTCCAGAAGATACCAAGATACTATCACTCGCTTCTGTTCAACCGACAGATTCAAATTCTATTCATCCAACTTAGAAGATGGACTCCGAACCTTAACAGGTTTTCTTCAGAGATTGTGAAATCCTTACAATTGCAAAGTTCACTCGAGACGGTATTAGGTTTACAGTCTCGACAAATACACTTCCAACCTCAACACTCAGACTCCTAATCTTAGATGATAAATTATTATCATCTCAACCAATCATTACAAATACCATATATATTTAAAATGATACTTCTTATATATAGAAATTATATCTGGGTAAAATTATTTCATCTACCCTTTTTAAAACAATATTGTGTCCGTTGGCCTGGTCCAAGTGTTTAGAGATCCCTATCAATAACGTTAGCTACTCGTATTGACCAGAATCCATATACCACTCAACCGATCAATTAACACAATATAAAACCATTTTATATAACTAACAAATATGCGCTCTCGAATATATATACACTCAGACTCAAACAGGTTGCTACAGATCCTATCTCTAATGAACAATCCTTCCGAACCTAGGTATTCACTCAACCTAATGCTCTGATATTCACTTAACCAAAAGCTTAGGCATTCGCTCAACCTATGCTCTGATACCAACTGTGACGACCCGACTTTTTCTCCACTGAAAGTCGCATCATCAATAAGAAAGAAAGGGGTAGAAAATAGAAAAGAATAGAAGAAAGAAGAGACAACAACAACGATCTCACAGCGGAACGAATAAATTATATTAATAACATAAAGAAACTATTACATAGTATACAACACTTATCAGAGTTTACACAACTATACAACACATACTAGACAGTTATAAACATCTGTCTAGATATTACAACTCAAATACAATACAAGACTCTAACACAGATATCAACACAGCGGAATACTATATCTACGAACGCCGAAGCCTCCTGCTCCATTGCTCCTCCACAATTCGTCAAAGCTAAACCTGAATCCCTTGGCTACTCGTAAAAATTTGAGTACCCAAGAGTTTATAAAACAGAAATAAACAACTTGGGTCAGACATGGGTCTGGTGTGAGTAACAGGTTAAACTTGTTTAACTTCAAAACCTTTTGAAAGAAAAGGTATCACGTAAGACTCCCCACACATAAATATGGGTAAGTTTTTACCTTACGCTAACCAAAATATTTGATAGGAAATTCGATTGTATTATAATAGGGTCTAGGGTTTTCAAATAAATATGAAATAGCCGAAATTGTTACATTATTAAATTCCAGCATACATAAGTATACAATCAAGTCCGTTATCACTTATTGGAATTTGGATTTCCATACAATGGCAGAGCTACCGGGGTACCGCTCATCACAGTACGGGGCCTAGATCACCGTACCGAGGATCACTCCCAATCCCGTGCAACACAAAGCCGGAACCATCCCTTACTGGATAATTCCGAATAAAATCACCCCACAGATGGCCGTCGCCAACTGCACCACTAAGCCGAAATAAAAGAAGGAACTCTCTAGACAGGGATGACCTTACTCTCAGTGGGTGCTACCCACGAAGCCTTGCTGCACCTCCCCTGTTTTAGCCATTCCCGGTTGATGAGGCTTGAGGTCACGATTACCTTTAATTAGATCACATTACTTAGAATGCTCATCGTCCTCCTGACGATGTTCTGAAAGCATTCAATCCATACAAGTTCGTTCCGGGTTCGAACGAAACCGAAGGCATTATCTCGTTACACTCGTGTTGGAATCACCCTCAGAGTTAACGACAATAACCCTTGCACTCTAAATTTTCATCTTCACTTGAGATTCACGACCTATCGTTAATTTGGATCGATGTGGTATTCGGGTCTCCAGACCTGGAATTCCGGTATACGGAAACCCGATCCCGGTTTCATCGAAATCCAAAACGTATCTTTTAAGGCCAAGTTGTTTTAAGGTTAAAACAATCCAATTCTTATCTATACTACACACAGATAGATAATAGATAATCCATATTATCATCCAAACAGATAATTCATATTATCATTTCAATTCAACCAAACATCTATATCATAGATCAGCATATCTCTTATCAGAGATATCAATAATGCAAAACATTCAATATCATTCATCCATTCTTAAGCAATGATTTATATCATCTAATTTAAAGTGAATTAAACTAATTACTTCATTCTATAAATCCTGCTTACTTAATTATTAATTAAACCAATTAATTAATCATTACTCTAAGTATCCATCTTAAGTAATCATTCCTGATTAATAATCTTTTAATTACTTTAAGTAAGTAATACTTAATTAATTTCACAAATTAATTATCTTAACCCATTTAGTAATTAATCTCTCATTACTTCATTAATTAATTTAATTAATTTAATTACTTTAATCCTTAATTAATTATAAATTAATTAATTACTTTAATCACTCATTATTGATTAACTAATCTTAATTAATCAATCCTTAATTACATCATTAATTATATTAATTAATGATCCTTAATTACTCTTAATTAATTATCTTATTTAAATTAATTACATCTAATAATTAATTAGTCATATTTATTAATCACCTTTGATTAATCTCATTTAGTAATTAACTACTCTTAATTACTCCACTTCATAATTAATTACTCCTTAATTAATTATTCTTTAATTAATCCCTTGATTAATTATTTAAAATAATTAACTCAAATTACTTTTATTAACCATCTTTAGTTAATTACATCCACTAATTATCTTTAATTACTTTTCTAAGTAATTTATACTTCCACTAATTACCTTTAAGTAATTATTAAATCACCCAGTGATTTTCTTAAATTAATTAAATAAATTAATTTACTTATCAAACTTATTTAATTAATTACCTTAAGTAATTTATTTCTTTAATTACTTTTATTAAGTAATTTATACTTAACCAATTTTACAAATGATTATCATTTATTAATAATCTACACTTATCTAATTAGTAATTTCTTAATTTCAAATTAATTAACTCTCAATTAATTAACTTAAAATCTTAATTATTTAATTAATTAACATTAAATCATTAATTAATTAAATTACCAAATTACTCCTTAATTACCTTATTAATTTAATGACTCCTATATCATTAAATCTCTAAATTAAAGTATAAACATTAATAACTACTTTAATTATCATTTACAAAAAGGCTTTGAAATTCTTTTACTTTTAAATCTTCCTTTTATTCATTTCAAATTAAAGATTTAAAATAAATTTCAAATTTAACTTAACCAAATTTAAATCAAATTATAACCCAATGTTAAAGAACCACTTAACATTAAAGATTTTAAACTAATTTATTTAAGTTCAAATCTTTTTTTTTTTTTTAAATTATACTTCCAACATTTTAACTTTGTCTAAACATTATAAATTTTATAAACTTTATTTATTTCAAACTATAATTCAAATTAGATTTGAAACCATACTTTAAATTTGCTTTAAAACTTTGTTTAAATCTTGTTTCAAACTTTTTTAAACTCAGTTTAAATTTTAAAACTCCTGTCAGATTTAAAACTGCAACATCACAGATTACCCGAGCCAAACATCATATTACCCAAGAAAAAAACCCAATTTTCCCGAGACCAACTTCGAGTTTCTTTCCTTTTTGTTTTAAACTTTGATATATTAAAGATTTTACAAACTGTTTAAACCCACGCGAGACTTCCCTTCGAATTCCCGAGCCAGCACCCTGATTTTACGAGAATGGCTTCGAGCCAACCATCAACTTACTCGAGAACGTCTACTTTTTCCCCAATCTCAACCCAGACAGATACCATGTGTGCACGTGCACAGGCGACTCGCTTGCCTTCGATCATCGACGCCAACGCCGGGATATCATCTACGACTACCCTTCACGATCTCGATCACCAGTAACTTGAACCAACCCCACAATCGAATTTCGAGCAAAAACGAACACCACAGGAACCAAAACCACTGCCTTCTCACTCCTTGTTCTACCACCACAGGCCATCAGAAACCACGTCCTATCGCCAAAGGCTTCGACTGACAACCCTCTACCATTTCCCCCACCTCCGATCATGTCCGGTCTTTCCACGACGACGAATTGTTCTCGAAAACAACATCGGCAAGAACAGGCTATAAAACCCTAAATCACCGTTGATTCACCACCACGGTGAACTATAAAATCTCAGCCCATTTTTCCCGTGATCCCCATCTCACCATCCTCCTCCAGCAACGATCACGATGTCCATCGCTTCCCCAATCGCCAGAAATTGACGAAAATACAATTTCCGTTCAACTCGCGAAAACTCAATTTATACAACACTAAAAATCATCATTTTACTTTTAAGATTCATGCTTTCCAAAGGTGATTTAAATTAAATAGGAAATTCAGAAAATCGTGATGTTTGAATTTAACATGTTTTAGATTTTCTACTGTCTTATTTCTTTTTCCAGAAATATACAAACTTATTATGCTTAGAAATAACTTTAAATCATAGTTTATGTTTAAACAAACATATATTGTTAGAAAACTGAAACTAAAAGAAAAATGGATAAAGAGAATAAGGTTTTTCTTCAAAATCTTGTCTCTGAGTTTATAACAGAGATAGGTACAGAGACATATACAGGTTTACAGGCATGCATGTTTATATACTTTCATATCAACATGATTTCAGAGCATAAATACATAGATTAGAACAGATAATATACAATTTCCATAAGACAATTTACAACATCAGGTTTAAACTAAGTTTCAGAGGTTAAGTTTACTCTCTGGAAAACTAGAACTGAGGAACACAGACAAATCCAAACATGCACAGACAAACACACATCTATACATCCATTTATACATATATTCTACTTATATAAAATCACACAGAACATTTTTTTAATTCCAGAATTTAACATGCAACCAGATTTTTATAAAATTAAGATTTTTAAAACAGATGTTACTCACCTGAAATAAGAAACAGAGGACAGTTTTTTCTTAAATCTGGAACTTGCACTTGATCTTCTTACTATTGAATTAAATCTGAATTCGTTGAATTGATTTGGTTGCCAGTTTGATCTCAGGTTGATATATGTTGAAGATTTGAAAGTAACCGAAGTTGCTGATATTAAGATTGTTGACTTGCCATTGGATGTTTAAGTTTGAAACCATGCTCAGGCTAAAAACTGGAGACAGGTTGTTGAGTTTGATTTATTTGATTACTTGCTGTTGATTTCAGACAGAAGAAAATTTGCAGGCTTTGATCTTATTTTTGAAATTGTTTTGCATGTTCCAGATTTGAATAAGGAAACAGGCCTTTGTTTCCAGGGTTTTGAAAATGCATTACAGGTTATTTGAGGAAGATGATTATGGTTTTGAAGAAGATGTTTACAGGCATTTTGTTTTCAGATTTACAAGTGCAGGTTGAAGAAATGATTCTAGATTGTATTTGAGAGGATTTTGGTTGAGAGGAAAGTAAATTTACTGATTGTTTTGAGAGGAGAATTTTATTCAGTTTTCTTAGCTTTTGGAATGAAGATCAGAAAAGAAACAAGGATAAGGAACAATGTTTGTATAGGCTGAAATAATTTCTTAAAAATAAAAGAAAATAGAAATTTAAAAGATGGACACTTGTCTTTATATGTGTTAATTTGTTTACATTTGTTATAACAAGCTTTTATAGATTTACACATGTCCTTTTGATAAATTTATATTTATTTTAAATGTAGATAAAAGCTTTTCTTTATTTACTTAAATACTTTTCTATTTATAAATTACTTTTTAAAAGAAATAAAATCAATTGTATATGTATAAATAAAAGCTTATACATGTATTTTGAATCCAAATATTTTAAAATATCTACCTTTGAATTTCAAAACTAATTTACATTCAAATTCAAATTATATTTAAAATCCAATTTAAAGTCAAGTTATATACATACATATATAACTACACATTCAATTTGAAATAACCATTCTATTAAAATCTATTTATTTCTATATATAACAATATATTAAAAATATTGTTTAACATAATAATTTATCTATTTTAAAATAATTCATAAAAGAGATTATAGATTACTACTATTACTAAATGAATTAGCATATCATATACAAATTATATTTTAAACTTATATATATATATTCTTAAATCATATTTATTAACAATATTTAAAAAGAAAATAAATTAACCTTACTATTAATCTTTATTTAAAACCATATAGATATTTTGTTTAAATAACTTTGAAAAGCTAATATTAAATAAATCCAAATCTCCAAACTATCAATATATATATATTAGAAAAGCAAGAATTTATTTATTTATTAACTTTCAAATCAAAGGCAATCTATTTACAATATATACTCATATATATATTATAGATAGAAATCATTTTATTAACTTATAAAAGATAAAATTCACCAATTAAATATTATTTAATTAGATTATTAACCAATTCAAAATTTTATTATCAAAGATTAACAAATCAATTTAATTATTTAAACAGATTATTAAATTGATATTGTCCATAAATCCCGGGATATCACAAAAAAAGTGAGGCAAAAAGCACAAGTTGAAGGTTCGATATGTAAATCTTACATCGAAGAAGAAGCTTCATTCTTTTTCTCTCACTATTTCAGTGACCATGTGAACATATCATTTGAAAGTGTTCCTCATAACGACGAAGGCAACGAACAAGAGTCCTCTCAAACAATGTTATCTATTTTTAGACAACATGGTCGACCTTCTGGGAAATTTGTAGAAGTATGGTTAGACGATAGAGATCTTCATGTAGCACACACTTATATTCTTCTAAATTGTGCCGAGGTTGCACCATTTGTTAGGTAATCTGAAATAATAATTTATGATTTATTCATTTCCATAATGCATGCGCGTGTAGAATTTAATGCAATATTTTATTCATATATGCAGTATTTATGAAAGTGATCATCCACACGGAAACCTCAATAAAGAATTTTCTGATTGGTTTTCAAAGTACGTTTATGAACTGAGAAATTGTGTGGTTGACGAAGGTTTGAAATATCTTGCGTTGGGACCAAAAAGAAATGTTAAGACATATCTAATATATTTCATCAATGGATATAAATTTAACACCAAAGAATACCATGCAGAAAAATTAACTAATAATACAGGTGTATTTGTTAAAGGTGGTGATGATCCAGAAAATCACATAAATGATTTTTATGGCGTTTTAATACAAATTTTGCAACTGACATATTTCTCACGACCCGCAGAGGAGGTGTTTCTATTTAGATGCAATTGGTTTAGCAATGTTCCAGGTTCTGGAATTAATGTGCACAAGGATTATAATCTTATTGAAATAAAGCACACATCGCATTATCATAAGTACGATTCTTTTGTACTAACCAAACAAGCATTGCGAGTTTATTACGCTCCTTATCCATCTCTAAAAAGAGATAAAGCATATTGGTTGGCAGTTTTTAAAACAAAGGCAAGATTTACGTTTGATGGGAAGAATATTCCAAACGAACAAGCTTATCAGGCAGATCTTGAGCAAAGCAATGAAATAATAATTACAGACGATCGTACTAATTTTGGAACTTTGAACGATGAATCAAACGTTTCGGTAGAAGCGTTCGAGAGTATGGAGGAAAATAACGTAGAATATGAGACCAAATCTGAATCAGAAAACGATGAGGATTGATGTAAATGATGAGATTTATTTTTCTAGTTATGTAATTATGCAATTGATGTAATTGATGAGAATATGCAATTGATGTAATTATGCAATTGATGTAATTATGCAAGTGATGTACTTATGTTGAATTCTTGGTGTATTACGGAATTGATGTAATTGACGAGATTTATTTTGCTAGTTATGTAATTTATGCCATTTATGAAACCAAATCTGCTTATCGTCATTTACATCTTTTATGTCATTACCATTTCTGTCATTTATTTAGCAATTTATGTTAAAAATGCAAATTATTCTGCTTATCATGGAAAATGAGACCCAATCTTAATCAGGTATACTTTGCACTTTATGTACTTTATATCATTTATGTCATTTAACTATAAAATATATTTCATTATCATGTTATTGTTCTCTTTTAAAATGATGTGTTTGTGATAGGTATCATGTCGTCCAAAAGGAAGATGTAACGACCCGCAAAATTTAATGGTTTTAAAAGTATATTTAACTGGAAATTTGTGAAATTTTAAACAATAAAATTTGAAAATAAAAATTTACTATTTGGAATACGTCTATTTTAATATAGCAACTGGTAAATTTTTATCTGATAATATTAAAGTTTATTTTCCTGTGAAATCTTATTTCAAATCAAACCGGTTAATAACAGTGAATTTAAAAGTTTTCCGAAACCAAAATATGTCAACAGGAGAAAATTTATTCAGAGCATTCTGAATCAGACTGCGAAATTCGTTTCGCGAAATTCGGACGTTTCTAGCTCCATTTGGATTTTTCCGTTCAAAATAGCAGCATTTTCGGTACCGATTATCGACTTTTGATCGGATGATCGTGCCACTAATATCTGTGTACCGTTTTGATCGTCTCGTCGTACTGATCTCCACGGTATATTCAACTCTGCATTTTGAGGTCTGGTACACGATGGAAACAATAAACTCTTCGTGTAACGGTACCAAAATCTTAACTTTATATTTTACTTTACGTTTCAAATTTGAAACGTGATGCTCAAGCAATAATAATTTGCTTTTATTATTCAGCTCAAACCCATCCCATAACGGTTCGAAAAGAAATAAAACGTTTGTATACGTTTTATTTATTGGGCAGCCGTTCACTTTAAACCTTTGTAACTTCATCCGCTTTTCCATTGCATTCCATTTATTTTTTTGCCTGCAACCCAGTTCGTATCCCATCTTCTTTCTTTCTCATCTCAAACTAACCTTCTTCTCTCCAGATCCACGACTTGGCCCTACAACCCGAGCTTCTCAAACCCGCCCTTATCTCCACCTAAACAACCACCACAAGCCGCCTCCTCCACAACAATAACAGCCGAACTCCCACTGATATACCACAGCCCACGTCTCCAACCACCTTCAGTGTCCGAGCCACCCCTGCCTCTCCCTTTTCCCTTTACTGTAGACAAGCCCCATCATTTTCCACACGGCCAGCGACTTCACCTCTCCCACCTTTCAACCTCCGCCCCGAGTTACCAGCCTACCACCAGATTCGCACTCCACCGTGCTCAACTTCCTGCCACCCGAGCCCTCAACCGCTCCTCCTTGCTCCATTTTCCTTTCACTCGCATGCTCCTCTAGGCATATGTAAGTATATTTAGTCTATATATAAACAATAATATGTATGTATTTTTGCGTAGAACAATCTTTTCAAATTTACTTATATATATATTACAAGTGGTTGGTTATATATACTTTGGGTTGTATATGGAATAGGTGCTCATATATGTAATTGATGTTCGTATGTTTACAGTCCCATATATATATTATACAGTATTTTATGATTTTTTTTTATGTATATAGTATTTTATAATATATTTTATACTATATATGATTTCAAAACATTTGGTACCTATATATTTGAGATTTCTTCGGTTTACTTTTTACAAGGCTATCTTGATTTTTTTAAATATTTAGATATATATATGTTTCTCTTATATTGCTTTCGTTCTGTATGTTTATACTACTTCAAGTTACTGTAAAGTGTTTCCATATATATTATATTATAAAGTAGTTATATATGTTTTGGTAAAAGAAATTTTAGCACTTGTATATTGGAGGCACAGCCGAGCCTCTTTCATTTGCAGTATTATAGGCATACTATATTATATGTGAACTTTATATATATGTATAATCTGCTAGTGTGTTAGGATATGGATATAAGCATGTTCGTTTTAGTATATAAGTGTTTAAAGTATTTACATATTTATATATATAGGTATAATACTTTGTATAGATTAATTATATATATATAAGGTATTAGATTCATAACTTTCGTATTTATTTACATACGTCTGTTGTCTAGTTGGATATTGCATATTTGTTTACATGAACAGTTATATAGGTTTGTATAGATTTGGACTTTCGAATATGATACTCATTTTAGAATATATAAGTTATACAGTGTATATAGTTTATATAAAGCTTATATGGGTCGATCTGCACATCTGTTAGCCAGATATTTATTTTGTTGCATTTGAAAAGGGTTGCATATTTGTTATGGTCTTCATAGTGATATATATTGATTTTTCTTTAGTTATGTATGCACAGTTATAAAGTAAAAAAAATTTGAGTTGATCTATAGTCTGTTAATGTATATATGTGGATATATTAAAGTATAGGTTTTAATGTTGACAGTATATACAAGTCATCTGTATATGTGCTGTTATTTCTAAAAACTATAAGTTTATATGTTTTCGTTTATATATATAGTTGTATATGTTTTACATTTAATATGGACTTTGAAAAAAAAATATGTTTTAAGAATAATATTTATATATTTATATTTATATTTATTTTATTTATAGTGGTTTAAATTAAATATTGACTTTAATAAAATATTAATAATAATATAATATACGTACATTTTGTTCGTTATATCAAACTGATTTGGTTTGTTCTCATCGATTCCTCCTTATCAGCTTTGACCGTCAAATTCGTGCCAATCTAGCTTTACTTTGGAAGTCGTGCTTGCAATTCGTAGCTCATTGCTTTGTCAAATCTATCTGGCCTCGAAAGGTGAGCAATCACTCACGATTAACGTTCTTTTATTTATTAAATTCAATTTCAATAGAAACGACAATTGAAATATTACTACTGTTAGTTAATTTCATTGCTGTATATATGCTATTATCTGTAACTGTTCACCCGCGACATCTGACACCAGTATCTAGTATCTATATGTCTGTTATTGCTATTATCTGTAACTGTTCACCCGCGACATCTGACACCAGTATCTAGTATCTATATGTCTGTTATTACTATTATCTGTAACTGTTCACCCGCGACATCTGACACCAGTATCTAGTATCTATATGTCTGTTATTACTATTATCTGTAACTGTTCACCCGCGACATCTGACACCAGTATCTAGTATCTATATGTCTGTTATTACTATTATCTGTAACTGTTCACTTGTGACATCTGACACCAGTATCTAGTATCTATATGTCTGTTATTACTATTATCTGTAACTGTTCACCTGTGACATCTGACACCAGTATCTAGTATCTATATGTCTGTTATTACTATTATCTGTAACTGTTCACCTGTGACATCTGACACCGGTATCTATTATATTATTATTAATGATATATGCCTGTTGTTGTATTTTATATTATCTGTTATCACTCTGCAAGTTCCCTGTTAGTATAGAATTCACTATGGGTTGAAATGATACATACCCGAACGGACTTTAGAATAGGAGAAAATCGTTATGGGTTGAAATGATAAACCCAAGCGATTTCATTTGAATTGAAATTGGGATTACGGGTCGAAATGATATCTACCCGTATATATTTAAATTACGGATTGAAATGATATGATATTTGAGTTTTGAAGTATAAATTCAATTGAAATGACCACGGTGTTATAGTGTATATCTCTACATTGTAGATAGTTCCACGGATCCTTAGAGGATGGTTATCCCAAACATCCTTTAAGTTACTTGTATTTCAGTTGATATTTCACTTGAGTTGGATTTATTAGTATAAGAATGTTAATCCTGACTCGAGTGTTTTGTGTTTTGCTTTACGCTCGGGTCAGACCGAGTGATACAGCATTTGAGACTCACCTTTGGAGTTTGGAGCTTCGTTTGGAGATCCAACCATCGATTCAGCTTTCAGCTCTTCAGTTGATTTGTTCAAAGAGGTCGTCTATTCGTACTGAAGACTTCACTGCATTTGAGATATTCTGTTGTATTTTATTTCTAACTCTGATGTTTATATAGTAGCTTCATGAACTACTATTTTATCTATTCCGCTGCGTATTATTGTATTACTCTGTGCCTGTGATTCTGTGATTGATTTATTTACTGTATATGTTGAGTTTTGCCAAATTTAAATTAACAATCTGATATTTTGAATTATTCAAGTCAGACATGTGTGGATTTATTGTCGATTTGAATGGTCCAAAATAGCTGGTCGTTACAGAAGAGTTCTTCCCATTCTTCAGGAGGCGATGGCAGCGGTCCATCGCAACCGCCACAGCGACCTGTTGTGTCTCTAGTACCTAGAGTGGAGGGGTAAGTATTTTTTTTAACATCTTAAATATTATGTGTATGATGTACTAATTTGTATCATATTTAACACGGGGGTTTGAGCTATAGCCATCAACTGTAGTTCTATCAGATTCGAGAGAGGCGTACAAGAGTAGGATGTCGGCTTGTTGGCCGAAGTTGGATAATATCCCTCCCCACATCCTGGAGTGTATTTGGAAGGATTTCATTGTAAGTATAATCTTCTGTTTTCCATTCTTAATTTTTTTTGTCGCTTATTTATTGTTCACATTTTATTGTTTAATTTTTGATTGCTTGTTTATCATGAAACGGAGCCGCAGTGGACATACAATCAGATGACCTATAGCTGGTACGACATTACTGGATGCAGAAGATGAGGAAGAACTACATGGATCCATGTCGATAGTGAAGCATAAAGGGCAGAAGCCAAATTGGATGGGGACGAGTGTGTGGGAAGGGCGGGTGGCACATTGGGATAGTGACGAGGCGAAGGTAAGTGTACTAAACTTTTATTAATTATTTGATTGATACGTAAATATCAAAAAATATTTGGTAAGTAAATAATGTATTAAATTTAAATGTACAGGCAGCGTCGGAAAGAAACTCTGCAAAATAGGAACAAAAATCCTATCACTTATCGAGGAGGGTCAAAGTCGTTCCAGCAATATCGCCAGAAGTTGGTAAATTTATTAAATGTGAATTGTAAATAGTTATTGTGCTATATAATTTTGAATATACAATAACATTACATAATAATCAATTTCAGGAAGCTGAGGCGTAGGATCCCGTGTCGTATATGGATGTGTTTAACCGTACTCATGCCATCGAGCATGTAAATCCGAACGGGACAGTTTCATATACATGGCACGACGATAAATCGAGAAATAGCCATGTAAACATATTTTAGTTTATGTACTATTAGTAATTGTTTTAATTGTTAAAGTATAATGAATTAAGATATCATGATATTAATTTTAACCACATTTTTATTTGTTTATATAGGCAAGGTTTATGGAACAACGCCAGAAACTCCTGAGGATAGCGGTCGAGAGCAGCTGACGACGGATGAGGAGGACGTTATTTTTTAGTCAGTCATGGATCCACCATCACGGAACAAGCGCTATGGCTTTGGCAATCAAGTGGTAATGAATAATATATTAAGATATAACAATTTAATAATATTTAGTTCTAAATAACTTCACATCGCTTTAGTTTCAGTAATAAGTTTATAGATATAACAATTAACACATTATGTTGTAACTTTGATAGTAAGATTATAAACTAAATTAAATAAGTGTTGCAGGCCAGCAGACAGAGGAGAGCCAGTCAAATGGCCAGAGCTGATATCGATCTAGCAGAGATCGAAGAGTTGAGAGCTAGGGTGGCGTAGCTGGAAGAGCAGAACCGTTGCCAGGCCATCGAAATGACACAACTGCTGGATCAGCATATTGCTGAGTACATGCAGCAGTATGGTGGCCACTTTCCATCCTCTATTGGTTCGGGAGCATCTGGAGCTGATTGACTAGAGTGATAGGTATGTTTTTTTGTGTCATTGTTTAGTAAGTTTGGATGATACATTGAGTTGGTGGAGTTGGATTTGAAATGTTGTGTATATTGTTTGATGATACATTTGGTGGTAGTAATTCTGACATTTGGGAGTTGATGGTGAGGAGTTGGTGAAGGATTGATGTATATATTATACAATTAGATGTATGTAAATTATGGTAGCGAAGTTAGTTTGATTTTATATAAATTATGTTTGATTTATTTCTTTATGATATTTGATTATCTTTGTATGGTTTGATTTCATATTGAATATCTGAGTTGGATATATTGTGTTGGGTGAAATATATTGTGTTTATGGATTGTGGATGGAAGGTGAAAGCGCAACGAAATTTAAAAAAAAACAATGCCAGGTTTTTCGAGACGGCTCCCGACGGCATGTAGGCCAAAAATTACTAACGATTTCCGACGGCACCTTTCCGAAGGCTCCCGACAGCTTTCAGCACACAACGTGATTGTCCACATGTCTTTCGACGGCCGTTGAAAGCCCTCGGATAGCCGTCGGCAGCCGTGGGAAAAACGATCGACGGTGTCCGTCAGGAGCCGTCAGAAAATCTGTTCACCGACGGGTTGTTTTGCAGCAGTTATTTCCGACGGCCGCCGACGAGCAGGAGCCATCGGAAATTGATCTACTTCTTCTAGTGAATATTCCGCATTTAGTTTATACATTCATATCATATAAGTTTTATTACCATATAACATTAATATTACATATTACTTATATAATAGTCTTATGTATAAGATTATATTAATTAAATCTTATTTAATTAATTTTAATTAATTAACTTTTTACTTAATTTTTTTATTAGTATTCCAATACAAATTTAATATTGGACATGTCCACCATAACCTTTATAGTATAACACATATATTTTATATATGTGTGTTTTTATTTAATTAATTAACCTTTAATTAATTTATTCAATTAATTAAACTGTAATTTATTTATTTAACTGGAAAAATTTAATTGAACTATATCAATTTAGAAAATTTATTTTATATACATACATGTATACTTATGTTATCTTTAACACTTTAAAATAACACAACATATATCAATATATATAATACATGTATATAAGTATTAATTAATTAACCTATTCAATTAATTCATTTTATTAATCTTATTAATAAATTTTAAATTTAGAAATTGGTATTTAAATATGATAAAAAAAATGTTATTTTGTAATCTGCATTTTGAAGATATTAAACATGTATACTATGATTGCATGGATACTTATTTCATTCTGAATAATTCCCTTAAAATCTTTAACTTTAATATAACAACTAAAATTTCTGATTGTGAATTCTATTGGAATAGTTTTAGATTTAAGTTCAAAAAGGAAAATAAATTCTTACTTGACACTTTATTCATTATAATTTGTTGGTGTATTTGGTTTGAAAGAAATTAGAGAATTTTTAAAAATAATAATAATCACTTTAATAAATTGATTTTTATAATTTCTTCATTTTATTTTAATTGGATCTCTAATCCTAAATATAAATTAGCTAAAAATAATCTATTTAAAGAATATCTTAATAAAGTTAATAATAATATTAAACTATTTAAACACAAAAATTATATTTTTGACATTAATAATTGTAGTATTAATATTTTTTCAAAATTTAATGATGATTTCACCGTGTATCATAATATCCTTTTGATCAAGGGACTATAAGGATAATTTTTGATTTGTTTTAGTTATTGTGTTAGTTTATGTTTTTTTTAGTTTATAGATTTTTAAGTTCATTTGATCATGGGTCCTTTTTAGTCATTTTTCTAATCTTTATTTTATTCTGTCCTATTAGCTTAACGTTTGTATCTTTGTTCATATTTCATTTATACATATATATGTATATAAATTTCATTTATATACACGAGTATAAAGCACGTCCAGTTGGACCTGCACTTAGTCATGGTCACTTCACCATTTACTTTTTTATTTTTTATTTAGAATATGGAGGTTTTTCTTTTTATTTGTATATTTAGTTTTTTCTATATAATCATAAAACAGACCATACTCATAAATTATGACATTAGCCACACATTTTAAAAAATCAATGAATTATGGGTATAAGTTTAAGAACTCTATATTGTAAAATATATTTATAAATACTAATTTTTCCTAAATATTTATAAATCACTACTTATCATTTATAAGAAATATGTTTGATGTGAACACAAAATTTTGAGAATGAAATGAATCGCTCTCATATGCAAATTTGTATTGTATAAAACTCGGTAAATAAAGGATAATACACATGTGAGCTAGTATCTAATAAATTGGGTATTTGGAGTTTATACATAATATCTGTACTATATTTGTTGTTATTGGGTATTATAATGTTGATTTTTTGATAACTTTTACATTACAATGTAAAGGTTTGAGTGCTCTTAGTAGGTGCAATTGCATACACGTTACGTGCAATTATTTCGTTTGAAATGTCTATTATATCATAATGAAGTATAATTAGCTGTGTTATGCTAAATGGGTAATTTTTTCAGTTTTCCTTTTATGTTGTAAAGTTGTTGATTACCAGATAATAATATCTTTTAACAGTTGGTTATTAATTTTATAATAGATCAACATCAACTGTATATTTAATTTATGGTCGGTATAAGATGATAATCCGTTAATGTTATATAGTAATTATATGTGTGTGTGTGTGTCATCATAAACCATAAAACAATTTGCATCGCTGTGTTTGAACATAATAATTTTGGCAAGCACAGTGACAACAGTGTTCACATGTGATGTTCATTCATACTTTTGTATTTTTATAATTTCTTTTGTTTTTTCTTTCTTTTCCACTTTATTCAAAGAAGAAAAATGTAACATGTACCAGTCATTGCTTTTTGTGTTGATTATTCTTTATTTTGACAAATTTTATGAAATGTAACGTTATCTTACGAATTTAATAATGGATAAAGAGAAAAAATAATTTGCATTTCATTTGTTCTTTTCTACTGATCAATTGGTGTTCAGAACTTTCAAGTAAATAAAGCTGAGGATGTCAGTTGTACATGTTTATTTTCTCTGTGCAAATAGCAACTGAATCAAATTTAGACTTCCTTCTTCGACACCTCTAAATGTAGTATTTAGAAAACGTGAATTTTATATGCCCATTATAAACCTAAAACATGTCGGATCTATGATTTATGTTTGAACCATTTTCTACCTATCATTTATGCATAGATTTATGTAATGAACTAAAAGAGAAACATTACATTCTGATACAAAGAGAAATGTAAGTAATGCTAAAAAACACAACCGTATGTTACTGCAAAATACCAACAATCAACTTCCTTTATTACATATAATGACTATTAAGAAAGGATAAGACTGATCCCAAATAAAGCTAAGCAAATTATAAGTCCAATCCAAGTAGGGAGGAAATGATACGGGTCTATCGACATATTGTAAAATATTTCTGCTAGTGTGCTTACATAATGCTAATGTTTCCACTAAATACACTTTTCTTGATACTTCCAAACCTTTTTTATTTTTAATAATTATCATAGTACCTTGCTAGATGATCCTTGAAGGACCATTTTCAACATATTCCCATTCGTCATCTTCTTCTAACTCAGATGTTTTTTCAGCCCATTGGTTAGGAAGAAATAGAGAACATGGTGTACTTTAGAAGAGGGGTTAACTACTGGTAAACTTTTGAATATAAAGTATGAAAAATATACGTATTTTAAGAAACATTTTCTTAATTAATTATTATGTATTTTTCTTAAATTATAAACAATGAAGAAAAAATTATTCATTCTAAATTAAATAACTAAAAACCAGATATACTTTATGCAAAGTGAATTTTTTGTACTACACGTTATCCAAGTTCCGTTGATAACTGAATCAATCAAAGAAACAATATTCAAGAACAAAGTGACAAATTACACACTACTGTATATATATATCATAGTACCTGCTTTGTGCGGTTTATTAACACTACCAACCAATGCAAGCTCCAAAATTCAATCCAAGCTCATAAATCATAAGTTATAAATCTATTGCTGATAATGTTTTTGTTTTGTTCTTTTGCAATATGCCAACTCAGTCCAAACTCAATTGCTCGGGATAGTTTTCCAGCTGATTTTATCTTTAGGGCGACCAATTCAGCTTATCCGGTTTTCTTTTTTTCTTAATCATTTTTCTTTTGAACCTTTGTAAAAATAACTACAAAAATTGATGTATAAATTATTTTTTGTTAGACTGAAGGTGCTGCTGAAGAAGGAGGCAGAGGATCAAGCATATGGGATACTCTCTGTTCAAAAAATATCAGAATCAGTTTCATAAAATATATCCAACCAACGCATATATATATTTATCATCATTGAAAAGGGAAGAAAAAAACAAAGTAGTGGATTTTCATTTTGAATGGTATATAGTGGTATAGAAAAATCTTATATATGAATCCTTTGATGTTATATAACAGGAAATATAGTAGATGGAAGTAATGGAAGTCTAGCTGTAGGTACATTGTATAACATTGTACCATATAACTACACTGTTGAACTTGTTTGAAGATAAATCTGCTACTGCTGATTTTTAACAATGTTCAAATGTCTAATTTGAACTTATTTCAGGCGCAGCTAAACAAAAACATCAAAGAAACACCCAAGTTTTGATTGCACAAAATAGTGTACAACAATGTGAAAAAATTATATCAAAAAGGGCCTAAAAGAAAATCCAAGAGTGATAATTTGATACTAACAAAACATTGACTATATTATTATTAAGAAACAGGCGAAGGCAAAATCTTCAAATGAACTTTGTTGCTATGGCAAACAGAAAATAACAACAAATGTTTTTAGGTCATGGCTATGAAGAGTATAATTTTAAGGATAATGTTTTACTCTATGTAGCAAATAAATACCAATTGCTCAATCCTTTATAAAATTTAATCAAAGACGGAAGCATAAGAACTCAATTTGTCTTGCAACAGCCCAAATTACAGCAATTTCAAACCAATCATCATGTTTAATGTTTAATGTATATGTAGCTGAAGCTACTGACTTGATTTTCAATTATTAGATTAAGGTAATTATTAAAGGGAGAATCATTTTGGCTAAGGACTAACAAATTTTCAAAGCAATATAAATTTACCTAAAAACACTTGATAATATCTACATGAAAGGTATGAAATAAATATTAGCAAACATTACCAAGTCTTGTAAAAATTTCAAAAGAATAATACTTATCACTTATGTTCCTCAAATTATTTGTGCCTATGAACGACTAAATATTTACAAACACAAATAGTTACGATAGTTTAAAACACATATGACTTCATAGTGCAAGCCTGTTAGTTTATTCTTATTGTAATAAAGCTTAGACTAATTGATATTTTTCATAATGGGTTAAAAAGGAACACTATACTACTGAGGAACAAAGCATAATTTTTAGTACGAAAACACATAGTGTGACATTTAGATCACCTACAAATTCAATAGCACAAATCTAGTAAATATATTCTTACTGTAACAAAGTGTGTAGTTATTGGAATTTTCATAAAGGGTTGAAGAGAAACACTATCCACCAAAACACTCATAGTTATGTTTAGAATCTACCAAAAAGAACATTAGACTACTATCTCATTTCATATTCATATGTAGTTCAATACTTTTTCTACTGCATATTGGGTAATTTTATGGTTTTCAAGTAAAAGAATGTTTTCTCAAATGAAATTCACATACAAATATAGCACTGAGAAACACTCTAGTGCTGAAAAACAAAGTAGAACTTTTCGTACAAAAACAAATAGTTAAGATAGTTTGAACCGCATACAACTTCATAATGCAAGCAAGAAAATACGTTCTTATTATAATAAAGTGTGCACCCATTAGAATTTTTTATGTCGAAGAGGAATACTATCCACCAAAACATTCGCAGTTTTGTTTAGACTTTCTAAAAAGGGCCTTGGACTATTATCTTTAGTTCGTATTCTTATTGTAATATAGTGTGCCATTTTCTGATTTTTAACTAAAAAAGTTACCTCGATTGAAATTCAACTTGGCTAGAATTTTCAAAAGTACAATCTTTGCCAAGCATTATCCAACATCTTGATTTTTGAAAATCACTTGAATGAATGGGTTATGAATGGTAACTCCAAATGAAAACCAATAAACAAAAGTTCAATCAATAATCATATATATAAAACCTATTAACAACGTAGGTTATCATAATATATGTCATTTTTTATTACACTGAGTATCCAAGGTGAGTAATATAATGTTGGACTTGTACCCCTTTATCCATAGAATGCATATTCCCACAACTTTAAGAACCGAGAACCATGCTCTCACCTACTTCTAGTAAGTAAAAAAATGATATCAGGTTTTGCAAATTTGAAGTGTTAAACAATAATAAAACCACTGGCAGACTAAATAATCGCCAGGATGTTTATATACTCAAAAAACCGACAATGCATGAAAAGTAGAAATAAAGTAGTGTTGCATATCTACAATTAAAGAATGGAACAGTAATGGGAAGAGGGTAACATACTATCATGTTAATTATAATAAATGTGTGTCTATATATATATGTTTGTGTGTATATATATAGATGTATTAAAAAAACCGATCACTGATAAGGTGTACCATAGTGGTACAAAGGTAAAGAAATAAAGTAAAAGCCACACACTCCCACTCCCAGTGCACAATTTCTCTTGCTAACGTCATTTCAAAGGAATTAATGAAAGATTACCAAAGCAAGCAAACAGTAATATAAGAAATTTAAAGTAGTAATAGTTCAATATTTTGAGAATAGTTCAATATTTTGGATTTGACAATCATTTAGGGTTTAATGAGAAATAACAAAGGGCGATTTTTGCCGAAGGATATTTCTGGCAAAGAAACCTGATTCGAAAACCCAATGCTTCTCTAAGTACGCAAAGTAAGCATGGTAGTTGATCCAAAAAATCTTTTCAAATTAACAACACTTTCGAGAACCTACCGCAAATTATCTCCCCTCACAAATCCATTACCTCTCTCTTCTCTAACTACGTACACATAAATCATAACGCACCATTTTCGAAAATTGAATCTAGCCATTTCGCAACCGATCGACCCTCTGATCAACTTCTTATTCACATCGCCCAAACTATTAAGCTGCGGCCACGATCGATCGATTTTGAGCTTCAAACATTCGGCTTCGAACACGAATATCAGAATTTTGGCTTTTTTGTGCCTAGACTGAGGGTGAGAGTGTGCTCGACATGATGAGTGAGAATTGTGAAGTTGGTGGGGATGTAGAGGATTGTGGAAGAAAGCGGATTCATGATCTGTATGTTTAGAAGTGATGGTAATTCTAAAAAGGAGGCGCGACGGAACGTGAAGGATTTGACAATGAATTTAATTGACGATTTAATGGGACGTAACGAAGAGCGATTATCGACGATGGGTATTTGTGGAAATCCAAAAAGATGCGGTTGAAATTAATTGACGGAACTTTCATTATTAGTAGTAAAGATATATATGTATCATTCTAATTATTTTCTTTAGTTCCTTTTCAGATACAGGTTTGGGGTAGATATGGTGTAGGTTTCTTTTGCAGGTACACAGGATTGTTGATTGCAAGATTGTTGTTTGCAATGAGGGGTTCTTCTCAGTACATCTTCATCTTCATTATGGCGTTCTACTTTCAGGAGGATTCACTTTTTAGCTAGGCGCTTCTTTTAGGTTTACCGAGTCTTTATAGTGGAGTTTTTCCATTCCAGATCATACGCAGTTCCATTTCAGATCATTCGCATTTCCATTCCTTCCGAGTCAGCAGCATGGAGTTTCCTTCTTAGATGGAGTTGGATTCCAGTATCATTGGCTATGTTATATTCTATGGTTTTTTAGGTACTTCTAACACCTTAATATTGGGCGGTGGCCATGCTGGAGCTCGGTATTGGGGTGTAATGGGCGGTGGCCATGCCGGAGCTCATTTGAGGGGTACTTGAGTTTTTTCTTTGATACTTGTACTTAGGTTAGCTACCTGCTAGGCATGTTGGCAGCACCTTGTCTTGTGTTATATACATATTTACATGTGTGCTATCCTCTATTTTATAAGATCACGCATTTTTCTCAAAAAAGAAATTGGTATTTAAATATTTTCAAACATTTTGAAAATACCATTATCTTTTCAAACATTTTGAAAACTTATGTTGTATTATAACTTTTATAATAATCATGTTTTTACTTTAAATTTAACTTTTAAATTTAAAACATTTTATTTTGATTTTCAAAACAATTTTGAAAATTAGCCCTAGGCCCAATTCAAATTGGGTTTTTTCTACTAAGGGCAACCTTTGGTCTCACTTCACCTTTTAGGCCAGGTCGGTAACCAGGTAGGATAGGGTACTTGATTACCCAATTTTAATCATAGACATTACCTTTCTAGATATCGTACTAAGTGTGCAAGCTTAATTAGTTAGCCCTAATATGACTAATTTAGACCGCATAGGCTTTTGGACTCCGATATCAATGTTGCTCCAACCCAAACTCCTTTGGGGTGACATAACTAAGTACCTCACAAGCAAGTTTTACATGTAGCCTTTCGACTAGCACAACCATTACAGGACATGTAGAAGTAAGAGGCAATGCTTCGTCAGAAATCACAATGTAAGAACACCCTATCATGCTAGTTGCAAGGATCGAACCTGGGACATCTAATGTACCAGGTGAATGCCCTAATAAACCTTGCCCTAATACCACTGAAGTAATCGGGCCGACCTGCAACTGAAGAAACGGGTAAATTTTAAAAAAATTCTATTGGATCTTTGTTGGGCCTATGTAGTCTAAATTCATTTAGAATTGTTCTAAAATTTTCTTTTAGAATTTTCTTCATATTATTATAATATTTAAATTGTATATTATGATGAGCACATCAAATGCATCCATATGTATAGTGTACATGCAACATATGAAAAGTGTACATAGTTACGTGAACGTTGTTTAGGTGTTGAGATTTACACCGTAATGGATATATTTTCCCTCTATATATGTCTTTGTCGTCTAAAACATGATTTTTTGATATGTGTGTGTGTATATATATATTTATGTATGTATGTATGTACATACATACATATGTATATACATGTTTACATGTATAAATGTATATATAGATACATAATAAATATTTTGCACAGCAGTTCAAATTGAAATATACTTTATTTGTATTACATGCAATAAATCAAAGAATATAAAGTCTAACTAAAGTAGTTTAAAAGTTTACTATTATATCTTATACAAACTTCTTTTGAAAACTTCGAGTTAAATGCAAAAAAACACACACACATATAAATGATATTATATAAATATATAAATTCATGAACATATACAAACAAAACAAAATTTTGAAATAAAACAAAACAATATTCAAGTAGTTTATGAAATAGAATGTTTCCTTTTAAACAAAGATTTAGTATTATACTAGATACGATTATAAAGCTAGCAATAAATCATTAATTTAATGTTTCCATTTTTATTTCCATTAGCAAAGCTTGTTTTAGAATGGTTTAAAACATAATACAATTAAGTAATCATATTATGTTGACAAATAAATATTAATTAATGCAATTATTTCAACGTATTATTCACATAGTAATTTATGTGTAAACATTCAAGTCTAGATCTTATAATATGAAAACTAACTTAGTGACAAGAGCATTCAAAAATTCAATTTATTTTTGTTTTTTTAATGACAATGATAAAATCAGACAACATAGGCATATACAAATCCGTGACAAAAAAGGTATAAATCTAGGTTATAAATGGATGAATCAACATGCAGAACTGATAAAATAAAATTAAAAGGATCTAGATCTAGGTTAAACAAACTAGATAAATTGTAACGATCCAAAATTTTGGTTATTTGAAATTGGGATATTTAATTGATTTTAAATATTTAAATTTAATTTTTAACTTGGATTTTCAATATAATGATTTATTATATAGGTTAATAATTGGAAATTTACTCAAAAAAATTGAATCCTGAGTTTTAAGCTAGATAAAAATAATTTAAATGCTTATAAAATTAATAATAATGAAGATAATAAAACTTTTTAAATTGACTTTAAAAGTGGTTTGCTCGATTTTAAAAAATATCTCGTTTAAATCAACGAGTAGAAATAGCCTTCTAGGGGCACAGTCTCGGATTTCGACGAAACCAGTTCCATTGGATCCGTAATAGTGTATTATTATCGAATTTCAAATTTCATAGTGTTTAGAGTTATCGTTTGGTCGTCAAGATAGAAACGCGGTAAAATTAATGTCGAAAATTCAATATAATAACTGGGTCCAAAAAATCTATCTTCTCCATACGATCGAATTAGGACTCGAAACCTTTTCCATTGTGTTTGGAGTAAAGGTATAACATTATAAACGCCTGGCGACACACTTCAATCGGGGTTTGAAATAAATAGCTAGATATTTTGGGAATTATATATATATATATATATAATCTTTTTTAAAACTTCACCTCAGCCGAATTTAAAGTCAAACTCTATCATGTCATCTGCAACCTAGGATCAGACTGTTACTTCTTAAACACGCATCTTCTTTCTCCTTTTAAACAACGCAGCCGAACAGTTAGAAGTAAAAAAAATAATGAAACTTCAAAAATCCAATTCGTGCAAAATACTCAATGGAAAATCTTGAAACCACTTTCAAAATTCTACTTTAGTCTAAAGCTTCATTTGGGTATGCTTTTGAAGGGTGCGGTCATGGTTTGAGGGTGTTCGAAATTTGCCGTTCGAACTAGGGTTACGTTTTTCTTAAATTTCTGGCATCGATTCGAGATTTGGAGGGTGGAATCGAATTTCTAGTGGCAAGTTGCAGTGCCGTTTTGGAGTTCGCGGCTGTAGCCTAGTCGCGTTCGAACCCATGGGTCGCGATTCGCTAGGGGGTGGTGGGGACTACGAGGTGGTGTGGTCGAGATGAGGAGGAGGAGAGCGATACGTTGGTGGCTTCGTTGGGTCGAATGGTGGAGCAGAGGGTTCATGCACATGCATGTTGCAGGGGTCGGCATGGGTTTGTTCGCGTACAGGCGATTTGAAAAAGGGGAGAAGATGATGATGGCGGGTTCTTTTGATTTGTTTGGGAGCTGGGCCTTGGGCCGAGTAATAATAATAAGAAGAAGAAAAAAGTAAGAAGGTGCGGGCCGAATTTTAAGTAGCTGGGTAATGTATTTATATGGGTTAGATTATATCAGTGTTTAATTTTAAATTAAGTATCATCAACTTATAAAATGTATAACTCTCACATGCGAGGTCGAAATTGGTCGAAACTTTTTGCGTTGCGATCGTGGCGACGAGAGCTTCGAAATGAAACTGGTTGGGGCGAATTTGGAGCATCTAAAATTTTTAGCTAAATTCGAACGTCGTTCGAATTTAGTCGAAGATCAGAAGTGAAGGCAATAACTGGAATAAATGTGAGTAAATCTCACTCATTTTGGATTTCTAGTTTAATTTAAAATGTTGAAAATTTAAATTATTGGTTGATTGGAGGATTTGATAATTATTATTATCAGTTGGATGTTATAATATATATATAGTATTATATATTAGTAGTTGGATTGATATTCCCGCCTATTGGAGCGGATGAGACCCTATGCGTCCCGCATAATAGCGGATGACCCTATACACCCCGATATCCTGCCTCGAAGCGGGATTGGTATTTTTATGCTGTATTAACATCTGTGGTTGCAGGGAAAATAGGTTAGAGGGATCCAACTGGATTCCTCAAATATGTTGAATTTAATTTCATATATAGTGATATATGATATGTTTGGATAATCTGTGATGGAATAATGTATGATTTGAATTTATTGGATGTTGTGGTGATAGTGGCCTAGGTTTTGGTATGTTAAAAAACCACAATTATATATATTGAATTTTGAAAGGGAATTTAAAAAGGGATTTTGGAAATAAAACATTTATATAGAATTTTGGGATTAGTTAAAAGAAAATTGATTGGATAAAATAAAGGGTTTTGAATTTGGACTTAACTATCTCGGAATATCGAGATTTTGGAATAATGTATATAAAGGATTTTAAATAATAAAACTTAAGTGATATTTATTTAAGTGTAAAAGGATTTTAAAAATCGAGATTTTAAATGGTTTGGGAGAATAAAAAGGAAATTTGAAAATAAAATACAAAATTTGTTATACTAGATCTTAAATAAGATTTTAAATTATGAAATGGAAGTAGAATCGAGATTTGGTTAGTTTGGAGTATAGTTTGATTTATTTAAGAAATTGGTTTATAAATGGAATTTAGCTTAGAAATCAATTTATAATGGATTTAAGTGACGTGAAACCGATATAAACTAGAATTGAAAACTGTGAGATTTATAAACAATGTTTATAAATAAAGTGAAGTGATTATCAGCTGATAAATTGAAGATATAAATTCACGGTAAGAATTTATAATGAGATGGGTAAATCGGTTTAAAAAAATAAATGTTAGATTTACTTTTAGAAATGTGAAAAAGGGGATTTACGAAATTGGGACGTAAATCAATCGGTGATAATCGAGAGAGATTTATAAATATTAGACTGGCTATATTGGAATTGAAAAATATATTGTTATCGAGAAGTTGAGTGTGTTTTTAAAAAAAGGATTTTTAATTATTAAACTAGGTAATTCAAAAATGTTTTAGCATAAGAATAATTTCAGAAAGTTGGTTATTTAAATATTTTTAAATTGTCAAAATGAATTATAAGTTCTATAAACAAGTCTTGTAAATCGATTAGAATTTTATAATAAATCAGAATTAATTATTGTTTCAAAGTTATGTAATTATTTTAATTGTTTAAAGGTATGTTTAATTATTAAATAAGTATTCGAAAAGTAATGGTATACTTTCATGGAGAAATCATAGGCAGAGATTGCCTGCAGTTAAGTTTTAGATTTCTCTAGAATAGAGACGTAATCATTGAGCTGTGAATCCATGGTTGATACCGCGTGGTGCTTTCCATATTATTTTAAAAGGTTTTTTTTCAAATATTTTTGAAAGAAATGGTTTGTGTATATACTTATTTCAGTGAGATAAGTATATACTTTTAAATAAAGAGATTTAATTAAGGAACCTTGGAACTTGTAGAATTTGTTATAAACGAGTTAAGGAATTTACAATATAAATTGTGAAGGGTTTTTGAGAAAAGAGAAATAAATGGAACTCTCCTAAGGGTTGGGAAATAAGAGGTTAGAAAAAAAATATTTTTAAATTTTTTTCTAAGTGTTGAAATAAGAGATGGTTTGAAATATCCCGATATTGATATAAGTATTTGAGTTGTCTCAAATATTAAAAATTTGGAAGGGATTTGAATATATATCTTGTAAAGATATTTTGAAATAAATTTTAGAAAATCTATAATAAGGCCTGATGTCTGCTTATGGATGTTTTATTGATAGTTAAATAACCAACTATCAAGTATTTGGCCAATTTAGTTGATCGTTTCGAAGAGACCAGGATCAGATTTAATTATCCGAAAACCACTTCGATCTGATTTGAGCGTTACGAACCGATACCATGAAGATGATAAAGACGGTGATTCCGTTTGTCCAGACCCAGGACAACTTGTATGGATGAATGCTATCAAAACATCGTTATTGGAGGATGATGAGCATTCTAAGTGAAATTATTCTTGAAAGGTAATCGTAGCCTCAAGCCTCATCAACCGGAATGACTAAAAATCAGGGGATATGCAGCATGGTCATACCCAATTAGGGTATGTTATCACCTTTCAAAATACCCTCAGATATATTATTAATTATGGATATAGTGGTGCATGCAAAAGAGCTCTCGATAAGGGTGGGTACACCTGGAGTGATAACATATTCGGTTCTATCCAGGTTAGGGATAGGGCCGATCTTGTGTTGTAGGGGATCCCGGCGAGGTCCTCGGTACATTTTTCTAGAAGTGTACCGTGATAGGTGGTACCCCAGTGCCTAGTCATTGTATGGAATCCATTCTCAAATAAGTGCCGTACGGTTTTGATTGTGCCCAACTATGCTGAAACGTGAGATGCAAGCATTTCAGATAATTTCTATTTACTTTGTTTAGACACTATTATAATACCAGACGATTTTGATATAAAGTGTTTTGGTTATCGTAAGGTAAAAACCCGTCGTGTTTATGTGTGACGCGGTCTTACGAGATACCTTTGTTTTTCAAAGGATTTTGACAACTTTAATAATTCAAATTGAGTGTGTTTTCTCACGTTGGTTTTCTAGACTGACTCGGGTATTATTTTATTATAATTCTCGGGTCAGATCGAGTGTTACAGATTTAGGTTAGGATGCTATGGAGCTCAGGAGACGAGCTGGATGACGAAGACGTATCACACGTACTTGATTATATTCCGCTGTGTATTGTATGTTGTATATTCAGCACTAGTGAGGACAAGTTATTATAACTGTCTAGTATAGAGTTATTGATTTGTTGTACTCTAATGATGTAATGTATAAGTAACAGTTATAGTTCTTTTGTATAAAGGCATGTTAATATCTATTATATGTTGTTCCGCTATGATTGTGAGATTCTGTGTTGTTGTCTTCTACTTTCTTCTACCTCTTTCTTCTTTTCCTCTAACGATCTGGTATTTCCGGCACTCGATTGCTCGGCATGCAATACGGTGGACGTATTAGTGTCAATTTTCGAGAGTCGAAAATCCGGTACGTTACACTTGGTATCAGAGCTGAAGGTTAAGCGAGAACCTTGGTTTTGATGGGGTAACTCATTAGAGATAGGGTCAGTAGTACCCTAGAATGAGTTTGAGTGTATTAATAGATATGAGCACGTATTTGTTAGTGAATATAAAATAGTTTTATATTGTGTTGATTAATCTATTGAGTGACTTATGGATTTTGGTCAATACGAGTAATTAGCATTATTGATAGGGATCTCTAAACACTTGAACAGAACAATTCGACACGGTATTGTTTTGAAATGGGGTAAATGAAATAATTTTACCCTGATTATTTTTATATATGAAAGAAATAATTTTAAAAAATTATTATAGTTATATATGGTGTGCTTGGTTGTTAGGAAATGATAATATTAAACTATTATCATTTGTTGTTGTGGTGATTGAATAAAAGTTGGTATTATAGTTAGCGGTTAAGAAATAATTTCATATAACGAAACGTGATTTTGTAAACGTGATTTATAATTTGAAATGAAATGAAATTCCAGAAGTATATTTAAATATGATTTGTTAAAAGGGTTTGAAAGCAGGGAATTTGAGAATTAAATTCACATTGGTTTTGAAATGTTTTTCAAAGTCTTGGAAAATAATAGGGATACCATTTGGAAAATATTTTTGAGTTGGAAATATTTAAAAGGAATTTTAAAGGAATAAAAGCACTGAACTCACTTCGGTTGCTGGAAAATAATTTCGATGATGACTGCAACATCATCGAGGTTCATTTTCGAGTTTCCAAGGGAGAAATTGCTACCTTAATGATTTGCATTGGAGTTGTTTTGGAAAACCTGGTTTTGGTTTGAAATGCAAAAGAATGATTTGAAATACCAAGGAATTTGTGTGTGTGTGTGTGTGTATGATTTCAAAAATGATTTGAAATACTTAGAACCGTAAATGTTTAAAACTTTAGGATTTTGATTTGAAATGTTTTATTTGGAAATATGAGAAAAATAGGTTGATAACTTATAAAATTTGTAAATTGCAAGTTAAGGAAATGCTTTAAAGTGTTCAATATGAGTGCGAAGGAAGTGAAAATTTGAAATTGAATTGTAGAATGGAAATTTAACTTGAATTAAGTTAAATAAAGTGAATTTTGAAAATTTATCCTAAGTAGGCTAAATGAAATAATTATTGGAAATGGAATTTATTGAGATTTGGAATATATAAATGAACTAATTAAATCGATTAGTTATTTGGATATAGTTTGGAATGTTGATTGAAAAGAATCAAATGTGAAATGGGAAAATTGAAATTGAATTTGATTAAAATGGGTAAGGAATTTAGTTGTGTAGTGGTAATAAACATAAGAAGTTTGTTTAAAATGTTATAATGGACTTAAGAAAATTTGATGATGAAATTCTTAAGTGAAATCGATATTAAAGGTATACACTAAGTGAATGTGAATTATAAGTGTGAATGATAATTGTGAATAAGTGAATATAAATGAAATGAATGTGAATAGGAGAAATTAGGATAGCTAAGAACTAATCGAAATAAATATGTAAGTTGTACGTATATTATTTTCTTCGCATGACGAATTGATCTAGATTCGAGCATAGAATTTCGAGATAATTTATATCGATCCGAGTTAGGATTTTTCACTCGATTTTCGACGGCGAACCCTGATATGGATTTTTGATTGATTCTGGAATTCTCTATCATAGTATATGGCTATGCAAGGAGAATGACGGTTTCTAATCAAGAAACCAGATCTGAGTCCGCACGAGAATGGTTGTGTGAACGATACTAGTTCGAAAGTGAAATTGTGTGATCGAGTGAGCAACTAGATTTGATATTGCGTACTGATGATATAAGTACATTGTACGGGTTTTGGTGAAATAAATATTGGAAATTGAGAATGATGAATAAAATGTTTTTGGAATTAAATGATTGGATATCATTAGTAAATTAGATACAGGTATATAAAAGCAAGAACTAAATTGATGTCTTCGATATCAAGGAAAATTTGGATTGCCTGACAAAAAGGTACATGTTTAAATTGTTGTTGAAATTGATGATTTCGAGATTTAGCCACTTGGTTTTTGTTTTATTTTGATGATTTGGGGCCGTAGTGGCGATTTGTAGTTGTTTGGATCTAGCTGCGCAAAGGAGACGCTGGCGAAATGTTTCGAAAATTTAAGGAGTTAGAAAATTTTGAAGAAATTTTTAATAACTAAAATTTGATTTTGGATTGTAACTTGAAATGGTTAAGTAAATAATATTATTTGGAAGCGATAGATGAATTTGGAAATTAGTAAAAGTGATAATGTGGTTTCAATAGATTGATTTTGGGAAGTTGTTTCAACTGATTTATTTTGGGAAAGTTAACGAGGTTTGGACCATTCTTCTTACCTTGGCAATTTCGGAGACAAAATTCTTTTAAGGGGGGAGGAATGTAACGAACCAAAATTTTGGTTATTTGAAATTGGGATATTTAATTTATTTTAAATATTTAAAAGTTAATTTTTAACTTGAATTTCCAATATAATGATTTATTGGATAGGTTAATAATTGAAAATTTACTCAAAAAAAACTGAATCCTGAGTTTTAAGCTGGATAAAAATAATTTAAAGGCTTATAAAATTTATATTAATAATAATGAAGATAATAAAACTTTTTAAATTGAATTTAAAAGTTATTTGCTCGATTTTAAAAATACCCCGTTTAAATTAACGAGTAGAAATAGCCTCCCGGGGGTACAGTCTTGGATTTTGACGAAACCAGTTCCATTGGAACCGTAATAGTGTACTATTATCGGATTTCAAATTTCATAGCATTTAGAGTTATCATTTGGTCGTACGGGATAGAAACGCACTAAAATTAATGTCGAAAATTCAATATAATAATTGGGTCCAAAAAAGCTATCTTCTCCATACGATTGAATTAGGACTTGAAACCTTTTCCATTACGTTCGGAATAGGGGAATAACATTTTAAACATCTGGAGGCACACTTCAATAAGGGTTCAAAATAAATAGCTAGATATTTTGGGAATTTTATATATATTATCTTTTTTAAAACTTCACCTCAGCCGATTTTGAAGTCAAACTCTATCGTGTCATCTACAACCTAGGATCAGACTGTTACTTCTTAAACACACATCTTCTTTCTCCTTTTAAACAACGTAGTTGAACAGTTAGAAGCAGAAATAATAATAATGAAACTTCAAAAATCCAATTCGTGCAAAATACTCAATGGAAAATCTTAAAACCACTTTCAAAATTCTAGTTTAGTCTAAAGCTTCGTTTGGGTATGCTTTTGAAGGGTGCGGTCATGGTTTGAGGGTGTTTGAAATTTACCGTTCGAACTAGGGTTACGTTTTTCTTAAATTTCTAGCATCGATTCGAGATTTGGAGGGTGGAATCGAATTTCTAGTAGCGAGGCACATCTAGGGGTGAACTTTCGCGAGGTGCGGTGGCGTTTTGGAGTTCGCGACTATAGCCTAGTCGCGTTCGAACCCATGGGTCGCGATTTGCTAGGGGGTGGTCGGGACTACGAGGTGGTGGTGGTCGAGATGAGGAGGTGGGCGATGCGTTGGTAGCTTCGTTGGGTCGAATGGTGGAGCAGAGGGTTCATGCATGTGCACGTTGCAGGGGTCGACATGGGTTTGTTCACGTACATGCGATTTGAAAAGGAGGAGAAGATGATGATGGCGGGTTCTTTTGATTTGTTTGGGAGTTGGGCCTTGGGCCGAGTAATAATAATAAGAAGAAAAAAAAGTAAGAAGGATGCCGACCGGATTTTAAGTAGCTGGGTAATGTATTTATATGGGTTAGGTTATATTAGTGTTTAATTTTAAATTAAGTATCATCAACTTATAAAATGTATAACTCTCACATGCGAGGTCGAAACTGGAAGAAACTTTTTGCGTTGCGATCGTGGTGATGAGTGCTTCGAAATGAAAATGGTTTGGGTGAATTTGGTGGTTCTAAATTTTTTAGCTAAATTCGAACGCCATTCGAATTTAGTTGAAGACCAGAAGTGAAGGCGATAACTGGAATAAATGTGAGTAAATCTCACTCATTTTGGATTGCTAGTTTAATTTAAAATGTTGAAAAATTAAATTATTGGTTGAATGGATGATTTGATAATTATTACTATCAGTTGGATGTTATAATATATATAATAGTAGTTGGATTGATATTCCCGCCTATTGGAGCGGATGAGACCCTATGCACCCTACATAATAGCAGATGACCCTATACACCCCGATATCCCACCTCGAAGCGGGATTGATATTTTTATGTTGTATTAACATCTGTGGTTGCAGGGGAAACAAGTTAGAGGGATCCAACTGGATTCCTCAAATATGTTGAATTTAATTTCATACATAGTGATATATGATATGTCTGGATAATCTGTGATAGAATAATGTGTGATTTGAATTTATTGGATGTTATGGTGACAGTGGCCTAGATATTGGTATTTTAAAGTACCACAATTATATATATTGAATTTTGAAAGGGAATTAAAAAAGGGATTTTGGAAATAAAACATTTATATAGAATTTTAGGATTAGTTAAAAGAAAATTGATTGGATAAAATAAAGGGTTTTGAATTTGTACTTAACTATCTCGGAATATCGTAAATAGAGATTTCGAAATAATGTATATAAAGGATTTTAAATAATAAACTTAAGTGATATTTGTTTAAGTGTAAAAAGATTTTAAAAATCGAGATTTTAAATGGTTTGGGAGAATAAAAAGTAAATTTGAAAATAAAATATAAAATTTGTTATACTGGATCTTAAATAAGATTTTAAATTATGAAATGGAAGTAAAATCGAGATTTGTTTAGTTTGGAGTATAGTTTGGTTTATTTAAGAAATTGGTTTATAAATGGAATTTAACTTAGAAATCAACTTATAATGGATTTAAGTGATGTGAAACCGATATAAACTGGAATTGAAAACTGTGAGATTTATAAACAATGTTTATAAATAAATTGAAGTGATTATTAGTTGATAAATTGAAGATATAAATTCATGGTAAGAATTTATAATGAGATGGGTAAATCGGTTTAAAAAAATAAATGATAGATTTACTTTTAGAAATGTGAAAAAGGGGATTTAGGAAATTAGGACGTAAATCAATCGGTGATTAATCAAGAGAGATTTATAAATATTAGACTGGCTATATTGGAATTAAAAATCAATTAAATTGTGTGGTTCATTTGGAATCTTCATCATGTCGGTTGTTTGACTCATAGGTGTAAGTTCGGTCAGCGATTAATATTGACCAATTCAAATATTAACGTTTACATTTTGCCTTAGCTAATGACATGACATTTTGGCTGAATTATTGCTTACACATCATTTTGTAAAATCTAATTTTATATAGTATAAGCATTACCCATTAGTGACAATTATTTACGCCAATTCTCTTCGTTAAGAATATATCACTTTGGACTTCTAGGATTTGGTAATAGTCAAAATTCCAATATCGTCCATATTAAACTTTACAGTCCAAACACAAAGTCTTTATTTAAATGACAACAATTATTATTAACTAAAATGCCGTGGTCAGAGACTTTGACTTTGAGTTGATTTTAGTTAATTGTGATACTAACCTCATATAACCGAGGAGATGAATCCTCTCTTGAATAGTGTTTCACTTCCAATGCTTCCATTCGACCTAAATATAGTCATTCAATGGACGTCGTGCCACGATTTAACTATAATTAAAGCAGAGCTTCCACATTGAAGATCAATAGTATTTTCAAGTCGAGAGAATTGTGTAAATTAGTCGTATCGATATTTTTTGTTTGACCTTGGTTATATTAACCAACAAAAAACTATCAAGTGAATCACTCTATGGTTATCCAATAACTTTCAGTACGTAACCCCTTAGTGCCCCCAACAGCCATGAGTAATGCACTGGCCAATATTTAGAAAGTGTTACATACTTTAGTCTTAACGGATATATCGATATCCAGTCTCGATATATCTTGACTAGGAATATTTAAAATGGTATATTTATTTTCATTGTGATAAATTACTCACGGTTAAAATGCTATGTAATAGTTATCACAAAACATACCATTTATGGATTTTCTAGTAAATAAACTTATAATTAAATTAAATAATTAATATATAACACTTATCAAGTATATAATAGAAAGAAAACACTTTTTATTTCGAACAAGATCGGTTATCGAGTTAGATATATGTAACAAATTACATAATTACCTTTAATGTATACCTCTAACTTTATCAAATGGGATGGCGCTTTCCATTATATTTTATAGATTTAGCAGCAATTTGGTTTAGACAGTTGGAGAATGGGTCCATAAGCATGTGGATCGAGTTAGTAAGTTCATGAGATAGTTCAGGGTTCATATTTCATGACCAAAGAATGTGATGAGACTATCGAACATGAATCAAAGGGCCGGAGTGACCCTAAGGAGTTATTTGACTAGGTTTAGCACGGCAGTAGCTGAGTTCATAAGCCGGCCATCGATGGTTCTGATGGCGACAATTTTAGGAGTTGCTAGTAAAATAGATTTAAAGATTGATTTAGAAAGGGATCCATCGGCGGATCTCATGGAGTTTTGCTATTAGGCTAAGAGATAGTTGCGTCAGGAGGACACTGAAGCTGAAAACGCATAGTTTAATGTTGTGGATGATAGAGGACCGTCCGGAGCAGGATTTGAAAACGAAAAAGGAAAGCGAAAGGTGGACGATGGCTTCGGAGGACCGAAGCGACAGAGAAGGGAACCCAAATTCTCTTCTTACATAAATTTGAACGAAACTACGGAGAGGATTTATCTGGATACCAAGAGACAGATTCCCTACCGAAAACCAATGAAGAGAGAACTCACAGATTGGGAAAGTATTTCCTATTACATGAGCTAGATGAGCATGAAACGAATGATTGTAAGCACCTTTGTGATCTGATTAAGGAGCAGGTTAGGAACAACCGACTGTAGCAGTTTGTAAGGAACCAAGTTGTAGTGGTTCAGCAGGAGCGGCCACCATCTGCAGCAAATGGAAGCGGCTTTAGATCTAGGTCAAGGATAGTTATCTCATGATCGGGACAGTAGGGTGTCAAGTTCGATTCCCACACTTTGCCTTCATATTCAATAAATAATGTGGTATTACAGTCAAGCCACTTACTCGTGTATGAGACCTCAATCGGTCTCTAGGAATGCTCTAAGTTGGATGTTTGGCTGTAGTGCTTGATGAGATGGATGTTGTGATGTTTGTTGGATGTTTGAATTCGAATTTAGTGAATGAATGCTTTGTTTCGAAAATCACTTCAACGTGATAACTGACGTTGATCATGATACACCAACGAAGGTTGATAACCTCATGATATTGATTTATGAACTGATTGGACATGGTTCATCCGATTGGAGAGACGGGGCAATGAATCTTAAGGTGCAAGTTCCCTTGTCGGAGAGAAGGTGGATTAGACTTGTACAGGAAAGAAAATCCCCTCACCGGAGAGTGAGCGGATGTGTTCGCTCGAAAAGTAAGTCCCCTCACTAGAGAGTGAGCGGATGGACCTGCTTAGTCGTTAGGTCCCCTCGTCGAAGAGTGAGTGTATTGGACGCAACATGAACTAACGATCCGGAGAGACCAAGAATTAAACTAACGATCCAGAGAGATTTAGGATTAAACGAACAATCTAGAGAGATCGAGGATTAAACTAATGATTCAAAGAGATTTAGGATTAAACCAACGACTTAGAGAGATCGAGGATTAAATTAACGATTCGGAGAGATCGAGAATTGAATTGGTTATCGATTACACGATCCAGAGAGATCGGAAGCTAACCTGGTATTGATAATGTGATCTAGAGAAATTGAAAACTGGACTTTGGATTTGAATGCCATTTGACTTTGGAACGATTTGATAATGATTTTCAGATTATGTCATTACCTCAACTCGATCAGACTCGTTTATGATGGGATGTTGAGCGATTTCGAACGGCTTATAGACGACGCTCCAATTGGTAGCAATGCACTAATCTGATTGGTAGCTTATTATAGCCAAATAGTAGATGAAAGTCATTACTTCGATTCAGTTGGGCGTTCTTGTAATGGGATGCTAGACGATACTAGATGATTTATAAATAACGTTCCAACCAATGGCAATGAACTTACATGATTATTGACCTTTGATTACCCAATACATGCTCAACTCAATAATGAAAAAAATAACTAAAACAATTTTAAACTGAAAAAAAATTATGGTCGTGTATGCTAAAGTATATATTTAATAATTAATTTACATTAGACATATTTATATGTATGAATTATTAAACCTAGTCCTTATGGGGCTAGGTTCAATAGCCCCCCTTATTTAGCACCATGTAGAACTGATAGAGTTAGGGGTATGCCTTAGGGGCAATTATGTAATTCATTAAATATATCTAACTCGTTGACTAATCTTGTTCGAAACAAAAGGTATTTTCTTCCTATTATATACTTGATATAATGTGATTATATTAATTAATTAACTTAATTAAAAGTATATATAATAGAAAAATCCATAAATGGTATATTTTGTCATAGTAGTTACAAAGTGTTATAACCATGAGTAATTTATCACAACGAAACAAATATACCATTTTAAATGTTCCTAGTCAAGATGCATCGAGACTGGATATTGATGTATCCGCTGAGACTGGAGTACGTAATGCTCTCCAAATGTTGGGCAGTGTATTACTCATGACTGCTGGGGGCACCTAAGGGTTACGTATGAATAGTTATTGGATAAATATGAAACGACTCACTTGATAGTTTTCTGTTGGTTAATATAACTAAGGTCAAACAGAAAATATCAATGTGACTGATTTACACAATTCTCCCGACTTGAGAATACCGTGGATCTTCAATATGAAAAACTCCGCTTTGATTATAGCCAAATCAAGGCATGTCGTCCATCGAGTGACTATAGTTGGGTCGAGTGGAACTATTAGAAGTGAAGCACTATTCAAGAGAGGATTCGTCTCCTCAGTTATACGCGGTTAGTATCACAGTCAACTCAAGTCAACTCAAAGTCAAAGTCTCTGGCCAAAGCATTTCGGTTAATAATAATTGTTATTATTGAACAAAGGACATTGTATTTGGACTATAAAGTTGAATGTGAATGAGGTTGGAATTTTGACCATTACCAAATTCCATAAGTCCAAAGCGATATAGTTTTGACGAAGAGAATTGATGTAAACAAATGTCACAACCGGGTAACGCTTATTAAACTAAAATTGGATTTTACCGAAAATGAGTAAGCGATAAATTTGGCCATAATGTCACACCACTTGCTAAGTGACGTGTGAACGTTAACATTAGAATAGTTCGATGTTAATCGTTGACCAAATTTACACCCAAGAGTTACACAGCCGAAATGATGAATTCCCTTAAGACCGAACGATTTAATTAGTTTATAATTGTTATAAATTAATTAAACTAATATTTATGAGATATTAATTATAAAATTTGAATATGATTTGAGAAATAAATAATGTTATATATATTTATAACAGTTATAAATATATCGATCGATATACAATATCGACAAGTGATTAAATTAGATTTAATGCATAGTGTTTTGGCTTGGGCTTAGATGGGTTTAAGGCCCATCATTAGGACTGCAAAATTTCGGTTTTGGGAAAGTCTAGGGGTGGCTAAAACATAGGGAAGTGGCTTGGAGATAACGGGTTGAGATCAAGTGAGAATGGGTAAAAAGGTTTTCCTCATTTCTCTCTAATACAACCCATATATATATATATATATATATATATATATATATATATATATCTAAAATAATGACAAACATTTTTTGGCCGCTATTACCTTCTACATTGCTGATTAAAGCATAGCTCTCAATCCACTCCAAAATTCTCAAATATATTTCAAATTAAAATAATATTATTCGATAGTTAGAGGTCGGTGATTCCAGACTTGCAATCTAATGAATCAAGAACAGTAAAAGGAAGGGAAGGCATTGCTTCAACGTGGATTCAAAGGCATCATTAAATTGGTAACTTTAATTCATATTACAGTAATTAAATTATATTCTATGATCCTATAATAAGCAATTTCATATCTGTTTAAATATATTGCTACTATATGTTTAGTTAGGTGAGATTTTATAAGTAGATGTAGTTGTCACAAATCAGTTTGGTTATGTGCATAATTTGTTTATTATACTATTTGATTTATGTATAGACAAATGTTGTTTACTATACAAAATCAATTTTTGTCATTAATAATTGTTTTATATATATTTATTAATAAATTCATATATATAGATATTAGTGTATATTTCTCTCTCATAATAGCATATATGCATATAAAAGATATATATATGATTTAAAAAATTTAGTACACTTATTTATATATGATATGAATTTAAAAATTCGATAATTAATTATCATACATATATTCATACTTTTAAATTAACATTTATTGAAATTTTAAATTGTTTATTATATATAAAATAATTATTATATTAAAAATTCAATTTTATATTTTTTTAAAATATTATATCATTTCAGAAACGTATAGAAAAAATTTAGGAATTTTTCAGTAAGGTTAATTATTTTTAATAATTAATATTATTTTGGAAAACTTTTTATGATTTATTAAAAATAATAATTTAACTGAAAAATTCTTCAAAATTTTTTATAACCTTTCATTCTTGATCCTAGAATTTCTTAAATTTTAAATTTTAAATTTTTAATAATATTTTATTTTATTTAAATAATTATTGTCGAAATCAATGTATTTGTTTTCAGAAATAATATTTCAACTTTGAAAAATCTCCAGATTTTTCCTAAGCTCTGTTTGATGATCCTAGATTTTGAAAAATTGTAAAATTTGAATTTTCATTAATAGATTATTTTATGTTAATTATTTGTGGACGAAAACATTATTTTATTCATAATATGTTCAAATTAAAATGCTAAAATTATTCTGCTTGCAAAACTAAGTTAATTTTGAATTATAAATAATTTTTAATAATTTCTCTCTCTCTTTATATATATAAATTTATCTATATATACAAATTTAATGTTCGTATATTATATATAATATATTTTACATACATATGTGTGTGTGTGTGTGTATATATATATTTTGTAACACATATGCATGCACATATTTGGACAATATACATGACATACAAAATGAGCTAATATGTCTGTTGCGATGTAAATCCCAACATCTACATATGGACATCTTATACCTTTCACGGATTATTATGTTACACATGCACTCACACATATATGTATATGATACATTTATGTATAAACTAAATCAAATAAAATTAATTTCACATCTTAATATATTTGAATTTAAATAAAATAAATGATTTTATTTAAATGAAATTTAGAAATGTTCTAATTCAGTTAGACTTTATAGGCTCAATAAAAGATTTTTGAAATTCATCCATAACTTCCGTTGCGGGCTAATCCATTTTCAACAATGGTATCAGAGCCCAATAGCCTATGTGGTCTAAATTAGTCATATTAGGACTAACTAAGCCGCGGGCTAATTAAGCTTGCCCATTTAGTACGGTGCCTAGAAAGGTAATGTCTAGGATTAGAATTGGGTAATCAAGTACGTTGTCCTACCTGGTTACCGGCCTGACTCGAAAGGTGAAGTGAGCCCAAAGATTGCTCCTAATAGAAAAGGCCCAACTTAATTTGGGCCTTGGGCTATTTTCCAAAATCATTTTGAAAATTAATGTTAAAGATTTCAAATTTAATAGTTAAATTTAAATTAAAACATGTTTATTATAAAAATTATAATACTGCACAAGTTTTCAAAATGTTTGAAATGATAATGATATTTTCAAAATGTTTGAAAATATTTATATAATAATTTCAAAATTTAAATTTGTTAATAAGATTAATAAATTAAATTAATTAAATATGTTAATTAATTAATGCATATATGCATATATTACATACGTTGATATATGTTATGTTATTTTAAAATGTTCAAGATAACATAAGTATACATGTATGTATACAAGATAAATTTTGAAATTAATAAATTTTAATAAAAACTGTTTAATTGAATAAATTAATTAAAGGTTAATTAATTAAATAATACACACACACACACACACACATATATATATATGATATATGTGTGTTACACTATAAAGGTTATAGTATATACTATAAATGTTATAGTAGATATGTCCAATATAAAAGTTATATTGGAATACAAATTTAAAATTAATTAAAGAGTTAATTGATTAAAATTAATTATATAATATTTAATTACTAATTAATGATATATTATACGTAAGACTATCATATAAGTAATATGAAATATAAAAGTTATATAATAATAAAACTTATATGATATGTGTATAGACTAAATGTGGAACATTAAAGAAACCCAAATAGACTTGAGAAATAAATACATATGTAAATGTACATATACCGTGATTTCTGATGCGTCTGACACTTGAATTGCTGGGTATTTCATAAGAAATATATTATTCTATAAGTTGATATCACTCAATATATATATTGAAGATTATGAATCTTCAATATAATGTTGTTCTCTACCATATATATATATTAATAAATTACTTACATACTCCTTAGTTGTTGAGCAAACTCAAGCTAGGGATGTTATGCGTAGTATTATTAATATATTAAACAGATGAGGTAAGGTAACTATATGTATTTGTTGAGAAAACTCAAGGTACATATACTATACTTAGGCCATCACGATATGGAAGGTATGAGTGAATAATCTCTTTCGATTTGTTGAACAAACTCAAGGTCGAAATGAGATTAGAACAAGGAAAAATGGGTTAGGAGTTGTATATGATACAACCGATAAGGAGTTATCCATTGTTTGTGGGGCTATGATTTGTTAAGAAAACTCAAGGTCAGAATACCAAAACAAACGAGTCCTAACACCCACTAGTGAAGTTATAAGACTTCTATGTTTCGTCTTAGGGTTTGGAGAAATATAAAAGACTAGTGGGAGACTTATTAGAAAAATGAAATGGTAACATTTAACCTTTCTAATATTGTAAGAACATATGCTATATAATTTTATAATTATCTACAATGATATATTTGTGCATTTAATATGATTGATAAAATGTTTGTCAATTAACATATATAAACAAACTGAATTGAAAGTTGACAAATAGAAATATAATATATACTTACTAATAATTCTGATTACATGTTATATAATGTTTCTATACCCATGCAAGTGCCCAATTTCAACTACTTAATACATTCGTAAGTTGGTTGCTTATATGTTTATTTGGTTTAGACCGTGTATTGCATTTTATGAGTTTTTGAACTCTAAATGCAATTCAAGACTATGGATATTTGATTCATGTACTTTCACATATAAATATTATATGGTAAACAGTTATAGTTTGTGGGGTACAATATTTCGATGAAGTTAGTTCTTTCGAAGTAAGCCAATAAACAGTATTTTAAGATCATGTATTCAACTTGAATGATTTCAAAAGGATCATATTGTATTAATGTAACACAAGACCATAAACTACGAGATACATCTAAGAACTCGACCGTTGAAATGTCATCTTGATCGATTTACATAAAGTGCAACGTATTTAATGTCTTAAATGTTAGGAATAATCGAACGCGCTTTTGTAAAAGGTTTGTTATGATATTGTAGTAAGGTTTTCTTTTGAATATTTTAACCATTTGAATGAAAAACGAATGTATAAGAATAGATGTAATTTAAGGTAAAATTAGAATGAAGAGAATGAATAGTCACTTCTGCTTCCTAGAGAAACATTGGAAACAAGAATTGGAGTAATAATTGATACTTAATATTGGAATAAGAAATATGCTTTTTATTCCGAAATGTATTTTCATATAGAAAATTATTTTCTATAACATTTATTTCTTTGAGTTCAAGATATTTGATCAAAGAACTCTCCACTGTAAACTAGTTGCAGCATATGAAATAAGTAAACAATATTAAGTGAATGGTGGACCTCTAAATTTAGTACGCTATTATAGTAATGGCGGAAATAGTGGGAGCATGCCGTATAGTACCTAATGATTGCATCAAATTACGAAAATTGTTTACGTAAAATGTACCGAACGTTATTTGTGAAACAATGTTTATTTTTGGTATTGACTGAAAAATATATATAACTATATTTCAATATGAGTATTATGAATATTCATTATGAAATAGAACTATATTACGGAAAAAATTTCATAGTAAAAGTGATGCAACAAAAAAATACATATGTGTCTAATATTATTTACAGTTGTTTTGGAATTATAGACTAAGCCGTAGTTTTAAGAAATAATTTTATTACATGATTATGAATCGTATGATACGGGTTAATTATATCTCAAACAATTAATGGTTGTGCACCCATTCAGTGGAAGCATCATAAGAGTTGATAAACTCTTTGAATTAATACATATTGATGTATGCAACCACAAGTCTATTAATACCAAAAAGGTTCCACATACTTTGTTATATTCATCGATGATTTATTACCAACATGTACATATGTATTGTATACACATGTAGTAAGTTTATGATAAAATCATAGAACATAAAAGAAAAGTAAATAAAATAACATGCAATAGAATAAAATGATTTGATTTGGTCGAATAAGTCAGTATATTGGAAAGAGTTCCAAATGTACCTAAAAATGAATATAGATTCAATCTCAAAGTCACTCCTCCATGTGATACATAATGATGCATCGATAAGGAGTAATCAGACATTGTTGGACAATTTACGATTAATTGTGAGTGAAGTTGAGTTAGTTTCTTTCTATAAGGTCATGCACTTAAGAGTAGTACGCAAGGTTGATATTATTTCATCTAAACAATAGTTTACAAAATCATACAAGATAAGGGTCTGTAAAAAATCCCAACATATCCTAGGCCAAGGAGTTGGCAGGTTGTGCGAGTCGAAAGATTGCACATAATAATTGTTCACAAAGGATCTTGTATGAATCTCCAAAAGGTTTTTTGGAAAGGTCTGACATCAAATGACATATTTATGTTTTGAACATAATTTTTGTAAACTAAAATCAGTTTTATAAATAAAAAGGTTCATAAAGCGTTTATGAATCCCTATTCTATTTGCGCTAAGAAACAATGGTTGTTTCAAGATATATCAACTTCATTGTGAAGGAATTTCTTTGAGAAATTTTTGGTAGTTAAATGGAATTGGATCTGATCCATAGATAGAACTGATTATATGAGATGAAGTGAAATTAACTAACCTAAATGAACACATAGCATTAGAATGTCTAATAAATATTCTCGTACATCGAAGAGAAACTATGGGTTTCTTATTAATGTCGAGAATATACATTACCCTCGGTTGTTCAATTAAACCATTAAGATTGTTGACTCTATATGGTAAGATGCGCAAATCTAAAAGAATTCCATGTACGCTATCAAAAAATATGATTTTGGTGATTGTAACCAAAGAGATGTGATTCATCGGCCGAAATTGTATCTTTATTGGAAAGTCTAATGTGGTTGGAATTAAATGATCAATGTTGATAAGAATAATATCACAAATTTTAATTATTGAAATTAGCATAACAGATTCGGTATTCAACATGCTCAAGTTAATTTAGATTTACCTACAAAATTATTGCTTGATAAGACTTAGTGTTTGGTACTTATGTATTGAAACAGAAAATTCTAAATAATGATTTAGAGTAAGTCGTTTACACATATTAACCAAAAATGCCTCAAAGTCAGTGGGAGCGAAATTGGGTTTGTGAGTCTTTGGATACGATCTAAGAAATGATATGAATGTATCATTTTATAAGCATCAAGGTTGAATAAGTATTTTGATAGAAATATCAAATAGTTTGATTTTCAATCAAAGTGCAGAGGAAGCGTGTGTTCATAAGAAAGAACGTTAAAAGGTACATTGATATTTCTAAACTATAAGTAAACAACATGTTGTTGATTTTTACAATATATATGCTTGTATTATAATCAAATTTTGTTGTTTTAATACTCAATTTTGGATTGTAAATGATGTCTTTTATGGTGAGTATAAAAGATATAAGGATTGTCCCAAAACGATATACAAGAGCACCCTATTAAAAGGAGAACATGTAAGTTGGATTCCTTATGCATTAGCAATAGGAATATCATACAGGTTATGTAGTGTATGATATTATGTTTTGTTTATGTATTTGATACATGGAGCAAATATAAAATCCAAATTGATATCACTAAATGGTTGTTTGAGGTGTTCTCGCGTATTTATGAAATATTAGAGAATTGTTTAAAGAAACAACGAACTCGTTACGATGGAACGTTTGGACAGAAACTTTTATAAATGATATTGAGTATAACATGTCAATGATAAAATTCAAGTTAAAATCTTTAATTAGAAAATGTTTCAAAATAAAAGTGATTGTGGTCGATTCAGTGAAATGTTGAGAAAATTAACTTGAATAGCTCTACAATAAACCAATGTATATAGATATAAATGCACAAATTTATAATTGAGCCAAAAGTGATTCCAAATGTTGAGAAACCCATAATATTGTTATAAGATAACAATGTCACGAAATTGGTCATGGTATAACTTAAAGCTTACTAGAAGTCGAAAGACATACTTCGAATTGTTCCACATGATAAAGGCAGTTTATCAGTGTCAGAGAGAGTTAATCGACAAAGTAGATAATTAAAACATAATAGCATACCCATTCACTAAGGGACTGACCTAATTGGTTTTGAGAAAACTGGTTGGAGAAGTTGGAATTAGATTCCATAATTGACCCTAAGTGAAAGTGGGAGATTGATAGAGTTAGGGGTATGCCCTAGGGGCAATTTTGTAATTCGTTACATATATCTAACTCGTTGACCAATCTTGTTCGAAATTAAAGGTATTTTCTTCCTATTATATACTTGATATAATGTGATTATATTAATTAATTAATTAACTAAATTAAAAGTATATTTAATAGAAAAACCCATAAATGGTATATTTTGTGATAGTAGTTACAAAGTGTTGTAACCATGAGTAATTTATCACAATGAAACAAATATACCATTTTAAATGTTCCTAGTCAAGATGCTTCGAGACTGGATATCGATGTATCCGCTGAGACTGGAGTACGTAACGCTCTCCAAATGTTGAGCAGTGTATTACTCATGACTGCTGGGGGCACCTAGGGGTTACGTACTAATAGTTATTGGACAAATATGAAATTACTCACTCGATAGTTTTCTGTTGGTTAATATAACTAAGGTCAAACAGAAAATATCAATGTGACTGATTTACACAATTCTCCCGACTTGAGAATACTGTGGATCTTCAATATGAAAAACTCCGCTTTGATTATAGCTAAATCATGGCATGTTGTCCATCGAGTGACTATAGTTGGGTCGAGTGGAACTATTGGAAGTGAAGCACTATTCAAGAGAGGATTTGTCTCCTCAGTTATACGTGGTTAGTATCACAGTCAACTCAAGTCAACTCAAAGTCAAAGTCTCTGGCCAGAGCATTTCGGTTAATGTCACAACCGGGTAACGCTTATTAAACTAAAATTGGATTTTACCGAAAATGATTAAGCGATAAATTTGGCCATAATGTCACTCCAACTGCTAGGTGACGTGTGAACGTTAACATTAGAATAGTTCGATGTTAATCGCTGACCAAATTTACACCCAACAGTTACACAACCAAAATGATGAATTCCCTTAAGACCGAATGATTTAATTAGTTTATAATTGTTTAAATTAATTAAATTAATTAATATTTACGAAATATTAATTATAAATTTTGAATATGATTTGAGAAATAAATAATTTTATATATATTTATAACAGTTATAAATATATCGATCGATATACAATATCGACAAGCGATTAAATTAGATTTAATTGCATAGTATTTTTGTTTGGGCTTAGATGGGTTTAAGGCCCATCATTAGGGCTGCAAAATTTCGGTTTTGGGAAGGTCTAGGGGTGGCTAAAACATTGGGAATTGGCTTGGAAATAATGGGTTGAGATCAAGTGAGAATGGGTAATATGGTTTTCCTCGTTTCTCTCTAATACAACCCTTTATATATGTACGTATGTATGTATGTATGTCTAAAATAATGATGAACCTTTTTTGGCCGCCAATACCTCCTACATTGTTGGTTAAAACATAGCTCTCAATCCACTTCAAAATTCTCTAATATATTTCAAATTAAAATAATACAATTCGATAGTTAGAGGTCGATGATTCCGGACTTGCAATCTAACGAATCGAGAACAGTAAAAGGAAGGGAAGTAATTGCTTCAACGTGGATTCAAAGGCATCATTAAATTGGTAATTTTAATTTATATTACAGTAATTAAATTATATTCTATGATCCTATAATGAGCAATTTCATATCTGTTTAAATATATTGCTACTATATGTTTAGTTAGGTGAGATTTTGTAAGTAGTTGTAGTTGTCACAAATCAGTTTGGTTATGTGCATAATTTGTTTATTATACTATTTGATTTATGTATAGACAAATGTTGTTTACTATACAAAATCAAATTTTGTCATTAATAATTGTTTTATATATATTTATTAATAAATTCATATATATATATATATATATTAGTGTATATTTCTCTCTCATAATAGCATATATGCATATATAAGATATATATATATATATATATATGTGATTTAAAAATTTCAGTGCTTATTTATATATAATATGAATTTAAAAATTCGAAAATTAATTATCATACATATATTCATATTTTTAAATTAACATTTAATGAATTTTTGAATTGTTTGTTATATATAAAATAATCATTATATTAAAAATTCAATTTTATATTAAAAAATATATTATATCATTTCAGAAACATATAGAAAAAATTTAGGAAATTTTCAGTTAAGTTTATTATTTTTAATAATTAATATTATTTTGGAAAAACTGTTAATGATTTATTAAAAATAATAATTTAATTGAAAAATTCTTCAAAATTTTTCATAACCTTTCATTCATGATCCTAGAATTTCTGAAATTTTAAAATTTTAGTTTTTAATAATATATTATTTTATATTAAATAATTATTGCCGAAATCAATGTATTTGTTTTTAAAAATAATATTTCAACTTTGAAAAATCTCCAGATTTTTCCTAAGCTCTATTTTATGATCTTATTTTCGAAAATTGTACAATTTGAATTTTCATCAATAGATTATTTTATGTTAATTATTTATGGATGAAAACATTATTTTATTCATAATATATACAAATTAAAATACTAAAATTATTATGTTTGCAAAAATAAGTTAATTTTGAATTATAAATAATTTTTAATAATTGTTCTCTCTCTTTCTATATATATATTTATCTATATATAAATGTTTTATGTTCATATATTATATATAATATATTTATACATACATGTGTGTGTATGCGTGCGTGCGTATATTGTAACACATATACACGCACATATTTGGACAACATACATGACATATAAAATGAGCTAATATGTTTATTGTGGTGTAAATCCTAACATCTACATATGAGCATATTATACCTTTCACGGATTATTGTGTTACACATGCACTCACACATATATATATGATACATTTATGTATAAACTAAATCAAATAAAACTAATTTCATATCTTAATATATTTGAATTTAAATAAAATAAATGATTTTATTTAAATGAAATTTAGAAATGTTCTAATTCAGTTAGACTTCATAGGACCAATAAAAGATCCAATAGGGTAATTTTTTTGAAATTTACCCATAACTTCCGCTGCGAGCTAGTCCAGTTTCAACAAGAACTAGGTCCCTATTATCTGCTACGGGTTCCTATTTAAATATTTATCGTTTCTCTCTCTCATCACATGACACATATATTTAAATAGAAACTTATGGTTGAAATTATGGGGCTACTTCATGGTGCTAAATAAAGAGGGCTATTAAACATAGTCCTTATGTGTGTGTGTGTGTGTGTAGTTTTATAAATAATATTTTAATATATATATATATGTTTCCTGGAGATTTGACCAGGCAACTAAGTACTCGGCATTAGCGAACGCTCGGCATCCACGAAGCGCTCGGCATTGGCAAGCGCTCAGCATCCAAGGAGCGCTCGGCTTCCAGGAGTGCTCGGCATCCAGGTTCGTCCGGCATCCAAAGATTGTTCGGCATTCATCCAACCTCAGTCAACTTCAACCATTGCTCGGCATACACTCCCCACTCAGCACCTCACTTCTGTTCGGCATTCTTCCCAGTTTGTCCGGCTTCAATTATTGCTCGGCCTACTCTTCCCACATAACAAGCATCGTTCGGCATGAGGAGGATGGTTCGGCATCCGACCGTTTGGCTTGTTTGGTTCGGCATATAGGGACCATTCCATCTGGGCCAACGGATTCAGCTGCCAGGCCAGCTAGGGAAGTCCAACCCATCTTTGTCTATAAATAGAGGGGCAGGGGCACAGTGAAATGGACCTTTATTCGAGAACACTAGGGAGACTCTGCCACTTTCAAGACTCATCCTCTTTACTTAGCAATTGTATTCAAGTGTTTGGTCTACGGATTGTATCTGTAATCAATCATCAAGTAAAGCAATAAAGTTTAACCTCACATTGGACGTAGGCAATTACGCTGAACCACTATAAATCCGGTGTTCTTACTTTCTGTATTCAAATTAGCATATTCTTCCTTGTTTAATTTAACTTCATCACTTACATCTCTACATAATCTTTCTCAACGAGGTTAGTGACCAATTTTGGTGCTAACACTTTGGTGCTTTCATTGAGAACTGAATTCTCAGACCTCAAGGATCTGCTTTGAAGCTACTAGATTGAATAAATCCCCCAAAGAAGATCCGACTCATTCATAGGACGTCCGTTAATTCTACTCAAAGTTCATACCAATAACTCTACAATGGCAAGACCACGTACCAGATCAGCTTCTCATAATGCGGACGCCCACGAGACTGCTAGCGTGCAACAAGCAGGACCTAACAATCAGCAAGCGATTCCAGGTGCAGGGACTACCGCCCAGGACCAAATGCCGGTTGTCACCAGAATAGAGTTCAACGACTTGATGAGAGAACTCAGGGAAAGCAGGAGACAACTCGGAGAGCAGATGCAAGCCAACGCCAACCTCATGGCACAACTCACTCAACAATAGCACCAGAATGCTAGGGGCAATCCCGCTCCTTATTCCTCATCCGACAGCTCAACTTCATCCGATGAACCTCCTAGGCGTAGACACCGTAAGACTGAAACTACATGGGCAGGTGCTGCTGTCCGAACAGCTGGAGACCGTGACCAAGCCGGAGCTGGAAACTTAAGAACTGAAGTGCAGGTGGAGGCTGGAGCCCCAGACCATCAAAATGCTAACGATGTCGAACCTCAAGATGCACGTTTGGCAGATCGCCAACAGAGAAGGCATCGACATGATCAGTCACGTAGAACAGACTCCAACCTTCCACCTTCCATACAAACACCAGACTTGACAGCCATGATCAGACAATTGATGAAAGAGAATCAAGGCTTATCGAATGATGATTGGGGAGTGTCGAGAAGTCATACTCCGTTCACAGACATTGTTCTACAGGCAGCGTACCCCAGAAAGTTTAGTATGCCAACTATCCCGGCTTATGAAGGAAAGACTGATCCCAGACAGCATGTCATGAGGTACGAGTGGATGATGGATTCTGTTAGCACCAAAATTGGTCACTAACCTCGTTGAGAAAGATTGTGTAGAGATATAAGTGATGAAGATAAATTAAACAAGGAAGAATATGCTAATTTGAACGCAGAAAGTAAGAACACCAGATTTATAGTGGTTCAGCGTAATTGCCTACGTCCACTTTGAGGTTAAACTTTATTGCTTTACTTGATGATTAATTATAGATACAATCGTAGATCAAATACTTGAATACAATTGATAAGTAAAGAGGATGGGTCTTGAAAGCGGCAGAGTCTCCCCAGTGTTTTCGAAAAAAAGGTCCATTTCACTGTGCCCCTGCCTCTCTATTTATAGACGAAGGTGGGTTGGACTTCTCTGGTGGGCCTGGTAGCTAAATAACTCGGTCCAAATAGTGTGAGTCCTATGCGCCGAACCAGATAGGCCGAACGATAGAATGCCGAGCTTCGCTCTTTATGCCGAACGAGGTGAGACTAGGCATTCTGAATGCCGAACATCCGTTTGTACTAAATGACTGAATGGCGAACAAAACTTAGGCCGGACGATACATTGGCCGAACGCCATCAAGGCCGAACCATATCTTGGCCGAACGATACTTAGGCCGAACTACAGTTAGGCCGAATAATATCTTATGACGGACAATCCAGCCATGCCGAACGTTTGTACACGCCGAACGTTATACCATGCCGAACGTCTCTCGAAGCCGAACGTTGCTTGATGTTGAGCGCTCCTGGATGCCGAATGCTTCTTGGATGCCGAGCGCTCCTGGATGTCGATCGCTTCTTGGATGCCGAACGCTTGCTAATGCCGAGCGCTTCGTGGATGCCGATCGTAATGAGATGCCGAACAATCCAGTTGAGCCGAACAGTATGGATGCCGAATGAACCATAAATGTCGGACAGTATGCTAACGTCGAGTACTTAGTTGCCTGGTCAAGTCTCCAGGAAACACTTGCCCCCCAAAGTGTACCACGTGACCGAACATGGTACGCTTTGGATTTCATGCTCTCTGTGTTCCGCTTCGATCCTTGTCTTATTTCTCTCGGAGGTGTCATCTTGTGATTACCAGGTGGTGTGTGCTGAGGGTTATGTGAATGCCGAACAGTACAGCTGAAGCCGAGCGCTCCGTGTTTGCCGAACGACTTCGTTTTGACCGGTTCAAACGGTCATCATCTCTTTGACTTCTTCTTTTTCCCTATATAAAGGCCGGCCTGCTCCATCTTCTTCTCTTTTTTACACTCACTTCTTCTATCTTGTACTTGAGAAACTCGTCTGTTAACAGCCTCCAAAGACTTAACAATTCTTCCTAATCTATTCGGCATTAATTGAAACCGCGCCCTCAACTCCAGATTTCTCCAAGTCTCGATCTACTAACTAGGTAACAATCCCTCTAATTAAATCCTTTCCCTGAACAAAGAGGTTTTAACATGAGGCTTGAGTTCGTAAATTGTAACTGTAGCCCATAGGTGTTGCGTGGATGAAGGAATCGAACTTCGACTAGGACCTTTTAGGGCCAGATGATGTGGAGGAAATTAAGAGTTGGCTGGAATGCCAAACAGGATGGTCCGGTATGACTCGCCGAACAATTCGTCCTCGTGGTTCGGTGTGGATGGAGGAAGAAGAGGGGAATGAGGTCGCTGTTAAGGACGGTGTGTTAAGCGTTGGCGCTCGGCGTAACCTTGGCTCGGCATGATTCGTCATATGCCGGGCAGTGCAATGGAAGGATATGGAGGGATTATTAGTCAAATAGGATGTCGAACGTTGTCTCGGCCGAACAAAATTTTGGCCGAACGATGCTTTGCCGAACAGTCACAAATGCCGAACCATCATGAGTGCCGGACAAACATAAATGCCGAACCACACTTAGGCCGAACAATACAAATGCCGAACAATCATAAGTGCCGAACAACATAAATGCCGAACCACACTTAGGCCGAACAATACAATGCCGAACAATCATAAGTGCCGAACAACATAAATGCCGAACCACACTTAGGCCGAACAACACAAATGCCGAACAATCATGAGTGCCGAACCAACAATTGCCTTGCCTACTCACATAACAAAACAAGGACAAGGACCCGGGCATACTAGCATATGAAACTGACCCGGATCATTAACTCCCTAGCTTTAGTAGACATAAATCTGAACTTAGATTAACATACGTTTTCTGAATCTGAAACTGTAATCACTACAAGGCTGGCTTTTGGAGACAGTCAGCGATGACGGTCTTCGAAGGCGATGATTTGAAGCTCAGTTTTATATCTTTGTGACCTTCAAATTCTCAACGCTTATACACGATTGCTTACACTAGTTCACACACCACGTGGGGGGAATATTCGTGTTGTTAATTCTAACGTTGAACATTTTTCAAGTATAGTTTTCATAGGCGCTTAGCCAGATTCACTATTTATTGGAGATGTCTAAAAAATCTAGCTCCGCCACTATATCTAATAGGCCTGAGCCATCTTCAAGGCAAGAAGTCGCGGACACTTCAAATCCGTCGACTTCCCTTGCTCATAACTTAGCTCCTGATGCCCTAGAGGCATCGATTCTCTTGGACAATCCGATCGACTCACAGGCTTCGAAGATTAACGAAGTCGCGCTTCAGCGAATATGCTCCATCCACGGAATCCCTTTTGCCGATGTGTTGGTCCCGTCGAGACATGATCGTCCTCATCTGCCCCCAGTCGGATATACTGCTTGTAATAAGTTCATGTGCTGGATGGGCAGCGTGCCTCCATTCAATTTATTTCTTCGGGACGTGTTGCAATACATAGACATTGCCCCGTCGCAGCTGCATCCAAACGGTCACGCGTTCATATACGGGACCTACCTACTTTTCATGGTCGTCTTCTTTAGGCCTCCAACTTTTGGAGACATCAGATATATTTATATGATTAAGAAACGGAAAGATAGCCCCTCCTTTATGTTCCTCGAGCCATACCACAAATACCAGATTTTGATCGGAGCATGTAGCAAATTCGCCCTGCACAAACAGGAATGGTTCTATGTGCATTGCCCTCCTGGTTTCGCGAGGAGATGGGTCAAAGGCAGTAAGTCTCTTCCCTGAGTCAACATTCATGCTCAATCGGAGCTATGCTTTTTCTAACTTCTTGTTTCATCTTTTCAGGTATTAACCCGCGTCCTGAGGGCCGAGGATATTCTGAGACCGTAGAAGCCATTAGAGCTCTTCTTGCCGAGGAACGGGACATCCGAACCATCATTTCAAATGAATCATTGTCGAGGTTCGGAATGTTAGCAGGAGGTCGCCGGATTAGCCTTCCTGAGGGCGTTTCCATTCCCAAGTCCGCATCCGTTAAAGGGAAAAAATAAGCTGAATCGTCATCACGCCATACCCCCGATGCACATGAAGGGGGAGAAAACAAAGAGGTTGAAGCTCCTGAGACACAAGGCGAGAATGTGGGTCCTGCTTGGTTCCCGGCGGTCGAAGTACATGACATTGAAACGTCATCTTCCCCTTCGAAGGGGAAAAATAAATTGACGTACAAGATACGGAAGGAGAAAGTTGGCGGAACTTCCAAAGTTACGCTCATCCCGCCAGAGAAAGAGGCTTCTTCACAGCACATGGAAAGTTCTTTAAAGGGTCTGTCGAACCTCACCATTATGTCGAACCTCACCATACCCGACGATCTACTCAATTATGGCTTCGATGATCCGGAAGCCCTTAAGTTTCATTCGCCCGCTAGAGGCAACGTGGGAGTTCAACCCCCAGTTCAGGGAGATAACACTCCAATCAGTAAAGATAAAGGAATCGGTCCGTCGGGGGGAACACTAGGACACACACGCACACACGCACTTCACCATACACTTCAAGTTTTTCCATTACCCCGATTTTTCCTAACTCGTTGTTATTTTTATTCTTTGCAGGTGACATGGGGCGCTCCCACGGACTCGATCGCCTCCACGGTTCTTCTATATTTCACCATCCCGGACGGGATTCAGGCTCAGGTAGACGCAGGGACAGAGACGATTACGAGGATTGAGACAACCGTCCTCGCGATTTGTCTTATCAAAAGGAAACATATTCCCAGTCTTTATATTCTCGTGACCCCCCTCCTCAAACTGAGCCAGATAGAGAAAAACTTTCGCAGAAGGGGTCTCAACCCGATGTCTCCCGAGAACAACATTCTGGTTCGTCGAGCACAAGGCAAACTCGGGAGCATCGGAAAAGAACAGAACTTTCAAAGCCTCCTCCCCCTACTCCTGCGGCTGACCCAACGATAGCAGAGAAGATGGTCGATCTTAAGGCAAAATTCCCAAAAATCTGCTTTGATGGCCTGAAATTCCTCCCAGCTATTCATCACATCCCAGGGCACGTCAAGTAGAGTGCCATCGCCTGCAACAACGACGTCTATGTTCAACATGACGCGTTTGTACACTTGGTCGAAAAAGTCTCAGAGTTATCTGTTGAGTGACAACATGAAATTGACCGTTTGAAGTTGGAAGCTAGCTTTGACAAGGACATCATCAAGAATCAAGATGAAGAGCTTGCCTTTTATAAGTCGAAACTTGAAGCCGCAGAGCAGAGTGCAAAAGACACTGCCGAGGCCGTCACTCGTCTAGAGGCGACCCATAAAAAGGAACTTGATGAAGCAGTCCAGCGCAGCGGAGCCCTTGCCTTAGAAAAAGATTATATCTAGAAAGAAAGGGACGCGCTCGCCCTGCAAGTCAGAGAGTTGAAAGAATTACTCTCTAAGGAGAAAGAGGATAAAATAACCGCTCAAGAAGAGTCCCAACGACACTGCGACGAAATCGTTGCTACATGGCTCTTAAAAACAAAGCTCGATGATGAACTTGCTAGGGTTGAGATAATGAAAGACGAAGCCCACGAGGAGGGCAAGAGAAAAGCTTCTGAGGAGATTGACTCTCGCCTCAAAGCAGCTGCAGAGGCCGGTAGAGAAGAGGTCAAGTGTATGTTTGACCCGCTGATTGCCGAATACAGCGCCCGTGTTCTTATGCATCGCGACTTGACATTCCTAGGCGAGGGCTATCTTGAATCTCTAGCTGAGGCCTGGGAAACTTTAATAAAGATCAGAAAGATCGAGTCGGGCACTGAGGAAATCGATGAGGAGGCTCTGGTGAAAGAATTTCTCAAAGGGAACGAGCCAGCGGACTTATCTATAGCTTTAGCTCTTTATAGTAAAGGCTCCCCCCTATCAAAAGAGAAAGATGACGAAGCTGGTCCATCTGGGGCTAAGGTTGCAACTCCTCCTTCTACTGCTCAATCAGCCGGTCGGCCTACACTTGACCCATTTGAGCAACATGCCGGCTATGATCCAGAAGATCTCGGGCTTGGCGTTCATGTGCTATCCCCTATTCTAGAGGATGAAACTCCACGCGCAACTGATAGCCAGCCAGAACCCGGTATAAAATTCTTCTTTTAGAAGCTAAAAGATCTGTCACTTTCTGGTAGCGGTTATTTGTCCTAATGTTCATTCTTTATGTTTTCATGCAGGTTCTCTGATCCTGAACCAACTCCGAGGAGCGACGACGCCAAGGAGGAGGCAGAGAAAACAAGCGATGTTGCTCATGCGGGAGTAACTCCTGGCCCTGACGCTCAAGTGATCGGGGCACTAGATGATGATAAGTTTGACACTTCATCTCCCGTCGAAGGGAGTGATGAAATCGAGATCACTGGCGCCTCCGAACATACTTCGAAGATGAGCATGAAGGAGCGACTCGCAAAAGAGGAGAAAAAGAAGGTCGAGATTAAAGTCGAGCCTCAAATACTAGAACTTACCGACTTGCGGAATAGACCTCTGAAAATCATTCTCCCCGGCAAATCCAAACCGCTGGATGTTCCTTCTCCCACTCCCGACTCTTCTTCTTTGGCAAGCAAAAAATCCAAGAAGAAGCGTGAAGGAGAGGAGTCATCTGAGAAAACAAAGGAAGACAAGAAGAAAAAACCAAAGAAATAGTCGCTATACTCGTTCAACGAGATTTTGCTTAGGTCTTGTAACTACTTTTATTTTTCCGTTTCCGTAGTTTGTGTAGATAGATTTTTGACTCCAAGTTTTGGAGGAATAGCCGTGTAACCCTATTTTGGACTATTAAATAAATTTTAGTTTCTTAGTCACTCGAACGATTCTTTTGCTTCTTTAGGTTTCTAAATAACTGTGGTCAAAACTCAAGTTCTTATGAGTTGCATAATTTCCCAATCCTTCCTTACATTGTTTGAACATTCTTTGGAGTGGCATATTTCTTGTTCCACATTCTTGAGTACTTAGAATTTTTTCTAAATCCGCGCTCCAAGGATTTAGGGCAATTCGATCCGCATTCAGGGGATTCGGAGATTCGAATTGCCTATACTCTAGTCCGCATTCCGGGGACTTATAGTACTCCGGTCCGCACTCAGGGGACACGGAGATTGAAATTGTTTATACTCTAGTTCACGCTCCGGGGACTTAGAGTACTCCGGTCCGCACTTAGGGGACACAGAGATTGAAATCGTGTATACTCTAGTCCGCGCTCCGGGGACTTAGAGTACTTCGGTCCGCACTCAGGGGACTCGGAGATTGAAATCATTTATACTCTAGTCCGCGCTCTGGGGACTTAGAGTACTCCGGTCCACACTCAGGGGACTCGGAGATTGAAATCGTTTATACTCTAATCCGCGCTCTAGGGACTTAGAGTACTCCGGTCCGCACTCAGGGGATTCAGAGATTGAAATCGTTTATACTCTATACCGCGCTCTAGGGACTTAGAGTACTCCAGTCCGCACTCAGGGGACTCGGAGATTGAAATCGTTTATACTCTAGTCCGCGCTCTGGGGACTTAGAGTACTCCGGTCCTCTCTTAGGGGAATCGGAGATTGAAATCGTTTATACTCTAGTCCGCGCTCTAGGGACTTAGAGTACTCCGGTCCGCACTCAGGGGACTCGGAGATTGAAGTCGTTTATACAAGTCCGTACATCATACAGAATAATGTAACTCCAGCAATTCATCACCCGACTGTGAGATATAGAAACATTAGTAATTTGTGGGAAAGATGGCTTCAAGCCTTTATTAATGAAAACAAACTAAATTGCTTGATTACACGGTCAAAAAGAAACTAAGTGATAACGGAACGAAAACATGCAGGAAATAACTGTGCCTAAAACAAGACAGAAATAGGCTAAATGTAATAATGTCGCAAATGTTCACTGTTCCACGCTCGGGGGAGTGCCACGCCATCAACGGTCGCTAGCTTGAATGTTCCCTCTCCAAGCTTCCGTTCAACGATGTATGGACCTTCCCAGTTGGGATTCATACGTGATGGTACCGGGAAAAATCATTTCAAAACGAGATCACCCACATCAAAAATCCTTGGGCGGACTCTATCGTCGTAATAACGCTTGACTCGGTGCCTATGTACTGCCGCCCTTAATTCATCCTCTTCACGTTTTTTATCGATGCGGTCCAGTGATTCCAACAAGAGATCATGATTCATCATGGGATCATAATATGTCACTCGATGCGATGGGACTTCAAGTTCCACGGGTATAATGGCTTTCGAGCCGTATGCCAAGGCGAATGGAGTGTGGCCGGTCGTGGACTTGTGGGTAGTTCTATAAGCCCATAATGTTGTCGGGAGTTCATCTACCCACTTGCCTCCGGCTTTTTCCAAACGCTTCTTCAGTATGGACTTGATTATTTTATTTACGGCCTCGACTTGTCCGTTAGCTTTTGGATGCGCAACGCCAGCGAACTTCTTCTCAACGCCATACTTTAAACAGAACTCTTTGAACTCTCTGCTTTCAAACTGCGTTCCGTTGTCCGTAATGATGGTTCGAGGGAGGCCAAAGCGGCATATAATGTTTCGTACAACTAAATTAATGACCTTCTTAGAGGTGATTGTGGCTAAAGGTTCTGCCTCGGCCTATTTTGTGAAATAGTCGACTGCAACTATCGCGTATTTCGCACCACCTTTGGATATAGGCAAAGAGCCGATTATGTCGATTCCCTAGATTGCAAATGGCCAGGGACTAACCATTTGTGTGAGTTCTGTTGGTGGAGCTCTCGGGATTTTCACATATCTTTGACACTTGTCACATTTCCTTGCGCAGTCTGCAGCATCTCGATTTACGGTTGGCCAATAGTATCCATAGCGAAGGATCTTTTTTGCTAGTGTCTGCCCCCCAGTATGGTCGCCACATTCTCCTTCGTGAACCTCCTTCAAGACCCGCTTTGTCTCATCATGGGAGATGCATCGTAATAAGGGGACCGAGAACCCCTTTCGATACATTAGTCCATCCTGCATCACATATCACGCGGCCTTCCGAATGACCTGTCGTCTTTCGCTCCTTTTTTCTGGTAAAGTCCCGGTCGTCAGGTATAGTTTGAATGGGGTTATCCATGATTCTCTTTCGATTCCTATTTCAAACACAAAATCAACTTTCATCGCATCGATGCTTGGAAAATGCAAAGTTTCAACGGGAAACAATCCCATTTGCTGTGCATCGCCAGTGCTTGCGAATTTAGCCAAGGAGTCGGCTTCTTTGTTCTGTTCACGCGGGACATGCGAAATGTCATAATGTTCGAGGTTCGATAATAGTTCCTGAACCAGAACAAGGTATGGAGCAAGCTTCTGTCCCCTTGCTTGGTAGTCTCCACGCACTTGATACACCACCAGCTGCGAGTCACAAAAGATCTCAACTGATTCAACCCCAAGTTCTACAACGAGTTTTAAGCCAGCAACCAGCGCTTCATATTCTGCTTCATTATTCGTAGCCGGGAAATTGAGCTTCAAGGCGTAACAGATCGATCGATTTTCTGGAGTTACAAGATCTACGCCAGCTCCGGAGCAACGGTCGTTTGATGCCCCATCGGTGTACAATTTCCATCGAACGGGGGGGAATGACACCGTGATTGTCTGGTTCGTCAGATACAGTAAACTTAGCGATGAAATCTGCTAATGCTTGCCCTTGTATGGCTCTTTGTGATAAGTAGGTAATATCGAACTGGCTCAACTCGATATTCCATTTTAACAACCTCCCAGAAGTTTCTGGTCGTTGGAGTACCTGCCGTAGGGGCTGATCGGTATAAACATTTACTGAGTGTGCTTGAAAGTATGGGCGTAGCTTACGTGATGCAATCACCAAGCAATAGGCCAATTTCTCAATTTTAGGGTAATTTCTTTCTGCCCCCGTTAAACGTTTACTAACGTAATACACCGGCTTTTGGACTCGGTCCTCCTCGCGGACCAAGGCCGCACTTATAGCATGTGGGGATACAGCCAAGTATACGTACAACATCTCGTGGTCTATTTGCTTTGACAACACTGGAGGACTCCCTAGATGCCTCACCAGATCTTGGAATGCTTCCTCACAGTTAGATGTCCATTCGAAATAAATTCCTCTTCCCTTTCTTTATTATATCAAAGAAGGGAATACACTTGTCCGTGGCTCTGGATATGAATCGACTCAGCGTAGCCACTTTCCCATTCAAGCTTTGCACCTGTTTTATAGTTCTGGGCACTTGCACATCTCGAATAGCTTGAATCTTTTCTGGGTTAGCTTCAATTCCCCTTGCGTTAATAATGAATCCCAAAAAATTCCCCGATGCAACGCCGAAGGAACACTTCAGAGGGTTGATCTTCATCCCGTAATACCTGAGTATATCGAACATCTCCGCTAAGTCCCGAATGTGGTCGTTTGACTGTCGTGACTTCACGATCATGTCATCCACATAGACTTCCATCATTCAGCCAAGCTGGTCTTTGAACATTCGATTCACCAAACGCTGATAAGTCGCTCCTGCATTTTTCAATCCGTAGGGCATTACTACATAACAATATAGCCCGACGTCTGTGACGAAACTGGTATGTTCTTGGTCCGGAATATGCATCGGGATTTGATTGTAGCCTGAGTATGCATCCATGAATGATAATAGCTCGTATCCTGTAGTGGAGTCGACCAACTGATCAATCCTAGGCAAAGGGAAACTGTCTTTGGGGCATGCCTTGTTCAAATCGGAATAGTCTACGCAAGTTCTCCATTTCCCATTCGCCTTTTTCACCAGCACGGGGTTCGATACCCATTCAGGGTAGAGTGCGCCGCGGACGAACCCATTGGCTTTGAGTTTGTCCACCTCCTCTCTGAGAGCAGCGGACCTTTCTGGGTCCATTCCTCTCCTCTTTTGTTTAACCGGGACGTATTTCGGGTCTATGTTCAACATATGACTCGTAATGGTCGGATAAATCCCACACATATCAGAACGCATCCAGGCGAAAACATCAAGATTCGCTCAGAGGAAATCACTAAGGTCTTCAGTCATTGCGGGGCCGAGTTGTGATCCGATATTCAGTATTCGCGATGGATCGTCTCGGCTGACTGAAATGTCAACTGTTAATTCAGCCGGCGCTGCCTTTTCATCCCTGGGTTTCTCATCGTCGTCTCTCGGATCTATGTCTCTGAAGATCCGAGAATTATGCCCGAGCCAGGGCTCGGGCACTACTTGTCAATTATCAGTATTATGGATGCGGACGGGATTGTCCACAACCTTTCCTTTCTCCCTCCGATGGGCCTCTCGGAGCTCAGCCACATAACAAGCACGACCAGTCGCCTGGTCGCCATGAACAACACCTACTCCTTTGTCAGTTGGGAACTTCAAAGTTAAGCACCATGGGGCTAATGCTGCCCTAAACTCAGCCAGGGCCGGTCGGCCCAAGAACACATTGTACGGAGAATCCACATCCAAAACTACGAAGGGTAGGATTCGCACCCTCCGACGTTCGCCTTGTCCCAGTTCAACTGGTAACTTAACATACTCCACTACATCGGTCGCTGCGCCATTAAAGCTATGTATACGAGCTTTAGACGGTTTTAAATCCTTCGTTTTCATCTTCATCTGGTCATAAGCCTTCTTGAAGATGATGTTGACAGAACTTCCACAATCAATCAAAATTCTTTTCACATAAGCCGGTCCGATTGTCGCAGATATGACCATCGGGTCGATGGTAGGAGCCTCCACTTGGTCAGCATCTCTGTTTCTGAATACTATATCGCCTGTCATCACGCGCAGCTGTTTAGCAGGGGTCCCATCCTCTATGTTGGAACAACACTCGAAATCTGCATGCTTTAGGGAACTAGCATACCGCTCCATCTCTTGCCAATTCTTGTCCGCGGGGTGAGGCCCGCCGATGATCATGTTTATGACTAGTCTACCCACAGTCCGGGCAGGCTCCTCGGGATGACGCGGAGCTGGTGCACGACCTGGGTTGGATGTTCCCTGTCCTCCTTCCTGTGGATCCTTCACAAACTCCTGTAACTTTTTCTGCCTGATCAACTTCTCTATAGCGTTGTGTAGGTGTCTGCACTCTTCTGTATTGTGCCCATAAGTCTCATGGAAGCGGTAGTATTTCCCAGTCCGCTTCTGTTCCTCGGTTGACTCTTTTGGACGTGGCCTTCTGTACTAAAAGGTATTGTAGGTTAATAGGTAAATGTTCTCAAGAGACGCATTCAGCGAGGTATACTCATTGTAGCTTGGAATTCTCGGCTTCCACTTCCCCGCTTCTCTCTTCTTCCCTTGACTTCTTCCTCCGGATTCCTTAAGCTGCCCGGGCTTGTTCTGGACATTGACTTGGACTTTTCCCGAGTTGTCTCCTGACTGCTTCACAACAATGTTGATTTTTACGGATTCCTGGACAGGTCCCGGTGCCTTATCTTGCCTTACCCACTTGGCTTCCTCTCTTCTTATGAACTGGTGTGCCTTTGAGTAAAAACGCTCTAGCGTAGTCGGAGGTTTTCCTGCCAGCCAGTCTCCAAACTCAGAATCCGGATCCACACCTCGCATCACAGCCATTAGAATTGCATGATCATTGGGATTACTGACTTCCGTCGCCGCAACATGGAATCTTTGTAAATACTCCTTCAATGACTCCCGAGGAGTCTGGATTACACTTGATAGAGACATCACGTCCTTTGGACGAGTAGTGTGTATCCTGAACTGTTCTATAAACTTCTTCGCCAACTCCTCGAAACTGGATACGGACCGCGGAGGAAGTCGGGTGAACCACATAGTAGCGATCCCAGATAGAGTAATTGGAAAGCATCTACACTTGGTTGCATCATTTTCTCTAGCTGAATCCATCATCCACTCGTACCTCATGACATGTTGTCTGGGATCTGCCTTTCCTTCATAAGCCGGGATAGTTGGCATACTAAACTTTCTAGGGTATGCTGCCTGTAGAACAATGTCTGTGAACGGAGTATGACTTCTCGACACTCCCCAATCGTCATTCGATAAGCCTTGATTCTCTTTCATCAATTGTCTGATCATGGCTGTCAGGTCTGGTGTTTGTATGGAAGGTGGAAGGTTGGAGTCTGTTCTACGTGACTGATCATGCTGATGCCTCCTCTGCTAGCGATCTTCCAAATGTGCATCTTGAGGTTCGACATCGTTAGCGTTTTGATGGTCTGGGCCTCCAGCCTCCACCTACACTCCAGCTCCTAAGTTTCTAGCTTCGACTTGGTCACGGTCTCCAGCTGTGCGGACAACAGCACCTGCCCGTGCAGTTTCAGTCTTGCGGCGTCTACGCCTGGGAGGTTCATCGGAGGAAGTTGAGCTGTCGAATGAGGAATAAGGAGCAAGATTGCCCCCAGCATTCTGGTTCTGTTGTTGAGTGAGATGTGCCATGAGGTTGGCGTTAGCTTGTATCTGCTCTCCGAGTTGTCTCCTGCTTTCCCTGAGTTCTCTTATCAAGTCGTTGAACTCTATTCTGGTGACAACCGGCATTTGGTCCTGGGCGGTAGTCCCTGCACCTGGAATCTCTTGCTGATTGCTAGGTCCTGCTTGTTGCATGCTAGCAGTCTCGTGGGCGTTTGCATTATGAGAAGCTGATCTCGTATGTGGTCTTGCCATTGTAGAGTTATTGGTATGAACTCTGAGTAGAATCAACGGACGTCCTATCAATGAGTCGGATCTTCTTTGGGGGATTTATTTAATCCAGTAGCTTCAAAGCAGATCCTTGAGGTCTAAGAATTCAATTCTCAGTGAAAGCACCAAAGTGTTAGCACCAAAATTGGTCACTAACCTCGTTGAGAAAGATTGTGCAGAGATATAAGTGATGAAGATAAATTAAACAAGGAAGAATATGCTAATTTGAATGCAGAAAGTAAGAACACCGGATTTATAGTGGTTCAGCGTAATTGCCTACGTCCACTTTGAGGTTAAACTTTATTGCTTTACTTGATGATTGATTACAGATACAATCCATAGATCAAATACTTGAATATAATTGATAAGTAAAGAGGATGGGTCTTGAAAGCGGTAGAGTCTCCCCAGTGTTTCCGAAAAAAATGTCCATTTCACTGTGCCACTGCCTCTCTATTTATAGACGAAGGTGGGTTGGACTTCTCTAGTGGGCCTGGTAGCTGAATAACTCGGTCAAAATAGTGTGAGACCTATGCGCCGAACCAGATAGGCCGAACGACAGAATGCCGAGCTTCCCTCTTTATGCCGAACGAGGTGAGACTGGGCATTCTGAATGCCGAACATCCGTTTGTACTGAATGCCGAACAAAAGTTATGCCGGACGATACATTGGCCGAACGCCATCAAGGTCGAACCATATCTTGGCCGAACGATACTTAGGCCGAACTATAGTTAGGCTGAACAATATCTTATGATGGACAATCCAGCCATGCCAAACGTTTGTACACGCCGAATGCTATACCATGCCGAACGTCTCTCGATGCCGAACGTTGCTTGAATCCGAGCGCTCCTGGATGCCGAGCGCTCCTGGATGCCGAACGCTTCTTGGATGCCGAGCGCTCCTGGATGCCGATCGCTTCTTGGATGCCGAGCGCTTGCTAATGCCGAGCGCTTCGTGGATGCCGATCGTAATGAGATGCCGAACAATCCAATTGAGCCAAACGGTATGGATGCCGAATGAACCATAAATGCCGGACAGTATGCTAACGTCGAGTACTTAGTTGCCTGGTCAAGTCTCCAGGAAACAGATTCAGCTAGAGCAAATGATGCAACCAAGTGTAGATGCTTTCCAATTACTCTGTCTGGGATCGGTACTATGTGGTTCACCCGACTTCCTCCACGGTCTGTATCCAGTTTCGAGGAGTTGGCGAAGAAGTTTATAGAACAGTTCAGGATACACACTACTCGTCCAAAGGACGTGATGTCTCTATCAAGTGTAATCCAGACTCCTGGGGAGTCATTGAAGGAGTATTTACAAAGGTTCCATGTTGTGGCGACTGAAGTCAGTAATCCCAATGATCATGCAATTCTAATGGCTGTGATGCGAGGTGTGGATCCGGATTCTGAGTTTAGAGACTGGCTGGTAGGAAAACCTCCGACTACGCTAGAGCATTTTTACTCAAAGGCACACCAGTTCATAAGAAGAGAGGAAGCCAGGTGGGTAAGGCGAGATAAGGCACCGGGACCTGTCCAGGAGTCCGTGAAAAGCAACATTGCTATGAAGCAGTCTGGAGACAACTCGGAAGAGTCCAAGTCAATGTCCAGAACAAGCCCGGGCAGCCTAATGAATCCGGAGGAAGAAGTCAAGTGAAGAAGAGAGAAGCGGGGAAGTGGAAGCCGAGAATTCCAAGCTACAACGAGTATACCCCGCTGAATGCATCTCTTAAGAACATTTACCTATCAACCTGCAATACCTTTCAGTACAGAAAGCCACATCCAAAGGAGTCAACCGAGGAACAAAAGCGGACTGGGAAATACTGTCGCTTCCATGAGACTTATGGGCACAATACGGAAGAGTGCAGACACCTACACGACGCTATAGAGAAGTTGATCAGGCAGAAAAAGTTACAGGAGTTTGTGAAGGATCCACAGGAAGGAGGACAGGGAACATCCAACCCAGGTCGTGCACCAGCTCCACGTCATTCCGAGGAGCCTGCCCGGACTGTGGGTAGACTAGTCATAAACACGATCATCGGTGGGCCTCACCCCGTAGATAAGAATTGGCAAGAGATGGAGCGGTATGCTAGTCCCCTGAAGCATGCAGATTTCGAGTGTTGTTCCAACGTAGAGGATGGGACCCCTGCTAAACAGCTACGCGTGATGACAGACGATATAGTATTCAGAAACAGAGATGCTGACCAAGTGGAGGCTCCTACCATCGACCCGATGGTCATATCTGCGACAATCAGACCGGCTTATGTGAAAAGAATTTTGATTGATTGTGGAAGTTCTGTCAACATCATCTTCAAGAAGGCTTATGACCAGATGAAGATGGAAACGAAGGATTTGAAACTGTCTAAAGCTCGTATACATGGATTTAATGGCGCAGCGACCGATGTAGTGGGGTATGTTGAGTTACCAGTTGAACTGGGACAAGGCGAGCGTCGGAGGGTGCGAATCCTACCCTTCGTAGTTTTGGATGTGGATTCTCCGTACAATGTGTTCTTGGGCGGACCGGCCCTGGCTGAGTTTAGGGCAACATTAGCTCCATGGTGCTTAACTTTGAAGTTCCCAACTGACAAAGGGGTAGGTGTTGTTCATGGCGACCAGGCGACTGGTCCTGCCTGTTATGCGGCTGAGCTCCGAGAGGCCCATCGGAGGGAGAAAGGAAAGGTTGCGGAAAATCCCGTCCGCATCCATAATACTGATAATTGACAAGTAGTGCCCGAGCCCTGGCTCGGGCATAATTCTCGGATCTTCAGAGACATAGATCCGAGAGACGACGATGAGAAACCCAAGGAAGAAAAGGCAGCATCGGCTGAATTAACAATTGACATTTCAGTCAGCCGAGACGATCCATCGCGAGTACTGAAGATCAGATCACAACTCGGCCCCGCAATGACTGAAGACCTTAGTGATTTCTTCCGAGCGAATCTTGATGTTTTCGCCTGGACGCATTCTGATATGTGCGGGATTTCTCCTGCCATTACAAGTCATATGTTGAACATAGATCTGAAATACGTCCCGGTTAAACAAAAGAGGAGAGGAATGGACCCAGAGAGGTTCGCTGCTCTCAGAGAGGAGGTGGACAAACTCAAAGCCAATGGGTTCGTCCGCGACGCCCTCTACCCTGAATGGGTATCGAACCCTGTGCTGGTGAAAAAGACGAATGGGAAATGGAGAACTTGCGTAGACTATTCCGATTTAAACAAGGCATGCCCCAAAGACAGTTTCCCGTTGCCTAGGATTGATCAGTTGGTCGACTCCACTGCAGGACACGAGCTGTTATCATTCATGGATGCATACTCAGGCTACAATCAAATCCCGATGCATATTCCGGACCAAGAGCATACCAGTTTCGTCACAGACGTCGGGCTATATTGCTGTGTAGTAATGCCTTTCGGATTGAAAAACGCAGGAGCGACTTATCAGCGTTTGGTGAATCGAATGTTCAAAGACCAGCTTGGTAGAACGATGGAAGTCTATGTGGATGACATGCTCGTGAAGTCACGACAGTCAAACGACCACATTCGAGACTTAGTAGAGATGTTCGATATACTCAGATATTATGGGATGAAGATCAACCCTCTGAAGTGTTCCTTCGGCGTTGCGTCGGGGAAGTTTTGGGGATTCATTGTTAACGCAAGGGGATTTGAAGCTAACCCAGAAAAGATTCAAGCTATTCGAGATGTGCAAGTGCCCAGAACTATAAAACAGGTGCAAAGCTTGAATGGGAAAGTGGCTATGCTGAGTCGATTCATATCCAGAGCCACGGACAAGTGCATTCCTTTCTTCGATATAATAAAGAAAGGGAAGAGGAATTTCGAATGGACATCTAACTGTGAGGAAGCATTCCGAGATCTGGTGAGGCATCTGGAGAGTCCTCCAGGGCTGTCAAAGCCAATAGACCACGAGATGCTGTAAGTATACTTAGTTGTATCCCCACATGCTATAAGTGCGACTCTGGTCCGCGAGGAGGACCGAGTCCAAAAGCCGGTGTATTACGTTAGTAAACGTTTAACGGGGGCAGAAAGAAATTACCCTAAAATTGAGAAATTGGCCTATTGCTTGGTGATTGCATCACGTAAGCTGCGCCCATACTTTCAACCACACTCAGTTAGTGTCTATACCGATCATCCCCTACGGCAGGTACTCCAACGACCAGAAACTTCTGGGAGGTTGTTAAAATGGAATATCGAGTTGAGCCAGTTCGATATTACCTACTTGCCACGAAGAGCCATACAAGGGCAAGCATTAGCAGATTTCATCGCTAAGTTTACTATATCCGACGAACCAGATAATCACAGTGTCATTCCCCCGTTCGATGGAAATTGTACACCGATGGGGCATCAAACGACCGTTGCTCCGGAGCTGGCGTAGTTCTTGTAACTCCAGAAAATCGATCGATCTGTTACGCTTTGAAGCTCAATTTCCCGGCTACGAATAATGAAGCAGAATATGAAGCATTGGTTGCTGGCTTAAAACTCGTTGGAGAACTTGGGGTTAAATCAGTTGAGATCTTTTGTGACTAGCAGCAGGTGGTGTACCAAGTACGAGGAGACTACCAAGCAAGGGGACAGAAGCTTGCTCCGTACCTTGTTCTGGTTCAGGAACTATTATCGAACCTCGAACATTATGACATTTCGCATGTCCCGTGTGAACAGAACAAAGAAGCCGACTCATTGGCTAAATTCGCAAGCACTGACGATGCACAGCAAATGGGATTGTTTCCCGTTGAAACCTTGCATGCTCCAAGCATCGACGCGATGAAAGTCGATTTTGTGTTTGAAACAGGAATCGAGAGAGAATCATGGATAACCCCATTCAAAGTATACCTGACGACCGGAACTTTACCAGAAAAAAGGAGCGAAAGATGACAGGTCATTCGAAAGGCCGCGCGATATGTGATGCAGGATGGACTAATGTATCGAAAGGGGTTCTCGGTCCCCTTATTACAATGCATCGCCCATGATGAGACAAAGCGGGTCATGAAGGAGGTTCACGAAGGAGAATGTGGCGACCATACTGGGGGGCAGACACTAGCAAAAAAGATCCTCCGCTATGGATACTATCGGCCAACCGTAAATCGGGATGCTATAGACTACGCAAGGAAATGTGACAAGTGTCAAAGATATGTGAAAATCTCGAGAGCTCCACCAACAGAACTCACGCAAATGGTTAGTCCCTGGCCATTTGCAATCTGGGGAATCGACATAATCGGCACTTTGCCTATATCCAAAGGTGGTGCGAAATACGCGATAGTTGCAGTCGACTATTTCACAAAATGGGCCGAGGCAGAACCTTTAGCCACAATCACCTCTAAGAAGATCATTAATTTCGTTGTACGAAACATTATATGCCGCTTTGGACTCCCTCGAACCATCATTACGGACAACGGAACGCAGTTTGAAAGCAGAGAGTTCAAAGAGTTCTGTTTAAAGTATGCGTTGAGAAGAAGTTCGCCGCCGTTGCGCATCCAAAAGCTAACGGACAATTCGAGGCCGTAAACAAAATAATCAAGTCCATACTGAAGAAGCGTTTGGAAAAAGCCGGAGGAAAGTGAGTAGATGAACTCCCGACAGCATTATGGGCTTATAGAACTACCCACAAGTCCGCGACTGGCCACACTCCATTCGCCTTGGCATACGGCTCGGAAGCCGTTATACCTGTGGAACTTGAAGTTTCATCGCATCGGGTGACATATTATGATCCCAGGACGAATCAGGATCTCTTGTTGGAATCACTGGACTGCATCGATGAAAAACATGAAGTGGCTGAATTAAGGGCGGCAGCACATCACCGAGTCAAGCGATATTACGACGGTAGAGTCCGCCCAAGGATTTTTGATGTGGGTGATCTCGTTTTGAAATGAGTTTTCCCGATACCATCACGTATGAATCCCAACTGGGAAGGTCCATACGTCGTTGAACGGAAGCTTAGAGAGGGAACATTCAAGCTAGCGACCGTTGATGGCGTGACACTCCCCCGAGCGTGGAACAGTGAACATTTGCGACATTATTACATTTAGCCTGTTTCTTTTTTGTTCTAGGCACAGTTATTTCCAGTATGTTTTCGTTCCGTTATCACTTAGTTTCTTTTTGACCGTGTAATTAGGCAATTTAGTTGGTTTTCATTAATAAAGGCTTGAAGCCGTCTTTCCCATAAATTACTAATGTTTCTATATCTCACAGTCGGGTGATGAATTGCTGGAGTTACATTATTCTGTATGATGTACAAACTCGTATAAACGACTTCAATCTCCGAGTCCCCTGAGTGCGGACCGGAGTACTCTAAGTCCCCAGAGCGCGGACTAGAGTATAAACGACTTCAATCTCCGAGTCCCCTGAGTGCGGATCGGAGTACTCTAAGTCCTTGGAGCGCGGACTAGAGTATAAGCAATTTCAATCTCCGAGTCCCCTGAGTGCGGACTGGAGTACTCTAAGTCCCCAGAGCGCGGACTAGAGTATAAACGACTTCAATCTCCGAGTCCCCTGAGTGCGGACTAGAGTACTCTAAGTCCCCGGAGCGCGGACTAGAGTATAAACGATTTCAATCTCCGAGTCCCCTGAGTGCGGACTGGAGTACTCTAAGTCCCCAGAGCGCGGACTAGAGTATAAACTACTTCAATCTCCGAGTCCCCTGAGTGCGGACCGGAGTACTCTTAGTCCCCGGAGCGCGGACTAGAGTATAAGCGACTTCAATCTCCGAGTCCCCTGAGTGCGGGCCGGAGTACTCTAAGTCCCCGGAGCACGGACTAGAGTATAAGCGATTTCAATCTCCGAGTCTCCTGAGTGCGGACCGGAGTACTCTAAGTCCCCAGAGCGCGTACTAGAGTATAAGCGATTTCAATCTCCGAGTCCCCTGAGTGCGGACCGGAGTACTCTAAGTCCCCGGAGCGCGCACTAGAGTATAAGCGATTCGAATCTCCATGTCCCCTCAGTGCGGACCGGAGTACTCTAAGTCCCCGGAATGCGGACTAGAGTATAAGCAATTCGAATCTCCGAATTCCCTGAATGCGGATCGAATTACCCTAAATCCCTGGAGCGTGGATTTAGAAAAAATTATGTCACTCCAAAGAATGTTCGAACAATGTAAGAATGGATTGGGAAATTATGCAACTCATAAGAACTTGAGTTTTGACCACAGTTATTCAGAAAGCTAAAGAAACAAAAGAATCGTTCAAGTGACTAAGAAACTAAACTTTATTTAATAGTCCAAAATGGGGTTACACGGCTATTCCTCCAAAACTTGGAGTCAAAAATCTATCTACACAAACTACGGAAACGAAAAAATAAAAGTAGTTACAAGACCTAAGCAAAATATCGTTGAACGAGTATAGCGACTATTTCTTTGGTTTCTTCTTCTTGTCTTCCTTTGTTTTCTCAGATGACTCCTCTCCCTCATGCATATTCTTGGATTTTTTGCTTGCCAAAGAAGCAGAGTCAGGAGTGGGAGAAGGAACATCCAGCGGTTTGGATTTGCCAGGGAGAATGATTTTCAAAGGTCAATTCCGCAGGTCGGTAAGTTCCAGTATTTGAGGCTCGACTTTGATCTCGACCTTCTTTTTCTCCTCTTCTGCGAGTCGCTCCTTCATGCTCATCTTCGAAGTATGTTCGGAGGCGCCAGTGATCTCGATTTCATCACTCCCTTCGACGGGAGATGAAGTGTCAAACTTATCATCATCTAGCGCCCCGATCACTTGAGCGTCAGGGCCAGGAGTTACTCCCGCATGAGCAACATCGCTTGTTTTCTCTGCCTCCTCCTTGGCATCGTCGCTCCTCAGAGTTGGTTCAGGATCAGAGCAGCCTGCATGAAAACATAAAGAATGAACATTAGGACAAATAACTGCTACCAGAAAGTGACAGATCTTTTAGCTTCTAAAAAGAAGAATTTTATACCAGGTTTTGGCTGGCTATCAGTTGCGCGTGGAGTCTTACCCTCTAGAATAGGGGATAGCACATGAACGCCAAGCCCGAGATCTTCTGGATTATAGCCGGCATGCTGCTCAAATGGGTCAAGTGTTGCCCGACCGGTCGATTGAGCAGAAGGAGGACCAGCAGAAGGAGGAGCTGCAGCCTTAGCCCCAGATGGACCAGCTTCGTCGTTTTTCTCTTTTGGTAGGGGAGAGGCTTTGCTATAAAGAGCCAAAGATGCAGATAAGTCCGCTGGCTCGTTCCCCCTGAGAAATTCTTTCACCAGAGCATCCTCATCGACTTCCTCAGAGCCCGACTCGATCTTTCTGATCTTTATTAAAGTTTCCCAGGCTTCAGCTAGAGATTCAAGATAGCCCTCGCCTAGGAATGTCAAGTCGCGGTGCATAAGGACGCGGGCGCTGTACTCGGCGATCAGCGGGTCAAACATGCACTTGACCTCTTCCCTACCGGCCTCTGCAGCTGCTTCGAGGCAAGAGTTAATCTCCTCAGAAGCTTTTCTCTTACCCTCCTCATGGGCCTCGTCTTTCATTGTCTCAACCTTAGCAAGTTCATCATCGAGCTTTGTTTTTAAGAGCCGTGTAGCAACAATTTCATTGCAGTATCGTTGGGACTCTTCTTGAGCGGCTATTTTCTCTTATTTCTACTTAGAGAATAGCTCTTTCAACTCTCTGACTTGTAGGGCAAGCGCATCCCTTTCTTTCTGGATAGAATCTTTTTCTAAGGCAAGGGCTCCACTGCGCTGGACTGCTTCATCAAGCTCTTTTTTATGGGCCGCCTCTAGACGAGTGACGGCCTCGGCAGTGTCTTTTGCACTCTGCTATGCAGCTTCAAGTTTCGACTTATATGAAGCAAGCTCTTCATCTTGACTCTTGATGATGTCCTTGTCGAAGATAGCTTCCAGCTTCAAACGGTCAATCTTCTGTTGGCGCTCAACAGATACTTCGGAGACTTTTTCGACCAAATGTACAAACGCGTCATGTTGAACATAGACGTCGTTGTTGCAGGCGAGAGTGCTCTGTTTGATGTGCCTTGGGATGTGATGAATAGCTGGGAGAAATTTCAGGCCGTCGAAGCAGATTTTTGGAAATTTAGCCTTAAGATCGACCATCTTCTCTGCTATTGTTGGGTCAGCCGTAGTAACAGGGGGAGGCTTTGAAAGTTTGCTCTCTTCCGGTGTTCCCGAGATTGCCGTGTACTCGATGAACTGGAATGTTGGTCTCGGGAGATATCAGGTTGAGACCCCTTCTGCGAAAGCTTTTCTCTATCTGGCTCAGTTTTAGGAGGAGGATCATGAGAATATGAAGATTGGGAATATGTTTTCTTTCGATAAGACGAATCACGAGGACGGTTGTATTGATCTTCGTAATCGTCTCTGTCCCTACGTCTATCGGAGCCTGAATCCCGTCCCGGATGGTGAAATACAGAAGAACCGTGAAGGCGATCGAACCCGTGGGAGCGCCCCATGTCACCTGTATAAAATAAAAATAATGACGAGTTAGGAAAAATCGGGGTATTGGAAAAACTTGAAGTGTATGGTGAAGTGCGTGTGTGTCCTAGTGTTCCCCCCGACGGACCGGTTACTTTATCTTTACTGATTGGAGTGTTATCTCCCTGAACTGGGGGTTGAACTCCCGCGTTGCCTCTAGCGGGCGAATGAAACTTAAGGGCTTCCGGATCGTCGAAACCATAATTGAGTAGATCGTCGGGAATGGTAAGGTTCGACAGACCCTTTAAAGAACTTTCCATGTGCTGTGAAGAAGCCTCTTTCTCTGGCGGGATGAGCGTAACTTTGGAAGTTCCGCCAACTTTCTCCTTCCGTATCTTGTACGTCAATTTCTTTTTCCCCTTCGAAGGGGAAGATGACGTTTCAATATCGTGCACTTCGACCGTCGGGTCCCAAGCAGGACCCACATTCTTGCCTTGTGTCGCAGGAGCTTCATCCTCTTTGTTTTCTCCCCCTTCATGTGCATCGGGGGTATGGCGTGATGACGATTCGGCTTGTTTTTCCCCTTTAACGGATGCGGGCTTGGGAATGGAAACGCCCTCAGGAAGGCTAATCCGGGGACCTCCTGCTAACAGTCCGAACCTTGACAATGATTCATTTGAGATGATGGTTCGGATGTCCCGTTCCTCGGCAGGAAGAGCTCTAATGGCTTCGACGGTCTCAGAATATCCTCGGCCCTCAGGACGCGGGTTAATACCTGAAAAGATGAAACAAGAAGTTAGAAAAAGCATAGCTCCGATTGAGCGCGAATGTTGACTCAGGGAAGAGACTTACTGCCTTCGACCCATCTCCTCGCGAAACCAGGAGGGCAACGCACATAGAACCATTCCTGTTTGTACAGGGCTAATTTGCTACATGCTCCGGTCAAAATCTGGCATTTGTGGTACGGCTCGAGGAACATAAAGGAGGGGCTATCTTTCCGCTTCTTAATCATATAAATATATCTGATGTCGCCGGAAGTTGGAGGCCTAGAGAAGACGGCCATGAAAAGTAGGTAGGTCCCGTATATGAATGCATGACCATTTGGATGTAGCTGCGATGGGGCGATGTCTATGTATTGCAACACGTCCCGAAGAAATAGATTGAATGGAGGCATGATGCCCATCCAGCACATGAACTTATTACAAGCAGTATATCCAACTGGGGGCAGATGAGGACGATCATGTCTCGACGGGACCAATACATTAGCAAAAGGGATTCCATGGATGGAGCATATTCGCCGAAGCGCGACTTTGTTAATCTTCGAAGCCCGTGAGTCGATCGGATTTTCCAAGAGAATCGATGCCTCTAGGGCATCAGGAGCTAAGTTATGAGCAGGGGAAGTCGACGGATTTGAAGTGTCCACGACTTCTTGCCTTGAAGACGGCCCAGGCCTATCAGATATAGTGGCGGAGCTATATTTTTTAGACATCTCCAATAAATAGTGAATCTGGCTAAGCGCCTGTGAAAACTATACTTGAAAAATGTTCAACGTTAGAATTAACAACACGAATATTCCCCCCACGTGGTGTGTGAACTAGTGCAAGCAATCGTGTATAAGCGTTGAGAATTTGAAGGTCACAAAGTTACTGATATAAAACTGAGCTTCAAATCATCGCCTTCGAAGACCGTCATCGCTGACCGTCTCCAAAAGCCTGCCTTGTGGTGATTACAGTTTCAGATTCAGAAAACGTATGTTAATCTAAGTTCAGATTTATGTCTACTAAAGCTAGGGAGTTAATGATCCGGGTCAGTTTCATATGCTGGTATGCTAGAGTCCTCGTACTTGTTTTGTTGTGTGATTAGGCAAGGCAATTGTCTGTTCGACATTTATGTTTGATCGGCCTTGATATGGTTCGGCATTTAAGTCATGTTCGGCCTTGATATGGTTCAGCATTTAAGTTATGTTCGGCCTTGATATGGTTTGGCATTTAAGTTATGTTCGGGCTGCACAAAGTATGGGTTGGGTCGGGTCAGACCAAATATTTCATCCGACCTGCATAGGTATGGGTTTAAGGTAGCTCAACCCGTATCCGACCCTATATGAGGTTGGATATGGGTTGGGTCGAAGTATGGGTTGTGTCGGGTTTAGTAGGGTTGGGTTGCATGAATCTAATAAAAAATGAGAATATAAGGGAATATTTTCAAAAAATAACATTAAAATGTTCAACATAATATATTAGATTTTAGCTAGCATAACGCACTTAAACTAACTAATTCATTATAACATATATTTTATTAAAATTTCATTGTAAAACACATCATATGAAATCAGTTCACTACATAGTAGAACAAGTGTTTCATTTTAAAATACATTAAAATGCCCTTTGGACTATCTTTGCCAAATTCTATCTTGTTTGGGTTGACATAAAATATGCTTTTTCGTATATTTACTGTAGAATACATAAACATTATTCTAGGATTAGACTATTCTAATTTTAAGTGTATTAATATTAAATTAGGTTTTTAATATAGGGTTGGGTTGGGTTAAAGTAGGGTTGGGTTGAACAAAATAACAAACCCGACCCATATATAGTATGGGTTACAAATTGTAACCCATATCCGACCCGAACTAGGATGAGTTGGGTTTATGTGGGTTGGGTCGGGTTGGTGAGTTGAGTCGGGTTGGATATGGGTTGTGTGCAGTCCTAGGTTCGGCATTTAAGTAATGATCGGCCATGATATGGTTCGACATTTAAGTTATGATCGGCCTTGATATGGTTCGGCATTTAAGTTTGTTCGGCCCGAGTGTTGTTCGGCTGAAATATTGTTTGGCATTCGTGATCGTTCGACATACCCACTAATTCATGCCTTCACCTTAGCCTTCCATTTCACTGTTCGACATATGGTAAGATACGCCGAACCAGAGTTATGCCGAGCTTTAACGTTCGGCACTCCACCCTTGACTACAGTTCCACTCCTCTCCTCCTCCATCTACACCGAACAACAAGAACAGGTCGCTCGACGTAGATTATGCCATTCGATACCCCAATCACCTCCAACACTCCTTCTATTCTTTCCTTTCTTCCAGTCTCGTTGGGCACGAAGAAGCTAGGCCTAACTACCATACATCATCCAACAACTCCTATGTGCGATCACCCCTGGTCATTCCTCCTCGCCTCACATCATTCAGCCATAAAGATATCCTAATCAAAGTTTTCCACATGACCCTCTCGGCTACGCGCAAACCTAAGTCTCGTATTGAAACTATTTAATCATGGAAGGGATTTAGATAGAAGGGATAATACCTAGTTAGTAGATCGAAACTTGGAAAGGATTGATTAGGCTTTAAGTCCGATTAACAGGCGAGAATTGCAAATCTTTAGAGAATGACAGAAATAAGAGTGGAAAAGATGAGAAGAAGGGGATGCCTGGTTTTATAGGGAAGAAGAAGAAGTCGAAAAGGCTATATCCGGTGGAACCGGTCAAAGCCGCAATGTTCGGCTTTGGAACGTAAAGTCGCTCGGCACATGAGGAGCGTTCGGCTTCGAACGCATCGTTCGGCATTTATACCACATTCGGCACACACCTCAACCACTGATATTCTCAAGAAGGCATCTCCAAGGAGATTTAATCAAGGTTTGAAGCGGAGCATGGAGGATACGTAATTCAAAGCGTATCACGAGTGGTCACGTAATACACTTTGGGGGGCAAGTGTTTCCTGGAGATTTGACCAGGCAACTAAGTACTCGGCATTAGCGAACGCTCAAAATCTAGGAGTACTCGGCATCCACGAAGCGCTCGGCATTGGCAAGCGCTCGGCATCCAAGGAGCGCTCGGCATTGGCAAGCGCTCGGCATCCAAGGAGCGCTCGGCATCCAGGAGTGCTCGGCATCCAGGTTCGTCCGGCATCCAAAGATTGTTCGGCATTCATCCAACCTCAATCAACTTCAACCATTGCTCGGCATACACTCCCCACTCAGCACCTCACTTCTGTTCGGCATAAGAAGATCGTTCGGCATTCTTACCAGCTTGTCCGGCTTCAATTATTGCTCGGCCTACTCTTCCCACATAACAAGCATCATTCGGCATGAGGAGGATGGTTCGGCATCCGACCGTTCGGCTTGTTTGGTTCGGCATATAGGGACCAGTCCATTTGGGCCAAGGGATTCAGCTGCCAGGCCTGCCAGGGAAGTCCAACCCATCTTTGTCTATAAATAGAGGGGCAGGGGCACAGTGAAATGGACCTTTTTTCGAGAACACTAGGGAGACTCTGCCACTTTCAAGACTCATCCTCTTTACTTAGCAATTGTATTCAAGTGTTTGGTCTACGGATTGTATCTGTAATCAATCATCAAGTAAAGCAATAAAGTTTAACCTCACAGTGGATGTAGGCAATTATGCTGAACCACTATAAATCCGGTGTTCTTACTTTCTGTATTCAAATTAGCATATTCTTCCTTGTTTAATTTAACTTCATCACTTACATCTCTACACAATCTTTCTCAACGAGGTTAGTGACCAATTTTGGTGCTAACAATATATAATTGATTTCAAAATGTGTATAAACATTATATAGATATTTATTAAAATTTTAATATACTAAATTTGAATTTTGTAGTTACTAGATTTTATCAAGTCTATCTGGATCTAAATATAAAATTGAATTTTAATTTTTAATTTAGCCTTGTAATTGTTTATATTATCATTTACAATTATTTTATATTATAATAATATATATGTATATATATAATATAATCACTTACATTATATATATACATATATCTTATTTTACAGTGTATATATTATCATACACGCACACACACACTCACACACGTTTTATAGGATAGCTTTCACCTCGCGAAGGTGATTTCTCCGCTATGGAGGAATTTGACCAATTTATTGTTAATTCTAATTTGATTGAAATCTCTCTTTCTAACAGGGAATTTACTTGGAGTAATACTATGGAAACCACATTTAGTGCTCTTCTTGATAGGTTTTTTGTTAGTGATGAAATTGAGGATAAATTTTCTATCTGTAGAGTTTTTGGTTTGCCTTACACTTATTCTGATCATTGTCCTATTATTCTCACATGTGAACAACATGGGGTAATTAATAGATCTTTCAAATTTGAAAAAATGTGGTTATTAGAATCTAATGTTTTGAATTTAATTAAAAATAAGTGGATTTCTACGAGTTATTATAATATTAGAAATAGGAATAATTCTGCTAAAAATTTTGTTTTAAAACTTCGGGATCTTAGGATTTTTCTTAAAAACTGAAATAAAAATGTTTTTGGTAGTATAAAAATTAAAAAAGAAAATATTCTTTCTGAGATGCTTAAATTAAACAAGATAGAAGAAACTAGACAACTAAATTTAGGTGAGCGTAATGTTCTAGCTAATCTAAAATAGGAACTTAATTCTATTTTAGAAAAGGAGGAGGTTATGTGGAAACAGAGATCCAAAATCCAATGGATTAATGAAGGGGACAATAATACCAAATTTTTTCACAATATGGCTAATGGTAGAAAACGTAGTAATACAATTAATTCCATTATTGTAAATAATGAAGAGTTAGTTGACCAAAGAGACCTTAATAAGGCTTTTACAGACTATTATAGAGATATTTTTGGTAATAAAAACAAACATAGAATTAATGCTAGATGGAACGATCTTTATCCATCTTATTCTAATGTTGATCTTTCTGAGCTAGATAATCCTTTTACTGAAGAGGAAATTCGAAAAGCAATCAATGACTTGCCAGGGGATAAATCCCCGAGGCCGGATGGGTTCCCAATTTTCTTTTATAAAACGTTTTGGGATGTTTTAAAAATAGATTTAATTAGTATGTTTAATGATTTCTACAATGGAAATTTGCAACTAGGAAGATTTACTTTTGCAAATGTTATTTTATTGCACAAAAAGTAGATGCTAATAATTTAAAAGATTTTAGACCTATTTTTTGATTAACTGTTCGGTTAAAATTATTTCTAAATTTTTAGCCAATAGACTTAGTATAAGAATGAACGATTTAATCGACTGTTCACAATCTGCTTTTATTAAAGGGACAATTATCATCGATGGTGTGGCTGTTTTTCAAGAATACATTAGTCATTGTTGCAAGAATAATATAACCTATGCGATTTTAGAATTAGACTTCGCAAAAGCTTTTGATTCGGTAGATTGGGATTTTCTTGTAGATATTTTTCATGCTAGAGGTTTTAGTCATAGTTGGATTAGCTGGATTATGAATTTTCTTAGAACTGATAACTCTAGTATTATGGTTAATGGTATTTTAGGTAATAAAATTCAACCTAAGCGAAGTTTAAGGCAATGAGATCCTTTATCGCCTCTATTATTTAACTTAGCCGTAGATGTTTTTGCTAAAATAATTAAATAAGTGGTTGATAGTAGATCACTTGGGTATGTAGGTAATGATAAATCACGTAACGGTATATCTGTCCTTCAATTTGCTGATGATACCTTGCTTTTTTCTTCCCATTTACCTAGACACATTATTACTCTTAAGTTTATTTTATATAGTTTTGAACTGCTATCACGTTTAAAAATAAACTTTGATAAAAGTTCTGTCTTAGTTTTAAACGATTTTGAAAAAGTGGAAAATTTAGTTGTTAATACGCTTAATTGTAAAACTATGAACTTTCCTTTTGACTATCTTGGTTTTGTGATTAGACCTACTAAAATTAAACATGATGACTGGTTTATAATCATAGATAAAATTAAAAATAGGATTTATAATTGGAATGAGAGATTTTTATCAAGAGCGGGTATATTAGTTCTAATAGATTCTATTTTATCAGCTCTCCCGATCTGTTGGATGTCTATGCATCTTTCTCCAGACCGGGTGATTGATAAAATAGACAAAATTAGAAGGCATTTCTTATAGAGTAGGGAAAACTCTAATAGCTGCATTAAATGTTTAGTAAATTGGGAAACTGTTTGTAAATCTAAAAAGGATGGTGGTTTAGGAGTCATTAATTTGCGTAATATGAATTTGTCCTTACTAGGTAAATGGTTATGGAAGTTTAAGGATATAAATGATAATGCTACTTGGAAAGAGATCATTTCTAAATATTACTATAATGGCAGTAACAATTTATATCAAATTACTTCTTCAGTTATTCGTAAACTATCTAATTTTTGGAAATCCATTTTAAAATGTCATGATATTTTTAACTTAGGTACCAATACAATAGTTCATTCTGGTAATTGTACTTCTTTCTGGTATGACTGTTGGATTTCTGTTATACCTCTTAGGATTGAGTTTAGAGAGCTTTATGAAATCTGTAATTTTAAGTATGCTTTAATTATAGAAGTTTTTTCTTCTGAAAATGACCCTCCTTGGAATTTTAGTTTTAACAAAATTTTAGTAGGTTCAACCCTTAGGCAGCTTTCTTTGCTTTATGCTAAACTAAATCTTTATAATATTGATAATGATAATATTAGTTGGGAATGGGATAAGAGTAAGAACACACATCTAATTCTTTTTATAGATTTATTAACTTTTCGGGGTTTAACCTATAACTCTTTTAAATTTATTTGGAAATCTAATGCTCCAACTAAATCTAAAATTCACATGTGGTTAATTATGCACGGAAAACTTAACACTATAGAATTTTTAAAGAGAAAAAATATACAAAATGATAATAAATGTTATTTTTGTAATCTGTATTTTGAAGATATTAAACATATATACTATGATTGCATGGATACTTATTTCATACTAAATAATACCCTTAAAATCTTTAACTTTAATATAATAACTAAAATTTCTGATTGTGAATTCTATTGGAATATTTTAGATTTAGGTTCAAAAAGGATAATAGATTCTTACTTGACACTTTATTCATTATAACTTGTTGGTATATTTGGTTTGAAAGAAATCAGAGAATTTTTAATAATAATAGTCGCTTTAATAAATTGATTTTTATAATTTCTTCATTTTGTTTTAATTGGATCTCTAATCCCGAATACAAATTAGTTAAAAATAACCTATTTAAAGATTATCTTAATAAGGTTAGTAATAATATTAATCTATTTAAGCATAATAATAATATTTTTAACATTAATAATTGTAGTATTAATATTTTTTCAAACTTAAATGAAGATTTCACTATGTATCATAATTTACTTTTGATCAAAGGTCCATAAGGATATTTTTAGATTTGTTGCAGTTGCTGTATTTGTCATTGTCTATATTAGTTTATAGATCTTTTAGTTCTTCAGCTTATGGATTCTATTGGCTTTTTATTTTTTCTCTCTATACTTTATTTTGTCCTATTAGCCTTACTTTTGTATCTTTACTCCTATCTCATTTATACATATATATATATGTATATAAATTTGATTTATATACACATCTGTGTATAATTCTAACTATTTTCTTAGTCATTTTTCAGATATAGGTCTGGGCTAGATAGGGTGTTAGTTTCTCTTTGCAAGTACACATGATTGTTGATTACAGGATTGCAGATTACAGTGAGGGACTCTTCTCAATACATCTTCAGCTTCATTATGGCGGCATATTTTCAGGAGGATTCACTCTTCAACTAGGCGCTACTTCCATTTTTACTAAGTCTTCAGAGTGGAGTTTTCCTTTCAGGATCATTAGCAGTTCCACTTCAGTTTAGACTCATCCTCATTCCTTCCGAGTCAGTATCATGGAGCTTCCTTATTAGATGGTGCTGGCTTCCTATATCATTGGCTTTGTGTTATACTTTTGTTTTTTAGGTACTCCTAACACCTTAATATCGGGCAATGGCCATGCTGGAGCTCAATATTGGGGTGTAATGGGTGGTGGCCTTGCCAGAGCTTATTATAGGGGTAGCTGAGTTTTTATCCTTTGATACATATACTTAGATTTGCTACCTGCCAAACATGTTGGCAGCGCCTTGGTTTGTGTTATATATATAATTACATGTGTGCTCTCCTCTATTTCTAGAGGATCGCACATTTTTCTCAAAATATACACATGTATATACTAATTCAAAAAAAATACATATATACTAAACAACACACATGTATATAGAGGGGCTAACATGTTCATTGCGGTGTAAATCCCAGCGCTTCCACACAGGCATGTTAAACCATGTGCACTTTATTATGTTGCTCGTGCACGTACACAGATATGTGTATATGATACACATATATACTTTATAATATAAGCTATATAATAAATAAAACATTATTTATGAATTAAATAAAATATTGATTTTATTTAAAACAAAATTTAGAAAAGTTCTAAATAATTTTTGACGGCATAGGCCCAACAAAATCCAAATGAGTTTTTTTATTATAAATTTACCCATTTACTATACGGCGTGCTAGCCCAGTTCCAACATTCAGTACCATTGGTTCTACCATGTTTTATGTGATATGGGGCCGTTTTATTTTCGGCTATGGTAAGGTGGGAAAGGTAGTATGCGACCAAGTGAAGAGAGTGATTAAGAGAGAAAATGTGAAGGAGAAGGCTTGTTTAAATAGAGAAAGGAAGGGAACAAATTCTCCTCCTTTTACCACTTCTCCATTTACCAATTCTAAAGGAAGAATAGTGGTAAGAACCTAGGAATACTTTGTTATACATGAATATAATATTTGGAAATAGGAAATCTAAATGGATGATGAGCGGAACCAGGCATTATGCAACATGTATTGGTACCAAATTTTAAGAGCTAGTGCTGCATAGGGGGCCAACGTCATTAGTCCTAAGTGGTTAATGGAAAGGACATGATTACATCTAGCGGGTATTCATCTATAGACTACCAATGGGACCATGCTGGGTTATGCACCAACATAGTTGTTTGTTAGTTTGTTTAATAGGGCAGTGTTAGTTAACCCATAACGAGATTCTTTCAAAATATGGACGGGGTGGTTAGTGGAGCCGAGTCTACATTAGGAAGTAGACAAGATATAAAATCCCTAAAGAGAATATGGCAAAATGTATGAACAACCAATGAAAGAGGATGGTGAAATGTATGAAAGATTATCAGTGCAGCACGATAGGATTTACTGGAGATATACGATGATGAAATCGTGATACGGCGAGGCGTTAGATCTTGACGAGGTGCTGGATGAGAGATACTAGTGGGTATAATATCTAGGTCCATTAGGGAACCATAGAGGATATAACGGAAGGTAGATAGGAACGGTTCGTACGCAGATATGGAGTCGAGAAAACTAATAAAATATAAACAGACATAATATGAGATAGTGAACAATCGGCATAAACTAGTATTATGTACAAAATGTCCAATTTTACCAATCACTAGAACATTGTTCTAACCCCTTCCTCATTTCAGCCATAGGGTACTTAGAAGGGCAGGTATTGGTGCATAGCATGTTCGGTGCCGACAATGACACTTGATTTTGGAAGTGTCAAATCTTGGTCAGTGCTTATGTGATTTGTTATATTTTGATTATTCCGCTACAGGTTATTTGGTTATAGCTTTGATATGCTTTCTTTTGTTTTATTTGCAGGACACCAAACCAACGATCCGTACTTTGATGGACTTGGGTTTTCGATTTAGTGAAAATTCAAGCCCACTGAAGTGAGGGTTGTTATAATATCATCCACAAATACCACGATGAATTTGTTAAGATACTCCCTAAATACTCGTCTCATTAAATAAACAAAGTGGGCGTGCGCATTGGTTAGTCCGAAGGGCATGGCTGACCACTCATAAAGTCCGTCGGGTGTAGGGAATGCCATCTTCTAAATACTGTCTTCGGCTACACGTAACTAATGGAATCCGATAAGAACAAATTAGCTCTAACTAATTGATCAAGAGATCGTCTATACGGGGCAATGCATAACGATTTTTCTTTATCAGTTTATTCAGCTCCATATAATTGACACAGAGTCTACGAGAATCATCCGCCTTGGTGGCAAAGACGACTAGTGCTCCCCACTTAGAAATGCTCCTCCTGATAAAAACCCTTCTCCAATAACTCATTATCCTGCTTGTTCAACTTATATCTTTCATTTGGAGCCATATGCCTTAGTGGTAAGGCGACTGGTCTAGCATTCTCAACAAGATAGATCCTAAACTCGATCTCTCTCTGGGACGGGAGACTAGTAATGTAACGACCCGTATTTTTAGCTATTTTAAATTACTAAATTAAATGAAATTATTGAATAAAATGGTTAAAAATAAAAATTTAATGAATTATTAATGAGTTATTGCATATGAACTTGAATAAAAATTCGAAATAATAAATTCCGAAGATTTTGGCAATAGCAGATATTGAAATGAATTTTACGTACTGAATATATTTATAATCAATAGTTGAATCAAATAATAAAATATTGAATTACTGTGAAATTGGAAATAGTTGTTTTATAATTTGAATTTGTTTTAAAAGTTAAATTTTATAAGTTCAATAACTTATATTTCAATTATAGTGATTTATTGGATAATTAAATTGTTTAAAATTTAATATTGGAAATTGTTTGAATAATTGAATTCTGAGTTTAATGTGAATGAAAATGGTTCGAAAGTTGATATAAATTTTATTTAAACAACAACAAAGACTGTTAACTTTTAAAATTGAATTTAAAAGAAAATAATTAGAAATTGGAAATTTTATATTAAAATTAACGAGTAAATAATAGCCATGTTGGCCACAGTCTCGGATTTTGATGAAACTAGTTCTATTGGATCCATAATAGTGTATTATTATCGGATTTCAAATTTTGTAGCGTTTGGAGTTATCGTTTGGTCGTACGGGATAAAAACGCGTTGAATTTAACATCGAAAATTCAATATAATAATTGGGTCCAAAAAGCTATCTTCTCCATACGATCGAATTAGGTCTCAAAACATGTTCCATTGCGTTTGAAATAGGGGTATAACATTACGAATGCCTAGCGGCACGCCTCGATAGGGGTTAGAAATTTTAAGTTACTTAAATCGAGATATTTTGAAATTTAATTAATATATTGTTCAAGTCAACCTGCCTTTTAGCCGTTTACATATTCCATCAACCACCCTATTGTTGTACGAGCCTGCACCCTATTCTTTGATTTAAAAATCATCTGCGTTCCCTCTTTTCATTTCAAAATCATGCAGAACCAAAAAGAAAACGAGAAATGGAAACTTCAAAAATCGATCTCCCATGTATACTCGATAAAAAAATGTAAAACCAATTTTAAAAATCAAAATTCATCTTGTGATTCGATCTGGCATAGTTTTGTAAGGTGCAACTTCAATTTCTTCGTGCGGTAGCTGTACAGACGTGGAGCTGCAACTAGGGTTTGGAAATTGAAATTTTGGGAGTGCTCGATTCTGGTTTTAGGCATCGCATTTGGGTTCGAGGTGGAAAATCGCAGCTCCGTGCCAAGTTTCGAGTCGTGCGATGCCGCGTGGTCATGTGCGACATTTGTACGGTCAGAGGGGAGGCTGAGGTCACATTTTGCTTGGGGACATCGAAGGCTGAGTTGTGGGTACCGGCATGACGAGGAGGAGATGGCGCTCAGGTTAGCGGAGCTGGTTGGTCGATTCGTGGTCCGTATCGGTGTATCCTTGCGTGCACGTGCATGGTGGGGGGGAGTACGTTCGTATGCAGGAGTTTGGGGAAGAAGGTGCGCAGGTGGGTCAGGTTCGTTTGTTCATGGACTGGGCTTTGTGGGTGAGTAATAAAAAAATTAAAATGGTGATGAATTTCTTTTATATAAATTGTTTTGATAAATGCTGATTCTTATAAATTGCATATATGTCGCATACGAGGTCGGAATTGAGCGAAACAAGCGACGATGGAGTCGTGGCGACGAGCACTACGTTCTGGAACTGATTTTAAGTCGTTTGGAGCTAGTTAAAATTTTAGGTTAAATCAAATGTCGTTCGATTTGATTTAAAATTAAAAACTCAAGTTGAGTGTTTTATAACACTCACAAGTACTAAAATAGTTTTATGCTAGTTAAATTTGAAATTATAAAGTGATATAAATTTATTGATCGTTGTTTGATGAATTTAATTGTCATTCGGATTAACTGTTAAAAATTAAAATTGACGGTAAAATTTGGAACTGAAATTTAATTGCCAGTAAAATACCTGATATTGATAACTATGGAATTGTTATGAATTATTGGCTGATTTGGGTGTTAATTGCGATGTATGCTATTGATTGATGTTTTGGATGATTTAGATGTTTATTTATTTTGATATGTCCTATTATCACCCTGTAATTTATTTACAGTATATAAAACCGCAAATCGAATTATTTCGAATAAATTAAGAAATAGGTTGAAATGATATATACCTATGACATTTATTTTGGATTGAAATGATATATATCCATCCCTAAATTAAATTGAAATAACCGATTTACTTGGCCATATGATAGAGAATTATATATGAACACCGGATTGGTTAAATTAAACGATTTTAAATTTTTGATTTGAAATTATCAAAATTATTTGGATTTAAAGAAATAAAATCAGATTTATAGAAATCAAATTATTTTCAAACTTGAGCTCGAAATGTTGAAATTTAAATTTGGTAAACGAAATGTTTTAAATAATTGAATTGAGGTTTTTAAGTTATAATCGAAATATGATTTAAATTTCAGAAATTGATTTGATTTAAAAGGTTGGACTTTTATTCGAATTTTGAATATTACTAAGTAAAAGTGACATAAAACGATATTTCGAAATTGGGCTCGGAATTGAATTATATTTGAAAATTTGGATTTTAAATTGGGTATTGAAGGTAAATTTGATTTAAGTGTTTTGAACCGATATTTTGAAAATCGAACTCGGAATTGATAAAAATTGAAATGGTTCAAAATTTGAAATTGAAATTATTTTGGAATTGTAATCAAAATTAATTTGAAATTGGAATTGAAATTAATTTGAAATTGACATCGAAATTAATTTGGAATCGAAGTAAAATTCGACTTGAATCGAAATTGAATCAATTAAATTGAAATGGAAATTTAAAAGTGATTTGAATTGGAAAATTTGGAAATTGAATCAGTTTGACTTTGAAACTATTTTCAAATAAATTATTTTGATATAAACTATTTAAATCTATTTTTTTAAATATTCAAATTATTTTGGATTTTCCAAACGATTTTGCTATATAAACCATTTTAATACTTTAACTAGTTTATATTAAACTATTTTAACTATTTTAACTATTTTTAACCATTTTAACCATTTAAACTATTTTTTTTCTACTATTTTAATTATTTAAACTATTTTAAAATTATTCAAACTATTTTGCAAAAAAAATTCAAACTGGTCAAGGGTGGAATTTTTATTTTTAAATCTTGGATGTAAATACAAATTGGGTTAAAATGAAGTTATAACCCAAATTGAAATTCGAAACAAAGTGAAATCGTGATATTAAGGCGAAAATGATTTTGAAATGAAATGGTATATTTTGAGTAAATATGATGATTTCGAAATGGATTTGATTTTGAAGCGAATATGATATTTTGATATCAAGTATGAACTGTTTTCGAAATGTAAAAGTACCATCCGGTGTGTAAAACGACGTTTGGTTGTTAAAGAGACCGGGGTCGGATATGGGCATACTCTCTGTCAATACCGGAACCACTTTAACAACTGTGTACGTGGAGTGATGATCCATAATGAAGTGGTTGGATTTGGCGTACGTTTGCTGGATTTGAAGAAAGAGAACGAAGATGGATTAGCCTGGCACCTGTGCCAATTTGAAATGACTAAAACAGGAACCGTACTGGCCAAGTGGGTTAGCTACCCCGAGCAGACACACTTCTTCGTATTACCATCATTTACATTGTGATTGATTGGTGCGCACCCTCGGATTTTGGGAGTGTTGGACCCGGTGGGCGATCATGGCTATGATGCGTTACCACCAACTGGGAAGGGTAAACCGGTAGTATCCTACCTTGGGCATTGCCTAACGTGCCTTGTCATACTTTTATCTCTATATGAGACTCCTACGATTTTGGTTTAGTGTTGTTGTATCACGGCACATCCCTATCCACCGATGGTTACTGGTTATTTTATTTGCAAATTGTACGACAATGCATAAAAGCACGTTAAGGGGGATTAATGTAAAGCCTTAACGGTAAGAAAAATATTTGTTTTACTGATTAGACATTATATATGTAGCGTATTCTACTATATATAAATATTTTGACGGATCCTTAAGAGATGGAAAATCCCGTAACATCTCTTGAGTTACTACACGCACATTATACACTGGATAGGAGATATGAAACCCCGTAAACATATCCAATGCCACGACACTCATGTTTTATGTTATCGATTTGACTCACATGAGAATATTTTAGTCCTGACTCGAGTGTTTTGTCTTTTCATTACGCTCGGGTCAGTCCTGAGTTTTTTAGCTTATTGAAGATTTATTCTGGAGGACGAAGACGAAGATTTGGTATATTATTACTACTAGTATTATTCCACCATTGTTTGTTCCGCTGCATTATTTTATTTGTTCTCTTGTATGTATATAACTCTGATAAATGTTGTATAAATTATAATCAAAAGTATAGTAAACAGCTTAATGAACTGTTTATTTGATTATTATATTTTGTCATTCCGCTGCGAGATTCTGTGTTTGTTTTCTTCTTCTTTTCTTATATTTTTTAATTAACCTCATTGATTATTTATGTTCTAGATTGTTTAAGTCGGACATGTGTGGATTATTGTCGATCTAAACCTCTCGAAATGTGGGTCGTCACAGCACCTTAACAAAAACATCTGGGAAATCCCTAGCTACAAGCACTGCACTAAGCTCGCCACGTGATTGGTCCAATGAATATATGTAGCTCAATATAACCAATCCTCTGGGGTTGCAATACACCTCCGAGCTACGTCCACTACACGTGCTCAATCTAACTACCTTTATATCACATACTAAAATAGCCTAATACATAGTCATCCAATCCATGCTTAATATCAATCTGTACCCAGAAAATCCCAGTACAAAGGCATCAGAATCAAGCTCGACCTCCAAAATAAGAACCTTCAAAACCCTTCATACCATGATCGTAGCTATAACAATTTATCTTAGAGCAATCTAACCTACACTCCTTGGCAAAGTGCCCCGGTTTGCCACACTTATTACACTTTATATCCTTCTTCTAAATTTCCCCCTTTGGCCCAAATCCTCCCTTCTTCTTATTCTTCTGTTTCCCTTTCTCTCCAACCTTCCGAGCCACCTCTTTCACTTCCTCATTGGAGATGGTATTGAGTAAAGCCATCTCCACTAGCGCTTCATAAGTAGCTCCCATAGGAATGTAGCTCAAAGCTAAATCTTGAAGAGGTTGGTTCAGCTCTTTACCAAATTTAAGAGCCTTCTTGTGTGGTGTACGAATCAACTCCATACCGAATCTGGCTAGCTCGTTAAACGGATTTACATACTCCTTGACCGTCATGTCCCCTGCTTAAGATGGATAAACTTCTCTACCTGAACACTTTCCTCCACTCTAGAAAGGAACTCCATCTCAAAAAACATCACCCCCATCAGTCTAAGACTTAATAACCTCCCACCAGCTCAATGCCTCTCCTTACAACTGCCAGGTATCCAACTGCCACCTTACAACATCAGTTAATCCCATCAAACCAAAGATCCTATCATAAGCATGGATCCATGTCCTCGAATCCATATAGGACTCCCCATATATGGCTTGCCTGCAAAACTAGAAAAAACCTTATACAGCTTAGCAAAATCTATAGCGATAGGTGGACGAGCCACACTCGTCACTCCCTCCACGGGCTCTCTAGTGGGATTTAGCTTGGGCCGTCACCTCGCTTGTAGGCACTGGCGGAACCATATCGTGAACAGACCTCGACTGTATCACCGAAGCCTGACCCTGCTATATTACTCATCCTTTATCTGTGAATGTTAAGAATGTAATTACCAACTTTTTACAAATACCATAGACACGAATAAGAGAGATAACATAGACACGAATCAAAGATAACATAAACACGAAAAAGAGAAATTACAATATATATAAAATCTTTTAAAGAGCTCTTTGAAATATCTATACTTTTATACATATATATCTTAAAAAGTCCATTTTGAAAAACTTTGGAAAACATTTTTGGAAAACCTTTTAAAACCATTTTTTTCAAAAAAAATTCAAATACATTCTCTTAATACAGTCCAAATTCCCAATGAACTTTGAACCTATGCTTTGATACCAACTGTAACAACCCGCACCTCCCGACACGCCGATCCAAAGCTCAGTGTGGATTTCGGCCTCGCGTTGTGCCAAGAAATGCGGATCGTTAGGGTTTTAAACTTTAACATTTTAGAGACTAATACAAGAAGATATAATTTAAGATATACCATACTTTCAGAACCCATGGTGGAAGGAATAAAACATATATAACATAGAAAAATATCCACCTTAGAAAATACCCAAATCATAGTCTTAGAAAAATCAGTATGTAGTCCAATACAAAGTACGCAGAAAAATATCACTCAAAGTCTGATACAAGGAAATAAAATGTACTGATATGAAAAAATAATCCATGGAGGGTAAATATGGTAAAAGCAGTCTCCAAAGATAAGCACGACTCTCCAAAGTTCAAGAATGGGCCAATCACCTGCTTGAAAGAGTCTATGCGGTAGGATCGTATAATATGGAATAATGAAATGGTCTAGGTAGATAGTAATATGCAATAAGTAAAGTAGACACCAAGACTTTATACTGGTTCAGACCTCTTGTCCTACGTCCAGTCCCTAAGCTCCTCTTAGGAATTCAACTAACCAACAACCCTCACTTAACCCGGAGGAATAGGTTTACAACTTACCCGAACAACCGAACGGGATTTCTTGCCTCAACTACCGAAGAGGACTTCAACTAGATACTAAAAGTAATTCTGACTTGTTGTGTTCTTGATAACACTAATGAGTCAAATTGAGTACAACTTTCCTATAATCTTATCCTCGAGAGTATTCAAAGTGTTTGTGAAGATTTAGGAAATGTGAATTGCTATGAATCAAAAGGTGTTATAGTTAAAACAGAGATTCAAGCAATTGAAGTGGTTTTTGATTGCTTTTGAAAACTTAACAAATCTGAAAGTATGTTCAAGAAAATAGAAAGATTAAAGCAATTAGAGTTGGTGATTTGCAAATGTTAAAACCATGTATTTATACTTGTAGAAGAGGTGCATTTGTTTGCAAGAGGTGCAAGCAAGAGATGCTTCCATTTCTATTGGAGAATGGTTGCAACTCTTGGGAGGAAGAAGGTGTCCTTTCATAAAATATTCGCAGTTACAGATTCAGTCGACTGAGCAGGAAATTCAGTCGACTGAAAATACAAAGGAAAATTTTCAGGAATGCATTCAGTCGACTGGGAAGAAAATTCAGTCGACTGAAACTGTGCATATTTGTAAATGTGTGCCAGTTTCAGTTGACTGTCCATACCTGTTCAGTCGACTTAACTATAAAAGTATGCACAGTGAACATGTGAATAAAAATGAGTTTTATGAATGTGTTTTAGTGTTCGTGCAAATCTCTTGAGGACAGATTTTAACAAATAATCTAGACTTTAGACCTGTAAAAATCATACTTATGTTTATACTTTGGTCTCCATCGATCTTCCTCTGATTTTGCATATATCTCATCCTTTTTGTTGAAGCACATTGTCATTGATCAAAATCTTCGTGTATCAACACTACTGCCCTGTCCACCTATGGTGAGGAACAAGATGGAAAAAGAATGGGTCAGACATAAAGTCTGGTGAATGAGTACAAGTTTAATATGTGATGATCATGTGTAGTTAACTTCAAAACTATTCTAAATGACATAGGGTGTGCTACAAGTGTCAGTGAACTCCAAATGCCCCATACATAAGGATTCTTATCTAACACAAAGGGTCAAACTATAAATCGAACCTCACACTAACGATCAACCAACACTCCTAGAGCTACCAATGAGAACGTACCATACATAGACGACTATGGGAACTGCTCTCCTATAAATACAAACATCATCACCGCGCTTGGAGAGGGAGAACCCCAAAATGAAAACCCATTGTGTGACTCATCGTATCCACACATGTCCATCTTTCGATCATAGTGCAAAATGTATCTTATCGTACTACGCTGGCGTCCACCTGTACCACGTCGTGCTAGAACCATGAGTACAAGAACTCTCATTAGTACCAGGCTCCTTTTTACTCTATAGCCTATTAACGTGTTGCGTCGGCCCTGACTGTCCTTTAGAATCCCATGTTAGCACAGGGCTCACTCACCTGGTATCTCCATTAGTGTTGCACATCCATTACGGAACACCCCCTGAGTGTCTGCGAAATACATCACCCTAGTCGAGTCTTAACTCTCGTTTGAGTATTTAACCGTTACCCAAGCCGTGATGACCTATTGTCCTTTAATAGGGAAATGACTTCCCTACTATCACTAGCATGTTTACTTAACCCAAAATAGGCTCAAACAATCACTTTTCCATTTATAGAATTTTTTACGAAATTATATAATGTTTATTCTTCAACTTGGGCCTTGGGCCGAGGTTCATAGTCTACAGTTTTCATTACGAACGGTTGACCACTGTTTCTCTACGGTGGACCGCTATCGGTCGACCGTTGGGGGTCCAAGGTCGGCCATTCATGAACAAAATTTAGATTCCTGCGATTTTAATTGTCTATTTTTATTCGTTATTTAATCAATGTCATGAGCAATTATTGGTGAACCATAATTACTAGATGAACAAACTAATTATCAATTTGCAATTCAATTTAGGATTGGTTAATTTAGGGTTTGCAAATTCAAGTGAAAAAGGGGTGTATACATCAATATTCAATTAACAGTTCACTGACAATTTCAAGTTAGGGTTTTGCATATTCAATTTGGGTTTTATATAGTTCACTTTGGGTTTCTAACACCTTAAATCAATTAAAATAGTTTGAATCTAACTGTAATTATTATCTTATTAAAATTGTTCTTACTCACCTCAAGCTTAAGCACTTCCTATTGCTCTTACCTGAGAATCTCCCCTCTATTCGTTTGCTCCGCTTACTCTGCCTTGATTCCAACGCTTGTTTTCTTCTAGATTATTTTTATTTGATTTTTAAGAAATTTTTAAAGTGGGGGAAGAGATAAAATTTTGGCAGAGTTTTGTTACAACACAGAGTTATGTGAGAATTAGAGTTTGATTAGGCTAGTATTTATAGGGGTTGGGTTTAGTTCAGGCTGTTAGATCTAGGTTAGATAATATTTACCGAAATCTGGTTAGCTCATCAACAACTTGCGTGCAAAGCAACTAATCTCGTTCGTTTGCAAACTCAGAATGCTTTATTTTACTTGTGGTATGGTCTACCGCTTCCGACCCAGGGTCGACCGCTGCCGGTCGACCATTGAGCCCTATGGGTTGACCGGTGGCAATGTTAATTTTGTTTATTTTTATTTTTAATTTCTTATTCAATTTCCAATTCTTCTTATGTCCGTAACTTCTCCATATTAACTTCAATTACGAAGTGTTATATATGAAAATCGTCCATAAAATCGCTATGAACGCAATGGTACCAGTTTCGTAGCCAAATTCGAACGTCTATGAAAATTTTCTTTTAAGTCTTTGTCTTATTTTAATTTTCTTATTAAATTTTTGTTAAATTTTCGGGCTGTTGCATGGATCGATCTTCAAAACGACAAGCTAATCAAAGCACCGAAGGACCAACACCTATTGATGTTACTGACCAAATTCCAATATCTCCAACTAAGTCGTGGGAATAGGTCGATTTGTTTGATGTTGAGAGTTCATCGCTAATGTTTGCTCATACCAACTTGTCTAAGATCATCATAGACTTTCCCTTGAAATTTCCAGCTCGAATATGCTTTTTGCTGATGTAACCGACCAATTCTGGCACCACCTACGTTGCTACTATGGAGTCAGCTTCAGACTCCAGATGGTCTTGGTTTTTGGTCCTGTCTAACGTTCGTTGATGATCCGATAAATATCAACGAGCGTCCTTAATTAATTTTTTTGGGCATTATTAAATTAAAATTATAAGTTGTTATTGATATGTATAACAGAAGTCGGATATCTTTTGAAATCAAAATAAATGGAGAAACTTTTTATCCTCGCTTAAAAGGATAAAATTTTAATTTAGGAAAAATTTGCAAAGTAATTGCAAATTTAGGCCAGTTTATAAACTAATTGCAAAAATAGGCCAGTTTTGGCCACATCAGCCGCCATATGTACTGGCGGTATTTGAAATGCCGCCGGTACACGTTTATTTAAAAAAAATAGTTAGTGGCATTTGAGATGCCGCTTGTGTGCGGCATTTCAAATGTCGCCCATATCTTTGCTTGCTGTTTAGCCAACCTACCCTCTTTCATCCCTTCATTACACTTCATCCCAAAACCGAACCTAAATGCCCTAAAATCACTATTTTCACTCAAAATCTCGTTTAATTAGGCTAGAAATTGAAGAATGGCTTCCTCATCCTCTCAAGTGCCTCCTATAGGTTTGTATTCTTCCTTTTTTATCTCAATTTTAATTTTTTTGATTTTAGGGTTTGGAAAAAAATTAGTTTTTTAGGTATAAAACTTTGTTTCTAGACTACAATGAGGTAGTTTGTGCACATAGACAGTTCTTAGATTGGCTTTTGATTGTATATAAGGATTGTTTAGGTTATAAATTTTATTTGGTTTTGTTATTGTGGTAGAATATAAAGAAATGGAACCCAAACCGGTTGATGATAGCGTTCTTTACTTACAAGCTCAACACCGCATAAGCAATAACGATCTGATGGAGGTAGATTTTGATATAATTTTTCTTGCATTCTGACAATATGTTAGTAATGTCATAATATCTTGCATTTTCTTTTAATTTTGGACAAGCGGTTGAGCTGGACGGATTCATTGACCATTCTTCGACCCTAAATCTTATCATGCCATCGCATCCCGGTGTGTTGGAACTTTTAGATAGGGCTGGATTTGGTGTTATTCATAAGTTGGAATATACATTGCTTGATCGTAATCTTCTAACGGCTTTGATCGATAGATGGAGACCGAAGACGTCTACATTTCATCTTAGAGTTTGTGAGATGACCATCACATTAAAAGATGTAGTCGTGTTGCTTGGTTTGCCGATTAACGGGGGTCCCATTCTAAAACCGAATTTTCCGAGTAATTATATGGATTTGTGTGAATCCTTGCATGGCATGTCTCCTCTAGAAGACGTAAGATGGGAGAATGAGTTGATAGTGGCCACTTGGTTTAGGGTGCAGTTGGCCGATGATATTCCCCGCCGTGCCTTTCTAGTGCAGATCATGCAGCGCGCTCATGCTATTATTTTGCATATCATCACTCAACGTCTTTTTTGCGATCGATCGAAGACTCGAGTCGCCAGTGCGGTGCTAGCTTTAACTTATGCAGAGCTTACTGGAGTGGCGTTGGTACAACAACGGTCTACCACATTTCACATGTCGCCAAATTAAAATAACAGTTGGCGGCGTTTGAGATGCCGCCCCGTGTGCAGCATTTCACAGGCCGCTAACTTAAAATAACAATTGGCGGCATTTGAAATGCCGCCTCGTGTGCGACATTTCACATGCCGCCTCGCCAACTTAAAAAATCAGTTGGCGGCATTTGAAATGCCGCCTCGTGTGCCATGCCACTCTATTTTTACATTGTTGCATGTGCAACAGCTTTATTTCATGTAGTCAAATAATACAACTTTCCAAATACAACCAAACTCAAATGTCGAAATTTGATAACATAAACAATTGTCATCGAATATATTCGATTACAGTCGATCTAAAAATACAACCAAACTCAAATGAAAACATTACGTTGCCGAAGTGCAATGATTTTTCTTATAACACACAACACCACATTTGCTGCACCTGTTTCCTTTAGGAGTCTGCATCTCGTCCATCGTACCTTTAATTCTAGTAGAACGTGGACATCTTGGTTGCCTTTTAGCCACGGGAGGTAAACCAACTGATTATCGCTTAAACTACAATAGCATTTATCGTAGACAGGATGAAACTCGGGGGTGTAAGCGGCCAAGTATTTCTCAGCTGAATACCATGTTGAAGCGAAGTCCTAATGGGCTCCATTAGCTCCATTTGAAACTGTTGAGCAAGCGGCCATAACATGCGTACAAGGTAAGTGCTCTAGTATTGGTATGTTACACGTACATAAGCAAGTGTTACCGTTGATCATTACTTTGAATTCATCACTGAAATAGTGCACAACTTGACTAAAGCGAATTATTCTTATACGCCTTGCTTCGTTAGCTCTATCAGCAATCTTTGCTTCCCACTTCGAAGTAAGACGGGTTGTAAGTTTTCTTTCCGCTTCTCTTCATTGACAAAAATAATCAACCGACCGAAAGAAGGTGCGTGCAACTAAAATTTTAACAGGTAATGACTGAACTCCTTTAAGTACACCGTTGAAACTTTCCGAGGCATTAGTGGTCATGACATGAAATTGACCGCCATCATCTTTACACAATGCCCAATTTTCCTCTTTCCCGCCCAAACTCCTTTCTATCCAGTTGTGTGCCCTACTATTTATAGCTTTGATTTCTTCTCGGATCTTGTTGTACTCGGCTTCCCCTGAAGCACATGCTGCTGCATAAAAGAGGCATGTCAGTCGTTTTTCTCTAAACCTTGCAGTTTGAAAATTGGCCTTCTGATGTCTAGCACAGAAGCAATGTTTATGAGGCAAACCCCACTGCATTTGCAATGTTGTCGGTATTCCTTTCATTCGATTAGAAATGAAGGTAATTCGTCAATTGTTAATTGTATGAATGAACCGTCGCATGCAAGCAAAAAGCCACCCCCAACTATCACCAAATTCCGAATCTACAATTGCATAGGCTAAAGGGTATAGATGGTCATCCACATCAACAACAGTGGCTACAAGTAATGTCCCTTTGTACTTCCCATACAAATGTGTGCCGTCAATACATAAAACGGACGACAATGAAAAAAACCTTCAATAAAAGGGCCAAAGACCCAAAAAGCTCGATCAAGCACTCCATATACATCCGTAGTAACATGTCCAACGCTTATCGGGTTCATTCTAGCAATTTCAGCAAAATATTTTCTTAGACTGGTATATGATTCTGCCCAATACCGTAAATCCTTTCCGCCGACTTACTCAAAGCTCTCCAAGCCTTCATATAACTAATTTTCACGAACAATTGTTCTTTGATCAATACTTGCACTCTATTGGCTGTTATATTCAGATCAGCTTTCATGAAAGGTAAGATCTTTGACACTAAAAAAGTAGAAGTCGCTTGCTTGTGAGTGGAGTTCACTGTTGGGTTAACATATTTGTGACCGCTAGGATATTTCCTTATAATCCACCAATTCTGCTCGGACTTTTTTGAATCAATAACATGAATTCTCCATGGACGGTTGGCATCTATATTACAAACGGCAGTGTATTTGGTTTTATTTGATTTTATAAGTTTAAAAGACACGACATGTAGAATTGACCATTCGCTCAACTGTTGTATGAATTTAGCTTTCGCTTCGAAAATCATACCAACTTTAAAGCCACTTTGGACGCTAACAGTTGAAAATAACTCGTTGTTGAACTGAAGATTTGTAACAATTGACCTAACCATTATTTGTGCATTGCATAGATCATCATCTAAAGGTACCTCCATTTCCACCTCATCGCTGTCTTCGGGAATATTGTCTTAAACCGCAAAATCACAGTTTAAAGCATCATTGTTCACTTGCGTACTACTAATTCACGACACGTCATTCTCCGGCATATTCATCACATCAATATTGTTTACAGGGGGATCGTCCCGTACATCTTCACCTACATCCATGTCCATTTCAGTATCAACATTTGCTTCGTTTGCGGTTACGTCCACATACTCCACTTCGACATTAGACTGTGTTGCAATATCATGTGCGGGAAATATGCAATTCACAAATAAGTTTTGATTTAATCACCATATCAAAAATAACAGCTAACAAATTTAAGATATACTAAACAAATACCTCTGACTTATATGATATAACTCAGATGGAGTAGGATACATAGAAGGAGACATATGACAATTTGATGGTCCGACACTACTTTGCGGGTTGGTCGATGAGGAAGATAACTGCATATAGAACAACAAAACTTTCAACTTTTGCATAACGTACATTGTAATACAACATAAAATTATAAAAAATGTTTCACCTTCCAAGCAATTGTGTAAAGCTGCCTTGACTTGGATATAGATAGTTATAATGAACGCCTTGTTGATAATTCACACACGGTGGATATCCAAAAAAGAATTGTTGCTGATCGTAAATCGCTGTCATGGGTGGATTACTAAAAATCGGAGATGCACTTCCATGATTAATACTTACTGTCTCAACCATTCTACGGTAGTCTTCAGTTACATTGTTAACTACTTGTGGTCATACGGGTTCTTCTGCTTACAACCGCCTACTTTTCCCAACAAATAGCTCTATTGATTTTGACGTCGCCGAAAACATTAGCTCCATATCGTCATCATCAACTATTTTAATGGCTTTCGATCCTGAATCCGTAGGCCATTTACACACTAAATCTACGTCAAATTCATCGGATTTTATCTTCATCGCTTTATAAATCGATTCTTTCAACTTCGCCAAAGCACAACCTTTTAAAACTTTCGCCGATTTACACGACCGTCCAACATATTTGCCATAATTAAGTTCGTCAATAATCAATCCACCATCAAAATAACAAATGGTTGGTACACACTTGGGAGCCATTCTATATTTTAATTAACCAACTATTTTACTACTTCTAGGAATTACCAAACGACATATGCTAATAGAAACACAAAAAAAGTAATCCGGGTTTACAAAATAACATACCGAAATTGTTCAAAAGGAAGAAATAGTTGTTGCTCATCGACTATATCTACTATCGATCAAGGTTTAAATAGAATTTATGGTCTAAAATCCTTAGTTTGGAAACAAATTTGAGATTTGGGTATTTGGATTTTTTTAAGATTTAAGTAAGAAGAAGATAAAACGAGAAATAAAAGAGGGTGAGCTAGCTAAAACAGCAAGCAAAGATATGAGCGGAATTTGAAATGCTGCACACATGCGGCATCTCAAATGCCGCTAACTATTTTTAAAAAATAAACGTGTGCCTGCGACATTTCAAATGCTGCAAGTACACGTGGTGGTTGATATGGTCAAAACTTGGTTATTTTTGTAGTTAGTTTATAAACTAGCATAAATTTGTAATTATTTTGCAAAATTGACCTAAATTAAAAATTTATCTCACTTAAAATATTAGGGATCGAATAGAGCATCTGTTGAGGATTAAGCTGGTAGAGAATCTACCAAGTAAGGGTTATGGATAATTGATTGTAAAGGGTTTTAAAACCCCAACAATTTTCTGATATTATCTTAAGTTTAAAAGAAAGGTTGTGCCGTTTGGGGTTGTTTTTTTACTTAAATAAACTTCATTTTTTTTACTTCACCTTGAAAGTGCTTGTTTAGCTTTCTTTCTTACAGCCAGCACTAAAAACAGAGAAGGTGTCCATAAGTGTGTGTTTTGATACCAAATAAAACCCAAAGTAACGTTGAGGTTTCATTTTCGAAGTTGGGGAGCCCTCAGGTGCTAATGTGCAGTATAATTTTTTTTCCGCATTTTGGGAATTATTTACGAAATTTCATATGAATATAGCTAATATAAGAAACTAAATAATCCAAACTAATCTGTATGGATATAAATAATTAGAACATTTAACATTCATATCATTGAATTTGATAATTCAAACTTATTATCAAAAGTATGCTATTATTGGTATGCAAAAAAATATTTTTGGCTCCCAGAACTAGAGGTCACCATAGAAAATTTAGTTCCATGCTTCTTAACATCAACTATAATTTTATTTTAAGTAAACAAACACCCAAATATTTCAAAATACAACAATTATCCCATATATTCTCTAAACCAATTCAACTCTTTTTAATACATAACAAAAATTCATATAACATACACAAAAGTAAAAAATAAATAATAAATTAAGCTTATCCGACCGTATTTAGGAACAGAAAATTTTGAATAAATACTTATTTGATCGGTTAAAAAATGGTTTGTCAAATCAACTTGCATGTCTTTTGAACCATTTGATCAATTGTCTTCTTCTATTTTCTCACTATCAAACACCTTTTATTTGAAACAACAAGCGCATTTTCAATTGTATTATGATTGGTATTCTCCATCCAATAACCACCAAAATGAAAAAGAATATAATGGAAAATTGACATAAACGTTGTATGATAAAACATTACAATTCAACAACTCATGTTGAGATTCAATTACAACATCATCAAAAGTTGTACCTTTCCATTTTGTGTTAACCACATCCTCATTAAACTTATACTAAATTAACAATATAAAATTCTAAATAACAAATCTAAGGTTGATATGTAGAAGAAAAATAGACTTTAAGAAATAAAAAATAAAATCATATCTGTGTTCATCTAAATTAGAACCATCCACTAAATCTTCACTTTGCTTCATCAATTAGACAAAAAGAAGAGATTTTTCAGCTTTAATGTTTGAAATTTTTTATTTTCTTATGATGTTTTGAGACGGTATATGTAAGTTTTTACAAGGGAGCTGAAGAGACAATGGTTGTTTATGGCTAAATAAGAAAATAAATTTTGATGGCCAAAAGTAAATGAATTTTTTTATAGGTAATAAAAATTTAATGGTAGCTAGAGGCATATCTCTGAGTGTCAATAGTAGCACACTTATCAAAATAAAATTGTACAGTTAGATTCAACAATACAATTAACGTTGACCAAACCAAAGGCCATGATTTTGAACTCCGAAATCGGTAGTCTTATAACAAATATCTAAATTCTATATTTGGCATACATGTAGTTCCCCAAAGTTAACAATAAAAGCTTTGTTTGAAAAAAAAAGAAGTATAAAGACAAGCAATACTATGCGGATCAAACCTAATATCAAGCACAAAACAAAATTTGTACACACTAAATTTGCAATAAATATGTATCCCTCTCATTTAAATGTTTAAAATAAAGAAAAATAACAAGTTCAACACTTTTTCTAAGCAATCTCTAACCATTATAATTTTCTACCATTTCCATGAACTAATCAAATTCTATTGCTTCATAAAAATCAAAATTTCCTACGTGTTCTCTGATCAAGTTTTCTATCATTCCTTGGAAAAGTAAATACAATAATTTTCCAAGATGAACTTTATATTGTTTTTCAGGTTTTCCACTCCGTTCAAAATATCGGAACACATATGGTGGTAGGACAGTAAATGGTGATGAACACAAACCTTACAATGAAAACTTGAATCATATAGTAGCCATAATCCTAATAATAATATTGTAGTATAAATAAAAAAAATTCGGATTTTTCGAGTATACATTTACAGTTCTAAACAAAGCTTTCTTGATAATTTAATATATAGAAGGGCATCCACCTTTATCTAACCAGCTCGTACCTTTAATGAATATCTACATGATGTAAAAAATACCACATAGAAACTTCAAAAAAATACACATAAACAATTTCAATCAGAAAAATAACACAAATTCTCAGGAAATAACACAATGACTACCATAGAGAAGTTTAGGCTAAGCTTATCATCCATCTTTTAAATTCTCTCTGCATCTCATTCTTATCAATCAGTTAAAAAACTCTGTTTTTTGTATATAAAAAAGAAGAAGCAGAAGAGTAAAATTAACTACTTTTACTCTTCTCGGTTATCAATTGAACTGCATCATGCAAGGGAAAGTAACATGACAATCTTAACTCTTAAGGTAGAAGGAGATCTCATATTACAAAATGGTAACACGACCACTACTTCAGAAGTTCAATTATGGAACATAAGAATGCAAACACGTTAGATATCTCTATGTTTCTTTACCACTCACTACACCACAGATAGGGTTTTGGCGCAACCTTAGGCGGAACATTTGATACGGCTATAAGCCGTATCAAATTTTAATACGGCTTATAGCCGTATCTATATTATTTTATACGGCTGTAAGCCGTATTAACATTTGATACGGCTTATAGCCATATCAAAATCTGTGCCTCTTTTCGTGGGAAAATTTTCCCCAAAATGCACACCCTCCCTCCTTTTTTTTATTTCCAACTTTCATTTTCTTCCACAACATTCAAACTGCTCTCCCATGGTCGAATCTTTAATCATCGACAGACGCTTTGGCCGAAACCTTCTGCTGTTAAGTCAATCCCCATCTCTTCCGTAGTTCGCTGCAATAAAAGTTTCTAGGTAATTTTTCTATTATCGGTAAATAATGTCAATTTGAGTTGATCTTAATTTACATAAAAATCAATTTGGATAAATTCGAGGGCTTGAAAATTCGAGGTCTAGTGTGTATAACCTGTTTGGATATGCTTTATAAGAACAGAAGCTCATTTTTCTTAAATTTTTATTTTGTCATATAACTTTTGTTCAGTTTTGTGAAGGGTAGTATTCTCTGATTGTATTCCATGCTAGATGAAATGAGAAATTTTTTCCATCTACCCACTGATAACAGTCGGTATTACTGTTAGAATGTTACCTTATTTGTGCAATATCCCCCGTTAGCTCTCTAGCTATTGGATGTAGTATGGTTTGATAACACCATGTTGAACTATAGAAGACACTTTTTTAGTAGTAGTACCTAATATATAAGATCTGTTGTGCCAATGAATATTAATTAGGCACTTACTATTAATCCAAGACTGTCCACAAAAAAGTATTTTCTCAATTTATCAATACTTTGTTCAAAAACTATTTTCTAGTAGATCTCAGTCTCCATGTACTAGAAGCATTATTACTAATATGCATTATCCAAAATTTATTGTTCTTATAGTATTTTGAATACATCCATTTTACCCATAAATTATCCTTGGTAAGGAAATTCTACATCAACTTAATAGTTGATGCCTTCTTAAGGTCATGTAAGTTTTTTAAGCCTTTCCATTTTAAGTCTACATAAAATACTCCAAGCTACTTTTTCCTTTTTTTCCACTTCAAGAAAATTCAGAGCATAATTTATTAATTTTATGAATAGTTTGCTCTGGTGGTTCATAAATAGACAACTAGTACAAGACCATTGGAATTATGACACTACGTATCAATTCCGTCCTTTCTACAATAGATTAAAACTTAAGGGTTCCATCCATTTAAGCCTTCACCGTATTCTTTCCAGCAACTTCTTGTAGTTATAATAATGAAGATAATTATTAGAAATAGGCGTCCCTAAGTATGTGATTGGTAGGTCACCCTCTTCAACTTGTAATATCTCTTTAATGCTCTATGTATTTAAGGAATAATTACTGAAATATAACATAGCTTTTAGTGTATTCATACTCAAACTAGTATATAATTTTAGAGTAGAATAGGCCTGTTTTAGCTTTACTGCATTTTGGATGGTAATTTCCCCAAAAATAATAAAGTCGTCGGCGCATAAAAAATTATTGTTGCATAATTTACAGCTTGGTGCTAATGTTGTATATGGTTCTGACATTGTATATGGTTTTGACATTGTTGTATAAGTGGACAAAATTATTGTTAATGGTGCAAGCCAAGTATCAGGAGAGGGGTAATGCATAGACATTACTCCGGTGCTACAAAATAGCGCCATTGTAATGGAAATTTTTTTGGAAACAGTTTGGTGCTAATGTTGTATATTGTTCTAACATTGTTGTATAAGTGGATAAAATTGTTGTTAATGGCGCAAGCCAAGTATCAGGAGATGGGTAATGCATAGACATTACTCCGGTGCTACAAAATGGCGCCGTTGTAATGGCAAATTTTTTGGAAACAATTTGGTGCTAATGTTTGAAATAAACCCTATATTTTGAGTTCCATTTATTGAAATTTAAATAGTCCATATATTTTAACTATTTAAAATTAATTAAATGTTTAAAATCATACTACAAAATTCTAGGTCGTACAGGAAAACAAAAAACGATCATGAAAAAGGCATGCGTATAAATCTTACAAGGAAGTTAATTGTTTACTAAATTATATTGTTCTTTACTAAACAATTTATATTATGTCGAGACTGCTGCTGACCACCAGAATCCAGTTCTGATCTTTCATTTTCAAATAAGCCCATGAACTTTGCAAAGCTCACTTCTTTTATTACATGCATCTTTAAGAACTTTGATTTATACGTTAGTATTCTGCAATCCTCCACTAGTAACTCTAACCTGACATTAGATGGAAGACTTTTGTTTTGGAATGTTCTTTGGTTACGCTCTAGCCAAATGTGTCGCACTATTGCACGTATCGCTATATCTACCAGATCTATATGAAAATTATTATCCTTGAAATTGCTTGTAATGTATTCCAGACTGTTTGTATAGTATCTATACTGTTAGCCTACATTTGCAGTTTCTGTTTGATATTATTTCATTTTGGTTAGAGTAGTAGCATTGAAAAATAGATGGTTAATTGTTTCATCTACATTACAACCATTGATTAGATGTTGGACCATTGTTTGAGTTTACCTAGTGTGTTTAATCTATTCAGCGTTGCTAAATATAAGCACATGGACATTTTAGGATAGTTAACCCTATTCCATACATTATGAAAAATTTCTTGAACTGGCTCTTGTAATCAAGTGTTATTCCATGCGGTTTTGATGCTATATTGGTAGTTATGCGAGGGTTTCCACCACAAGAATTCACTTTCCATGGGATAATTTCAGCGTAAGTCCTCTTTTTCCTCATATTTTAACAGTATTGCATTAAAATCACCTAGAACCATCCACCCTTGATTTATTTTCTTAGATAGGTTCATAAGTTTATCCCATAGCTTTTTCTTCACCGATACCCAATTATGAGAATATACAAAAGTGCATATGAATATAAGCCCCCTACATTAGTCACTTCAGCTATGATTTGTTGTTCATCTACATCGAATTCTTTTACATTCCATATAACTTTGTACCACATCAACTTGATTCTCCCTTTTGATTATGCTGAGTTATTGTTTATATTTTTCAAACCATTACCCAGAGATTCTTCAAATAGTTAGTCAACTATGTCCCAAATTTATTTTCTATTGCAATAATAAAAATAGGATTATATTTGTTTCCAATGTTAAAGAGGCCTAATTTACGTGTGTCATTATTTTGACCTATAACATTCCAACATAGCATGGACATTAAAATAAAGATGCTTTGCTCCTTATCAATGGAGCTGATTCAATTCTTGGCTTCTTTAAATTTTGTTTGCCCTTCTTAAATTATTTAGTGTAATTTAGGTTTTCTTTTGTAAAAAACATTTTTCCCTTCATTATCTTCTGAACCTATGTCACTTGATTCCAAGTTTATATCCATGTTTCTCATTTCTTCTAATTTTCTAGGGATATCATTCATTGAGCTGGAACCTCGGTCTTATGTTGCTCAGAAGGTGCCTCTTCAGTCTCATGTGAGTGTTCCTGTTGGCCATCCTTCTTTTGTTGCTCACACTCAGCATTCAGACTTTTCTACTCCACCTATAGGAGGTATCCTCCTTCTTGCAAGGGCAGTTGGAAGTAGTTTATATTATTCACTTGTCATATTGCCATTCTTCGTTTCCAGTTGGATTTATTCCATTGCGGCCAGCTATTTTTATTAAAGTCTACCATTTATGTGTACCTTGATTAGGACACCTAATGCTAAACCTGAGACAGATAATTTACATCTTAAACTACCACTTTCCCACTCTTGTATTAACTTTACTCAAAATTGTGGGCTTTAGCTACCTACTTACAGCTGACATTAATCACAAAGCTTTTCCTTCCCACTATATTCTCAGTCCTACTTTAGCAGTTACAAATTACTGATGTGTTATTACTCTTCATTTCTCTTTCTCTAGAAGCTTTATCTAATGCAAACACGTGGTTTTATTGGATGGTTAAGCATATCCTGTAACATAGTAATGATGGAGCATGTATCTAGAGAGGTTTTTCTAGGTTGATTCTCTTTTGTTGTTCGACCAAGTACATATAAACTATTAGCTTTCAGTGAATATTACCTTCGAATCTTGCCCTTCATGTTATTTATTGTTAGAACAACAAGATAGAATCAACTAATGATTATATTAGTATTTTTTATTAAGGTCAAATGGTTTAAAAAAGAGACTCGACATGGATAATCCCTTCAGCATTTCAGATTAAAGAATAAAACTCTTCTTATAACTTGTTTTATTACAGTAAGCTTTGTCCCAATAATCATTGACTAAATCAATAAAATCAATGGTCGAAATGCACCGTGGGCACACGAGCACAAGTACCAATGGGGACAAAGAGTTCCATCCCCAGTAAACATCAGGTCACCTGCCATCGGTAACACCTAGTACCTACAAAGTGGGCACTGCCTTTTTTTCTTTTTTTTACATTTGCCCTTTGTACTCGGCGTCAAATTTAACATGGCAATGCTGAAATTTATAAATAACTTTCATAATGAAGGCACCGAGCTGAACAATAAAAAGAAGTCCACCAAAAACTCGTATAAAAGTTTTGAGTTTGTTGTTTGTTTGTTAAAGAAAAATAAGTGTTACCCATTAGAAAAAAAAATGTAGTTTAACTCGTAACTCTGATACAACATTTGAGTTATTATCTTTTAGAAGTTAATTAGTAGTATATTTATCTAATAGCAGTGATAAAGTTAAAGATTAATTCATACAAAGATGATGGGTGGAGAACTGTACTCATGATCATGTTTATGCAGTTATGACCTAAATAGTAAATGGGCGTATTTGATCAAACGTTCATTCTCGATGTGTATATTTCATATTATGAATATATCATGGTTTCATCAAGCCAAACAATTATTGACGTGTCGGCTAGAAGTTGATCGGATTCAAGTTCATAGAAAAATGTTCGGCCATCTATACGCAAAACTATGCTGAACTGTATAGTTTGGACTTCTTAATAAACTGACTATACTGAACTAGCAAAACGGTAATAGAAAAAAAATAACTATTATATTTAACAAGAACAATATAATTTAGTAAAGTTAAATATGTAGAATTAATCTTACAACAAATTTCTCAATATAATTTCAAAAATATTCTTTTCGAGCAGTTGGAACGAGGACCCATTGAAGGGCAAGTCTCATGTTCTGTTAAATATGATATAGGAGGGCAGTATGTCTTTCAGCATAGACAAACAATGGATAAATGAATCAGATCTAAGATCTACATACTATATAGACGGGGTGCAGAAGTTCATTAGTTTTGTTGAAGAAAATGGTGTTAAGAAAGGATTGTATTTATGCCCTTGCACCCGGTGCAAAAATATGAAGACGATCAAATTAGATGACATTCATTTTCATTTGCTTAGATGGGGTATTATCCAATCGTATACAACGTGGTATTTTCATGGGGAAAAAAGGGCGGAGATGGAAAAACAGCAACCAGTTAGTCATGGCAGAACTACTGCTGAGTCTGAACATATTAGGATGGAAGATCTTGTCAATGATGCAGATAGATTTCATCATTTTCAACCTACAAATTCGTTACCTGATCATGCTAATGTTGGAGAGCAGTCTCCAGATTGGCAGGCCAATGAAAGTAAGAAGTATAAATCGCTTTTTGGTAGCGTAAAAGAGCCACTGTATCCTTCATGTTCAAAAGGGATTACGAAGCCGTATGCCATTGTGAAACTGAATAGCTTGAAGACCCAATACAGCTTTTCAGATAATGGTATGACTGCACTTCTCAAACTAATAAAGGAGTTACTCCCCGAAGGTAACACATTGCCGACAAAGTACTCCGACGTGGATCATTAAGCAAGTTGGGATGAATTACAAAACTTATGATGCATGCATCAATGATTGCATATTGTACTGGAAAGATGATGCGAACAAAGTTTCTTGTATAAATTGCAATGAACCAAGATATATGACATCATTAAACGAAGAGAGAAAATGCACCAAAGTACCTCGAAAGACATTAAGACATTTTCCTTTAATTTCTAGATTGAAGAGACTGTATACTGTACCATGGATGGCAGATGCAATGACCTGGCATGGTCGTGCCAAGTCTGATCCAACCGTAATGCGTCATCCATGTGACACTTCTCAATGGAAAGTCGCAGATTCATTTGATCAAACTTTTGCTGCCGAGCCACGAATTGTCACACTTGGAATAGCAACAGATGGTTTCTGTCCACATGCTTCTCTCTCTAACCCTTACAGTTGTTGGCCAGTAATTGCAGTACCATATAATCTTCCTCCGTCTATGTGCATGAAAAGGGAGTTCTCAATGTTAACATTGTTGATTTCTAGGCCAAAACAACCAGGAAAGGATATTGATGTTTATTTACAGCCGTTGATAGACGAGTTAAAGCAGTTATGGGAAGGAGTAGTTACATTTGACTCGTTAAATAAATCTGAGTTCACAATGAGAGCTACGGTGCTGTGGGCAATCCATGATCACCCTGCTTTTGGGACTTTATCGGGATGTACAACTCACGGTTACTTTGCATGTCCTGTTTGTGGGGAAAACACTTATTCATATTATCTTCCTGAAAGTAAGAAGATGTGTTACATGGGACATCGAATGTTTCTTCCTAATGAACACAAGTTTCGATACGATAAGACAAATTTCAACAACGAACAAGAACTTCATCGTCCTAAATGGCCATTGACTGGTTTTCAAGTTGAAAAGAATGTAGCAAATATCAAAATGAAAGTTGGTAAACAAAAAGAAGAAATTGGTCAAAAACGGAAAAAGTCAACCAATGAAGATGTTGACAATATTTCTGGATGGTATAGGAGGTCTATCTTTTTTGATTTACCATATTGGAAAAGCAAATTTGGTCCGTCATAATATTGATGTTATGCATACGGAGAAGAATGTCACGGAGCATCTCATCAGCACCATTATGGACCATAAAGATAAGTCAAAAGATGGCATCAATGCACGCAAGGATTTGAAAATCATGGGTATAAAACAAAAGTTGTGGGTGATGGAAGATCCTGAAACAAATAAAACAATCATACCAAAGACAACTTTCGCTTTGAGCAAAGAAGAAAAGATACGGTTTTGCACCGTTTTGAAAAATCTGAAAGTGCCTAACAAATTTTCTTCTAACTTTCACAACAATGTGAGCATCAATCCTCCTGAACTAAGAAATATGAAGTCACATGATTACCATGTCATAATGCAGCATTTGCTTCCGGTATTGCTTCAACATTCTTATCCACAACATAAGGATCTACGAAATGTTGTTCATCGTATTAGTTTATTCTTTAACATTTTGGGTTCAAAGGTGATCAATAGGGAACATCTTTTAAAAGCAAAGGCTAGCTTAGTAGAAGCAATGTGTGTTTTTGAAAAACATTTTCCACCTGCATTTTTTGATATCAGTGTCCACCTTATGGTTCATTTAGCCGATGAAGCGTTGATTTGTGGCCCTGTCAGATATAGATGGATGTATCCATTTGAACGGTAAATTTCTAATTTCAGTTATGCACATCATTATTTCATATAAATAGCTACCGTCTACAGTATATAATTGATCACATTTATAGGTTGATGAAAACATATAAAGGATATGTGCGCAACAAAAGATACATTGAAGGGTGTATTGCAGAAGGATATATCGTACAAGAAGCTAGTCTTTACTGCATGGAATATATGCCAAACGGAGGTGATGGCAATCATAAACATACCCGCGAAGCGTTTTTAGACGAGGACGATGAGTTTGCTGGTGAGATACCTCTGGATAATGGTAAAGACATAACGTTAACCCAAGTGCAGTTTGAACAGGTGCGTAGATGGGTCCTTAATAAGTACGATGGATTGGATGAATGGAAGAAGTAAGTTCACGAACTTGTTTGGAATTTTAATTTTTTTAATTCAATTTATAAATACATTTTGATATGTGTTTTTCGTAGGAGGTATAACTCCTATGTGAAAAGTACTAGATTTCAACCTAGAGGCAGGGCTACCACTGTGGAAGTAGTTCAAAGTTTTAATCTATGGTTACGTAATGAGGTTTAACTTCGTCTTAAGTATTTCATGTGTTTATAAGTGTGCAATACACCTTTGTGACCATGCTTTTTTACTTATTAAAATTTATGTAGCTGTTAAAGACCATCGATGTTGATCCAACTCTGTGGCGGTTAGTGCACGGGCCGAAGTTCATAACGCGTAGTTATATGAAGTACCAAGTGAATGGATTTTCATTTTCCACAAAAAAGTACGAAGACCGTATGGTAACACAAAATAACGGTGTATGCATGAGAACAATTACAAAATTTAGAGCGAGTGGCAAGGATAAAAATTATAAGGAAGCAGAAACAACGTATTACGGAGTCATTCAACAGATACTTGAGTTGGATTACACTGACTTCAAACAAACAGTTTTTTATTGTGATTGGGTAAAAGTCGAGGATAAGGTCAATGGTTGCAAAATAGATCCCATTTCAAACCTCATCATGGTAAATTTAGGGAAATTGAAGAACAAAAATAACGTGAATGACGAGCCATTTATTCTTGCATCAGAAGCGAGTCAAGTTTTCTACTCAAAAGATTTAAAAAATAACGGATGGTCTGTGGTCTTGCATACACCAAAACGGTTGACTACAAATGTGGATGACATTGAGTTCCCTACCGTCTATCAATCAGCTTTTGAAGACAATGAAAAATTAGAAGACCTTACCAAATCCATATGTTAACTTATTAGTATTCGTACATCACAAGAGTGTGTGTCTGTATATTTTTAATTGCACGATTGTGTGTATGTATGGTTTTGAATATTTTATACATTCCAATGCAATTCCAGGTGTTGTCACTTAATAATTTTGTATGTGCAAGTGTGTTATATTATGGAGTGTTGACATTGATACATTGATACATGTATAATTATTATCGTGACTTATTAAAATAATTAGTAATGTTATATTTTGCAGGAAACTATGTCAGAAAATCCACCATCTTCACATTAGTCATGTTCAGAGGCGAAGAAAGTTGATCAAAACTTACTTGGTATACTGGTCTCAGATAACGCTGGAAAAATCGCTACTATGCTTGATAAACTAGTAAGAGCTCATGTGCCGATATCATATATAAGTTGGAATAAAGTACCTGGAATATACAAGGACAACGTTTGGAACGAATAGGTGGTAAGTATCCTTATCTGTTTGACAACAACTATTTCATTCAATAGCCTTATGGTTTCAACTCTTTGCACAACACATAATTTAATATATTTTTTGTAGAAAATTTATGAGCTCGATCCGCTTTCAAAGGAAATGTTTTTAAAGAGAATGGCCGAGGCTTTTAGGAGATACAATAAAAACTTGAGAGTAGTTTATTATGACCCTTTCAACAATGACGAAGAACGGTTGAAAAATTGCCCACCTACAGTTGCTCAAGAAGATTGGGCAGAGTTCGTAAAAAATGAAGCAACGCGTGAAGCGAGCGGAAGAAGGGAGGTAGGTAAAAAGAACATAGCATTGCTCAGTTATGCTCATCATGCAGGACGTAAAAGTCATGCTAAAATAGAACAAGAAATGGTAATTTATATTCATTTTCATTCAAATGATTTACACATTGTGATTGGATATTCATGTCGTTGCATCAACTTGTATTGCAGATTATTGCTAGTCCATCAACAAATATCAGTCGTCGTCAAGTATGGGAGAAGACACACAGGAAAAAAGATGGTAGCATATCAGATGCCACTTCTTCATACTTTGTAAGTTAAACAAATATTAACTTGCATATCCTTTAAAATTCCTTATTCATGTAAGTATTATCATATTACAGGATCAAATTGCGAAAGCGAAGGAAAAGATCACTGATAGTGATGAAGAAAAATTGACAGTGGATGAAGACATCTTATCACAAGTTCTTGGTAAGGATACAAGGGGTAGGAGCCGCGGTGTTGGGACCGTTATACCAAAGACTAAAGTTAAGGCTTGTGTCATTGCACAGAAACGACTCCGACATGTTCATGGTGAGCAGGATGAGTTGAAAATGAGGGTGGGAAGTTTGGAGGGTACAGTGGGAAATTTGTAAGGACCCGATTCTTCGACTTTCGAATATCGACATCGATACGTCCACTGTATCAACTGTCGAACAAACGAATGCCGGAAAACCGAATACTTAGGGTTTTAAAAGAAGAAAACAGAAGAAAAGATAGAAGAAAAGGAGAAGAAGAAGAAAGCAGAAGAAGAAAGAAGAACAACAGAACAACATCAGATACAGAAACAATATCAGAATCTCACATATCGCAGCGGAACAATATATAATAGATAATCACTAGCCATTTAAAACAAAGAATTATATCAGTTTTTATACATACATCAATCAGAGTCAATATACAACAATGGACAGTTATATAAACTTGTCCTCATACAGAATACACGGCGGAATAAATACTATCAGATACAAATACTACGTCTCGTCCTCCAGCTTATCTCCAAAGCTCCAGAATATCCAGAATATCCTGATAACATAACTCTAGGCTGCCCGTGTGGAAATTGGTGGGCACCCAGAGTTTAGAAGGGAACAATAAACTCCGAGTCAGTCATGGTGACTGGTGTGAGATCGTAAAACAGTTATTTTTAAAACAAAGAACAGGAGAATTTAAAATCAATTCGCAATGCTTTTTGGAAAATGAGACTATCATAAGACCTCCCGCCACACACACAATGCAAACGCAGAATTGGAGGAGATTTCTTCTTATGATAGTCAAAGATGCTTACTACGCAAAATCAAATCATTTTTGATATTATTATTAGTGCATAGTGTCGAAAACATTTCGAAAGTATAATATTAATCTTAGCCAACATACGACCAGTATCGTATGCCTACTATAGCTACTATGTTCAATAGCAGGTTACCACCACATTCCATAGCAGGTAATACAACTAAAACCGTACACGTCACGTATTGTTTCTTTGGATTTCCAACAAATGGTCAGGCTAAGGAACTTCCTATGCCACGATGGGTACGTCCTTAGAATAGACGACCCGAGAACCTAACCGGATCTCTGCCAACACAAGGCCGGGTTACCTCTGCAAAAATAGGTAACTACTGACACGCGTATGTCATCCCCCGATCGTAACCGATCTTCCCGAGGATCCCCGATTTCCAACAAACCACATAATAATCAGTATCAACATAGGTTAAGTATCTGGGCTCCATACCATGATACCACCTCTATCCAGAAGGAATGACATACACTAAGGGGCGCTACTCCCTAGAACCTTGCTGCATCCTTCCTGTTTTGACCATTTCCGGGGTGTGAGGCTCGACGAAGTCTCGTCCATAAAGCTACGCTTTCTACAAAGCCATGCTTCGGGTCAAACAAATGATCAACCTATGATCACAAAGATATAAGATCAAACAAATGATCATATCGCAAATGATCAAACACTGATCATTTCACAGCAACACTTAGTATGCCACGTTACCAAATTGGGAGTATATCGCTGATAAATTTCAACTACATAACCTCTGAGCTCGTACGTCTCAGAGAAGGGTGTTAAGCTAAGAGAATAAATTCTCCGCCACCAACAGAAATGTATTTGAAAGAAATCAGCTTTATATCTCAAATTGTAACGTCAGACACACAATCCATACAAGTCTGTTCCGGGATCGAACAGAACCGAAGGCACTTCTCACGAAGCCCTTGCAATTCCGGATAATTTTCAATCACGTCAGGACTTCCCGTCACTAAGGGTGATAAAACCTCTAAATCGAAGATCAGTCGATGTAGAGTAACTCGACGGTAATCCTTCCGTTTTCAAAAATATCCGGTCTTCAACACCGGTCATCAAATGCGATTCATAACGACGTATCACATATTCGGAATGGGTTATACGACCCCATGGTCCTTTCCCGGCTAACCCGAATAGTGAGCGCTTATTCAAAAATAAGTGTGGCATTCAAATTCATCCAATTCACAACAAATACCTATTCAAGGTAATTATTGATAGTCGGTTATTTAACTATCAATAAAGATGCGCAACATCATCAGATTCCAAATAATTTTCCCAATTATTTTATCTTCCAAAATATCTTTACTAGATATACAATTTCCACACTTAACCGTTTGAAAACAATTTCAAATCAATTTCCACATTTCATTTTATCTTTGAAGATAAAATCTCAAAACAGTTCATTTCATATTGGAAAAGAATTTCCATACTTATTTAAAAATAAGTAATTCACAAATCATTTATTTTCAACATTTGAAAATATTCAATATACTTAAATCAAATTTAAGTATAAATTCTTTTTTTTTAAGGAAATCATTTACTATAACATCTATTTGAGTCAAAACGAATGTTACGTAAAACATCGTTACGACGACTCAAAAATCACTAGTATAGAGATTCGAAATTAAGATAGATATGTAAATCCCAATACTATATAAAACATTTCCTTTCGGAAATCATTTACTATAACAACAGTGTTATAGTCCACCATTTCCTTATTTTTCTCGAAAATGTCTATTTCAACAATGAATGTTGAAATCTATGTATTCGATACTTAACACGTTTTAAAACATCTTTTAAAACAATTAACTTCATTTTATAATATCGCTTCCCCAAAACCATATCCATTTTACTTAAAAATATATTCACTGTCCAAAATCGTGAATATACTTCACAAACCAAATTTCAATCTTTTCTACACATTTATTCCAAGAATTATCCACTATCCAAAATCGTGGATAAAATTCCCTTAATCACTTTCTATGTTTAATTTATCAAATTTGATTTATTTTCGAATTCATAAAACAACGTTTATAATTTCATCTTCATAATTCATAACAACTTTGATTTAATAAATCTCTTTTATTAACAAATTCGATCAATATTCCATTTAAAGGCAAAAATCCAATTTATAAGTTAATTTCTTATAAATCTCCTATTCGACAGTTTCATCCATTTTATAACTTCACAATTTATAAATCTATAAATTTCATTTACTTATGAATTCCATAAATATTTCATTTTTAACACTTATAAAAACTCATTTTATAATTCCAATATTTGATTTATAAATATCAATTTTTATAAATCTTTTTATACAAATCGTTTATGGTTATTCAAAAATCCCAACTTAAACCATTTTATAAATAAATCGACTTTTATTTCAAAAACGACACTTTGGTTATATTTCACTAAAAATTATAACTTTTATAACTTTAAAATTTTAACGTTTATAAATCAATTCAAAAATTTCATAAAACGTATATTTTCAAAAATCACTTTAAAAACCCTTTTAAAGTAAAAGTCGTTATTTTTACATTTCAAAACTGAATCCGATGATGCAACAGCACCAATTAATCAATCACAACAACAAACATCATATATCAATATGATAACAGAATGTACATCAATATCTGTAAATAAATAAATACTGGTGAGGAATCCAGTTGGATCCCTCCAACCTGTTTCCCTGCATCCACAGATGTTAGCACAATACCCATTCAACTTCGAGGTGGAATATCGCGGTATATAAGTTTTATAAAAATCATCCGCTTACTAACGGCGCAATAGGGTCTCATCCGCTATACGAGGCGGGAAATCATCAATCCAATATATACATATGCCAATATGTATATATTGCTATATATATAGATATATCCTACTATATCTAATATCACAAATGCAAACAGTCAATCATCAATAACTGGCATACAAATATATTTTGAGTGAGAAAAATCTCACCTTAGCTTTTAATTTGCATTCCACTCCAAATCCAGATTTATTTTTCTTCGTTGTATTCGACCTTGTATAAACAATTTATACATTTATTAATATTTGAATTAAATCGAATAATTAAGTTTCGTCAAATAGATTCAATTTTCAACTAATTATTATATTTGAACTAAATTTCCTTTGATAATTAATTTGGTAGCCAGAATAAGTTAAACAAATTTTCTTAATAAATTATTTTAGTTGAACTACCCGAACAACCCATTTATATTTTTCCAATGTAATTTAAACTCATCTTCCTTAAAATAATTTCTAATAACCAAATAACTATATAAGTTCTTTAAATAAATTAATTTCCATTAATTCATTTTTTTTCCACTTGAAATCTTATACATATATTTTATAAAATTAGCTATATAAATTCCATAAAAATTTGAATTTTATACATATAAACCTTCAACATTTTTAACATTCATATATACATCGAAATCCTTTCCATATAAATTTTCTGTTTTCAAGCTTTATATATTCAAACAGACATATTTTTATTTTTAAAATTATCTGTAACGAGTTTTCTATTTATTAGATAAATATATATATGTACTAAATTCAAATAAAAATAGAATTAACTAATACCTTCACTGCAAAATGCAAACCCAGGTCGAGATGCCTCATCCACGCCGAAGTCGCGGCAACACGAAACCCCTTTCCAGACATCACCGTTTCACCCAAAATGCCTCCACTGGCAACAACCCATCAACAACGCGCCTTCAATTGACTCGCCTCCTCCCTCACGCAATTAGTCGCGACCCCCAATTCGCGGTGCCAAGGCGAGCGCCTTCGCCTTTGCTTCCACCAGGTGCGCGCGAGCTCCACGCGAGCTCGAACGAACGCGACTCCTCCTCTCGCGAACTCGACTGTAAATCAACCGGAGCCATGGCCTCACGCGAGCGTGCGTGCCTCGTCGACGTGTGATAACCCAAGTCGCGATTTCGACTTAATCCCCTTCGATCGTGCTTGCAATCGATCGATTGTTTTGAGGAGGATGTGATTTCTTTGTTTTGAACGAAAGGGAAAAGAGGAACTGTTCTTATTAGGAAGTGTCAGCCATTGTTTTAATTTTTGAACGAGATTTTGAACTGAGGAAACAGAGAAGGTTGCGTGGAATTAAAAATCGAAGGGGGATGGGTTGCATGAATTTAGGCTGAAACAAAGGGACGGGTTTGAAGGCGTGTTTAAAGGGGAGAACGTGGCTGATATGTGACAAATTTAAATTTAAATTTAAATTCGAATTCGAATAAATTTCGATGCGTTTACACGTCGTGTGCTCACATATAAACACCGAAAAATACGATATTTGAAATCCGACAATAATACAATATTACGGATCCAATGGAACTGGTTTCGTCGAATTCCGAGACTGCGCCCCGGAATGCTATTTTTAAATATCGGTTCAAACAATTAAATTCAAAACTGAGCAAAACAGTTTAAATTTCAATTCTGAAGCTACTGTTATCTTCAGTGTTATCAATATAAATTTTACAAGCGTTTGAAATATTTTTCTTTAGCTTAAAACTGAAGATACAAATTTTTATTCAACTTACAATAGATTAAATTTTAAAGTTTAATCGCAAATTTTCAAAGTCATATCAGGGTTCAAATTAAATCACCGTTCAAATATTTAAAATTAATTAAATATTCTCAATTTAATTTGTTCAAAATTCTGGGTCGTTGCAAAATTTGTTTGGGCAAATGGAGGTTTGGATCAACATGGTGGGAAATATTGAACAGGGAATTCGTGCACCGGTCAATTCTTCTGATGGAGGACGCGCCACACAATTCAATGCTCCTGAATTCATTGCTTCGCAGTTCCAGGATTCGACCAATGTTACGAACAATCAAAAATGTGAAATCCTCAACTCTGATTTAGAAGTAATAGGAACAGGTATTTTTAACATTTAAACATTTATGACATAATAAGTAGAAAACTTAAATAATAATAAATATTCCCTTTTATTGCAACAGGTACTATATGCCGAGATTCTACATTGTCCAACATCCATGGGAAATCTGTACCATCCACACATGAAAAAGTGGTGTTGGACAGTATACTGCTACCAGATGAGAGAACCAGCAAAATGAATCATCAATTTGCAGAGACCTTTGCTGATGTTGGAGTGGGTGGATATGTGTGTCATCCGAAGTGTCTTATTCGATATCTCTAGATGATGGAGCAGGTATATTTTCTGTTTATGTGGTCGATATTTCAAGTCCCATTAAATTGATTTGAATTTAATTCCAATTCAGATTAATATATTTTAAGTTGTTAATATACCATAAAACATCTTTTTAGATAAATGAATTATAAAATTAAAAACATCTAGCGAGTTGAATAACGTTAGTTCATAGGAAACTACCATATTTTTTAAATCGTCGTATGCGTAATCGCATCAAAACAAGTAAAGTTTACAAACAAACATCTAGCTTGGTGCTTGATAAGTGATATACTAATTATTGATAATCTACCTAATTATTATTGATAACCTACCTAATTATTTTGCTGCTTTATTTTTTTAATCTCATTAGTACGTATATAAGGGTCTTGGTTTATAATTGGATTTAGATAGTAAAACTCCAAGGACCGATCCTGCATACAACACCTGATTCAACATTATTGTCTTCCTTATCTTGTTCTGAATTCGGCTGATGAGGATTAATAAGTCAGCTCATCAAATGACATTGATGCCATAACGGTAGATCCCTTCATTTTAACCATACTTCTAGTGGTTGTTGATGGGGTTTCAGCAAGGGTTTTAGGGTATTTTGATGATCTTCAGGTGGTATACAACGTAGATGGGGTGTTGTGATTTGGACTAGTGAAATCAGAAGGTGGGTTTTGAATGAATATTGGATAGGCATAGAGGTGATACATATAAGAGAATAAGGCGAGAGAGCGATAGAATTCGGAGGTGAAGTATAAGGAAAACAAGAATAAGGAGAACAAGGAGGTTAAAGCAAAATCTTGTAGTTTTATTTCAATCTAAAATCCGATGATCACATAATGTTTGTTTCAGCCCTTTTTATAGCCATGCATCAACAACAATATTAGAACAATCTACTGACTTAATTAGTATAACAGAATTCAAGAGTAGTTGTAAGAATCTGGGTATTAAAGGCGGGAAAATTACAATAAGAAAATGTTCTATATGTGCATGTGCAGAGTTGCACACACATGCGCAGGTTCATTTCCTTCAGCTTTCCTTCCCTGCTGCTGATTGCAGGCATAGATTCAATCCAAAAACGACCAACTTGCTCAATCTGTGTTTGGGTATTTACTAGTTGCATCCAGATGCATTTTCTAAATCTGAGTTTTCATATAACCAAATGGAAAAAAATGTAGTTGCAATGAACCGTAATATAGAGTTAACTCCTAAAACTAAATATGTACTAATATTTTGTAATGCTTGTGTAGATGTTTTGGGCTGGAGGAGTTAGCTCTTTGGCTTTGCATTGTGCAGTGGCTGCCGTAACAACACAGTATAACAGAGGCTTGTTGTGTATTTGTATTATGTAGTAATGTGATACATTTGTATTATTGTTGTGTATTTGGATCTTGGTACTGGAGCGATAGTGTTTTCTAGTATCCGCTACTGCGATATATTAATGTGCTAAATGCTAGTATTATGTAATGATATTATATAATGATATTATATAATGATATTGTTAAGTTATTACGCACTGCAATGCGGATTATTGAATCATTTGAATGTGCACCGTCTATAATATTATTTGTTTTGATGTCTTGGAATGATTATTGATTATATATTGGATATGAATAGATCTATAATATTATATATTGGATATTGATTATATATCTATATCTAATTGACTAATTAGATACGGCTTTTAGCCGTATCTAATTGGTTCATTAGACGCTGCCTATTTGTCAATTAGATACGGCTTCTGGCAATTATTTGCAATTATAAACTAGCATAAATTTGCAATTATTTTGCAAAATTGACCTAAATTAAAAATTTATCTCACTTAAAATATTAGGGATCGAATAGAGCATCTGTTGAGAATTAAGCTGGTAGAGAATCTACCAAGTAAGGGTTATGGATAATTGATTGTAAAGGGTTTTAAAACCCCAACAATTTTCTGATATTATCTTAAGTTTAAAAGAAAGGTTGTGCCGTTTGGGGTTGTTTGTTTACTTAAATAAACTTCATTTTTTTTTACTTCACCTTGAAAGTGCTTGTTTAGCTTTCTTTCTTACAGCTAGCACTAAAAACAGAGAAGGTGTCCATAAGTGTGTGTTTAGATACCAAATAAAACCCAAAGTAACGTTGAGGTTTCATTTTCGAAGTTGGGGAGCCCTCAGGTGCTAATGTGCAGTATAAGTTTTTTTTCCGCATTTTGGGGACTATTTACGAAATTTCATATGAATATAGCTAATATAAGAAACTAAATAATCCAAACTAATCTGTATGGATATAAATAATTAGAACATTTAACATTCATATCATTGAATTTGATAATTCAAACTTATTATCAAAAGTATGATATTATTGGTATGCAAAAAAATATTTTTGGCTCCCAGAACTAGAGGTCACCATAGAAAATTTGGTTCCATGCTTCTTATCATCAACTATAATTTTATTTTAAGTAAACAAACACCCAAATATTTCAAAATACAACAATTATCCCATCTATTCTCTAAACCAATTCAACTCTTTTTAATACATAACAAAAATTCATATAACATACACAAAAGTAAAAAATAAATAATAAATTAAGCTTATCCGACCGTATTTAGGAAGAGAAAATTTTGAATAAATACTTATTTGGTCGGTTAAAAAATGGTTTGTCAAATCAACTTGCATGTCTTTTGAACCATTTGATCAATTGTCTTCTTCTATTTTCTCACTATCAAACACCTTTTATTTGAAACAACAAGCGCATTTTCAATTGTATTATGATTGGTATTCTCCATCCAATAACCACATAAATGAAAAAGAATATAATGGAAAATTGACATAAACGTTGTATGATAAAACATTACAATTCAACAACTCATGTTGAGATTCAATTACAACATCATCAAAAGTTGTACCTTTCCATTTTGTGTTAACCACATCCTCATTAAACTTATACTAAATTAACAATATAAAATTCTAAATAACAAATCTAAGGTTGATATGTAGAAGAAAAATAGACTTTAAAAAATAAAATCATATCTGTGTTCATCTAAATTAGAACCATCCACTAAATCTTCACTTTGCTTCATCAATTAGACAAAAAGAAGAGATTTTTCAGCTTTAATGTTTGAAATTTTTTATTTTCTTATGATGTTTTGAGACGGTATATGTAAGTTTTTACAAGGGAGCTGAAGAGACAATGGTTGTTTATGGCTAAATAAGAAAATAAATTTTGATGGTCAAAAGTAAATGAATTTTTTTATAGGTAATAAAAATTTAGTGGTAGCTAGAGGCATATCTCTAAGTGTCAATAGTAGCACACTTATCAAAATAAAATTGTACATTAGATTCAACAATACAATTAACGTTGACCAAACCAAAGGCCATGATTTTGAACTCCGAAATCAGTAGTCTTATAACAAATATCTAAATTCTATATTTGGCATACATGTAGTTCCCCAAAGTTAACAATAAAAGCTTTGTTTGAGAAAAAAAAAGTATAAAGACAAGCAATACTATGCGGATCAAATCTAATATCAAGCACAAAACAAAATTTGTACACACTAAATTTGCAATAAACATGTATCCCTCTCATTTAAATGTTTAAAATAAAGAAAAATAACAAGTTCAACACTTTTTCTAAGCAATCTCTCACCATTATAATTTTCTACCATTTCCATGAACTAATCAAATTCTATTGCTTCATAAAAATCAAAATTTCCTACGTGTTCTCTGATCAAGTTTTCTATCATTCCTTGGAAAAGTAAATACAATAATTTTCCAAGATGAACTTTATATTGTTTTTCAGGTTTTCCACTCCGTTCAAAATATCGGAACACAAATGGTGGCAGGACAGTAAATGGTGATGAACACAAACCTTACAATGAAAACTTGAATCATATAGTAGCCATAATCCTAATAATAATATGGTAGTATAAATAAAAAAAATCGGATTTTTCGAGTATACATTTACAGTTCTAAACAAAGCTTTCTTGATAATTTAATATATAGAAGGGCATCCACCTTTATCTAACCAGCTCGTACCTTTAATGAATATCTACATGATGTACAAAATACCACATAGAAACTTCAAAAAAATACACATAAACAATTTCAATCAGAAAAATAACACAAATTCTCAGGAAATAACACAATGACTACCATGGAGAAGTTTAGGCTAAGCTTATCATCCATCTTTTAAATTCTCTTTATCAATCAGTTAAAAAACTCTGTTTTCTGTAAAAAAAAAAAAAAGAAGCAGAAGAGTAAAATTAGCTACTTTTACTCTTGCCGGTTATCAATTGAACTGCATCATGCAAGGGAAAGTAACATGACAATCTTAACTCTTAAGGTAGAAGGAGATCTCATATTACAAAATGGTAACACGACCACTACTTCAGAAGTTCAATTATGGAACATAAGAATGCAAACACGTTAGATATCTCTATGTTTCTTTACCACTATCTCTACTTATAATAATCAAAACATACAATTCCCAATTTATTTTTAGTGAAAAAAAGGTACACATCCCTAGAATCTAAACTTAATACACAAAACATCCTTTCAAAATAACGGCAATAACTTTTTGTAGAAACGACGGATTAACAAACCGTTTTCACCATTAAATAACAAATTTTATTATTTTTCTAATGAGTGACATTGTGCATATGTAAAAATAATGGCAGGACAAGTTATCGTGCATATGCAATTATATGGTATGATTGCAGACAATCAGCAATTATATGCTATAATTGCAGAAAAGTCTGCAATTATATAACATGATTGCAGACAATTCAGCAATTATATGCAATAATTGCAGAGTGATTGCTTGAAATAATTGCAGAGTTTTCTGTAATTATTCGATATAATTACATAAAAGTATGCACTTATATGGAATAATTGCAGAAAAATATGCAAGTATCACATATAAGTGCATAAAAGCCTGCAATTATAGTAATAATTGCTGATATTTGAAGAAAAATTGATTATCATTTCATATAATTGCAGAAAATGGCAAATATACTGAATAATTGCAGATAAATCAGCAATTATATGGAATAATAGCAGAGGAGTCTGCAATTATTACATATAATTGTATAAGTCTGCAATTATTCCATATAATTGCATAAAAGTTTGCAATTATATAAAATAATTGGTGACATTTGAAGAAAAATTGCAGAATTCTCTACAAATATATAGAATAATTGCAGCTTTACTGCAAATATGCTTTTTTGGTATCAACAATGAATCTCATTTTAAAGATCATAAATTTATGATTTTTTGGTGAAAACGGTATGTTGATCCGATATTTCTACAGAAAGTTATGCGCGTTTGAAATGCTAAAACGTAAAGGGACTAGAAGTTCAACTTGGGAATGATGCCTTTTTTATTTTGAAACTTAACAAGGATGTGAGCCAAACCATCCCTTACTTTTATGTATATTATACTCTTAGTTTCCGTGCACTTATTTTCTGAAAATATATTCTTCTCGATTTTATTGCATATGCACATTTTTTTTGGGGTTGTAATTCAACTCATTTTATTTTTGAAATATCACATACCGTTTATTTTTGGTTGTAATTCAACTCATTTTATTCTTTAATACCTATTTTTTTTCGAAATACTAGCAGTAGAACTTTATCTTTTTCGTCTTTGGTTTTTCCAATTTAGTTATGTTTATTATACTCCTAGGCTCATTATATGCACTCTCTTTGAATATCATCCTTCACGTTTTCATGCGCACTCAAACATTGAGCATAATATTGACACATATGGGTGATCAACAGTTCTTTTATGGAAGACCTTGTATAAATATATTAACGTTAAGACTTGAAGATTTAGAATAATTTCTTTTTATCCTAAACGGTACTCAACCAGGCAAGGCTATTGCCAACACCCTCTCACCCAGTCAAAGCTACCTGTACTCAACCAGGCCTCCAATTACAGCCTGCCTACCACCAATTGCACTCTAGCTGGCCCATGGGTTACAACCCATCAAATAAATTTGGTTCTTGTATATCCGTTTCTTTATTTAATGAGACATCTAGCGCATGTTCTGCTGCAATACCAACGAATATGGCAGAACCTACTAATTTGAACTTAGCTACAAATTATGTCTGTATGTCCCCAAAAAAAAAAAAAAAAAAAAAAAAAACTAGATTCGTATTTCCAAATAACAAGAGAGACATAAATTCCCATATGGAGAAAAGTTAGTGGTTCCAATAATCAATTTACGCATAACTAATTTAAAGTTTCAGGCTCTGTTGAACAAGGAAAGGAACATTCAACTGTAGATCACACATCTAGCAAAAAAAAAGAAGGCTACGAAGCCTCTATTTTCTAAACGGTGGCACCGATAAATTTGCACAGATGACTGATTTTCCATAAATTTTGATTAGTTGACTTCCTCGCCATTAGTTTTATACATAAAAAAGGGGTAAATTAACGGTCCTTTGTTACATAATATGAAAATCATGCATGTGAACAGCAATGTAACAAAGTTAGCATATGCTCATTTGTGCACTTTAGGTATGTTTTTCTTCAATAAAGTGTAAATGTTCATTTTGTTAAACGATCAGTATACAAAAACAGAGATGAATCACTTATAAACTCCTCACACAAGTTTACAAATCAGATTTCCACTACTTTGGAATTGTATATCATTAATTTTGAACGATAACTATTGTTGTAATGAATTTACAACAACAAACTATAGCAATAACAACAATAAAGTGTTGTGTTAAACTATAACGATAAACAATCGTTGTACTACTCCGTAGAAACAGTACAACTTCAAAACGCAAAGATTACAAAATGATGTGTGTATATATAAATAAACAAGAAATCTAACCGGATGAAGAAAGAAATTTCGTCTGAGGCTTGCTATAACAATTTTCTTAAGACTTTATTCAAAGTCTCCCAAGATACAACAGACGTGATCTGTTCGAGATTGTGGTGTGTATGATCTTCTGTGTGAAATGCAGGACCACTTGGATTTTAGAGCTTTCAGAAACGAAGAGGAAGAGAAAAACCGGAGTTCAAAATGATCAGGTTTCCTGCTCCTTTTGCAGGCGAATTCTGCTTCGGCTATATCCGTTGGTAAAAGTCGCGGTTGCGTCTCTTCATTTCATGTCTGTTCAAATCTGCAACAACAATTCGCAACGGTAAGGTCGCGTCTCTTCGTTTACAACACTTTTCGAATTCGCAACGTCTGTTTCTGTTTGAAAAAAGTGACGTCTATTCAATTAATTGCAACGGTCGTTTCTGTTGGGAAATCTGTCCATTCAAATACGACTGTTTAACAACCAACGGTCGCTTCTGTTTAAATTTAAACAGTAGAAAACTGTTCACTTTTATGCAGTAAAAATATAACACGGTCCAGCCTTATTGGACCCGCAACCGCACCTAACACGACCCGGTTCGGTACGGGCGGACGGCGCGCGCATGTGAGTTCATGACCATATAGGTCCTCCCCCTCGAACAAAATTACCCGACCCTAAGGGCCAATATGAATTTGAGGAAAGTAGTATATAAACATGAATATTAACTTATTTTTGACGATGTGGGACAATATCTCATTCACTATAAAGGGTCTCTAACACATTTTAACATAGGGTGGCGCTAAAGGGTGTATTTCCATTTATAACATCAATTATAATAATAATATACAAATGAATAATTTTAGGAGTATTTTCCATTAAATAATATAGAGAATTCAAATCCGATATTGATCACGAGAAATTGAGATAATACCTTATTCAATCACTCGCATCCATGAATGAATGTGTTTTTTTTTGAAATGGTACTTTATATATAACATGTCACTGAGACAACATATCACACGTCAATAAACGTTTGAATCACGCTACGCAAGTTTCGAATTTGTGACCTCTCGCACCAAAACCGAATCACTTAACCACTTGGACAATGGTGTTTGTCTTGAATGGATGTGTTATTTTCCAATAATACTTTAATATGATAAATATTGTCAGTGTTTGAATGATTTGGTACTAGAAAATGACTATATTCGATGAGGATATGACTAGACTTGATTAGAAAGAAGTTCATTGTGATTTTATGTTGATTTGATAGTTAAAAAATTATGTGAACTTTACTACATGTAATTTGATTGAACGTGGTAAGTGAGGATCAATTTATGAAATTTCTCTTCTTTTTTTGTTTAGTTTGATAATGAATCATGAGATGATTTAAATCAATTAGAAATGGAATTGAACGAGTTGGAGTAGAGTTAATGAAAAAGCAAATCAAATGAAAATTATTATTTTTAAGGTCGTTGTTATTAAAGAGCACGCCTAAGGTGTAGAAAAACTCACGCATAGCAGTTGCGTCTTTCTGGAAGCTGGGGTGCTCGAGCTATTCAAGGCGTCATGCCTTTTACTAAGGCGGCGAAGCCTCAAGATGTCTAAAAAGCACGCCTCAATTAGAGTTTGGTTAACCTTAAATTAAGTTGAAACTTAAGTGAGTTCTACTTCGACTGTAGTAAAAAAAACTCTGCTACAAATCGAGCTCTAACCAGCTGTTGCCGTCGCTCCAAGCCGCCGCCACCGCAGTCTCCTGCTCAGCGTAGCCGTCACGCTTGTAGCTCCCTCTTTCTCCTCTTCTCAACTTAGATATTGTTTTTCCTCATGTATTCAATTAAGTAAGATTTATGTTAGTATTTTAGAAGTAATTAGTGTTTAAATGTTAAATTTAATTTAAATAAAGTTAAGTTAAATAAGTTAGTGATTAGAAGTAATTAGTTTAATTTAAAGTTAAGTTAATTTTAATTTAAAGATTAGTTAATGATAATTTAATTTTAGTTCATTTTAATTTGAATTTAAAGTTTAGTTAATTTTCATTTTAATTTAATGTTTTATTAATTTTAATTCAATAGTAATTTAAAATTTAGTTAATGTTAATTTAAATTTAAATTTTAGTTAATAATTTTAATTTAAAGTTTCGCTAATTTTAATTTGATTTTTATTTAAAGTTTAGATAATGTTAATTTTAATTTGAATTCATAGTTTAGTTAAATTAAAATTGAATATTAGTGATTAGAAGTTGCATTAAATTTCAAGTGTTGTGGAAACTTGAACTTGAACATCTTTATGCTTTTAGTTTTTGTTGTACTTTCTATGTCTTCAGTGTTATAGACTTGAATTTGATATCGTTTTGGTCAAGTTTATTATTAATAAATTCATATCTAATAGATTGCGCTTTCTTATTTGCAAAAGATTGTTTACAAACATGTGCTAACATTAAAATTATCATTTTTAATGTTAATTTATAGTGTAAATTTTCTAGAGTAAAAAAGCACAATGTTGTATAAAAGATGCACAAAAAAGCTCAAGGCGCAAAACAACACAAGGCGCAAGATTGACGTCTTTTTACGCCTAAACTACGTACCTTGTTTAAGGTAGTATCAATAGATATTATTGTGCATACAAATCAATTTTAGAGATAATATGCACCCGAGATGTTCCAAAAATGAACTTTATGACCCAAAATGTAAATCCCAAATGAAAATTCAAGATGTACTCATCTCGTCGGATATCTCATCTGGTACAAGACAAACCTTAAGAATTCAATATTTGTTTAGCCTTTTTATAAAATTTATTATGATTATCAAACATTTCAAATGAACTAACTGAAACATGTCATCAAGCCGACCTCTCTGGTGTAGATTGTTAATAAGAGTGTTTGATATTTGTGTCATGATTATTTTATTGTGTAATAATTCTTTTATTAAAAATTATATAAAAATAAGAATTTGATAATTCAAGTTCAACTTTATCCTCAAATATACTTTTAACGTGCTATTATTGCCATCCAGGAAGATGCTTCTGATAACCATTAAAATTTTATTACCTATTATTTTTTCATCTGTTTATGACCACAAAAATCTACTTTCTCATCGTCTTCCTCGGAAAACCTCATATAACTATCTCAAAACATCATTAAAAACAAAATTTTCAAACCCTAAAGCCAAAAAAAATCTCCTTTTTGTCTAATTGATGAAGTCAAGTGAAGATTTTATGGACGATTCTAATTTTGATAAATCTAAAGATTTTAGTTTGCCTTTTATTTTTTAAAATCTATTTTTTTCTTCTACATATCAATATTAGATTTGTTGTTATTTTAGAATGAGTTTAATGATCATGTGGCTAATAAAAATTTCGAGGATATAAGTTTGATAATGTCATAATTAAAAATCTCAATGTAAGTTATTGAATTGTAATGTTTTATCCTACGACGTTTATATCAATTTCCCTTACGCTTTTTCATTTTTTTTGTTTGTTAGATGGAGGATACCAATTACAATAAAATTGAGAATGCACTTGACGTAAAATTGATTGATAGTGAAAATATAGAAGGAAGACGATCGATCAGATGGTTCAAAAGGCATGCAATTTGATTTGACAGTTCATTTTTTAACTGATTAAGTACGTATTTATTTAAAATTTTATCATCCTAAATACATTCAAAAAATAAAATTTATTATGTTATTTGATTTATGTGTATGTTATATGATTTTTGTTGTGATTTGAAAAGAGTTTAGAATATGGAAGGGATAACTTTTGTGTTTTGAAATATTTAGATGTATGTTCAGTTAAAATAAAATAATAGTTCGTGTTAAGAAGCTGATAAACAAACTTTGTATGGCGGTCTTTTGTTTTGAGAGTCAGAAGCATTTTTTTGGATGTCAATAGCAGCACGCTACTTTTATGCATGTGCACAAGATGCGAGAAGAGTTGGAAAGAAAGTAAATGTGGCACCTATTAATAAAAAAAATCAAAAAAAGACTTAGCCGTTACGCGTACATTCAAAGAAAACAACGTGATGCATCAACGAGTATAGAAGATAACATTTTCATAAAAGGAAAAGAATAAAAAGAAAATTAGATTAATGTAGTAAGGAAACTTTAAAAATGATCCAAAAAATTAATTTAACTGAAGATACAATTGATAGAAAATCATAAAAAAATAAGAATTCATGCGACCGATTTCAATCATTTGAGAAAAGACAAAAATGATGATGATTATGAACACATCTACAAAACGAAAGTCAATAGTCTACTGTCATTTCAAACAAGATGTGCTGACATTTCCATATAAGTCATAATTTAATAAACAATTACTTAATTGCTTTCCAAACACCCAATATCTCCAGCACTAACTGCAAAGCACTTATTATGTCATGTGGCCCATTAGCTCAGTTGGTTAGAGCGTCGTGCTAATAACGCGAAGGTCGTAGGTTCGAGACCTGCATGGGCCATTTTTCCTTCGGATCAAAGATTTAAATTAAAAATGGTTTTGCATATGCCATATTACTACTTTAGTTATATTGCATTTTTTCTTCTTACAATAACTATAAGGTCCAACACCCTTCTTTTTTAAGGATAGGGACCCACAATCTTTGGTTCAACCAAATAAACCAACTAAACATGTTTACTTCAATTGTATATTTATATTTTATTTTAAAGTACAATAAATATATCAAACATAAAATGTGAATCATTTTTAGTTCGGTTACATCGGATAACCAACCAAACCAGTCATTCTTAATTCAGTTGGTTTGGTTTATTTTTTATTTTTATTGGTTTTAGTTCGGTTTAATAATTTTCATCATCGGCAACCGAACCAACCAAACACTCACCCCTATTTGAGAATAAGAAAATCAACATCTTTTAGCAAGGAACTAACATACATGTTATTAAAATACATATACAGATATAAAAAACACATCTTTTCTTCTTAGATTTTTTTCCAATATATTTACGTTTGTCACACTTCTGGTTCCAATATGTGTATTTTTTATAGTATGTATGCCAAATCAACCGGAAGCAGATGTGCTCAAGTCATGTCTAATAAGCAATTTGGATGGACATTGGTAGGACGAGATTTATGTTCGAACGCTCTTCAAATAAACCTGTTGGGAATCCTCTTTAATTGGAGATTTTTTAGAAAATTCTAATCTTTCTAGAGAAGTATAGAATTTTCTAGAACGTTCCGGAGAACTCTCTAGAAGCTTGTGGAAGAGTGTGGAACCCTCTAGAATATTCTGGAGATGTGTGGAACCTTACGGAAGAGTATGGAAGGATGTAGAAGAGAATGAAAAAGTGTAGAGATTCCTAGAGAGTGTGGAGCATTCTGGAGAATCAATCTCCACCCTTGGATACAAGTAATCTCCACCATTCATTGTAGAGGTTGAGTAGTATAAATAGGGGTAGGAGCCTTCATTCTTAATCAATCAATCAAAAAAGAAATATCCAAGAATTATAAAAGAGAGCCTCTTTGAGAGAAAAAGAGAGATAGCTTGGGAAGTCTCTATCCTCAAGCTTGAGTGAGCCACCGAGTGTGAGTTGCTTTTGTAATCATATTCTTGTAATCCTACTATTATTTGGTATAGTGGAAGAATCTCCATATTGGAGAATTATAAACTCGTGTGCTCCCATTACTACTTTCAATCTTAAAGTGCCTATCATAACTTCACGAAGCGGGAAAGCCCGAGATTTCCCAACAGTGGTATAAGAGTCAGGTTCATCCATAGCCGTAATCAAGCTCGTGCAAGTTCAAGATGGAGGATAATGTCGCTCATGATGGAGAGATGTTCAAGCTCACAGCCAACAACTACTCATATTGGAAGCCGATGATGGAGGACCACTTGTATTGCAAGGATTTGCATGAGCCTATCATCTACAAAGACAAGTAGAAGGAAAGAGTGATACTTAGTGGGAACTATTGAACCGGAAGGCTGTTGCTATGATCCGTAAGTACATTGACAAAACTCTCTTCGAGCATGTTTCTACTTATACAAATGCTTATGAATTATGGACAAAACTTGAGTCCATGATTCAGAAGAAAACGCCTCGTAACAAGACTAATTTAGTTCGACGGTTGGTGAAGTTGGAGTATAAGGATGGTCATAGTATGATTGAGCACTTGAATAATTTCAAGGGACTCGTAAATCAACTAACAAAAATTGATATGAAGATTGATGATGAGTTACAAGCCCTTCTACTCCTTAGTTCCTTACCGGAAAGCTGGGACACACTCGTAGTTACACTTAGTAACTCAGCTCCGAAAGGAAAGCTAACCATGGATACCGTCAGTGACAGTCTTCTTGGTGAAGAAGCAAGGAGAATGGAACGAGGTGAATCTATCCATCCCGAAGCAAATGTTGTTGAGAATCAGGGTAGGAATGAAACTCGTGGACGTAGTAAGAGTCGAGATCCGCATCAATCTCAAGGTAGATCCAAGTCACGCTCGAAGATTGCATGCTATTACTGTGGAAGGATGGGTCATAAGAAAATGGAATGTCGATCCTTCAAGAAAGACCAAAAGGCCGGTAATGTTAAGCCAAACCAAATAAGTCTAACGAAGAAGCAAGAAGAGAAGAGTACTACTGCCATAGTATCAAAAGAAGATCTGTTATATCTCGTTGGTGAATAACATTCTAAACATTGCTTATGATGAGAGTTCTTGGATTGTTGATTCCGGTGCTTCCTTCCATGTTACTCCACATTAAAGCTTCTTCTCATCCTACCAAAACGGTGACTTTGGTACGGTGCAAATGGGAAATCAAGATAGGAGCAAGATCGTTGGGACATGAGACATCATTCTGACAACAAGCACCGAGTGCAAGCTTGTTCTGAAAGACGTGAGGCATGTCCCGACCATGCGGCTCAATCTTATCTCCGTCGGAAAGCTAGATGATGATGATCTGATGAATTACTTTGGTGAAGGAAAGTGGAAGTTCACCAAAGGAAATTTAATAATGGCTCGAGAAAAGAAGGTAGGATCATTGTACATAATGCAAGCTAAGCTCTGCAAAGGAGAGGTAAACATCACCACTGATGATATGGACACATGGCATAAACGACTTGGGCACATTAGTGAGAAGGGTCTTCACATACTTGCCCGAAAACAACTCCTCCTTGACGTGAAAGGTAAACCACTCGATCTTTGTGCTCGTTGTTTAGCTAGAAAACAACACAGAGTTGCCTTCCAAAGATCTTCTCAGCCCATAAGGAGAAAGAACATTCTAGACCTCGTGCACACTGATGTGTGTTCGATGTCTGAGAGATCCATTGATGGTGCTTTACATTTTGGCACCTTCATTGATGATCATTCAAGGAAAGTGTGGTTGCACCTATTAAAATCAAAGGATCAAGTGCTTGATGCCTTCAAAGAATTCCATGCTCTAGTGGAGCGTGAGACTGGAAGGAAGATCAAGTGTGTACGATCAGATAACGGAGGTGAGTATAGAGGTCCTTTTGAAGCCTTTTGCAAGAAATATGGCATTAGGCTAGAGAAGACTCCACCCAAGACACCATAATTGAATGGGCTAGCTGAGAGAATGAACCGTACCATTGAAGAAAGAGTTCGTTGTGTGCTCTCTCATGTTAAGTTACCCAAATCATTTTGGGGAGAAGCTATAATGACCATGGTTGACATTGTCAACCTCACACCATCAGTTCCTTTGGATGGGGCCATCCCAGAGGAAGTTTGGAGGGGCAAAAGGGCTTCATACAATCATCTCAAGGTGTTCGGGTGCAGGGCATTTGTTCACATATCCAAAGATGAGAGAGCTAAGCTTGATGCAAAGACAAAGAAGTGTATCTACCTTCGTTCACCAAAGGATGAATTTGGGTACCGGCTCTGGGATCCAACTAACAAGAAGATTGTTCGCATTAGAGACGTTGTATTCTTCGAAGATCAAACAATTGAAGATATCAAGAATTTAGAGAGACCAAGATTGAGAAGCAGTAAGAACACCGAACCTACTCTAGTTCGACATGAAGATAATAACACACAAGAAAGTAGTGATGTTGAAGATCATGAAACTCACGATGAACCAGTTCAGGAAGAACCTCAATCTAGCACTCCAACCGCACCAGAGCCGAGATGATCCTCAAGGGACAGAAGACCATCCACCCGATACAACACATAAGAGTACGTTATGCTCACTGATGAGGGGGAGCCTCAAAGCTATAAAGAAGCAATGAGTGATTGTCATAAAGAAGAATGGAGAATAGCTATGCAAGAAGAAAAGCAATCATTGCATGAGAATAACACATATGAACTAGTGGAGTTGCCAAAAGGGAGAAGAGCTTTGAAGTATAAGTGGGTGTATAAAATCAAGACCGAAGAGAACTGTTCAAAGCCTCGCTACAAAGCTCGGTTAGTCGTCAAAGGATTCGGACAAAAAAAAGGTATTGACTTTGAAGAGATATTCTCTCCCGTGGTAAAGATGTCATCCATCCGAGTTGTCCTTGGCCTAGCAGCCGTGCAAGATTTGGAGATTGAACAGCTCGATGTCAAGACGGCATTTCTTCATGGTGACCTAAAGGAAGAGATCTACATGGAGCAGCCTGAGAGATTCAAAGTTCCAGGCAAAGAAAATTTAGTGTGCCGCCTCACGAAGAGTCTATACGGGCTTAAGCAAGCACCAAGACAATGGTACAAGAAGTTCGACGCATTCATGGAAGAACATGATTTCAAAAAGACGAAAAGCGATCATTGTGTCTTCACAAAGAGGTATGCAAGTGGTGATTTCTCATACTTCTGCTCTATGTTGATGATATGTTAATTATTGGTCAAGATCGCATAAAGATAGCTGGTTTAAAGAAAGATCTAAGCAAGAGCTTCGCCATGAAAGATTTGGGACCAGCTAAACAAATCCTTGGGATGAGAATAACTCGTGATAGATCAAAAAGACTGTTATGGCTATCCGAAGAAAGGTACATTGAGAAAGTGTTGGAAAGGTTCAACATGCACAAATCAAAGCCGGTTAACACTCCACTTGTCAGACACTTCAAGCTAAGTTCGAAGCAGTGTCCGCAAGTGAAAAAGACATGGAGGAAATGAAGAAGATACCATACTCATCTGTAGTAGGCAGTCTCATGTATGCAATGATATGCACAAGACCAGATATCGCCTATGCAGTTGATGTTGTCAGTCGCTTCTTGGTTAACCCAGGGAATGAACATTGGGTTGCAGTCAAATGGATCTTCCGATATCTACGTGGAACTTCCAAAAGATGTTTATGCTTTGGAAAAGAAAAACCTGTATTAAAAGGATACACAGATGCAGACTTGGCCGGTGACATTGATTCAAGGAAATCAACATCGGGATACTTAACTACTTTTGTAGGGGGAGCTATTTCATGGCAATCAAAGCTGCAAAAATGTGTTGCATTATCCACTACAAAGGCAGAGTATATCGCAGCTACCGAAGCTTGCAAGGAGATGTGGATAAAGAACTTATTGCATGAGTTGGGAATAGATCAAGAAAAGTATGTCTTGAAGTGTGACAATCGAAGTGCAATTTACTTGGCAAAGAATTCAACATTTCATTCCCGCACAAAGCACATTGATACAAGATATCATTGGATCTGAGAAGTCCGCGAGGAAAAGCAAATACATCTTGACAAAGTTCACACAGATGAGAACTGGTCTGACATGATAATCAAGGTAATACCAACAAAGAAGTTTGAAGATTGCTGTCAAGGTGCCGGTTTGCTACTACCCCCCAATTAAGTCGGGAGGGGGAGATTTGTTGGGATTCCTCCTTAATTGAAGAGTTTCTAGAAAATTCTAGATCTTTCTAGAGAAGTATAGAATTTTCTAGAACGTTCCGGAGAACTCTCTAGAAGCTTGTGAAAGAGTGTGGAACCCTTTGAAATATTTTGGATATGTGTGGAACCTTCCAGAACCTTACGGAAGAGTATGGAAGGATGTAGAAGGGAATGAAAGAGTGTAGAGATTCCTAGAAAGTGTGGAGCATTCTGGAGAATCAACCTCCACCCTTGGATACAAGTAATCTCCACCATTCATTATGGAGGTTGAATAGTATAAATAGGGGTAGGAGCCTTCATTCTTAATCAATCAATCAATCAAAAAGAAATATCCAAGAATCATAAAAGAGAGCCTCTTTGAGAGAAAAAAAGAGATAGCTTGGGAAGTCTCTGTTAGAATTCTCAAAAATAGTGAATGAGATATATCTCACGTCGCCAAAAATAAGTCCATTTTCTTGTTTATATAGTGTACTCTCAATTCATATATTGACCCTTAGAGTCAGGTAATTTTGTGCGAGGGGGAGGATCTATATGGCCATGGACTAACACACGTGCGCGTGCCGCCGCCCGCCCGTCCAACCGAACCAGACCGGGTATGGGTCCAATAAGATTGGGCTGTGTCATATATTTTTGCTACCTAAAAAATGACTGATTTTAAAACAGAAGTGTGTTTAAATAGATGCGGATTTTCCAACGGTTGAGACCGTTGCAAACTGATGAAAAGACACGATTTTTTCAGATGACCGTTACAACGAACAACAACAGTTCTGAACCGTTGCAAACGAACGGACGCGGCTATTGCAAACAACAGTTCTAAACCGTTGCAAACGAACGGACACGGCTATTGCAAACAGCAACAGTTTTTGACGTTGCAAATGAAAGGAAGTGCATGTTGCGAACAGTAACACTTTTTTGGCGTTGCAAATGAAGGGATGCTACTTTTCTCAACGGGTGTAGCCATTGGAAATTCAGCTATAAATAAGGAGGAAACCTGATCACTTTCCTCACTCAATTTTAAAACCAAATTATCTCTTCTTTATCTTCATTTCTTAAGATCATAATCAGTCTTATCACACAGAAGATCATACACATCACGATCTCGAGCAGCTTACGTCTGTTGTATCTTGAGAGACTTTGAATCAAGTCTTAAGAAAATTGTTACGACAAGCCTCAGACGAAATTTCCTTCTTCAACCGATTAGATTTCTAGTTGATTTATATATTTATATATATCATTTTCGTTTCTACGTTGTACTATTTCTTAAATAGTATAATGTTTGATTTATCGCTATAGTTATTATTGTTATAGTTGTTAGTTTGTTGTTGTAATTAATTACAACATACTTATTGTTAAAAATAGCTAATACAGAATTCCAAAGTAGTGAAAATCTGATTTGTAAACTTATGAGACGAGTTTATTATTGATTAGTCTCTGTTTTTGGTATATGGTATACTAGACGTATAACAGTCTCTATCCTCAAGCTTGAGTGATCCACCGAGTGTGGATTGCTTTTGTAATCATATTCTTGTAATCCTACTATTATTTGGTATAGTGGAAGAATCTCCATATTGGAGAATTATAAACTCGTGTGCTCCCATTACTACTTTCAATCTTAAAGTGCCTATCTTAACTTCACGCAGCGGGAAAGCCCGAGATTTCCCAACAAAACCACACAACGCACGAATGAAAAAATTATCAAACAATTCAAATGGGCATAATCTTGTACATTTGCTTACTCTAATTCATATCATAAACGAAAATTAGACGGTCAGATATCAGAATTGTACAAAATAAATAAAAAAATGCATACACGACATGACACATTGTTCTAGAGTAAAATTGAGAAGTTAAAGATGGTATTATAAAATTTTGGGATAAAAATAAGTAATGCATATACATGATTTTTTTAAGATGCAAATCAAATATCAAATCTCAAATCAAAGAATACTACCTGTACATCGGTGTACTACTTTGTATTATTTGTACATTATTTTTGTTCAATTAATAAGATTGGTAAGTTTTTTCAAAGATATAATTAATACCTGGACATTATTTATTAGCTTTTGTAGGTGCTATGTTGGTAATCCAACCTATTGGGTACACAAACATGTTCTTATCAAATCAAAATCAAAAAAAGAAAAAAAGGGAGAGAGAGAATTTTAAAATTTCTTTTCCATTGTTGAAGATGTTATTGTATTATTAGTTTAAGAAAGGAGGAACTACCAACCACCGTTTTGAATACCAAACCATGGATCGAGTAGTGTTGGTCCAAGATCAAAGCTTTCCGCGATTGAACTATGAAAACCATGTTGCTTGTATGTTATCGCTGTGATTCGAAGAGAGTACCTTTCTCTCAATGGTTTGATGCTTAACCACCCAACTACTTTTGGGGCTTATTTTCAATTTTTCTACTACAAATGTAGAGTTATTCCATTTAAAGTTAGCTTTTAATTAATACACGCACATCTTGATAAAAGAAATTTGTTTTTTAAAATATTATAGGAAGCCTTAATATATATAATATTTTATGAGAATTTTAGTATACAAATGTTACGTTTGCATTATTATCTATGTAAAAAAACATTCAATGGCTCAAATATATGTTAACAGCCACAATTCATGAATTCCACTGATGTAGCCATCTAATTTATTAGGAATCCAAGATGTCATCTTGCAATTGATAAAAAATTTACACATGGCAGTTCTTAATAAACACCATGCATTGTCATGTTAAAAAAGAAAAAAGAATCTAAATGAATGGAGGAAAACAGATACAGGTTCCAAAGTCCCACATCACCTGTACACATAGAGTTAGAAAATAAGCTATAAAGCATGTTGCGTTGACCACACCAAAGCTACTAAGGTTGATATAACCGAAAATAAAATACCCATTTTGCAATACTCAATAATACCACTTTCTTCTGTTATGCTATTTTATAAATGATGTTATCGTGCTGAGGATCAAACACAAATCACCCATGTTACAAGCGAAAATACTCACTATTATATTACAACTTCGTTGTTAATCAAACCTAAATGGATGCATTTCTTAAATTACATAATTAACATAATAATATTGAAAATCAACTTTAAGAATTTTATATGCCTAGTTATCTCCGTCTACCTCTATAACTTTTATTTTTATTCAAAGCTGTAAACTACCTTACAACATTTACAAACCTCGATGATCGAGTTATTTCTTTGACATTGTTTTTCTCTCTAATCCAAACTGCACCTAGTTGTTCCGAATAAAATCATATATCATCTCATTACTCTCATGTTTTATGCATTATCATGTTATAGAAGCATCCTAGCGCACACATATAAACTATATCATATGAATTTATTGTAGCTTACTGTACTTTGTTATGGATTTCTATATTAAATAAAAATTATTTTTCATGATACAATCATTTGTTGTGTATGAATTTGTAGTTAATTGGTAACGATTGTGAGACCATCAAATATCGTTAAGGCAACTTTGGAAATTAAATTATGTAATAGTTCGAATACATAGTTATTGTTTTGAAGTTTTGAAGAAACTGAAAAGGATAATCATATATAGTTAAGCACGTAGGTTAGCTACTAATTCGTCTAGTATTTTTGTTATTTTATTTTCTGGAAAAAAAAACCTATTTTATATCCTTTTAATGGGAATTGATTGGATTTCAATCCAATAGCAAAAGAAAATATCGTAAAGTTTATAAATCTCCGTATTTCTGATATTCCAATAACAAAAAAATGTTCCATTTCTTGAGTGCAAACAAACAACATTGCTACAATGGCTTTTTTATGTTTGTCGAAATTATTTCACAGCATTTCATTTTCTAACTAGTAATAAGCAAGGTACCAAAATTACATTTAAATCATAAATCATAAAGTTTTAAACTTTAAATAAATAAATAAATAAAAAATAGTAAATCGTAGATTCAAAAAATTTACATTGCAATGTATATAGACTTGTACGGTAGAAATTTCAACAGGAAATTATTGTGAAGGACAAAATTTCTTAGCGTTTTTGCCTCAAGGACAGACCTTCAATATTTTATCCTGAAGGACAACTTTCTTTATGTATCAGTTTTTAGTCATTGATAGCAGTTTTTAGGTATCAGTTTGTAGTTATCGGTAGCAGTTTTTAGCTTGGTAGCAGTTTTGTTGTCCTTATGAATAATTTTGAAAAATGTTTGTCCTTATGAATAATTTTTAGGAGAATGTTTGTCCTCGTGGTAAAAATATTGAAGTTGTGTCCTTGAGGCAAAAAATATACAAATCTTTGTCCTTTAAATTAATTCGCCCAAATTTCAATATATGTGATTTATTCAATGACATTTATGTACGTAAAAGCATCAACTCTTCTTTCCATGGTAATAATTTATATATTTGAAATTAATTTCGAAAATTAGGATTCTGCATCTAAATCAAAAAAATTATTTCTTCTCCATTTCCATTTCCATTTTATTTTGTTTGAGAGACACCAACATTTGAACTTTAGATTCAAGTAAACATCTTGATATTTGTTGTTGCAGCATGGACCAAATGATTTTTCTCAACTACGATTTTAATTTGTTTTGAATCGGAATCTGATAACCAAATCGTAAATAGAGAGATTCAAGTTGAAACAAGATTTAATCATAAGATTTTAACATTTTTGAAAACTAGGGTAACAAGTATATTCACTTGTTTACTTCAAACGATCATCTAATAAAAGATGTATATGTTTCCATTAAAGAAGCATCAAAGTCGTTGTAGTATAGTGGTGAGTATTCCCGCCTGTCACGCGGGTGACTCGGGTTCGATCCCCGGCAATGGCGTTGTGTTAATTTTTTGCGATGAAAGTACTGGTTGAACTTTATCTGCCTTGGTTACTTTTCGCTCACTTTCTCATTACAGCATTTACAAGCATCTATGATCACCTGATTTTTGTAGTGTTGTTCTCTTATCTACGCTTAGTTTTCTTTGAACAAAATCTATCCGCCTTGGTGACTTTTCACTCATCTGCACAAACTTTCTCATTGCAGCATTTACAAGCATCTATGATCAACTAATTTTTGTACTGCTGTTCTCTTATCTACACTTAGTTTTCTTTGAATAAATTTGACTCCCATCTTTTTTATGTTATCAACTTATACATTCAACCTAGCATTTAGACATCATGTAAGCCTGCTGTATTCTGCAATAGTTTCTACATTAGATGGAGTAAAAACTTGTTTTAATAGCATACAAAAAATTCAACAATAAGCTAAGGACATATACCAAAGTTTGTTCCGTGCGCGCACGCGTGTATAGAGAACAAAATTGTGTATACAATCCTAATAATTTTACTCAACACGGTTCCAGTTTCTGTACCTCATGTAATAATGGAGCAAAATCTTCTGCTTCCAAGCAGCTAATCATCTTTCTCATTTTCTACAAAAACAAAAATATTGCATTGAAGCTCTTGTGAATAAATAAAAATAGGGCGGATCTTTAACTCAAGGTTTACACATATATTCCGCACATGCTACTGTTATATAACTCATAATTCAATTCCCAAAATTTACTCCAACTATGTCTGACAGTTCTTACGATCTCTGCCAAGTAACTACAAACTTCATTCTACAGGTTTGAGTTTGCAAATTAAAAAAACTAACCTTTCTAGCATCAAATGATTTACACACAACACTAAATGCTTCTTCAGGCAAAGCCACTGCATCAGACAACATAAGAAAACAATATATTGTCGAAGTCAACACAAAATCCACAACCAAATAAGAACTCACGCATAGAGAACTAGAGATGGCCGAATCAACAATCGGATCAGCAAAAGGAACCTTGCCATGATCTTCCCTGAAAGTAAACGCAAGCTTATACGGTTTCCGAACTCTTATTTCTCAATTTGATACCTCCGTTTAAATTAAGGTTGCTGGAAGCTTCTTCTCCAATGGGTACAGGAATCTTCCATTTACTTTTTGGCATCTGGCATCCGCTTAGAGATTCGGCTTTGAAGTGTGTGGAAGAGAATTTGGTAGGGTTAGGGATTTAGGGAAAATGGATTGGAAATGGCGGGAATCTGGAAGTCGGTACTAGGTATGTGCAGTGGTTGCATTACGGCCCAATATTTTAAAGCCCAAAACATCAAATTTTACAAGTAAAAAAACTCTTAATCAAACTTTGTAGCCCTGCATTTCTTCGAACGACTTTCTTTTCCCTCTTTGTAGTTGTGACATTTTTCACACTATAAACTATGTCTCTAAATAATTCAATAATTTATTAATCTATACTATTATATTATTACTAAGTTGAATTTCAAGGACATACAAACCCTCTGAATATTTTGTGAAATGAACCGTCTTTTTTTTTTCCTTTTATTTGTACCCAGCTCTCCACTTCTTCCATATCCTTCAAATCCTATCTATTAATGTCCCCATACCGCTCCCTCTTGATGAAAAGCGTAATCTTAATGGCTGTGTCTCGCTCTATCAACCTTCTCTTCTCTTTGTCGGCTCAAAATCCATTTCTTGTTGTATAAATGGAGATCAATTCCTTCATCTCCCTATTCCAAAATTCGAAGGTTTCATTACCTTATTTCAATGGCTGAGTCGATTTAATGCTCCTCTTTGTCTTTGTTGTTCCTCTCTCGCGATTGAGTTTCAGCCGGTTTACTGTTGCTTCCTTCGTCAGGATATCTTACTTTTTAGGTATGCTACTGCTATTATCCCTGTACGATCGTTGTTTTCATCATTTATTTCTGATTGAATGTTTATTCTATTTGTCTGGTTTCTATGTCAATATTCGTTCTGTTTGCCTTAGGTTTTTCTTCGATGTTTCCGTAGGGTTTTTGTGCGCAGTTATGCTGCTACGTCATTTCGATTGAATGTTGCCGCTTCTTTTACCCATTCAAAATCATTGTTCAAAGACTGTTTGCAATTCAAAAACATTGTTCAAAAACTATGCTTACAATTTAGTCCTTATTTCAGTTTAGTTTGGTTGTTTTGTCAATTAATAATGGCGTTCCTTCTTATTATTGTTGCAGCGTGTCCAACCTTACCATCTACCTTTTTTCCTTGAGATTCATTTGCAACTATTTGCCTCAAGGGATTGTTCTCCCAGTGACGACCCAGATTTTTAAAGTGGGTTAATTGGGTAATTAACCAGTTTAAATTATCGGAATATTAATTTTATAAGTTATCAAACCCATTTATTTACGTTTCCATTATAACATTTAATCTTACAATCTCAAGAATATTTAAATATAAAACTCTACCTTATTAACACCCAATATAAATATATAGATAGAAGAATATAAATTAAGTAATTAAGCCTTGGCTAAGAATAAAAATAAAAATAATAAACATATGTTTAATAGGAATAAAAGTATACAAGTAACTTATAATGTTGTATGTAATATAAAGTAAAAAAACATATGAGATTAACCATGGTAAGATATATATGAATATTCGTATGTATGTAAGGCAAACAAGACAAAATATTTTGTATACATATGTATAATGGGTATGTACATACGAATGAATATATAGATGCTTACACATAGGGAGACAAGCATTTTGCACATTTCAACTTTAGCATACAAAACATATAATCAATGTCAAAATAAAATCAAGTCATCTTTTAAATCAAATCACTTTATAAAATCAAAACTTTTCCATATAAAAAAAAGAAAGATATATGAAAACCTGTACAATTCCTTAGCCTAGCTTCTACCACACACTTCCTACGTATATACAAATACATACCACTACCCTGTGTTCTCAGGGTAAACATCTTCCCAAGCAAACAACTCAAACAAGATATATAAAGGCTCTGCCTTATTCATGCTTTTGCATTCAAACTATATAACTAGAAAAAAAAATAAACAAGTTGCCACTACAACTTCTAGGAGAATCAAAACAACTCTAGTCTTGGAAGATTAAAGACCCAAGCCAACAGTTATTTTCATAAACCAATTCTCTGTTCAAAGGATTCACGGTGAGTAAACATTCTTATTAAAAGCTCAAGTAAATGGAAATCTGATTTCATGTGGATTACTGGAATAAAGTATGCTTTGCATGTGTATATATAAGTGTGATCTCTGTATATTTGTATGTGTTGAAGTGTGCATGTTTGTATAACTGGGTATATCCCTGTTTCTTAACTTCAGAGTTTAAAAATAAATCAAAAATTTAAAATCTCTCCTTACAATCTTTTATAGGATGAAGAATTTAAACAAGATATTTTTGTTTAAGCATAATCAAAGTTTAAAAATATATTTAAGCAAATTCAGTTTGAAAATTTCTTGGAAAACAGGAAGAACAGTAGAAAACTTAAGAACATGTTAAATCCATCGTCATGGTTTGCTGATTCATGTTTATAACCTGAATCTTCTTTGAAATTTAGGTTTTTTTAAAATGAAAATCATGATTTTTAGTTTTGTATCGAGTGTGTATTTCTGTGATGACCAGAAAATGGTTTTTGAGCAAATACTGGCGGCCGGGGGTACTCGGGTGGTCGGGGTTTCGTCTGAAGGTAGCTGGGAAGTTGTCGAGGCCAGGAAAAATGGTGGATAAGTTTCTCCATCACTGTGGCGTCGGAATTTGATCGGAGAAGGGTTTAAGCCCTAAAATGGGTCGAGGTTGGATATCTCGTCACCGCGGCGTCTCTGGTGATTCGAGTTGCTCAGGATTTGGGGGAAAGCAGCGTAGAAGGATGGCGAAGGTATGGCCGGAGGTTCAGGTGTTCCGGTGGTCGGGGACGTGGGTTCGAGGAAGCTTTTGGCAATGGGTTTTGGTTCCTATTTCGACTGAGTATCTCGATTTCGATCGTGGGCTTATGCTAGTGATTTAGGGGTCGGGATCGAAGGATTAGGTGATTGTCGGTGTGCCGAAGGTGTCGTGGATGGTCGGAGCTCTGGCGTTGATCGGTGCATGTGCACGGTGGTGCTGGGGTATCAATAGGTTGGGTTGTGGAATTGACTCGAAGGGAAGTTCGGGTGTTTAGGTTAGGAACTCGGGTAGAGTCTCGGGTAGGAACGTGAGTGAAATTGTTTCAGTTTTAAATTTTAAACTTAATTTTGAAAAAATATATAGAAAGGAAGTGGTTTTACTCGGGCAGGACTCGAGTGATCTTCGGATTTGACCCGAAGCAAGGTTCAACCAAGTTTTAAAAGTTTTTAAATAAAACAAGGTTTTGAAATTTAAAATAAATTTAGTTTAAAAGCTTTTTCTTAAATAAATTTCTTATATAAAATAAATGTTTTCTTAACATTTGATTTGGAAGTTATATAAATTTTGTTAACCTTAATTTGTCAAGTTAAAATGTTATTTTATTTTAAAACTTAACTAAATGATTTAACTAGGTAAGTTAATTATAAAGATAAATTTTTTTAAATATGCTAATGATAGTTAAGTAATTAATAAAGGATAATGGCTTACTTTAAAAAGCTAATTAAGGTTTTAATGAGTTGAGATTGATAAATTAATTAAGTAAATTGAGATTAATTATTTAAATGATAATTACTTAATGTAAGTAATTAAAGGATTAATCTGTTGAGGGTTAATTAATTTAATTAGAAATTAAAGGTTAAATTAATTAATGATCAAGGTTAATTAATTGAGGATAATTAACCAATGGGATAATTACTTGATGAAATTAATTAAAGGTAAATTACTTAAGGGAAGTAATTAAAGATTAATTACTTAGTGTAATTAATTAAAGGATCGGTTAATTAAGGAAATTAATTAAGCATTAGTTAATTAATGAAGGATAATTAATCAATGTAAGTGATTATAGGATAATTAATTTGAGAAATTAATTAAGGATAAATGTAATTAATGTGAATGGGTGAAGGTTAATTAATTTGTGTTATTAATTAAAGGCTAATTACTTAATGTAATTAAAGAGGATAATTAAGGGATGATTAATTAATGGTTTGTAATTAATTAATGTTAAGTAAGCAGGATTAAAAGTGATTAAGGAAATTAATTAAATTTATTTAAATTAATTGGAATGGTGTGACTAATTTATCTTGCTTATGAATAATTGAATGATATTGTATGCCTTGGATTACTTGATATCTTTGATAAGTGATTTGTGATGCTATGTGATATGATATGATTGGACTGAACTGAGATAATATGGTTTGTCTATCTGTGATGAATGGCTATGTAATATGTAATTCTGGATATAAATGAAAATTTTTAAACTTAAACAGCTTTGTGTTTAAGATGATATTGGGTTCGAAGAGACCAGGGTCGGGTATCAGTACATACCCGAAACCACTTCGATTTGTAATCTACAATAATGCTTTATGGATTTGACTTTGGAATAAATAGGCTGGAATGGAATAAATAGAGTAAACTTGGTCATTTAATCTGAGTAATGATACTTAGATGATTGTAGGATGTGTATTTGACTATGGCAAGTTAAAACTTGTAGTGAAGTACGAGTTACCCGAGTTTTAAATAAGTTTTATGCATTAGTATTTCTTGTTAGATGGGTTTACTCATGCTGGTTTCCAGCCTGACTCGGGTGTTACTTTGATGTAATGCTCGGGTCAGACCAAGTATTATAGATTTTCAGGTAAGGACGTTCTAGAGCTCAGAAGACGAACTGGATGGCAGGAACGTATGGAGTGTATCTGCTGTGTCATATTGTAGTTGTTGGGACATATTGATTTTTAATGTCCAATGATTTATGTATATATTGTAACTCTGATGTATTAATCTGTAATTTGAAAGATACAGGATTCTTTTGTAAACTATTATTATTTAATATTATATCTTGATCCACCGCGAATGTGAGATTATGTGCTGTTGTTTTCTGTTCTTCTTCTATCTCTTTTTTTTCTTCCTAACTATCTCGAATTTTTGGGATCGAAAATTCTGGGTTGTTACAGTTTGGTATCAGAGCAAAGGGTTAAGCGAGAACCTTGGCTCTGGTGGGTTTACTCGTCAAGGATAGGGTCAGCGGTACCCTAGGATGAGTTGAGTGTGTGTGTGTGTGTGTATATATGTATATATATATGAGAGCGTACTTGTTATTTTCTTATATAAAGGTTTTAAAAATGGTTTTAAAACTGGATGATTTTATAAAAGTTTATATCATATTTATAAAGCAATAATTGGTTATTAAATAAGAAATTAAGTAACATATATATACATATCCAAATAAGGATTGGATAAAATGAACTTTACAAATAAGATGAATTAAAATGGTTTCAAACCAGAAAATAAATGGTTATTGAGTTTAAATAGGATGATTGTTTTCCAATGAACACATAAATGTTTTAAGGAAGTAACCATTAGATGTGAATAACTTGTAAATTAGAAAGGATGTAAATTGAAAAGTTTTGAAATTGTTTCAAATGTTAATAGAAATAATAAAGAGAATTATTCAGAATATTTTGAATGTGATCTTATTTTAAAATAAGAGTTGTTTGAAAGCATTAAAGGAAACTGTTTGAACTAAAACCAAAAGTGGTTTAAAATTTAAGGATAACTTAGAGTGTAAAGGAAATAATATGTATATATGAGGGATATACATAATATCAAAAATGGGTTGAAATAAACTCTAAATGTTGAGTTTTAAATTTGGAATGAGATGTGAAACCCAAGGTGATAAGTTTTTGAACTTATAAGATTATTAATGTGAAGTTTAAAATTTTGAAGCACGAATTCAAATTGGGTAAGGTTAATGAAATTAAATTGAATTTAACTTTGGGAAAGTTAAATAAGTTAACAAGCAACCTGAATTGGAAATTTCGAGATGGAATTGGAATCTAACTTGGGAAGTTTAATGGTTAATTTGAATTGGGAGTTTGTGTGATCTCAAAATGGGTATGAGATCTGGAAATTGAAAATGGATGGATGTTTTAGAATAAATTGGATGATGTCATCCTATTGTTATTAATAATTTTTAAATTGTGAATTGGATTTGTTTAAATGAATGAGGAATGAAGTGTGGTAATATATCCATTATTGAGATAAAAGGGAAATTAAACTTAATTTGAAATTAAGGATATGGAATTACTTTGAACTGAAAATTTGAATAATTGAATTTGTAAATTAAAATTTGTTTAAGAACTGGTTTCAGAACTGGAAGATAAAATTGGGTAATAAATTAAATTTTTAAGATAATATTATTTTGAACTCTTATTTGAACCTTGAAATAAGTTAAGTAAAGATAATTTAAAATGGAATTTTAAGAATTGGACTCAAAATTAAATTATTTAAAGATTTGGATTATTGATTTAAAAATAAAGGTTAATTTGATTGAAGGGGTTAAATCGACATTTGAAAATTTAACTCGAATTTATATAATTCGAGATGGTTTAAGGTTGAGATTTAGATTTCATTAGTTCAAATTGAATTTAGTTTGAATTAATTAGAATTGAAGATGGATAAGTATAAAATTCAAATGGGAAATTTGAATTGGATTAATTTGAAATAAAATTGAAGATTGAATGAGTTAAAATTCAAATGGGAATTGGGATTAATTCATATAGAAATTGAAATGATTTGAAATTGAGGTGGATTCAATTTGAAATTAGTCTAAATTAATTTGAATAATTTGAAATTGTAATTGAAGTGAATATGTTTAAAATCAAATGGAATTTGATCTGAATTTGGAAAGAAGTTGAGGTTAATTCAACTTGAATTGGGGATAAATCAAGTTCAAGGGAAATTGAAGTTATTCAAATTAGAAGTGAGTCAATTTAAATGGAAGTGGAAATTTAAATTGAATTGATGGGGAATTGAACAGTTTGACTCTGGACTATTTTCAAAATAAATTGTTTTAATATAAATCTATTTTTCCAAACTATTTACTACACAACTTTTCTTTTTAAACCTAAAACTATCTTAAGCTTGTTTTACAATTACTTTTGGAACTATTTAACAATTTTACAACTGATTTATAAACTAATTACTGTTTTTCAATTGTTTTATAAATAATTACTATTTTTCAACTATTTACAATTACATAGCTATTTTACAGCTATTTTACAAACTAATAATTACTTTTCAACTACTTATCTATTTTTAAAATTTTCAAGCTATTTTCAAAATATAAACTGGTCGGAGTTTAAACTGTTATTTATTAAATACCTAACTGAGATAAGAATTGAAGTGATAATCCAAATGGGGATTAAGGCAAATGTGAATAAGTGAATAAAATCAAAGTGAGGATGAATAGAAAGGAAATTGATTTAACTAATAATCAATGAAGATAAATACGCAGGATGTACGTATATTATTCTATTCGCATAGTGATTTGATCCAGATTGGAGCACATGATTTCGAGATAGTATTATCGATCCGAGTTAGGATTTTTTTATTCGATTTTCGACGGCGAACCTGGATATGGATTTTTGATTGGTTCTGGAAATTCTCTATCATAGTTGTGACCTATGCAAGGAGAATAACGGTTTCTGATCAAGAAACCAGACTTGAGTCCGCACTAGAAAGTCGGGTGGACGATACTAGTTCGGAAGTGGAATTGTGTGATCGAGTGAGCGATCAAATTGGTATGGCGTACGGATGGTATGTGTACATCGTACGGGTTTGTATGAGATTGATATTGAAATTGGAGATAAGAATTGTAATATGGTTTTTGAAATGGAAAGTATATGTTGTGAAATATGTGATGAAATAAAGTGGGAATTGAATATTCCTATGATTAAAATTTACTTTATGGAAGTAAGCAATATGGTAAATGACTTTACAAAAGAGTAATCAAAATTTGAATATTTGATTTGGGATAAACAAAGTTATATATCTTTGTTATATATGGTAAACTCCACTTAATGAATCTATTGCCAGGAGAAAAAGGGTTTTGAAAGTATTTGAAGTATAAAAGTGAATTTATACAAGTATGAAGTGATTCAAAAATTACCCAAGGTTATTATATATATATATATATATGTATATATAAAGGATTTTGTGAAAATGATTTTGAGGAAAAGTTTTGGGAACCTTTGAATTTGGAAAGGCTTTGATTTTTGAGGAAAATTAAATTTGGAATTTGGAAAGCCTAGTTTGTGAATTATCGATTTTAGGATAATCGATTTTGAGAAAGGAGATTTATATGAAATTCATACTAGGTGTATGATTTGAGAAATACTATATATGTATAGTATAAAGTGTTTTGAAGTGGCTCTGGGGAAAAAGGCGCTCCCTTGAATGAACTTCTCAGGAGTGCCACAGGGTGGTACTGCCTTAAGCCTCAAAGAGGGGGAGGCTCTAAAGTTGATCCTGTGAGGAGTCCGAACAAACTAGTTCGTGAGGATTGTTGGGTAGCGAAAGTCGAGGGCGTTGATGCCTATAGGGGCATTTGGGTTATGCTGTGACGATAGTGTAACTCGATGTCGCTGCAATCTACTGTGTGGACCATAGCGAAAATCGTGTGGAGGATGAGTGCCAATAGTCTACGCTTGATTTTGCCGGGACGGCAACGTAACATCGGTAGACTGCGATCTATGGTCGAGTGGAGAAGTTTCATTCTTTTGGCAGCGAAATTCGAGGGCGCTGATGCCTACGGTTATATGGGTTTTTGCTGTGATAGCAACGTAAAGCCCGGGTATAACAGCGATCTGTAGCGGGTTCCATGGTGTAATTGAGGGGCGTGGAGGCCTACAGTTATCTATGGATTTTGCCGGGATGGCAACACAACCATCGGGTTAACTGCGACCATGGATGGGGTGATGATTTCCAGAGCATTCTCACCAAAGATATTTCCCCTATTTTCAAAAATGTTTTCGATATTTTCAATAAAATTATTTTTCAAGTATTTTCACTAGATGTTGAAATGGGTCTGCTAAGTACTTATAGATTTTCAGTCCAACGCCTGATCAACGTATGATCGAATTTCTATGAGAACAAGGATGGACTTGTCGAAACATCGAGTTATAAAAGTATTTTTATAAAAACTATTTTAGTAATATTATATAGATATTAAAAAGTTTTTTAAAAATGATCAAAAAAATATATTTATCTGATTTTAAGCATTTTCATAAATTCTGGTTTCGTTCTTTTTCGAGGACGAAAAGATTCAAAGGGGGGAGGAATGTGACGACCCAGATTTTTAACATGGGTTAATTGGGTAATTAACCGGTTTAAATTATCAGAATATTAAATTTATAAGTTATCAAACCCATTTATTTACGTTTCCATTATAACATTTAATCTTACAATCTCAAGAATATTTAAATATAAAACTCTACCTTATTAACACCCAATATAAATATATAGATAGAAGATTATATATTAAGTAATTAAGCCTTGTGTAAGAATAAAAATAAAAATAATAAACATATGTTTAATAGGAATAAAAGTATACAAGTAACTTATAATGTTGTATGTAATATAAATTAAAAAACATATGAGATTAACTATGGTAAGATATATATGAATATTCGTATGTATGTAAGGCAAACAAGACAAAATATTTTGTATACATATGTATAATGGGTATGTACATACGAATGAATATATAGATGCTTACACATAGGGAGACAAGCATTTAATGCACATTTCAACTCTAGCATACAAAACATATAATCAATGTCAAAATAAAATCAAGTCATCTTTTAAATCAAATCACTTTATAAAATCAAAACTTTTCCATATAAAAAAAAGAAAGATATATGAAAACCTGTACAATTCCTTAGCCTAGCTTCTACCACACACTTCCTACGTATATACAAATACATACCACTACCCTGTGTTCTCAGGGTAAACATCTTCTCAAGCAAACAACTCAAACAAGATATATAAAGGCTCTGCCTTGTTCATGCTTTTGCATTCAAACTAGATAACTAGAAAAAAATAAAATAAACAAGTTGCCACTACAACTTCTAGGAGAATCAAAACAACTCTAGTCTTGGAAGATTAAAGACCCAAGCCAACAGTTATTTTCATAAACCAATTCTCTGTTCAAAGGATTCACGGTGAGTAAACATTCTTATTAAAAGCTTAAGTAAATGGAAATCTGATTTCATGTGGATTACTGGAATAAAGTATGCTTTGCATGTGTATATATAAGTGTGATCTCTGTATATTTGTATGTGTTGAAGTGTGCGTGTTTGTATAATTGGGTATATCCCTGTTTCTTAACTTCAGAGTTTAAAAATAAATCAAAATTTAAAATCTCTCCATACAATCTTTTATAGGATGAAGAATTTAAACAAGATATTTTTGTTTAAGCATAATCAAAGTTTAAAAATAGATTTAAGCAAATTCAGTTTGAAAATTTCCTGAAAAACAGGAAGAACGGTAGAAAACTTAAGAACATGTTGAATCCATCGTCATGGTTTGCTGATTCATGTTTATAACCTGAATCTTCTTTGAAATTTAGGATTTTTTAAAATGAAAATCATGATTTTTAGTTTTGTATCGAGTGTGTATTTCTGTGATGACCAGAAAATGGTTTTTGAGCAAATACTGGTGGTCGGGGGTACTCGGGTGGTCGGGGTTTCATCTGAAGGTAGCTGGGAAGTTGTCGAGGCCAGGAAAAATGGTGGATGATTTTCTCCATCACTGTGGCGTCGGAATTTGATCGGAGAAGGGTTTAAGCCCTAAAATGGGTCGAGGTTGGATATCTCATCACCGCGGCGTCTCTGGTGATTCGAGTTGCTCAGGATTTGGGGGAAAGCAGTGTAGAAGGCTGGCGAAGGTATGGCCGGAGGTTCAGGTGTTCCGGTGGTCGGGGACGTGGGTTCGAGGAAGATTTTGGCAATGGGTTTTGGTTCCTATTTCGACTGAGTATCTCGATTTCAATCGTGGGCTTATGCTAGTGATTTGGGGGTCAGGATCGAAGGATAGGTGATTGTCGGTGTGCCGAAGGTGTCATGGATGGTCGGAGCTCTAGCGTTGATCGGTGCATGTGCATGGTGGTGCTGGGGTATCAGTAGGCTGGGTTGTGGAATTGACTCGAAGGGAAGTTCGGGTGTTTAGGTTAGGAACTCGGGTAGAGTCTCGGGTAGGAACGTGAGTGAAATTGTTTCAGTTTTAAAGATTAAACTTAATTTTGAAAAAATATATAGAAAGGAAGTGGTTTTACTCGGGCAGGACTTGAGTGATCTTCGGATTTGACCCGAAGCAAGGTTCAACCAAGTTTTAAAAGTATTTAAATAAAACAAGGTTTTGAAATTTAAAATAAATTTAGTTTAAAAGCTTTTTCTTAAATAAATTTCTTATATAAAATAAATGTTTTCTTAACATTTGATTTGGAAGTTATATAAATTTTGTTAACCTTAATTTGTCAAGTTAAAATGTTATTTTATTTTAAAACTTAACTAAATGATTTAACTAGGTAAGTTAATTATAAATATAAATTTTTTTAAATATGCTAATGATAGTTAAGTAATTAATAAAGGATAATGGTTTACTTTAAAAAGCTAATTAAGGTTTTAATGAGTTGAGATTGATAAATTAATTATGTAAATTGAGATTAATTATTTAAATGATAATTACTTAATGTAAGTAATTAAAGGATTAATCTGTTGAGGGTTAATTAATTTAATTAGAAATTAAAGGTTAAATTAATTAATGATCAAGGTTAATTAATTGAGGATAATTAACCAATGGGATAATTACTTGATGAAATTAATTAAAGGTAAATTACTTAAGGGAAATAATCAAAGATTAATTACTTAGTGTAATTAATTAAAGGATCGATTAATTAAGGAAATTAATTAAGGGTTAGTTAATTAATGAAGGATAATTAATCAATGTAAGTGATTATAGGATAATTAATTCGAGAAATTAATTAAGGATAAATGTAATTAATGTGAATGGGTGAAGGTTAATTAATTTGTGTTATTAATTAAAGGCTAATTACTTAATATAATTAAAGAGGATAATTAAGGGATGATTAATTAATGGTTTGTAATTAATTAATGTTAAGTAAGCAGGATTAAAAGTGATTAAGGAAATTAATTAAATTTATTTAAATTAATTGAAATGGTGTGACTAATTTATCTTGCTTATGAATAATTGAATGATATTGTATGCCTTGGATTACTTGATATCTTTGATAACTGATTTGTGATGCTATGTGATATGATATGATTGGACTGAACTGAGATAATATGGTTTGTCTATCTGTGATGAATGGCTATGTAATATGTAATTCTGGATATAAATGGAATTTTTTAAACTTAAACAGCTTTGTGTTTAAGATGATATTGGATTTGAAGAGACCGGGGTCGGGTATCAGTACATACCCGAAACCACTTCGATTTGTAATCTACAATAATGCTTTATGGATTTGACTTTGGAATAAATAGGCTGGAATGGAATAAATAGAGTAAACTTGGTCATTTAATCCGAGTAATGATACTTAGATGATTGTAGGATGTGTATTTGACTATGGCAAGTTAAAACTTGTAGTGAAGTACGAGTTACCCCGGGTTTTAAATAAGTTTTATGCATTAGTATTTCTTGTTAGATGGGTTTACTCACGCTGGTTTCCAGCCTGACCCGGGTGTTACTTTGATGTAATGCTCGGGTCAGACCGAGTATTATAGATTTTCAGGTAAGGATGTTCTGGAGCTCAGAAGACGAGCTGGATGGCAGGAACGTATGGAGTGTATCCGCTGTGTCATATTGTAGTTGTTGGGACATATTGATTTTTAATGTCCAGTGATTTATGTATATATTGTAACTCTGATGTATTAATCTGTAATTTGAAAGATACAGGATTCTTTTATAAACTATTATTATTTAATATTATATCTTGATCCGCCGCGAATGTGAGATTATGTGCTCTTGTTTTATGTTCTTCTTCTATCTCTTTTTTTTTCTTCCTAACTATCTAGAATTTTTGGGATCGAAAATTCCGGGTTGTTACACTCCCCCTCCAGGACAGCGTTTAGGTAATCTCCTTCCCCTATTATGCTTGAATTATTTATTTGCTTTTTTTCAATAGAGAATGATTCACACTACCCTTTTTCAGTCCTTTTCTTTGTCGATTTTTCACATTCTAAACACTCGATTAAGAAAGATTGTTTGATAGATTGCGAGTTTAAAGGATTCGGTTAATTACAATGGCATAGTTAAAAGAGGGGAAATTTTAGGTACTTCATGTTTCAAACCTATCTCACGTAAATAGATATTACGAGTTCTATGTATGGATGTTAATTTATTTTATTAATTTCGTTTGAGGCATAGAATCTTGCAGTTTTTACAATCTAACTCTATGTACATTTTATTAATAAGAACAATGTTTATTTTTAGTAAGATAGTAAACTCATTTAAAATCCCATGATTTAAATGTCTTATTACAATTGTTTAATTTTAGCTTTGTAAACATAATGCCGCAAACATAAATGAGAACTTGGTCTGACTACAATAGAAGGCAAAAATACACAAAATATGAGCAACATAATATAGTGCTATACATACTTATACCCTATTTGGATTTTATCACGTAAATGGTCTACCAAATGTCGTTGTATGCTTATATTGCAATTCTATTATATATAAAATTGAACATTCAATCTCAATTCTAATTTATTCTCATTTAATCTCAATTAAAATATTAAATCCTCCTTCACTCAACATTTAATCACCCTAAGTTTTTGTTACATAATTTATTTTAATAAAACGCATAGCCATAAAGCATCTCTTTTATACAGTTCCATCTGAAAGTTAGGACTGGCACTATAATCTTTTATCCAGATATTTTTCACTTTTTTATGTTGCTACAATAAACGCAAATCACTGTCCACTCCAGACTTAAACATGCATTCTAAGATGTAGATGATTATTCTTCCTTCATCTTCACTGTATTTCATAATTAATTTTACTCTTTTTTCTCCTACTAATGTTAGCCTCTAATTATTCTTTCAATTTGCTGGATAGTATTGCTTCATTTGATGAAATGTTCGTTTTTGTATAATTTAGACCGTTATTTTCACTAATTATTTAGGTTAACCTTTTTTAATTATATTGTAATTATTTGTGTTTCACATCCTATTTAGAAAGTCACTGAATGAGATATGTACTTAACAATCATGGCTGCTCAAATTCATCTTGGACCAATCAATGATCATATCAATATCGATCTTGAGGGAATAATTTAGTTGATTTATTTCTACTGATTGTCATTATACCTATTTGTTTGCTTTATGGAGTTAAAAAGTCATTGCAACTTTAGAAAAATCCTACAATTTCATGCGACTCAAGTTTGTTTGTTTTTCATTTCTTCAACAATATATAAACAAAAGATATATATACACATACATACACATACGTACAAACACACAAACAAACACACACACACACATGTAACTGTTTGTTTTAGATCTATTTTATTATCACGATTTTGTTATTTTTTGATCCACAATGGAGCCCATTTTTTGGAAAGTTCATTGAGTTGCAAAGACCATCAACTAATGCATAACTAACCTCAATATAGGTGGAAAACCATAGTTTTGAATCTTAATTCTGTTATATTTTTTTTGAGAGAGACGGGTGTGTAGCGTGAAACTACACAGCCGGTTAAGTAGTTATATTATATAATATGAAAGAGGTCGATCGACAAGCCCGATCGATGGCCAAAAAAATAGGTATGAAGCAAAAAAATACAATTAAAGTGCTAGAGTATCATAGTCCATTACATACTAACTATTACAGGTGTTAAGAAAAAGGCCCACGGTGGACTAAAACTACCTTTCCGGAGATGCATTAGTACTACCTTGAGACTCAGCTGGTTGGACGCTGCAAGGCGGGAGACTCAGACGGAACGGCGCGGAGGAGGTTTGACCTGTTAGAGAGGAGAAAAAGTGAGTGATACTTCTACAGGTTCCACCAAAATGTCGTGCAGGTTTCCCAAACACGTGTGCATTCCTCTCTTTCCAAATGCACCAACTAAAGATTGATATGAAAGTGTCCATCAGCACATTCTACTGATTATACTGCCAATAATTGAAGAAGGAGGTCGCGCTGGGGATAAACCCCAAAAGATATGCACTGGTTGCAGCCCAAATTGAGTAGGAGAAGTCGCAGTCGAAGAAAAGGTGGGTTACTGATTCATCGTGTGTTAAACAGAAGACGCAGCGCGGGTCAATGGGGATGTTGAGTCTGTTGAGTCTGTCCTTGGTATTAATTCTTCCAGAAATTAGGCACCATTGGAAAAAAGCTATGCGAGGTGGAAGATTGCAATGCCAAATCCTGGGGAAGAAGAAAAGACGTCCGGGGTGAATTAGGTGTTGATAGCAGGAGGCGATTGAGAAGCCCTTGGAAGGTGCAAGGGCCCAGAGGAAGAGGTCTTGACTGTTGGAAGGATGAATCGATAGGAGGATATTTGTGGCGAAGAGGAGTTCAGGAACCAAGTCTGCATCGAAGATAGAGGGTGGGCAAAGGTGCTCAGGACCAAGTGTGAGGTAGTCTTCAACTGTTGCGTAAGGGAGGATGGCATGCGAGAAGAGGTTGGGTAGGAGCTTAGAAAGGGGCAGTTGGCCATACCAAGTGTCATGCCAGAAGAGGCATCTGTTTCCTCTTTCGATTTTCACCTGGAAAAGTGTTTTGACTCTAGGAAGGGTTAGAAGGACCCCAGACCAGAAGGGGGATGGCCTGAACCGGGTGGTGGTGTGGAGCGCCAAATGGGGGTTTGAATGATAATGTTGACATAGAATCCACGATTTCCAGATGTAGTTTCCAGGTGTGAGTAATCTCCAAAGCCATTTGGACAGCAACGCTTGGTTGAATGTGCGAAGGTCTGTAATCCCTAACCCCCATGATTGCGGTGCAGACATATCGTCTTCCAGTTGACCAGCCTTTTTGCGTTGCCACCGTTCCAAAGAAAAGAGTGCCTGATTGAGTCAATTTTCTTGATAACCCAGGATGGAAGTGTGAGGAAGGACATCCAGTATGAGGGGATGGCTGATATGACTGATTTGACTAGGACAAGGCGACCTGCAGAAGAAAGCGAGTGTGGCTTCCAAGTTGAGAGTCGGGATTCAATTTTGGAAATGAGGGGGAGCCAGTCAGCACGGTGGATATTGGTGGGGCGGATGGGGATGCCTAGGTATGAAATGGGGAATTGGGCTATGCTACAATTGAGGAGGGATGAAATTTGAGGGCCAAGATGAGCGGAGTTGCCAAGCATGATGACAGAGCTTTTGTTAAAATTGATGGATAGGCCGGAAATTGCTTCAAAGACATATAGTGCAACCTTGAGGCAATGGATGTGGTTGGTATCGGTGGAAGCGAATAGGATCGTATCATCTGCAAATTGAAGGTTAGACACAGACAAATCTGAGTTTTGAAGCTTGATACCTCTAAATAAATCATTGGACGAGGCAAGTTTGATCATCTGGTTGAACACATCCGCTACCAGGACAAAGATTAGGGGAGAGAGCGGGTCCCCTTGCCTCATTCCCCTGTTTGATTTAATGTGACCACCCGAAGAACCATTGATTGAGATGGATGAAATGCTTGTATTGAGTATCCCTTCGAACCAACCGCACCACTTTGGCGGAAAGCCCCTGTGCTTCATAAGGTCCAGGATGAAGTCCCAGTGTACCGTGTCAAAAGCTTTGGAAAAATCTAATTTTAGAAGGGTACCAGGGGTTGATGTTCTATGACAGTAAGAGACAACTTCTTGAGTGGCGGCGACATAGTCCAAAATGTTTCTGCCTAGTATGAAGGCGGACTGTTCCGCCCCTACCAGAGGATCAATGACTGACTGAAGTCTATTAGCAAGAACCTTAGTGATGATTTTGAATGTGGTGTTGAGCAGACTGATTGGTCTGAAAGCGGGCATAGTGTTAGCGCCGGGGGATTTGGGGATGAGGATGATGTTAGCGTGGTTAAGGCGGGCAACTGAGGAGGGATTAGCTTGGAATTCTTCGCACATATCTAGCAAGTCAAATTTGATGGTTTCCCAATAACGTTTAAAAAAGTGTGGACCGAAACCATCTGGGCCCGGGGCCTTATCATCCGACAAGTCTCTAAGCGCGGCCAAAACTTCATCTTCGGAAAATGGGTGGTCAACAGGAATTGGGAGACAGGATGGGTATAGGAGGTTCCAGTCAATAGGGGGTAGCGCCGGGGATGACTTGCCGAGGATATTTCGGTAGTAGTCAGTGAAGAGGCGGAAATGGTCAGGCAATTCGGTGAAGCTGGAATTGTTGTGGACTAACTCCATGATGTTGATAGATCTGCGTCTGCCATTGGCCATTCGATGGAAAAAGGAGGTATTCATGTCTCCCTCCTTTAACCATTTGGCTTTGGATCTTTGTTTCCAACCAACTTCCTCTTGTTTGATAAGTCTGTCAAGCTCAGATTCTAATGTCTTCAGTTGAGAGTATTCGGTTGGAGTTAGGGGTCGAGATTCTTCGAGGATATTGAGTTCTAAGATAGATTCTAATGCGCGAACCTTAATTCTGTTATTTAATCACCGATATCTTAGATTGTGTTGGTTTTGCACAAAAGCTATTTTTTTGTGCATCGTTTAGTAGGCCGTTGAGGTTTACTACTATGTCTGAATTAACCTTTTACTTTGGTTTAAAACAAAATACTATTTTAACTTCCTCAAACCGCTGATTGGATTTGTAGAATATTAGCTTAAAAGAGATAAGTACAAGTGGCATTGTGTTTTTCCATATGGACCTAGCTTTTGTAGAAAAAACATATATATATATATATATACATATATATATTATTTTACCGATTGTTAAGTGGAATTGATGTTATGTGAAAACATAGTTTGAAAGAGTATTTCTCAAAATAAAAAAGGATAAGTATGAGTAGTTCTTATCTATAGCTATTCAAAAGTGTTTGGATGTGTTGGTTCTTAAAATTCGTGGAGGTAGAGCATTGAGTGGACTTTTTCAATAGGACAGGAGAGACCTTTATGAATTCATTGATTCGAACGTCCTTTTTTTTCTATTTCAGTTTTGGTTATGTTAACCATTACCTTGGATTTGTTGGTATTACCAGAAGTTACTGCTTATCAACAGTGCGAAACAATCATGTATTTTTTTGACAACTTATAGTTTGGTTGTTTAGTTTTTTGCATAGTTTAAGTTCATAAAATTGTTGCTTATCATTAGGGTGAAACTATTAAGCAGTTATCAGCAATTCTGACAATTTATACTATGAAAATTAAACTGCTAAATTTTTAGTGGAAGTTTCGTATTTGTTGCTATTATATTTTTACTACTGTAGAACTTGGTTTACATTTAAAGAAAGAAGAACCATCGGCTACGATCAGCACCAAAAAGGTTATTAATTTTGTTGTGTGGAACATTATATGCCACTTCGGTCTCTTGCGGACTATCATTACTAACAACGGAACTCAATTTGATAGTGCTGAGTTCAAAAAGTTTTGTCAAAAATATCATATTGAGAAAAGTTTTGCAGTAGTCGCTCACCCTAAGGGGTTAAAGCCGTAAATAAGATAATCAAATCCATCTTAAAAAGCGTTTGGAAAAGGCTAGAAGCAAGTGGGAGGATGAACTTCCGACGGCACTCCGGGCATACAGAACCACTCACAAGTCAGCGATTGGCCATACTCCATTTGCCTTGGCATACGGGGCCGAAGTAGTTGTACCCGTGGAGCTCGAAGTCCCTTCCCACCGGGTAACTTATTACGATCCCAGAATGAACTAAGATATTTTACTGGAATCATTGGAATTTATTGATGAAAAGCATGAAGAAGCTGATTTAAGGGTGATTGCACATCGACACCGAGTAGCCCGATATTATAATGTAAAAGTCCGGCCGAGAGCTTTCGATGTGGGCGACCTTGTTTTGAAGCGAGTTTTTCCGGTCCCATCGCACATGAATCACACATAGGAAGGTCCTTACGTCATCGAACAGAGGCTTGGAGAAGGAACTTTCAAGCTAGCGACTGTTGATGGCGTAACACTCCCCAGAGCATGGAGTAGCGAGAATTTGCACTGCTATTTTGCTTAGTTTGTTTCTTTTGCATTCCAGTCATAGTTGTTTATAGTACTTGCTTTCTTTTTTGTTCTCTGTTTTCGATATGTAATAAGACAATTCAGTCTGTCCCCATTCTCTATAATTAATAAAAGCTCGAAGCTATTTTTTTCTGTGACTGTTAATATTCCATGTGATATAATTACATGTCAAGGTTCGTTAGCATTAACACGTGTGACATCTGAACGCACACATGAAACTAAAAATCGACTGGCTATATACAAAAAAAACTTTAAGTCCCAAAGTGCAGATTAGAGTACTTTGAGTCCCCAGAGCGCAGACTAGAGTATAAACGATTTCAAAAAATCTCCAAGTCCCTAGAGTGTGGGTTAGAGTACTTTGAGTCCCCAGAGCGCAGACTAGAGTATAAACGATTTCAAAAAAATCTCTAAGTCCCCAGAGTGCGGATTAGAGTACTCTGAGTCCCCAGAGTGCGGACTAGAGTATAAACTATTTCAAAAAATCTCTAAGTCCCCAGAGTGCGGAGTAGAGTACTCTGAGTCTCCAAAGCGCGGACTAGAGTATAAACGATTTCAAAATATCTCTAAGTCCCCAAAGTGCGATTAGAGTACTCTGAGACCCCAGAGCGTGGACTAGAGTATAAAAGATTTCAAAGAAAATCTCTAAGTCCCCAGAGTGCAGATTAGAGTACTCTGAGCCCCTAGAGCGTGGGATAGAGTATAAATGATTTCAAAAATTCCTAAATCCTCAGAATGTGGATAAAAGTTTCTAAGTCCTTCAAATACGGACTAAAATATAAATGACTCACGAACTCTTCGAATCCCAATTGCGGGTTTAATTATAAGTGATGAAAGAAAAATCTGTAAATGCAGAGGAACAAAATTTTATTTACTTTTCAAAAAAACTTCCTTACAACTCCTTCGAAAATTTGGAGGCCAAGTCTATATACATCGACTACTACCAAAAGAAGGGAAAGAGAAAAAAAACGATTACGCGACTCTAATTTATTCAAGCTAAGAAAAATGTTACAAGACAACAACTATTTCTTCGCTTTTTTCTCCTTCTTCGGTTTTTCCGAAGTCTCCTCGGCCAAGCGCTTCTTTTTAGACCCTTTACTCACTTGCGAGGAGGTACCCGAGGAAGGAAGAGGAACATCCATGGGTGTAGTCCCACTCCCACCAGGAGGAATGAATTTCAATGGCCTATTAAGAGGACCGTCGATCTCCATCACTTGGGGCTCACTCTTATTTCTCCTTTTCCACCTCTTCGATTTGCTCCTTCAAACTGAGCTTGGCGGTGTGCTCTGAGGCACCCGTGATTGTAACATCATCAAATTCTTCAGCAAGTGGCGGATCCTTGGACTTATCTTCATCTAGTGCTCCGATTACTTGAGCATCCGGGCCCGGAGTGTCTCCGACGGCTGGTGCCTCGGTCTCTTTTTCTTCCAGCTCTGTGGAGATATCGCTCCTTGGAGTCAGTTCAGGACAAGAATGACCTACATGGTTTCACGAGAAACAAATGTTAGAGTACATCCATTATTCACCGAGAATGGCAACTTCTACAAAAGGTGAAATTGAGTACCATCATCCAGTTGGCTCTCGGTGGTCATCGGAGTATCCCTTTCGATGATTGGAGACAATGTATGAATGCCAAGTCCGGGCTTCTCCGGATCATAACCAATATGCTGGTCGACAGGTTTAGGAGATGAAATCTTGGCCGGTTTGACGGAAAGGAGGATTTGAGACTCAGTGCCAGATGGACCAGCGATATCTTCTTTCCCCTTCGACGTTGGGGAAGCACCGTAGAAAAGGAGTCTTGCTATGGCTAAGTCGGAGGGCTTATTTCCTCGAAGCACTTCCTTCGCAAGTGCCTCCTCATCGATCACTTCTACGCCCGACTCCACTTTCTTAATTTGACAAGAGTGTCCCACACTTCAGCAAGCGATTCGAAGTAACGATCGCCCAAAAAGGATAAGTCACAGTGCATAAGGACCCTCGCATTATATTTAGCTTTGAGTGGGTCGAATAAGCATTTAATATCCTCCCTGCCGGACTCGGTCGCTGCCTCAATTCGGGAGTCGGCCTCTGTAAATGCTGCTTTTTGCCTTCTTTATGAGCTGCATCCTTCAATGCTTCAATTTGGGATAGTTCCTCGTTGAGCTTTGTTTTGAAGTTCCTTGTCTCGATGATTTCATCACAATAAATCTATGATTCCTCCTGCCTTGAAATCTTCTCCTCTTTCTCTTTGGATAATAGTCTCTCCAACTCTTCCACTCGGTGAGCAAGAACATCTTTCTTTTTTTTGCAGAGAATCGTTTTCCAGCGCCAAGGCGCCGTTACATTGACGCACTTTGTCTAATTCCTTTTTGTGGCTGGTCTCTAAGCGACTAACCGCCTCAGCTGTTTCCTTGGCATTCTTTTTTGCGGTCTCAAGCTGGGTTTTGTATGAGAGCGATTCGTCATCCAAGCTCTTTATAATGTCTTTGTCATGAATGGCTTCTAACTTGAGGCGGACGATCTCATATTACCGCTCAGTAGAGACCCCTGAAAATTTTTCGACCAGGTGCACAAATGCATTGTGTTGAATGTATACATCATTCGTGCATGCGAGAGCATCTGCTTTGACATTCCTGGGGATAGGATGTATAGCGGGAAGGAATTTCAGCCCGTCGAAGCAGATCTTTGGGAACATAGCCTTAAGCTCGGCTAATTTCTCCGCCGTGGTTGGGTCATGAGCGAGAGCTGGAGGAGTTGGACTCGTCGGAGTCAACGATTTCTTATGATGCTCACGAGACTGCCCAGTACTCGAAGAGCTAGAATGTTGATCACGGGGAGCTTCTAACTGGGAGCCTCGGTAAATAGACTTGTTTCCACCCCACGCTGGAGGATTTGCGGGTTCGCTTGGATATGAAGTGTGCCCATGGGTTCTCCTTCTTGAGGATGAAGACGATTCTCTAGAGTTGTAATCTCTATCTCCGCTTTCGTCTCTATCCCTTCATTTTCCGGATTCCGAGTCTCGGCCTGAGCGATGAAAGATAGAAGAGCCACGAATGCGGTCGAAGCCATGAGAGCAAGTCATTGAACCTGTACATAAGATTTAGCAAGAACAAATTAGTGGAAGCCACATGGAAAATTGAATGCAAGTTGGTGATGAAGTGTAAGTGTTTGTGTGTGTCCTAGTGCATCCCCCCAACAGACCAATAGTTTTGCTTTACTCATGGGAGTTTCTTCTCCCTGATTATGGAATCGTATGCCTTCACCGCTTCTCGCGGGTGAGTTGAGCCCCTTGGAACCAAGATTTGCGAAGTCATAATTCAATAATTCATCGGGAATGGACAAGTTAGAGAGCCCCTTTAGCGAACTTTCGATTTTCTGGGAAGATGATCCCTTCTCGATAGGAGTTGTCACGTATTTCGGAGTCGCCCAGCTTCTTTCTTTTTAATTCTGTATGCCAAACTCTTTTTCTTCTTTGGGGAAGGATGAGGCTTGTTAGTGCAGGGAGTGTCGGCTACTGGCGCCTGTCCGGAACTTATGTTCTCATTTATTGGTGCTGAGATCTCCATTTCCTTAATCTCTCCTTCCTCGATGGTATCATGAGCTCCTTCAACAGGGGGCATCGAGGGACCAACTTGTTCTCTCCTCCTCTCAGCAGTCGCCCTTAAAGTCGTTGTGCTGCTTGAAATGCCAATCTTGCGACCATCTGCTAGTAATCCGAATAACGATAGCAGTTCATCGAAAACTAACAGTTTCATGTCCCGATCTTCCACTGGAGTTGCGCCAATAGCCTCGATTGCTCTGGAGTACCTAGTACCTTCGGGCCGCGGGTGAACACCTGGAAGGGTTTAAAAAGTTTGAACTTTTAAAAAAAGGTGATTTAAGTTCTGGTATGAGGGACGAAGTGGGAATGAAACTTACGTCCTTCCAACCATCTTCTCGTGAAGCCGGGAGGACAGCGCATGTAGAACCACTCTTACTTGAATTGAGAGAGCTTGTTCCATGCACCCATCAGAACTTGGCATTTGGGAAACAGCTCAAGGAATACGTAAGAAGGGCTATCAGCACGTTCCATGAAGTGGTAAATGTAACGAGTATCCTCGGGAGTTGGAGGTCTGAACATGACGCTCATGAAGAGTAGGAAGGTGCCACGAAAGAACGCGTAGCTGCTAGGATGCAACTGTGTAGGGGAGATCCCCATGTACTATAGCACCTCGCCTATGAAAGAGTTGAAGGGTGGCATGCATTCGACCCAACACATGAATTTGTTACATGCGGTGTACCCGGCTGGGGGCAGGTGGGGCCAATCTTGCCTCGACGGGACTAACACATCCGCGAAGGGAATCCCATAAATGGAGCACAATCGGCGAAGGGCCGCTTCACCGATATTAGAGGCTTGTGAGTCGATCAGATTATCCAAAATTGTGGCGTCATCAACGACATCCGGAGTCGGATTTATAACCTCGGCAGGAAGGGTTGGGATATCAGAAAAGGGATCTAATCGCTGGCTCGATGTTTCTACGACCTCCTGCTGTTGATTTGGCCCAGGTTTGTCGGATAAAGCGGCGGAACTTGATTTCTTATTTGATTTGGAAGACATTGCGGGAAGGCACTTGATGTGGATAAATACCTGTTTAAGCTATACTCAGAAGATCGATATTAGAAATAATAATAATATATTCCCCCGTGTTGTGTGTGAACTAGTGCGATGATTTTAACATAAGTACAAAGAGCTTAAGATTTAAAAGACGAGTACAACGCAATGGAGTTTTGGATTGTCGTCCTGGAGACCGTCATCGCTGACCGTCTCCGGCAGTGTAGTAGATGGTCGATAATGAGAGTCCTGGAATTGAGCATTGGCATTCTAGACTATAAAGGCTATTACTTGCATTTGTTGGGCTAGATTCACGTTTAGAGTTACCTAAGCTGTGAATTCATTAATCCGAGTTAAGTCAATAGGCTTATGCGTCATGGTCCATGTCATTGTTCATCATTTTATGCTCGGGCATAGAAGTGTATAGTCATAATATTTGCATCAATTAAGTTGAAGTAGGTTTGATTGCCAATGTCGATCCCAACCTCTCAATACCGACCCCTATGCCTTAGTTCTAGTATCGGCCTGACCTCACAACAACCTATACCGATCCCTCAGCCCATCTTAAAATACCAAACGCTCCTCTCAAAGGCGTACCGACCCATACCTCTCAACAAGGCGTACCGACCGCTCACTCACATATCCTACCAACCCGATCCTATATTCACGGATCTTACTGACATGCACTTCTGTTGAAAACCTACTGACCCAACTTTACCTCATGAACCTGCCGAGCCCTCGCCTTAGATCGATATGCCGAGCATACCCCTATAGCCTATACACTGATCCCTTTAAACTTACTAACCCTTTTTCTAAAATCTCCTATGTCAAATTCTCTCGAGTCAATTCCATCGATCCCACACCAAAAGTTCTCCACTGTCCCTGCCTCTACTCTCACTCTCACTGTTTCTCTCCTCTCCCACTCAGTGTGGAAGGTCATATGCATACATGACTCAAACCTAGGTCAAGTTCAGGAAGGCGTGGCCTAATAGTTCGAAACGAGGCATGGATTCATACCTATGCAATGATTTAGAGCCGGGGCGAGTGAATATTGAGGCCTGTAGTCAAGAGTGATGAAGGAGCGCGACTGGGAAGACGATTTACTGAAGAATAGTGGCAAGTCGGTGGAGATGTTGATTTTGAGAAGAGCCAAAGGGAGTAAGTTATAAAAGTGAGAGTAAGAGGGGAGGAGTGGTGAGCTTGGGCTTTCTATATGCTAGGTGGAATACGAACTGGTTTCCTCTTAGAGTCCGGTCGTATTCTAAGGGGTCGGCTATTCGATATGCCAACCCCAACCCACATATGAAAATTAAGATATCGGCATTTATATGTCGATCCCCTCCTTTTAGAAAATAAATTAAATTAAATTAAAAAAGGGGGGGAAAGAAAGAGGAGAGAAGAATTTTTTTGAAAATGGGAGATGTATGACCGTTTATGATGGCAATGGTGATAATAGATGAGTCGATGATAAAAATAAAGTACAAAGGTGTTCGACTTGAAAAAGGGTTATCGTTGTGTATCCAGCCTTCGAAAAGTTGTATATAGTCGACTTTTGAAAAGTTACAACAGGATTCCAGAAACTTCTTTAAGACAAAACTAATGCGTTCAGACGACACAAGACTTCATCAAAGGTTAATGAAAAAGCAACAATCAGTTATCAGTTTGAACGAGCTAGCCTCTGGAAATAGGGATTACTCGCTGATTCAAAGCGCGTCATGTTGTTCACAAGACACACTTTGGGGGGAAAATGTTACCCGGCACCTTGGCCCGGCTACAAAACGGTGGTTGCAAAAGTTATGGTCGAACGTTGATGAGAGTGGGATCGAGGAATGATCTGCCCCAGGTCGCTGAGGAGGTTACTTCGAGTCAGAAGAATGTTTACTCCAGGACTTCTCGACCTAACCTTCGAGTCGCTAGGGGTTTTGCTTCAGGTCATAAGGGCGCTTGGATCGAGTCAGCCTTAATGGGTTTGGGTCGGTGTATAAAGGATTTTGGGTCCGCATGTTTGCAAACATTCAGTGTAGAGAATGGATCGGCGGTGGAGAATGGCATGGATCGGTCATTTCGGGTCGACATAAAGTGAAGGGCTTGGTCACTATGGGTTGGTGTGTTCAAGTCCGATCGACACAAGGTACAAGGTATCGGTTATTTGTGATCATTCACAGCTGGGTCGACACAAGGCACATGGATCAGTTATATGCGATCGATCACAGCTGGGTCGGCACAAGTTACATGGATCGGTTATCTGCGATCGGTCAGAGAAGGTCGGCACAAGGAACATGGGATCAGAATGATTGGGTTCGGTTACTTGGGATCGGCTACTCGGGTCGGCATTATGGAATGGAGGAGTGGATAGAAGTGACTAAGGGGATGATTCACTCTGAGTCGCAACCCAACTTACTTCGAGCTAGAGTGAGGATTGCTTCGAATCGACATCCAGAAGACCCCAGGTCGGTTGTGAGCGATCGATATAATCAAGTCGGTCTGCCTAGCTTATTAGTGATGGGCCGAACTCCCTTGGTCATGGGCTTGAAGTGCTGAAAAGGGATGCGAGCTCAGAGAAGCCAGGCTATCTCCATTTATAAATAGAGGGACAGGGTTACAGTTTAAGGGATCTTTTTCGGAAACTAAGGAGAGACTCTGCCATTTTTCGTACTCATTTCCTTTTCATTCTAAACTAAATTCAAGCTATTCTTTGTGGATTGTATCTATAATCAAATAGTTGAAAGAGCAATAAAGATCACATTCAAAGTGGACGCAGGTAGTTACGCTGAACCACTATAATTCATGTGTTCTTGTTTTTACTGTTATTTTTTGCATTACATTGTGTTATTCCTCTTTTTTCATTTATTATCTTCATTTATCTCTCTACACAAATCTACTCTTGGGTGTTGGTAACCAATTTTGGTGCTAACATAATATATTTATATTTGATGAAGCAAACATAACAACATAGCAATACCACTACTGTGGGTTTAATATAAAACATGGTTAATCCCTTTAACCTGTTACTTTATCAAAGAGAGCTTCTTCTTAAAACCATTTAAAAACTCCTTTAATTTAGCTATGGGTTTCTTCTTTAAAAATAAGTTTGGGTTATAAAACCTTTCGATACCTTCGAAACCTAGCTTTCGACTTCATAGGATAACCTACTTTGAAAGCCTTAAAAATCTATCTTCAAAACATTAGGATCATGCCTTTATAATACTTTAAAACCTTCCTTTCGAAACCTTTCAACTGTAGTGAAGTATTAATATTTAACCTTTTGAAGCTTAGCTTCAAAACCAGTTGATAGTACCCCTTTCGACACCAATGGAAGTAACCCCTTCGAAATCATTGAAAGTCCCCCTTTCGAAAGCATTGGGTTTATACTTAAAACATTATTTGGGTCAAAGTGAATATAGACGAAAGCAACTCTTTCAAAACCATCCTTTATCATATAAAAATATTGGGGAAAACTTGATGGCGTCGACACCATCTCTTTCGAAAGCATTTAATACCTAGGTAAAATATTAGAAGGTCGGTGTTGAAACCCCTTTCGAAATCATTGCCTTCAAAACCCCTAACCCCTTTCGAAAGCTATAAGAAGTGGCTTAAACTTAGAAAACAAAGTACCCTTTCGACAGCATTGATATCTTTAATATCATCGAAAGGCTATAGAACGGCAGCAGGGTTTCAACTAGGTCGGAACCCCTTCTTTCAAAACATTCTTTCATAAGTAAAGGAACCCAGTCGAAAGCAATCTTAAGTTAATGACAACCATTTCGAAACCTTTTAAAAATATCTTTCGAAACAAAGGTAGATGCTTTTATTTTATAAAAACAAACCAAGGTTTTGACTCCTTCGGAAGCTAAGCTTTCGACATCTTACCTTTTGCCTTCCTCCAATCCACTGCGTACCATCTTTGTGATACCATGTGTATTGGTTTCGACATAGTTGGTTTCAACTAAGATGGAGGCGGAAGCTTCTGTGTCGAAAGGTTCTTTCTAAAGTAGACGGAACCAATTTTTTAAGTAAATCTGGTTTAGTTCTTCTTAAAGTAACTTTTCTCTAACTAACCTGCTGCGTGTCAACACCAGATTGGTTGACTTAACCTTTTCAAATTCTTTTCCAAAAATAACTGCCACTAATTTAGATCTAAACCAGGGTTAAGTTAATCAATTAAGCCCTTCCATTAAACAAAAACAATTTTGCAAAGAAGTCCCTCTTCTAAAATAATTTAATCTGCATAGCAAATCACTTTGGAAAAATCCCCAAAAAATCCAGAAATTCACTTTAATCATGTTATCTAACATACTGAAATTTCAAACCCAAAATCTTAATAGATTTTCCATAAAAAATTTACAAACCCAAATAACCATAATTTCCTTTAAAAATTCATAATAATCTTTCCATAGCTTGGAAAATTATCAAAATTGAATCCCAACTCCAAAATCATGTTTCTCATAACATAAATTTTTCCCATGGCATTTAAACATCATTAAATCTTGTGATTATCCTCTTTTAAACAATCTTGTTTAAACCATATAAATTATAAATCAAGCATATCATCATTTAATATATATCATAAAATGAATTTACCCTTAAATCCGAAATTATATGGTAAAAACAAAATTGAGATGGAATTATTATTCACCTTGATCTAGATAAGGAGATTGGATTGAGGTTGATTTCCCCTAAGCTTGATTCTCTAGCTTTTAATATGTATTCCTCTTATTCTCTTAATGGTCGGCCGTTCTCTCTTGTGTTTAGTTCTCAAAATGACATGAATGAGAAGAAAAAGGTAGGAACGAATATATATATAAGGGTAAGGGTTATGGGCGGCAGTTCCAATTATACCCTCATGAAATTTGTTTAACCTAAAGCCATTCTTTAGCCCATTAATTATTATATTAGACTCGGCCTAAATTAAATTAATTCAAGTCTCAATTCCCTTATCACTTAACATTTACATTATTCTATTTAATTTATCTAATTAAATTTCCTAAATAATGGTATCAAAAATTAGGGGTATTACAGGCTCCCCTCCTTAAAGAATTTCTTCCTCGAAATTCAGTAAAGACTAAACACTAAACATAGCAATCATCTGTAACGACTCATAACAACCATACTAGTCTACCTGACTAGGAATTATCTATATAAATCTAATATAGACATACCCTCAAAGCAGACCAGGATAAGTATCTCGAATCCTGTCCTCTGTCTCCCAAGTACAGTCCTTCTCATTGTCGCTCCACTGAACTTTCACCAACTTGACTGTCTTGTTCCTCAATCTTTTCTCATCTCTCGCTACAACCCGAACTGGTTGTCTAACAAAAGTCAAATTATGCTCTACTACTAGATCTTCCAACCCTGCCGGAGGAATAGTAGCCTCTGGATCATGCACATACTTGCGAAGATAAGACATATGAAATACATTATGGACACCTGCCATGCCGCTCGTCAACTCAACTCTGTATGCGAGCTTTCCAATCCTTTCTATAACCTGGAATGTACCAACATATCTTGGTGTCAGCTTCCCTGACTTCTCGAATCGTACCACACCCTTCATCGGTGATACCTTTATTAAAACCCTGTCTCCAACTGAGAACTCTAGGTCTTTATGCCTCTTATCTGTGTAACTCTTCTGTCTGGATTGAGCTTCCTTCATCCGTTCTCGGATCAACTCAATCTTCTTTGATGCCTCTCTAACAAAATTTGGACCTAAAATCAATTTGTCTCCGGTCTCTAACCAACATGCAAGGGATTTGCATGGCCTTCCATATAAAGATTCAAAAGGCGCCATTCCTATACTAGTCTAATAACTATTATTATAGGAAAACTCAACCAAATGCAGGTGATCTTCTCAAGATCCACCAAAATCCAACACACAAGCTCTCAACAAATCCTTGAGCACCTTATTGACTCTCTCTGTCTGCCCATCCATCTATGGGTGATATGCAGTACTCATATTGAGCTTAGTGCCTAACACATTCTATAGACTCTTCCAGAATTCGCTAGTGAATAAAGCATCTCTGTCGCTGACTATGCTATTAGGAACTCCATGAAGTCTAACTATGTTCTTCATGAACAACTTCACCAAAACAGGTGCCGTCCTGGTCGACTTTATTGGAATAAAATGTGCACTCTTGGTCAACTTGTCCACAATAACCCATATACTCTCATTTCCTCTACTTGACCTTGGCAACCCATCTATAAAATTCACGGATATCGAATCCCATTTCCAAATTGGAATCTCTAAAGGCTGAAGCAACCCACTTGCCTTTTGATGTTCGGCTTTCACTTGTTGATAGTTTACACACTGCCTAACCTACAAGCCAACGTTCCTTTTCATGCCTTCCCAATAGAAGCTCCTCTTCATATCTTGATACATCTTGGTCCCTCCAGGATGAATCGTAAACTTGGATCGATGACATTCCTCAAGAACTTCTCTTCTCAAGTTCTCAACATGCGGAACACATAATCGTCCCTTCTTTCTCAACCATCCTCTCTAGTCAAGACAAAAATCTTTCAAATCATCGACCTCAGTTCCAACTTCAAGCCTTCCGATCCTCTCAGCTAATATTGGATCTTCCTTCTGTTTAGAAGCAATTCTCTCAATCAACACTGGTCGAACTTCTAAACAGACAACATGGCATTACTCTGACTAGAACTAGCAGTCGATCTTAACTGCACACTGCAACTGGCCAAAGCTTCAAGATCCTTCCATTCTACCAACATAGCCAACACCACATTCTGATGTCTTCTGCTGAGAGCATCCGCTATCTTATTTCCTTTTCCAGTAGTATACTCTATACCAAAATCATAAGCAGCCGAAAACTCCAGCCACCTCTGCTGCCTCATATTCAACTCTTTCCGAGAGAATAAGTATCTTAAAGACTTATTATCGGTATACAATTCTAATCTCCCCCCAAATGGTAATGCCTCCAAATCTTCAAGGCAAAAATCACCGCAGCCAACTCCAAGTCATGAGTAAGATATCTTACTTCGTGCGGTCTAAGCTGCCTAGACGCGTAAGCAATGACTTTGCCCCTCTGCATCAACACTGCTCCCAATCCAGTCTCACATGCATCAGTGTATACTACCAACCCTTGGTTTCCATCTGGAACTACTAACACTGGACCATTGGTCAACAAATGCTTTAACTTAAGGAATGCTTCCTCCCATTTGTCGGACCAAACAAAGTTCACTTCCTTCATGGTAAGCTTAGTCAAAGGCGCTGCTATCCGTGAGAAATCCTTGATGAATCTTCGGTAATAGCCAAAAAGTCTAAGAAAACTTCTGATCTCGGTCACTGTCTCTGGTCTCTTCCAATTGTTCACAGTTTTGATCTTATCTGGATCGACTGACAATCCCTTCTCTGAAACCACATGACCAAGAAACTTAACCTCTTTCTTTCAAAAATGACACTTGGAAAACTTCGCCTTTAGCTGATTCTGCCTCAGCGTCTCTAACACAACTCTAAGATGATCTTCATGCTCTCTCTCATCCTTAGAGTATACCAAAATGCCATCTATAAACACCAACACGATTCTATCCAAATGCTCTCGGAAGACTCGATTCATCAAATCCACAAAGAAAGCAGGAGCATTAGTCAACCCAAACGGCATTACTAACCATTCATACGAACCATATCTAGTCTGAAATGCTGTCAAAGGAATACTGTCCTTTGCCACTCTCAACTGATGGAACCCTGTCGCCAAATCCAACTAGAAAAACACTCTGGCTCCACTCAACTGATCAAATAGATCATCTATTCTCGACAAAGGATACTTATTCTTTATCGTACTTCCATTCAACTTACGATAGTCGATACACATCCTCAACAACCCATCTGGTTTCTTTACGAATACCACGGCCTCTCCCCAAGGCGAACTGCTTGATCTAATAAAATTCCTTCCTTCTAGATCCACTAGTTGCACCTTCAATTCCTTCATCTCATTCGGTGTCATCCTACTAGGTGTTCTACTCAGGTTCAGTTCCTGGCACAAGATCTATCTAAAACTCAACAGCTCGTTTCGGTGGTAGTCCTGTGATTGGCTCAAACACATCTGCAAATTCTCTTGCAATTAGAACCTGACTTAGCACTTCTTCCACTTCCATTGCACTTAACAAAGCACAACAGCTCCGATCAGAATTCTCTACTGAGAATATAATTCGGTTCTAACTATTAGGGTGCCTCAAAGATATCTCCCCATCCTGGTAGAATATCCTAGCCTCATACCTTCTCAACCAATCCATGTATCCAAAATGGTTCCGAAATCTACGAAATCATAAACATACAAACTACATGCAAACTTATGACCTAACAAATCAAGTTCTAACCGGTCACATCTCATCCCAAGGGTTGCATACCATCCTATTGGATTTGCAACCCTTAAGGAAGTAACAAGGTATGTGGGTTCTAAGCATAACCTATCAACCAAACACTGGGATATAAATGAATGTGATGCACTGGTATCAAATAGTACCCTAACTGGTATACTCTGAATCAAAAATGTACCTTCCATCACAGTCTTTCCTTTTCAGCTGCAGTAGGCATAGCTGATGGTCTAACATCAAAAACTTTCCCCTTGTCCGCCCTAACTGGCTCTGGACACTGGTTCTTGCAATGCCCCACTTGATCACAGTTAAAGCATTTCACATTCTTCTTATCTGCGGCTTTCTTCCCCTTGCCTGACCAGCACCCATTTGCATAATGACCCTTCTTGTCACATTTGTAGCAAACCAAATCAGCCTTTGCCTACTTGGCAGCATCCCCTTTCTGGGCTCCCTTCTTCTTAAAGAACTTCCTCTTCTTTCCCTGAGGACCTTGGGATTCGACTGGCTTCTCTCTAGCTGAAACAGCAAGCATCTCTTCGTGGAAAATGACCATCTTCACCGCCACATTACAAGGTTCTCAAATATGGGTCATGGTCATTCTAGCAAGCTCAGGTCTCAGTCCTCGAATGAACTTTTCATTCCTTCTGACATCAGTGTCAACCATAGCATACCCATATCGAGATAGCTCATCAAACTTAGCAGCATACTCAATCACCGACATCTCTCCTTAAACTAGATCTATGAACTTCCTTATCAATGCCGACTTAGCAACCTCAGATAGAAACCTCTGCTCAAACCTTCTCTTGAAATCAGCCCATGTCAGCTCTTCCTCCGGTACCCCAGCAGTCACACTATTTCACCAGTGAAGCGCTGCCCCTTGCAACTGCCTAGAGGCCAGCCTCCTCTTTTGCCCATTATCTAAACCTAGATCAGTACAGATCGTTTCATAGTGCAATAGCCAATTCTCAACTTCAATAGCATCCTCCGTTCCAACAAACGGCTTTCCACCCAAACTGGTGTAGTTTCTGCTTAGCTTGGCATAGTTATTCTCAACTGGAGCCACAAGATTAGCTCCTCTAACATTACCAGCAACTCTAGCTTGCAAAAGATTGGATAACAACTGATACACCATCCCTGCATCTACTTGCTGAATTCCAGCACCTACATTGGCTTCAGCATTTGGATTAGCATTAGCCTGTCAACCTTGATTCCTCCCGGTATTAGGTCGAGCATTTCCATTGGTTATGGTGCATCCTCCACCTAGATTTCCTCTTCGTTTCTTGCTTCCATATCTTCTTTCTCATAAATCTGCATATGAGCCTTAGTAAGATACCAAAGAACGGTCTAAGAGAGAGGGGAACACGTACTTATATATATATATTTATATATCAAATACAAGTACATTACTATAGCATTAATCCAAACCCCAATCATGTTTTCAAATTCATTGGATTATGTTTCAAAAAAATTTAGGTTTAACTTTCTTTTAAAGTTTCATAAACCTATGCTATGATACCAACTTGTAACATCCCCTTACTTGGAGGCCCAAAATTAACGGCTACGGATGCTGCAATCATCCATAGTTATTAATCCTCGACGACCAAATACGGCGGTGTTAGATTCATTGATACACAGAAACACATGAATATGGAAAAAATTTAAACTTTAAACAAAATCACATTTCATTTCAAAACATTTCCAATTCATTGCATAATCCCAAATTCGCAAATCTCATTCAGAGAAAATATATTTATTATAACATACGCCAGAGAGCGACATATGAAGATGCCCCTTTGGATGATCAGAGTATATACAGGCAAATAACAACTTTGCCATTACAAACAACACAACGGAATCAAAAGAAAAGAGAAGTCTAATTAGTCTCATGCCTCATGCACGTCTTTGGAAGCTTATTCATCTTAAGAGGTACCTGAAAACCTCAACTCTCAAACTACTCAAAATCAATTGAGTATCTGAGAGTTTAAGGGGACAACATAAACTTTGAGTCAGACATAAAGCCTAGTATGAATAATAATCTACCATCTCAAATCTTTTAGATATCTAGTGAGACCATGTCGCTTAGTGGAGCAGGTTTTCCCTTCACCAGTATCTCAAAACCTTTATAAAACCATATACCGTGCTCCTGCATCCACAATGGTTAAAACAATTCAAAACAGCATAATATGATGATATGCAAAACAAATGAATCAATTCTGGATTACCCATCCCCATTCATTTTAGTCTATCTGTCTCAATTATAGTTTCTAAGATTACTATCAACCTATTAGTTTTCATGGACTGACTAATAACCGGTTAAACCTTTAAGGACTCCCTGTCCAATTACATAGTTTTCATGGGATCACTAAGAACCCATTGGTAATTCAAATATCTTACTCTTATCCTAGTTTTCATGGGTTGACTAGGAACCTATTGGTGACCCCAATATTCTTTCTTCTTACCCTAGTTTTCATGGCCTGACTAGGAACCTATTGGTGACCCCAATATTCTTTCTTCTTACCCTAGTTTTCACGGCCTGACTAGGAACCTATTAACATCTGTCGATATCTTAATCCAGATATGGTTTTAATGGGCTAACTACAAGCCTACTGACCCCTGCCAGTATCAAATCATAGTTTTCATGGGCTTACTATGAACCTGTCTTTCAGACATCTTCCTTTATACATAGTTTTCATAGGCTAACTATGAACCAATTGGCCCCTGCAAATATCTTTTCCTACACATAGTTTTCATGGGCTTACTGAGAACCTATTGGCCCCTGCCAATATCTTTCTTTTATATTTTAAGCATCCTATATTTTGGTCTTCCTGATCTCCTGGATGCAATTCTACTCATTCAGAAGTTTAATCAATTTTATATTCACTACTGGGTTAACCTAGTTGGTTCTTCTAACCTTGATCCCCAAAATGCACTTATGGGTCCATTATAAAGTGAAAATATTTATATTTGAAGAAGCAAACATAACAACATAGCAATACCACTCCTATGGGTTTAATATAAAACATGGTTAATCCTATTAACTTATTACTTTCTCAAAGAGAGCTTCTTCTTAAAACCATTACAAAACTTCTTTAATTTAGCCATGGGTTTCTTCTTTTAAAAATATAGTTTGGGTTATAAAACCTTTCGATACCTTCGAAACCTAGCTTTCGACTTCATAGGACAACCTCCTTCGAAAGCCTTAAAAATATATCTTCAAAAAATTAGGCTCTTGCCTTTATAATACTTTAAAACCTTCCTTTCAAAACCATTCGATTGTAGTAAAGTATTAATATTTAACCTTGTGAAGCTTAGTTTCGAAACCAGTTGAAAGTACCCCTTTCGACACCAATGGAAGTAACCCCTTCGAAATCATTGAAAGTCCCCCTTTCGAAAGCATTGGGTTTATCCTTAAAACATTATTTGGGCCAAAGTGAGTATAGGCGAAAGCAACTCTTTCGAAACCATCCTTTATCATATAAAAATATTGGGGAAAACATGATGGCATCGGCACCATCTCTTTCGAAAGCATTTAATACCTGGTTAAAATATTAGAATGTCGGTGTCGAAACCCCTTTCGAAACCATTGCCTTCGAAACCCCTAACCCCTATCGAAAGCTATAAGAAGTGGCTTAAACTTAGAAAACAAAGTACCTATTCGACAACATTGATATCTTCAATACCATCGAAAAGCTATAGAATGGCAGCAGGGGTTCGACTAGGTCGGAACCCCTTCATTCAAAACATTCTTTCATAAGCAAAGGAACCCAGTCGAATGCAATCTTAAGTTAATGGCAAACCTTTCGAAACCTTTTAAAAATCTCTTTCGAAACCATATGTTTCGACTTTGTTGAAGGGTAAAACAAAACAAAGGAAAGTGCTTTTTTTTATAAAAACAAACCATGGTTTCGACTCCTTCGGAAGCTATGCTTTCGACACCTTACCTTTCGCCTTTCTCCAATCCATTGCATACCATCTTTGTGATACCTTGTGTATTGGTTTCGGCATAGTTGGTTTCGACTAAGATGGAGACAAAAGCTTCTGTGTCGAAAGGTGCTTTCTAAAGTAGACGGAACCAATTTTTTGAGTAAATCTGGTTTAGTTCTTCTTAAAGTAATCTTTTCTCTAACTAATCTGCCACAAGTCAACACTAGATTAGTTGCCTTAACTTTTTCAAATTCTTTTCCAAAAAATTAACTGCCACTAATTTAGATCTAAACCAGGGTTAAGTTAATTGATTAAGCCCTTCCATTAAACAAAAACAATTTTGCAAAGAAAGCCCTCTTCTAAATTAATTTAATTTCCATAGCAAATCACTTTAGAAAAATCCCTAAAAATTCCAGAAATTCACTTTAATCATGTTATCTAATATATCAAAATTCCAAACCCAAAATCTTAATATATTTTCCATAATAAATTTATAAACCCAAATAACCATAATTTCCTTTAAAAATTCATAATAATCTTTCCATAGCTTGGAAAATTATCAAAATTGAAACCAACTCCAAAATCATGTTTCTCATAACATAAATTTTTCCCATGGTTTAAACATCATTAAATCTTGATTTTACTCTAAAACCATGCTTATCCTCTTTTAAACAATCTTGTTTAAACCATTTAAATTATAAATCAGGCATATCATCATCCAATATATATATATATATATATATATATATATCATAAAACGAATTTACCCTTAAATCCTAAATTATATGATAAAAAAACAAATTTGAGATGGAATTATTATTCACCTTGATCTAGATAAGGAGATTGATTTACCCTAAGCTTGATTCTCTAGCTTTTAATTTTTATTCCTCTTGTTCTCTTAATGGACAGTCGTTCTCTCTTGCATTTAGTTTTCAAAATGACATGAATGAGAAGAAAAAGGTAGGAACAAATATATATAAGGGTAAGGGTTATGGGCGGCAATTCAAATTATACCCTTATGAAATTTGTTTAACCTAAAACCATTCTTTAGCTCATTAATTATTATATTAGGCTTGACTTTAATTAAATTAATTCAAGTCTCAATCCCCTTATCACTTAACATTTACATTATTCTATTTAATTTATCTAATTAAATCTCCTGAATAATGTTATCCAAAATTAGGGGTGTTACAATCAACTTCCACTCCTTCAAGTGGTTTCGAAAAGATGTTCCATTCTATTTTAAACTCTCCATCATTCACTTTAATTCAGCCACCGTCCTCCGTTCCTAATTTGGAAGGACACTACCGATCCCTTCTTGAGCAACAAATCCTGTTATGTATTACGTTACTTAACATTATTATCTATGTTTCTCTCTAAGCTTTTTAACTTATGTTGTATTTTTCTCTCAAATTTCCAAGAGTTGGCTAGTTTTGCACGAGCAGGCGTCTAAGTCTTCTATTGTGTCCTCTAAGTTTCAGGAGGTGATTTCTACCTTAAAGGACCAAGTTTCTTCTTTATTTATGGCAAAAGATGAAGTGACCTCTTAACTGGAGCGATTGAGAACTTCTCTCGTCCAGTCGGAATCTGCAACTTTGGAGAAAAGAAAGTCTCGCCAACTCTTCGTTGATGAAAACTTGGTGATGCAATTAACTCTGAAAGAATCTAATGAGGAGAAGGCCATAATGGCAACTAAGCATGCCACTTTGAAGAAAAAGTTAGAAAAGAACAAAGTTTCCTTGAAACTGGCTATCAGCACCATTTCGGATGCGAAGCAGCGAGTATCGCAATTCCTTGACTTATCTCTTGAAGACATCATTATGAACTCCTTTGAACATGCCTTAATGCTTGCTTATGCTGATAATGTTGATAAGTGCGTGGATTTGAGCTTCCCCTCGCTTGACCCTGCTCTCGTTGATAGGGTGATGGATATAATAAAAAAGATGGAGCATGGGATTGAAGTTGCCGAGAGGGAGGAAATCGATGCCTTCAAACTTCTCTCTTTCGAAGTTCATCCTTTTGAAGTTGAGTCCGGCTTAGAGGATGAAGGAAACAAATATGATGTCGCAGAAGAGGAGGGAAATAATGATGAAAACAACAACGACGGCGATAATGATGATGACGACGACAACGTCAATGTTGGCTAAGGCTTAGGTGGTGAAGGAGAAGGCCACACCGAGTCTTCTGACAAAGATGGAGACGGTAATGCAAGAGCTCCTAAGAAAGAGCCATCTCCTCACACAGTAATCCCTCATGAATCTGCCGCCCCTCTGCTCCTCAAGAAGATCCTGCTTCTATTAATGTTGATGAACAGAGAAGAAAAGAGTAGGTTTCTTAGACTTTTGTCCTGATATCTCAGGTATGGGATTCTCTATTTAAATATCTTTCACTTCGAAGATAATAATAGTGTAAATCATTCATTTTAGATAAGGAAGAAATCTATCCTCCCTGTAAAACCAAACTCGAAAAAAAACAAGCAGAGATAAACAGATTATATAGGGAGTTAGACAAGCAAATAAGGGAGCACAATGTACTTTCAGATAAGTATCATAGGCTTGATAGAAGTGCATCAGTGCTGGCGTCTTTTAAGCATCAAAAAGCTGCCCCACTACTAAAGAGAGAGCGCCTTTGCTATGATAGTCTCTTAAAAGAAAACCAGGAGTTAATCACCTTATTCTGGATGTTGATTGAAGAGAGAGATATTTTAGTTAACTTCTTATATAAGGCCTATTGTAGACACCCAATTGTCGACTTTTCATACTTAGGTGAATTTAGTAGGGGTCTACTTAGGCGCTTTCATAAGAGATACTTGGACGAAATCAGATCTGACCCACACCATGGAGCTTGTTGGAACTTACCACGAATCAGATCCATTCCCCAAGACCTCCCTCCTAAAAAACTTAAGTATTATAAGAATAAATTTGTCTCTGAATTATTTTCTAAGTCTAACTTGTATGAACAAGATGAATAATTGCAAACATGCAATAGTGTATTGATTTGTAAACATTTGTCTTAGTCTTGCTTTTTATGCTTAGCTTCATTTTATTATATTATCACAGAATGACTGTTCATCAGGCCAACTTGTTTCTAGAGACCATTTAAGTCAATATGTTAAACCGAGAAGATTTTATCTTGAAATGGCGTCAATTTTAAAATCTTTAAAACTAGCAAGATACCGCTTCCTTAGAGATTTACAAAAATTGTACTTGGAACATCATCGTCTTTGCTTTTATTTTCTCAGCGATGAAAAAGAGATGCTACTTAAGGAGATCAGAACATTTCATACAAAATTAATTTGCGGTCGCGATAGTCCTCTGGCTGGGAAGTGGGTCTATAGCAAATGTCCACCGGTTATTACTCCAGAAGGAGTCAACATTCCTTTTGATTCGACAGTTACCCTCTCCACACATTCACTAAATAAAGTTAGAAATGTAGTTTCCCAACTTTAGATATAAAATAATCGTCTATTGTATCTTTTAGTTTCGTTGTTATTTGAGTTGTAATCTATTATCATAATAATAAAAAGATTATTCATTCTGATTTTGACTCCATTTTGTTTCTTATTCCATTTAAATAGAAGTTATAATTATCAACATCTCCTCTCTCACTTGATTTAGCGTCACGCTTTACTAATCTTAGAGATAAGCTGTTGACAGAATTTGAAAGGAGCAAACTTCTTGATGATACCTTACTCGAACGCTTTCACGGCAACGTTGAAGCCTTAAGGTGGCACAAGAGATACTTACTACAGAAAACTATCGTTAGCAACCTTAAGGATCAAGTTGCCAACTTGGAGGCTGATATCAAAAGCAAAGATGAAATGATTTCTGCACTAAAGCGACAAGTAAAGTCGAACCCTTCAATCGACTTTGATAAAAAAAACGTCAGATCTCTTTCAACAAATTAGTGATTTAGAGATGAAACTGAAGGATATCCAATCTCAATGCGAATTGCTGGAATATATTATGAGGGATAATATTCAGAGTATCGAATTGCCGGCTCCCCGCACTACTCCTTCTGTGACTAGACCTACATGGTCTTCTTCCCTCGTCGTTCAAAAATCTGCCATAGTGACTATTCCCCCTCTTGGCTTAGATGAGGGGATAGTGGGTGCATGGTGTAGGAATGTCAAATTTGAAGTGGCAAAGTATTAAAAATAGCAAAGGAGTAAATATTCACAACGTATAAATAAGTATGCCGCTAGAGTTCAGGAACTTGAACGCGGAAACTACTTCCTTCAGAAGTGAATAACAAAATTAGAAAGGGAAAATAAAACCCTAAGGGGCACAAACAGAGCTTTCAATCATGCTCTGGAGACCAATATTGATGCAATTGACGATGCAGATAGGATTAGGAAGAAAGAAAAGAAACTTAAAGAGGTCCTCTGCATCGCAATCCGTCATATAGTAGATCCCTCAATTGCTGAAAATCTGAATAAGGCTACTCAAGACTTATAGTAGATTTGTATTCATGAAATGTATATACTTACCATGTATATTTGTAAATAGTTTCATAAGTCATGTAAATCATACAAACTTTGTAAATATCACCTGATTTGTGATTCTTTCGTGTAGTGTTATTTTTGAAATGCTTGTTTGTTAGCCCATATTATACATTCTGCATTCGCTGAATCTTTCATTCTTCTTTGCTATTTTGATTTCCCTGAGAAGTATGAAGCAAACAATATTTCCAATTGTTACTATGAAATTGACATATAAGTCTATGTATGTCATTTGTGCAAATTAACAAATCAGTATGTTAATCACATGAAAAGTAGTTTATATCAAATGTCTAAATCCCATCTTTAACCATGATGAGAAATAATTAAGAATTTAATCTTAACCATCCTACTAGAATGTCAGAAGTCTGTTGATAGAAAACCCTACCCTGAAGCAGGGATATAAATGTGAGAGAATCATTATCTCGAGATAGTTAATAAAGAGCTAAACATGGAAAAGTTCAGAAATCATTATCTGAATATTTGCAATATGAACCCAATAACCAGTTCTTGGGTATTTATGAAATTTGGAAACTTAGAAATCCAAAACCCGGATTCGGGTATTAACAGAAACTTATAATAATGATCTTCTTGAGAATATTCATTGACCCAGATTCGGGCATTTGTGATAGAAATCCATGATAGAAATCCATAGTAGAAATTTCAAGCCCAGATTAGGGCATTAATAAGTAATAGTCTCACAACCCATATTCAGGTATAATAAAGATCATAAATGATTGATAAAGATCCGAAACTCAAATTCAGGTATTAATATATAAGATTCAGAAATGATAGTCCCAAAACCCAGATTCGGGTATTAATAAATGAAACTTAGAAACGGAAGTCCCGAAACCCAGATTCGAGTATTAACTAACCTAATTCTGCTTTACTCCTCAGATTCTGTCTTCTTTGACAGGTATAAATCCTCTTGGCTTTGTATATAGTAATAATCTGATTGGCTGCTTCTCGAGTTTAGATGTCTTAGTCCATAATCTTATGTGCCACTTCTTGGGCCTGGACATCTTAGTCCATTAGAGATTACCACCTCTTTGGTTTGGAAATCTTAGCCCATTATTTGATGAGCCTCTTCTTAGGCTTGGACATCTTAGTCCATTATTTGATGAGCCTCTTCTTGGGCTTGGACATCTTAGTCCATTATTGTCTGGTTCTCTTGGTTAGCTCATCTTAGAGGCTGGAACCAAGGACTTACCCGACCTCCCTCCAGGAGGCGCCCTGCCCTGGCCATTGCGCGGCGCTGACATGGGCTTGTTCAATGCTTTAACCTAGCCATAACGTGGCACAGATAAAAGCTTACTCCGTCCTCCCTCTAAGAAGTGCCCTACTCTAGCCATAGCGTGGCGTAGATAGGGGCTTGTTCGGTGCTTTACCCTAGCCATAATATGGTGCGGATAAAGGCTTAATCCGTCCTCCCTCCAGGAAGTGCCTTGACCTAACCAGAGGCATGGCCAAGGGGTTGTCCGGTGCTTTAACCTAGCCATAGTGTGGCGTGGTTAAAGGCTTACTCCGCCCTTCCTCTAAGAGGTGCTCTGCTTTGGCCAACTTGGCATGGATGGAGGCTTTCTACCATCTTAGGTAGACTACCATCTTAGGTAGTATCAAAATACAAGGAGTATTTCACTCCCAACCATGTAGATCTTTCTTAGAAAAGTAACTCTTTATTGATTTTTCTCATGTTCTCTTTATAAATTCTTTAATCTTTCATTGATGGAAGAAATTGATTATCAGCCCCTCTAGAGTTCAACAATGATTAGTCTTATGTCTGTTCGTCATGTGATAGTGACAGTAGGATCCCCTTAGATTCCTTTCATGTTTTGGCTTCTTTTTCTATGATGGCCAATAGTTAAGCCCATCCTTGGTTAGCAAGTAGACATTTTCTATTGATGTTGTCAAGTTGCATTCTTTAGGAAGTCTAGACTTAAAACTTGATTCTTGAGGATGGAATTTTAATTTTTTGTTCCTTGGCCTTGTAGTTTCACACACTTCGATCGTTTTTCTTTTTTCCACCCTTTGTAGTTCTTGTGTTGGAAGTGTTCTTGTTGTAGTTCATTGCCATTTATGTGCAAAAGCATTGTAGTTAGCCATTATCTCTTTTTCAAAGACTGTGCCTTTGGAATAATATTGAATGGTTTTTCTCATTTGACTGAATACATTGTCACTTCACTTTCCCTTCTTCCTAGGGCGATGGAACCAATATGAAAGGGGTTCAAGCTCCATTTCTCTGGATCATATGATTCTGCTTTTTTCTTGTTTATAATTCTTATAGCTTCTAATCTTAACCTTTGCTCTTCATATTGGTTGAAATCCTTAATTGTTCTTTGGGAGAATCCTATCAAATGTGGTTCTGAAGATCTTTGCTCTGATCTTTTGTTCTTCTATCCATGATGATGTTGGCCCAAAGTAGACAAGCTCGGAATTGAGTTAGGTTAGGTTAAAAACAAGTGGTGTTGGGTGTTTAACTAAGTCGGAGGTTCAAGCCCTCCTTCTAGCACCAAAAATGTTAACAAGAATTCTTGTTAACACCCCAAAAGTAGATATAAAGGATAAGGTCAATTCTCTTTTGGTTTCCTTTAGATGGGCTAAGATGAATAGAATGTATATGTTCACTTAGGACTTCTTTCGATCAAGTTGCCGTAAGGAGATTTTGCTCAGATCGACCTTTCGGTCTAGCCGAAACGGCTAACTTTCTTATTTAACAACTTTTAGAGCTCGTTGGAATGATTTGGGTGTCCCTTCGAAAGATCTCCTTTTGAAGCAGTTGTAAGACTCAAATGAATCACTTTAGAAACCTCTAGTTGGTGTTTGTATTAGTGGGTTTCGACCCAGTTGAAGGCTTAGGTTGTTAAGTGGTTTGGGCTTAAGTCAAGAATCTTATATAGAGGTTTCGGCCCTGTCTAAAGCTGTAGACTTAAATGTCTTGGGATTAGATTGGAAGTTTCAGGTTAAAGTGATATGAAATTAGGCTTCGACCTTGTCGCAGGCTGGATCCTTAGACACTTTGTGTTAAGTTTGGGTTTCTGAGGTTCTAATGGATTGAGGTTAGGTTTCGACCTTGTCGAAAGATGAAGTCTAAAGGAAGTTAGCCTAGAGAAATAACTGAAGTCACTTGAATATTATAGGTTTCGATCTGATCGAAAGGGACCTTTCGATAAAGTTGATACCTATAACACAAGGTTAGATCTGACAAAAGCTTGAAATATAGAAGGGTAATTAGAAATATTGAAGACTTCCCTTTATTAGCTCAAAGAAGACTTTATTAATCAATTTCCCTAATTTTATTTACAAATTAGGGTTTTACAACTCTTTGAATTAAGAAAGTACAAGTTTAGAATGATTGAATTCGGATCCCCCAAACTAGACCCTTTGGGTCTTATTTATAGATGCGGGTCAACACCTTTCAACACCAATGTTTTGACCTGGTCGAAAGGTGGTTGCCTTGTTGACTCTAATATGCCTCCGCCTTTGTCGAAAGGAATGGTTGTGCTTTTCTTACCTTTGCTGCTTGGTAAGAGCTTTTGACTCTATCGATAGGCTTCATTCAGTGGTTTCAAAGATGTTCGGATGTTGATGGTGTCGATGTTGTTGGTTGCTTTTGAACTCTTGTCTGCGACTTGAGGTGGAACCTCCCTGGATTACAATGGCTTCGACCGGTTCGAAAGGCTTAGTATAGCTTTCGAAAGGGTTATTCAAGCCAATACATGCTTTCGAATGGTACGAGTGAAGGTGAAACCTTTGGTTTTGAAAGGTTTGGCGCGTATTTGAAGAGTTGTCTTTCATCATCTTCGAAAGGCGTTGCTTTGACTCCTTTGAAAAGTCTTCTTGCATATAGATTCACTAGCTTCGAAAAGTGGTCACTGAAGGCGGAAGGGTGCTTTCGACTGCTCTGACTCCTTCGAAAGGCTTTGAAGCTTTTGGACTTTGGCTGTTGCATCCCTTCGACTTCTTCGAAAGGTCTGTAGCATCCCTTCACCTCTGTCAAAAGGTTTAGTTGGCGTCTTTTCCTCCTGTTCTTCTTTATTCTCTGCTCAAATAGGTTTCTACTAAGTTGAAAGGAATTTTTGGAGGTAAAAAATATCACAGATCCATTGACTATATCCTCTTCTCAGTCTAATTTAGATCAATTGATCAAAGGTATGGGCATGAGGCACCATATTTGACCCTAAGTGCATGTGGGTGATTAACAGAGTTAAGGGTGCGCCCTAAGGGCAATTATATAATTTACTACGTAACTTAACTCCTATAAAAGAATCATTTTTGAAATGAAGTATGCTTTTTAATTTTCTTTTATATGTGTTTCTATATAGAGATATAAATAATGAATTAATTACATTAAACGTATGCAAGTAGAAAATCCTTAGGAGATGCGTTTTGTCAATTGTAGTGATGAATGTATTTAACATTGAATATTGAATTGATATAAACACTTACTCCTTAGATGTTCCTAGTTAAGATGTTTAAAGGAAAGGAAATTGATAAATATGTTGAGACTAGTGTATGCAATGCTCTCCGTACGATGGACGATGAATTACTCATGACCATTTGGGGGCACCAATGAGTTACATACTTGTGCTTGTTTGGAACCGGTACAATCATTGAATGAGAGTCTCGTACAGGTTAATACAACCAAGTCAAAATAGAAAATCTTATAGTAATGATGTACAATACTCTTTAGACTTGATGGTACTGTTGATATCAAGTAGCTAGACTATACATTGATTATGGTTAAACACTTGGAATAACGACCTTGTTATGATAATAGTTGGGTATACGTTGAATTACTTCAAGTGAGCACTAACCAAGAGATGATTCATTTCCGTTATTGTAGAAGGTTAGTATCACCATAATTGGTAGTCTACTTAAAAGTCAAAATCTATGGTTAGAGTAAATTGGTTAATTGATAAGTGTTATCATATTGAACAAATAACTTTAAAGTGATTTATGCAATTAAATACAGATATTAGTAGAGTTTTTGACCTTAGACCAAACTCTAGATATTTAACCGATACAGTGACCATGAAAAGAGTATGTGTACAAAATTTCATTACTAGGTGGGCTTATTATAGATTAGACGTCGGATTTTTCCTAAATGATTTGTAAGCATTGAACTTGTGTCTGATACCATACTTTAGCAATGTTCGTACATGAGTCAGAATTTAAATTGTTTAAATATGGACTGAGAACTCAGTTCACACCAGAGGCTCAACACAAAATGTTACTCATTTTCAAATTCAACCATTGTTAATCAAATTAACTAATAATGTTATAAATTAATAATATATTAGTATAAATGTCATATTAATTTTTTTTGGTTTTTTAATAATTTATTTGAAGCTTAAAATCGATCAAATGATGTATAAAAGTTGTACGTCAGTTCGATCGAAAAGGAAGCTTAAATAATATAAATAATTGATTCAAAGAGGAGTCAATGGGCATTTTGTCCAAGAAAGGTCAATACTTGGGTCGACCATACTATAAGGGGGCAATGTGGATTAAGTGTCCTAGGGTTTAAGAGAAAAGAGGAGATATTTTGGTATCCGTTGGTTTATAAATAGGCAGCCTCCATTATTTTTCTTTCCACACTCAACTAACAAAAACCTCAGTACCCAACTTACATTGGTAAAGTCAAGATGACGACATTGCAACCTTTAGCTAAGGAGACAAAGGAGAGAACTAAGCAATCAAAGTGTTTGACAATCGGTAGGATCGTAAGGAGGGGGTAAGTTCATTTAATTATATATTCAAATGTAATTTGTCTTAATATTATCAGATATATACTTATTATTAAAATGTTGATTTGACCATGGTTAATAAAAAATTCGTAATTAATTTTTATTTCAAATAATTAAATAATAGACAAAAACATTTTAATATATATATATAATATGTGTTTTATACATTTGTATTAATAAATAGGCTAGTTAAAAACAATTTGTTGTAGTTTCAAAAATATGTATAGATATTAAAATCTTATACATACATGCATATATACATAAACACATACATATATATTTCCATACAACAATCTATAAAAAAAAAAAAAAATGGGAGCTTTTAGATTTCCAAGTAAAAAACATTTTATTTTTATTTTGTTTAAATAGTCAAACAAGTTTTTAAAATTTAATGTTTGAAAATTCCGAAGAAAATAAAATCTGATTGAATTAATATAAAATATTAAATCTTAGCGATTATTAATTTTTTTTTATATACATTAGATATTTATTTTGGAAAGGTCAAACTGATTTGAATTTGAATTTTAAATCATTACAAATGTTAAATGTATATGTATATATTGATTCAAATATTAATTAACATATGTGTGTGTGTATTTAAACATATATATATGTATGTATAGATTGAAATATTTATACATAGCAATAAATTTTTATTCAAAGTATTATATTATATATATAACATGTATATTTTTATAATATTAATTAAAATAAAACAACCAATTTTTTTACTATGAGTATAAACTTAATTATTTATTTAATATTAATACCACTTTGTAATACCTTGAGATTTTCAATTAAACTTAAATAATAATAAATAAATCTAAAATTTAATTGGAGAGTATTTTAGTAATTTTAATTAGAGGGGTGAAATAATAATCTTTACTGATGGTTGAATAAGATAATGGGAGTCACACCATTGCATAGCTCTTATTTTTCTGGTCGAGATGGAGTATTTATTTGTTTAAATCTAATGTTATATGAGCAAGATATCATTGATTTAACAAAGTGGGTTGAAACGGTGTGCGGGACAGATCGGGCTGAATTGGGTCATTCAGTAATTCAAATTCAATCTACAATACCATTTCATTTCTCCCTCCTAAATCTTATTTTAAAAAGTACATAATCTTCATTTTAGTTTCTTTCTCATTTCTGAAACTGAAAGATCTTCTTCCTCCTTCCTTCATTTCAACACCAAATCTTCATTTCTCAACAAAATTTGACAAAACGAAATGCATTGGAATCGTGGCGAGACTCTCTATCTTCTAGAGTAATGAGTTTACGAAGATTTGACATTTTGAAATTCTGGACAACAGGAAATTCAAGTTCTTTTGGCTTGATTTGGGTGAGTGAATCTTCACCGTTCATGTATAATGCTTTGATAACGATATAAGATTATTTAGGGCTAACCTAGGATTTAATTATGATGTATATGAATCTGAATGATGAACTCAGAAACTAAGAAATTAAGAAGAATGTACTTTATTTTAGAAAATTTATAGAAACTAAATTCAGCACAAATTTGAATTCGAAACTTAAAAAAATTGGTGTATATGAATATTTTACAATACTAAAAACATAGTAGATATTGTATATATATGATATTGAATAGCAAAACGAAGAATAAAGTAAAAAATTAAAATCTGGAGTCAAAAGTATATAAAAAAGATGAAATCTCGTAATTGAGAAGTGCACCGATGTACCGGTGGTGCACACTGGTTCACTAGTGTACAACCCAGTTTTGGGTATTCGGGCTTTTGAATGCCCAAATCGACATGTGATGCTTCGATTCTCTGCATGGTGTTCTCCGACAACTCTTTCATGACTTTTTTAACTTGTATGGCCATTGTTTTGATGTGTAGCTTGGTAATGATGATGATGTACGAATGTAGTAGATGTAGTTTCCAAAAATGAACGAATACCGAAATCATATAGTAAATGTAGTGGGTCCTTGGTACATGGCATTGACGTGTGTTCTCCTGTAGACCAACTAGGTTGGTCTAAGTGTATTGATGTAGACAAAAGTTGATCTGTAGTGCACGTAGTAGGATTATGCATGAGTGCAATTTGTATTACTATCCTTTACCGTAGGTGGCGAGATCAGATTGTAGCTGTAGACATATAATCCTTTATCGTAGATGGCGAGACCGAATTACATATCATGTAATCCTTTACTGTAGGTAGCAATACGGGATTACATATTAGGGATCCTTTATCATAGGTGTTTGGGATGTATCATTCTTAGATAGTATAATATCATTATGTAGCGCATTAGGCGAAACCATAAGGTGTTATACTTTAGACTTAAATCATGTTATATCACTGCCACAGTAGTATACATGTATTAGATTGGCTTCACTCACTCTGACATATGTTTGACCCACTCCTATATTTTCTTTTATCTATATTATTTAGGGTGATGGAGTCCGAATGAGACAGAGCTGGAGGCATGGACTTGTATACATTATAAATATTGCAGATAAATGTTGTAAAATAAATTATGTATTAAAGACATGATGTGATAGTATTTGTGGATTTTATTGGGATTGAATTGTATAAACCTATATAGTATTGTCAATCATGTAATCAGATATATTTGTGCGATATGATATTTTGTATGACCATTAGATGCAGGATTCTGAAAGTTATTAGTTAGTATAATTTTTTTGTATCGCTATACACACACACATATCACCTAACGACTCATTGTTTCCGTACTTTGTTCAATAGTTGAGGAGTTCTGAATTGGCAGGTTGTTATGTTTGGTATCAGAGCATAGGTTAGAGGATTAGGGACCTATTAAGAGAGCATGATTATATATTTTTATAAAATATATAATATAATATATAAGAGTTGAATTAAATATATATGAATACACCATGTTATATTCCAGTTTTTGATTATCTAATAAGGAGTTGCTAATGAATCTCATTTACAGATAACTAAAGAATGAATAATTCAGAGGAAACTAGAACGAAGACCAACGTTGGTGGAGTTGATACCAGAGAAAGTGCAAGTACCCAAGTGGATGTCCTTGAGATTTTTGGTGTACATATGCCCTTTTGGATCTACAGGTATCTCTAAGTAACTGCTCATACTAGTACCACGACTACCTCCATCGAAACCGTTGCTACGAATGAAATTATGGTTGTTGTTCCATCATTGAATTTTGAATTTCCGAAACTCTGCAAAGATTTTTCCAACTTAGTGAGAAACCATATATGAGGACAGAATTATATGCAGCAACCAAAACATGGATAATGAATTGTGAGAAGATATTTGGCTTATTAGGACTGAATAATGTGACTAAAAGGTAGTTGACAGTTTGCACTTACAAGAAGAGGCGGGGAATTTGAGGCGGAGGAGATACATTACTTGGGAGATTTTCAAAAGGAAGTTTGAAACAAAATTCTTTTCTGGAGCTGAGAGGGGAATGTTGTTGGAGGAGTTTATTCAGCTTAAGCAAAGGGACATGACCATAAAGGCATATGTGAATCGATTTAATGAGTTGGCGAAGTTTGGATCTGAGCTGAAAAATACCAAGGAGAAGAAAGCTATTAAATTTTCCATCAGGCTAAATTCACCATAGAGGGAGTTGGCTTTGAGTCGGGTACCATTTGGAGCAAATTTTGAAGTGTTAGTTGAGGTGGCCTTTTTAAATGTTGTGAGTGGATATTTGAGGAGCAAGTATGAGTTGGAGATTAAAACAAACATAAAAATGAAGGACCATGAGGTGGGCAGAATAAGAAGTAGGCTACTTTATGTAAGAGGTGTAATAAGACATAACACATAGCTAAGAACTGTAGGGTGGACCAGCAAAAGGGAATGGAATGTGATCAGTGTGGTAAGGTGGGATATCTGGTGAGAGATTGTATGTTTGGATGATTAGGACAATAAGGATAATTAGGAAAATAGGGAAAATCGAGACAACAAGGACAATTAAAGAGGGTTAAGTGTTATAGGAGTGTTCAACATTACAAAAGGAGGGTCAGATTGTTAATGCTTATCCATCGGAGGATGTACCTTTTGCCAGCATTGCGCCAACAACCCAGGAGAAGGGAAAGTCAGCTATGGAAGTTGTTCTACTATCCTTTGGTTTACCTACTAGAGTTTTGTTTGATACAAGGGCATCACATTCATTTGTAGCCAATACATTAGTGGAAAGATTAGGAATATCCCATACTTTGTACATGAGATTATTACCATGTGGCATCCTATTGGGGATCGACGCATTTGTCTACTATGTGCCATGATTTTAAGTTGGTTGTAAATGGTGTAGAGTTAGGTTGTGACACATATGTGCTTAGCTTTGTAGAATACGTATTAATCTTGAGAATGGATTGGATGACTCGGTATGAAGTAGTTTTACATTATGATAGGAGGGTTGTTTGTTTGAGTAGTCATAGGGAACATGATTTGATAGTTTTGTGTGAGCCTAACGTTTCTACGATGAAGTCGTATTTGTATTCGTTGAACCTATCACATGATGAGTAGCATCTATTTTCGTAGTTAAAGATTTTCTAGATGTATTCATTGAGGTTTTGTCTCCACCCAATAGAGAAATTGAGTTTAGGATTTACCTTGAGAAAGAGGCTAGGCCTATGGCGATGCCTCTGAGGCATTTGGCTCCGAAGGAGAGGGGAGAGTTGAGTAAACAAGTTTTTGAGTTGTTGTAGAAAGTATTTATCAGGAGAAGTATTTTAGAATAGGGAGAGCTTAATGTTTTCACTACTAAGGCAGGCGGTTCCCTAAGGCTATGCGTCAACTATTGGGAATTAAATAAGCCGACGAAGAAAAACTAGTATCCATTGCCTTATGTTGACGACCTCTTCGGTTAATTTGTCAGGGCAAAGTTTTTTCACAACTTGACCTTGTTATAAGATTTCATCAGTTTAGATTTGTTGAGGACAATATTCTGAAGACCGCTTTTCGTACAGTTTGGATGGATTATTTGAGTTGGTTGTGATGCCGTTTGGGCTAAGTAATTCCCCGACTTATTTTGTTGAATTGATGAGTAGGGTCTTTCGAAAGCAGCTGAATTAATTTGTTGTTGTATTTGTTGATAATATCTTGGTGTTTTCTAGAGAAGAGAATGAACACAAATTGCACTTAAGAGAAGTACAAGATGTACTAAAAAGTAATTAGTTGAAGGATAATATTTTTAAGTGACTCTTTTGGAGGAGTGAAAACTGATTTTTAGGACATGTTGTATCTGATAATTAGTTGGTAGAAGACCCAGAAAAGGTAGCTGTTGTTAAAGACCAGAAGGTTTCAAAGAATGCTTCAAAAGTACGTAGTTTCTTGAGATTAGCTGGGTTCTATCAGAAGTATATAAAGAAATTTACAAGGATATATGCACTAATGACGAAGCTTACGAAAAATAACTTGGTCTATGTTTGGGATGCGGAGTGTGAAGAGACGTTTGTTAAGTTAAAGGAGATGCTAACGAGTGCATCTATTTTGGTTATCCCTGATGATACCAAACAATTTACCCTTTACACAAACACTGGCGCTACTAGTCTTAGTGTTATCTTGTTGCAGGAAGGCAAGATTGTAGCATATGCGGGTCGTTAGTTGAAGATGCATGAGAAGAATTACCCTATACATAATTTGGAATTGGCTGCAATTGTATTTGCTTTGAAGTCGTGGAGGCACTATTTGCTAGGAGAAAGAGTTGAGTTGCTTACGAACCATAAGTCATTGAGGTATTCATTCTCATAAAAGTATTTAAACATAAGGTAGCAGAGGTGAATGGAATTCTTAGCATCTTATGATTTTGGTATTGCTTATACTCTTGGAATAGGGAAATGTTACGGTGGATGCATTGAGTGGGAAGCATATGGCATTGAGTGCTATGATGTTAGAGATGAAGCTACTGGGATATATTCTGAATTTTATTTTCGACCATCGATGGATGTTACACTTGGATTATTGGCAACCTTGGAAGTTAGACCTACATGAGTTGATGGGATTAGTATGAATCAAAGAAAGGATGTGGAGTTGGTTGAGATTATGGATCGGCTTGAGAAAGGTGAGAAATCGTGTCATTTGGAGCGACATATAAAAGATGGGAAAGAATATTTAAGGCGCGAAGGAAGGCTATGTGTAGCAAAGTTGAAGAAATTAATTGATGAGGTGTTAGAAGTGTGTCATCATCCGAGGAAGACCATTCATACTGGTGGTGACAAAATGTATAAAGATATTTAAGGGATTTATTATTGGCTAGGAATGAAGAGAGATGTGATGAGGTATGTAAGGAGATGCCTCACATGCTGAAGGGTTAAGGCGGAGCAAAGGAAACCAAGTGGATTTACGACGCCCTTGGAAATACCGCAGTAGAAGTGGGAAAGTGTTTCAATTGATTTTATAGACGGATTGCCAAGGCGTAGAAGAGGTAATGAGAGTATTTGGGTAGGGGGATCGGTTGAAAAAAAGTGCGCATTTCATTCCTTTAAAGAGCACGGGAACGACATCATCTTTATTTACATTACATATTATGGAAGTAGCGAGGTTGCATGGTGTTAACAAGAAAACTTGTCAACACCCCAAAGTAGAATTAAAGGTGCAGAAATGTCCTTCTAAGCTTCTTTTGATTAAGTGGAAAAGGTTAGGATCTTATTGCTTTCTTTGATTAACCTTTTGAATAGTCTTTGCTGTGAAAACTCTTCCTTGTCCGACCTTTCAACCCAGTCGAAACACTTACATTCCTTTCTTCTAAGTCCTTCGAGCTTGCTGAAGTTGTTTGGTTATCCTTTCGAAACGGTTGTGAAACACTAAAGGTTGGCACTAAGGATTCAAGAATATGGTTTGACTGGATAGGTTTCGACTTCGTCAAAAGCTAGTCTATTAAATGGCTTGGGTTCAATTCTGAAATCTAAGGGAATAAAAGCTAAGATTAAGGTTTCGACTCACGAAAAAATGAGCATTTGGTGAGTAGTAGTTTGGAGCTAAGGACCTAAGTGTATTGGTAAGTGAGAGGTTTCGACTCACACGAAAGGTACCCTTTCGATTAAGTTAAAGCAAGCAGAACACAATTGAATCAAATAAAAGTCTCAAAACAGTTGCATAATCACGAATATCAAAATCTTGCCTTCATTAAACTAATGATATACAAACCGATCAATTTCCCATAATCTGATTTCCAGATTAGGATTTACAAAATTTCAAATTTAACAAAGTATATGAGGAAGGTGAATGAATTCGGATCCCTCTAAAACCAGACCCCTAGGGTCTTATTTATAGGTGCGGGTTGGCACCTTTCGACTCAGAGCTTTCGACCTGGTCGAAAGGTGGCTTTATAAACCTTTCATCTCCTTTGACACTTGTGCATCCCTCTGCATTGCATTCGAATGGGTTTGAATGTCTCCGTCTTCATCGAAAGGGGTGGTTGCGCCTTTTCTCTTTGTGTTGCTTTGTTGTTGCAAGTAAGAAGAGGTATGTGTTTTCGACTCTGTCGACGGGTAGTTCTCTGGGGTTTCGAAGGTGTTGAAATGTTGAGGGTTTCGACGCTGAAGGTAACTTCCAAATACATGCTTACAAATTGATGCAGCACCTTTCTTGGTTGTTAAAGGCTTCGACCGGTTCGAAAGGCTTGATTATGCTCTGGAAAGGGGTTGTTTTGATCAAGGCATCTTTTTGAGTAGTTTGAATGAAGGAGGAACCTTTGGTTTTGAAAGGTTTGGCGCGCATGTGAGGGGTTGTTAGCCGCTGCTTTCGAAAGGTATTCCTCCAATTATTTGAAACCTCTTCGTGTAGGCGAAAACATCTGTTTCGAAAGGAAGACATTGAAGCGAAAGGGGAGCTTTCGACCACTTTTACCCCTTCAAAAGCATGTAACATATCTGGCTTTTGGCTGTAGCATCCCATCGACTCCTTCGAAAGGCTTTGTTGGTGCTGTCATCTCCCGTCCCTTTTTCCCTCTTATTCATTGTTTTCGACAAGGTTGAAGTGAGAATTGGTGGTAACACTTGCCCTCCCCTATGAAGGGATGCCCTTGACTTTCCAAGTCAACCATTTCGAAACCCTCAATGTTTCCCGCCTTTTTATATTCTTGTGTAAATCCTAGCCGTTCATTTAAATTTGATCGTATGGTTTGCCATCCATGTTGACTTTTCTTATAAAGCAAGTTCCTTTCTTCCCCTCTTTTATTTATCTACAATTAGAAGAAACTTCCAGCAAGAATCAGAGTTTTTAAATTCTCAAATAACTCCTTTTTTCAACAAACAAAGACTCGAATCCGAAGTAAGTTTTCATTATTTCTACTTAACTCTTCATATTAAACTTCGATTTCGACATTTTCCCAATTTGAATTCGAAATTCTGCTTGAATCTCTTAGAGATAGTTTTAAGTTTTTCTTTCATGAAAATGTCCATTGATTTGTTTCTATGGCTTCTCTTGTTTCATTTCTTACTTCAATTCATTTTTTGAATTCATCCAAAAAGTAAAATTTTAATCTTTAATTTTATTGTTATTATTTTTCTAAACGGTCTGAAAATAAATTTCGGGGATTTTTAAGATTATCGATTGTAAATTCGTGCTTAAATCAACTTAGTTATTGACTTTTTGAAGTTCTAGGTTAAAATTGAATATGGGGAAGAAGGAGATTTCCAATTACTTCATAGAGAAGCTTTTATAGTTTGAACCGTATTTTGGCGCTGCAATCCTTTGGAAGGGGTTAAGGCGGCAACTTTTGTTTTGTTTCCTTAGCCTCTTTCGATGGGGTCAAAAGGTAATCCAATGCATCTTTTAATTGATCTAGTCGAAAGGTTGAGGTTATTAACATGAAGCGGACTTCTTCGAAAGCATAGTTATTCTTTAGTGTATTCTGGTACCTTTCGAAGAAGTTACCTCATGCGTCTTGCTACATAATTGTCTAATGCATACTTTCGAAAGCATAATCTTTATTCCATAGGTTTCGAAACCTTTAGTACATGCTTTTTCCTAATTTATTTTAGGGGATGTGTGGAGTTAGAAATTCATCATTCATTTTTTATAAATTGGGTTGAGAATATTATACTTTGTTTAAGTTGTAAATCGAATCAAACGTTTCGACTCGGTCGAAACGTACTGTATTGACTCAAATTTAGTCGTTGTTATGCTTTCGAAACCGTATACCCCTTTTGACTTTCTCGACACCCCTTGTAACTAATTGGGGACTTGACCATTATTCTATAAAAATGTTTTCAAAATGTCTCAAAGCCTTTTCGTTTATATCAATGTTGCTTAAATTCAAACCTTTCGACCCAATTGGCATATAGGGTTTCGATAATATTCGAACTCTCTTTGAAAACTAAGTTCATGGGTTTTGACAGTGCCAAAAGATTCTTTTGTCTTGTTTATTGAATGTAGGTAATGTATATTTTTATTTAAATTGGTTGTGTAAGTTTCAACTACTTCCTTCAATAACAAAATTATCCTTGAGCTTTCGACATTGTTGAAGGTGTTTGTTGGGCGTCAACTTTTACTCTTCCTTTCGACTCTATCAAAAGCTCAATAAATTTCATTTTTCTAACTCTAAGATTCTTTCAAGAATATGAAATTTCATGTTTTTCTTGATATTCAGAATGTTGTAATAGGTTTCCAATATCCCTGGAAAAAATGTTAACTTTATAACAAATTATAATTTTTAATTGAAATGATTTCACCTGGCAGGGTCATGGGCGTGAAAAAGTCTTCCCAAAAGACAGAAAAGGACACATACTAGTGATGGAATCTTCTCCTAAGAATATTGAAGCAACTTCCAAACACTCCTTAATATATACCTGAGATGAGGTGGATGCAATTCTCAACGACTTCGGCATCACCGGAGTTGAAGCTATTCCCTTGAGTGACAACGACACCATTCAAAGTCCTCCTGAAGGGTTCTTTGCCTATACCGCTATCCACATTTGGCATGGAGGCTTCTTACCTTTCCCGGATTTATTATCCAAATTCTTGACTCACTTGGGCATTGCTCCAATTCAACTATCACCAAACGTATATACCTATCTTCTATCCCTAAAACTCATGGCACTGGAGTCCGGAATTCCCTCACTTAATGCTGAAGTGTTGAACTATCTTATTCAATTGGTTAAGCTTAGCAACCCGAATAACCAAATCTTTAGAGCCAATCCCCTCAAAAAGCTAATATCCCAGGGGGTGATCAAATTCAGCGATTGGAAAACGCAGTTCTTCTTCGTTAAATGCTTTCCTAACATCAGAGGGGTGTTCTCTTCTCCTCGTAAGTTGATCACAGCCTTTATTTTTCCATTTAGTTACTTTCCTTTGCTAATCTATGCTTTCTTGTTAGGTGCTTCTGTTAAAGAGATGAATTAAGAAGATAAGAAAGCAGTAAAGTCGTTGATTGCCACTTCAAGTAGGATTGGAAATAGATTAAACCTGTTGAATCCTTCAAATCTACAAAACCATTCCCTCCTACCAGCGGGCCAGAGGGTACTTGATCAACCACCTTTAGTTAAACACACAACTCGAAGCAAACGCTTCCTTTCTTTGGGTGATCCGAAGAATTTCTCTCCAATGTCACCAATTTGTCCCGATCACTCTGGTAAGTTTGATCATAGTACTTGTAGTTTCTTATTGTGTTACCTTTTAAATTACTTTTCTGACTTGTAATTTTTGAATTTTCAACAACTGCTTCTGAGGTTGAACCAATTATACGTGATCCAACTCTCCCCACTTCTATAACCCATGGGTCATCTTTGTCTCAATCCATTGCTAGATCAAAGATGGCTGCTAAAAGAAAGCTGGGCAAAGCGGCCGTGGCAGAACCATCCCCTAAAAAGGCTAAGATCGTTGAAGTTCCCGATTCTTCGCCACGAGAATAGGGGGAGTCTGTTGATATTGACAAAACTTTGGAGAATCCAATTATTGGATTTCTCTTGATCAGCCCAAGAAGACTCCCACAAAGGTCGATCCCCTATCGCACATTGTCATTTCTAGCTCTCCTCGTGTGATTGAACAAATGCAAAAAGACTTGGGGACTTCGACCCCCACTCGGGAGTTACACTCTCCCCGATCTACATCACCTATGCCTCCGAGCGATTTCGAAAAGATGGTTTAGTCTATCTTGAGTTTTCCATCCTTTACTTCTATATATCCGCCTTCGTCCATTTCTGATCCAATGTCTCATTGTCATTCTCTAGTTGAACAACAACTCCTGGTATGCTTAATATCACTTAACCATATTGTTGTTGTCTCTCCCTAGGTTTTGACCTATAATATACCTTTTCTTTTAGATTTCCAAGAGTTGGCTCTCCTTACAAGAAGGTGTATTAAAATCTTCCGTGGAGACATCAAGGCTTCGAGAAGAAATTTCAAACTTAAATAGCCAAGTCTCCTCCCCGTCTGTAGATAAAAATGAAGCTATGACGGAATTAGAGAGAATGCGAGCTTCTTCGCCCAATCAGAATCAATTATCTTTATAGAAAGGAAAGCACGTTAACTCCTTGCCGACAAAAAATTGGCCTGGAAATGGCCCTGAAAGAATCTGAGGATGAAAAAGCTCGAATGGCAGCAAAATAATTTTCTCTAGAGAAAAGCTGAAGAAAAATAAAGATTCTGTTAAGTTAGCTATCGATGTTATTTCTGATGCAGAGCAACAGATGTATCAATTTCTTGGTACTTCTCTTAAGGACATCATTGTCAATTATTTTGAAGATGCTATGATGCTTGCTTACACCGACAATGTCGATAAATGCCCAGACTTGAGCTTTCCCTCACTCGACCCTGCTCTTGTCAACAGGGTTATGGACAAAATTAAAAGAATGGAGTAGGGGCTGAAGTTGTTGAAAGAGAGGAGATCGATGCCTCTAAAATTCTATCCTTCGAAGTCCCTTCCTACGAAGTAGACTTCGACTCTGGAGGCGAAGGTGACAAAGATGAGGTCGCCGAGGAAGAGGGCGGTAACAATGATGATGTTAATGATAATGATGATGACAATGTAGATGGAGGTCAAGGTTCAGGTGGCGATAGGGGCGGTCACACTGATGCTCCTAAAAAAATAGTGATGACAACACCAGGCTTATGGAAAGGTCAATCCTGATCCATCTATTCATGAAGCAAGCCCACCTAAACACCCTGCACCTCTGACCCTCAAGAGGAGCCTGCTTACATTAACGTGGAAGAATTAAGGGAGAAAAAGCTGGTCTCTCAAGCATCATTTCCCACGCTCTTTTGGATATTGATTGAACAGAGAAACATTCTAGTAGACTTTCTATACAAAGCCTATTGTAGACACCCAAATGTAGATTTCTCAAACTTAGGTGATTTTAATGGGGGTTGTTGACCCAAAAAATGGACCAACACCCTGGTTTGGTTTTGAAAGCACCAGCCCTATCTTTACAGAGGAATATCACAGATCACAAATATAGAAAAGAAGTAGTAAAAGAAAATAGACAGAAGATTTTTATAGTGGTTCGGCTGTTAACGAAACCTACGTCCACTTTATAGTTTTATTATAAACTGAATGCTATTACAGAAGCTATTTGATTACAAGGCTTTGGCTATTTCCTAGCTAGATTGAATCTCTAGAGTTAGAAGCCACTAGAGAATCACGGTGTATTCCTTTTGAGATCATTGTGAGGGAGGTAGGAAGTAAAGAATAACCCTAGTAGAGCTTCAGCAACCAGTCCGGAGAAGATCCCCTTTGTGTTGCAGGTGGCACGATATTTATAGGGGTTGGAGGGCTTCTGGGCCAGGCCCATTATTATCAACTTACAGCAAGGACTACAGGCGACCCAAGAGGTTCTAGCTCCCCAAATGAGCCAACACCATAGGTCACCGACGACCCATGGTCCATGGATCGCTAGCGACCCATAGACTTGGTTCATTTCGTGAACCAAGTTTTGCCTCCTTCCTTCGTTTTCCATAACTTGTTTGTTTGGGGCTTTGAGGAGGTGCATGGGTTGCTGACGATTCAGTCGCAGAGGACTTTCCTGGATTCCGAAATTGAAGATGTTTTCACAAACATTCCTCGTTGTCGTCACACGTCAATGGCAAGTCACTAGTCGCTTACGTTCAAATACTTATTGGGCTGCAAGGATGTTGGTCTCTTGGCTTCACTGATCCTAATCTTCGCCTTTACCATATAGCTTGGCCCACGTCGATCCCTTGTCGTAACTTCTCTGGTTAAGTCCTGAACCATCCTGCCAGCTTAAGGTTCTCTTGTTTTCTATTGGTATCTTCTGGGTTAAAATCCGGATAACATTTGCCCCCTAGAGTATGTCTTTGTTGTAAACAAGGCGTGCTCTGGAAGTTATCATTTTCCATATCCATTTTCCGACTTTCAAGGAATTGCATCGGAGCTCTACGCATAGGTTAGCCCAACGTCATTGGTTAATTTCCTTTGGTCCTGGCTATTGTTGCTGCCACAACCTCTAATGTTTTCGCTTGTAGTCTCCCGGCATGCCATGGAGTGACAAATAGTCGCGATTGACCAAATTTTAAGTGACAGGGCGAAGCTTTCTTTTTTAAACATATAAATGCAAAAGGTATACATATATAAAAATATTATTTATCTATTTATTTATTTATTGTGATGGGTCGCCAGCGAGCCATGTGAGATGGGTCGCTAGCGACCTATCTTTGTGGGAAAATTTCCTTATTCGGAGCTAGGTCGGGTCGCTTGCGACCTAATTACTTGGAGAAATTTTTTCGCTTTCCTCTTCTCCTACATATACCCAAGCCAGCATCATTCCACTCATTCGACCCGAGCAATCGCAACCTCTTTGAGCAAAAGATCCTTCCAACGATTCAACGTGAGCATATCCACTCCGATTCGACCTACTACCTTGATCCTTTTACCACCAACTCACCCAGTCGTCAACTCGAGTTGCCCATCTCATGAAGCCCTAACCGATCCATCATCCTACTCGAATCCGAGCCGATCCAACGTCTTGTTGCAGCGACCCTCCACTAGCTTGCCCACGACCTAATTCGTAGCTCGCCAAGCTTAATTCGTGATTCTTCTTGTTTCATTAAACCAATTTGAGGTGGGTTTGCTGGGTTGAGTTGTTAATTGCTATGTTGGTATGACGGTTTAATTTCCAGACCTAGCTTGTGACATTGACCACAAGATTTCACGCTGATTGTGGTTCTTTGGAGGAAGATAGGAGATCGGGTCTTGAGTCGTCTCTTGGAATGACATTCAGACTTTGGCCCAAGGCTTCATGCGTTTTGCTATCTTCATCCATCGAACCAGAATTGGCTTGTTACTGGTTTGCGGACCTTACTTGCATAACTCTTCATTAGTTGACCTTGATTCTTCTGAGAACTTGGGCTTATCTTGTTTTACCTATTGCATGCTTGATGTCCCTAAAGTGAGAGGAGTTTTTCGTGTCGCTTCGGACGACAGATCCATTATCGATCATAGACCGATAACGGGTAAGTGCGTAAGCAGTACAACTAAAAGTAGAAAGCGAAATTTCATGGGAAGTTCTTCTCCTCTTCCACTGCAAGCGAACTGTCTACACGGGATTGGACGTTTATGGCACTTCGGACACCGAGTTTACCTTACATAGATAGCACACTACACTTGCCCTAGTTCATACTTGAAATCCGATGTGCTAATCTCAAGTTAATTTCACCTCAAAGTTCAAGTGTGATAGGGGAAACTCATGAAAATAGGATAGATTTGCCAAAAGAATTACCTATCCCTTTACGAACGCGAGTTCTGTCATAGAGAATGAAACGACCATCCACACGTCGCAAGCCAAGTGGACGAAGTCCTGTGCTTTCCGTAGCTGAATCGTCATCCACCTCACAAGCCGAGTTTGGTCAACTAGTTCCGGTTGGGCCCATGTGGATCGCATGCCTCCCAACTTTCGAGTCCTACTCAACCCACCTGAAAAAGCTCCATCGGTGGTCTCCACCAAGGTTCTCCATAATATATGTATACAACATGGGATTCCCGAAGAGGACGCGCGCCTGCCGGCGAAAGATGAGTTTGCTCACATGCCTCCCCCGGGGTTCACATCTTGTCATCGATATATGTGTTTGAATGGAGCCTTGCCCCCCTTCAATGATCTCCTTGCGAGACTCCCTCGAACTTGGGGATTGCCCCATTCCAAATTCATCCAAATGGTTATGCCATCCTTACTTGCCTGCATATTCTCTTCATGCGGACATTCCGTCGAGCTTCGAGTTTCGACGAGTTGCGGTACTTCTTGGCTTTGAAAAAGAGAGATGATTGCCCCTCTCTGATAATAATCGAGGCCCAGTGGAATTAGAAGATCGTCTTGTGATTGTAAAACAATTAATTGCAATTTAAGACGCAGTATTTCTTCGTTATGTGCCTCGAGGGGTTCAATGGCTGATGGACGATAGGGGAAAGTTTTCTTATTCTTCTTTTGCTGAGCTTTGAAGTGATGTGATGGAGTTTCTAATTGATTGCGTTTTCTTTGCAGTTATCCCAAGGCCAAACAGAGACACAACTCTTAATGAAACCTGCCAAACTTTAAAAGCCAATGATGCCGAGGAGAGGGGTGTTAGAGCTTTTCTGATGGACGAGATCTTGCGCCAATACGGACTGTTAGCTCCGGGCAGGTCCGTTGCTCAAATTGAAGCCCCCTCTTCCGATCGAGCCGGAGCTCACGCAAGACCTTCCTCCTCTTCACACGATTCTGATGAGGATCAGGAAATAGGCGGCCCATCCGATGGACCACTCGACGATACTCACGAGGAGGACACCATGACTGGTTCAAGTGGTTTAGCTAGGTTGTCTCCAATCTAGGAGGAAATGGAAGTCGAGCCCATGCGTAGGGAATGTAAAGCCATGATGGACTCAGAGAAAGAGGAGGGGGAGTTTGAAAACAATAGTGGTGAAACTACGGCCAATGGTTACTTTTCATCGGAATCTGAAGGTGAAACTACAAAGTCTTGCGACGAGACTCCGGGCATGAGTCTCGTTCTTCCGGATTTGCCCCCGTCTCACGCAAGTGACAAAGGCAATGCCCCAGAAACTAGCAGATGTCAAGATTCTCCAAGCAAGATTATCGAGGCAGACCTTGGAGATTTCAACAATGTATTCGTCGACTTCGACGCCCTTATGAAGGAGGAATTCAAATTTGATGTGGCGCCGTCATGTTCAGGTGATATTGTGCCATCCGTCAGCCCATCTCCGCCTGTAACAACCGAAGCCAACCCGATTCCTCCTTCGACAGTCGTTCGCTTCGGTTTGTGATGACGCCTTAGGCCCATATTAGGAATGCACAACACAACATACTAGGATTGCACTTATCCCTATTTTTCCTTCTCTCGTATGCTTGCTTAACTCTTTATGTGTTTCCGAAGTCTTTCATGTATGCTTTGTTCCAGGTATGACGAGAGGGCATGGTTTTTATGATGACTTCGAGGATTATACCGATTCGCAACGGTACCCGAAGCGTTCCTTCAGCCGCCACCAAGTCCGGGAGACGAAAGGCAAATATAGGCGAAGGAAAGAACTTGAGGCAGATGCCTACCGCTAGGAGGAAAGAGATAGGTCCCGTTCACACAGAGGCAGGTATGAAAAAAGATGGTCTCATGATGAAAGGAAAGAGCATTCAAATAAGCCAAAGCTTGATCACCACTCCCATCCTTCCGAGCCCATTCCGAAGCCTACTTCCGTGGGACAGGAGGTTCCCATTTCTTCTACCCTAACTCCGCCCCCAACGCATGTTTCATCTTCTTCTATTGTTGCTACTGCCCCCGGAACTTCTCATCCCCACCAGAGTTTGATATGGATATTAATCCCGTACATAGGGAAGCTTATATGCCGCGCCTCCAAGGTATTCAAGACGATTTGGAGCAGGGTGAGAAGTGGGAGAAGCTCTGCAAGCCACTAGTAGACACCAGTAGGAATAACTACCAGGAGATCCTCTCCTTTTAAGCTGTAAAAGACGATTTTGAAAAGGCGTTAACCGATCGGGATGCTAAAAATAAACAGTTGGAAGAAGAGAAAGAGACAGCACTCCGGGACAGTAGGAGGACTGCCAGCTTAATGAAGGAGATGAAAAATGTGCATGAGAGGGCCGAAATTGTCTAGAGAGACGAAATCAAGAAGGTTCATGCCGAGGAAGCTAAAGTGAAGGAGGATGTGGTCGCTTGCAATGCTATTATTGAAGCTCAAAGGAAGACGACTGCCGACCACAACCTAATTGTCGAGGGGCACAATAAAATGATTTTCGACCAAGCCTAGGTAATTGCAAAATTACAGGCTCAGGTCGTAAAATTCAGTGCCGACAAAACTGCTCTTGAGATGGAGAAAACTGCTGTGGAGATGAAGAAGGCTGCGGTGATAGCAAATTATCTGGATCTCTAGCATGCTTTTGATCAAAAGATGGAGAAACTGGATGCAACGATCCTGAATTTTTATGTCAACTCTGTGCTGCATCAGGGGACCTTTGTTATCTTGGCCTGAAGTTCCCACGCACTCTTGCCCTCATTTGGGAGGAAATCCTATCTCGTTTTGCGGAGAACGGTGACATATATTCAGATAAGGAGTTGCAAGAAGATTATTTGAATAAGGAGTCCAAGAAGGCGCTGCTTGAAGGCCAAGAGATTCTTCAGGTTGAACAGGAGAGGAAAGCCATGGAAGTGGCCTTAATAACTGCCACAGATGCACTTGCCAAGCCTTTTATCTCTGATGTGGGCAAACCGTCGGGGCAGCTACATAACCAGCCAATGAGCACGAGGCTCGATGTTGTTTCCCATATGGTGGAGCCCTCCAAAGAAGGCGAAGGAGATGAGTTCGAGGTTGCCATTCACGACCCTTCCTCCGGCGCAGGTAACGCTCATGCCTCTCCCGAATTTGAGGGCCTCCATCTTACGCCACAGGAGCAAGAGGAGTTTAATGCTTTTCTTTTTAATCTTATAGGTCTATCCACTCTTCATGTTGGCATGCCAGTTACTTCGGCGCTTGTGTGCTGCAATATTTACATCCTCTGAGATTGTATCCGTCCTTGATCATGTTCCTACATCTACATCTAGCTCACAATCGGGACCAGAGGCCGAGAAGATTGAGATGCTTCATGGCCTGGACGACCCTTCGGCATCCCTGGAAGGTGATACAATTACCGCTGAGGCTAAGGAGCAGGAGACACAGACGGAGCAACCACAAAAGACTCCACAAGACTTGGTTGCTATTAAGAAGGAGAGAGTGGAGGCGGTTAAGGCCTCGAAGAGCTCCCGGAAGTCGAGAAGACGTAACGGAATGGGAAGCTCTTCTGGAAAGCATTCGGAGGAGGAGGAGATCGCAACAGAGATACACGTTGACAATGCTAGCAGCGACACCTCTTCCGAGAAGAAGCAGAAGCTACCGACCAAAGGTTGGAAAGGAAGTGGTGGCAAGAAGAGTTGATTGGCCGGTACGAGGATGGACCAAGTTTTATCAGCGTCTCCTATCCCCGGGCGATGCGAGAAACTTGAAATTGGAGCTTCTCGGCGTCGCCTATCTTCGGGCGATGCGAGAAACTTGAATTTAGAGGTCCTCCGTGTTGCCTATCTCCGGCAACGCGAGAAACTTGAATCTGGTGCTCCTCGGCGTCGCCTATCTCCGGGTGATGTGAGAATCTTGAATTTGGAGCTCCTCGGTGTTGCCTTTCTCCGTGCAATGTGAGAAACTTGAATCTGGTGCTCCTCGGCGTCGCCTATCTCCGGACAATGCGTGAAACTTGAATTTGGACCTCCTCGGTGTTGTCAATCTCCGGGCAACGCGAGAAACTTGAATTTGGAGCTCATTGGTGTTGCCTGTCTCTGGGCAACTCGAGAAACCTGAGTTTGGAGTTTCTCGACGTCGCCTATCTCTGAGTGACGCGAGAAACTTAAATTTGGAGTTCCTCGGCTTCGCCTATCTCTGGGTGATGCGAGAAACTTGATTTTGGGGTTAGTCGGCGTTGCCTATCTCCGAGCAACTCGAGAAACTTGAATTTGGAGTTTCTCGACATCGCCTATCTCTGGACGACGTGATAAACTTGAATTTGGAGTTCCTCGGCGTTGCTATATCTCCGGGCGAAGTGAGAAACTTGAGTTTGGGGTTTCTCGGCGTTGCCTATCTCCGAGCGATGTGAGAAACTTGAGTTTAGAGTTCCTCGGCCTCGCCTATCTCCGGGCGATGCGAGAAACTTGAGTTTGTGGCCCTCCTGATGCAGCCGAAGCGGCACCATTTTTCAAAGGGCCTAGATCGGGTTCCACCGATCTAACGGTTTGAGTCAGTTTACTTCCTCTGGCTTGTCGGGTAATTATTATGAACACAATTTGGGTGATTCAAGGAGCAAACTTTATTAAGAAAAGCATGGCAGATTCTTTGCCTATTTACAATGCCATTGACATTTCCGTAATGGCTTATTTGCTTTTAAATGAAATACCGGTAGATCGATTCGCTGTTCCAGGCTCTGGTAATTGTGATCCCGTCGACGGTTGTCAGCTTGAAGGTCCCGTCACCAAGCTTTTGATGAATGACAAATGGTCCTTCCCAATTCGATCCGAAGATCCTGGGACAGGGTAAACTCGCTTGAGCATGAGATTGCCGACTTCAAAGATTTGACTGTGTACTTTGGAGTTGAAGTATCATGCGGCCCTTTTTTGGTGGGCGGCGACCCTCAACTCTGCTTTCTCTCTCTTTTCATCAACCATGTCTAGCGATTCGAGTAAGAGTTGCTCATTTTGTTTGATCAAAATTCAGCCTTCGGTGCGAGGGGACTTTCAGCTCAACATGAATCATTGCCTATGAACCATACGCCAATGCGAACGGGGTGTGGTCGGTTGCCGCTTTGTGTGTGGTTCTATAAGCCCATAGTGCGAGTGGAAGCTCATCAACCCAGTTTCCCTTTGCTTTTGTTAGTCACTTTTTGATGGTGGACTTGATGATCTTGTTTATTGCCTCCACTTGCCCGTTTTCCTACGGATGAGCCACTGCAGAAAAAGCCTTTTCAATCCGAAAGCACTTGCAGAAGTCATTGAACTCGGCGCTTTCAGACTGCGTTCCGTTGTCAGTGATGATTTTTTGTGGCACGCCAAACCCGCAAATGATGTTTTTAGTAACAAAGTTAATAAATTTCTTTGTGGTTATGGTGGCCAACGGTTCCGCTTCGGCCCATTTCATGAAATAATCTACGTCCACTATAGCATATTTGGCTCCCCCTTTTGCCATTGGAAGGATGCCCATCAAATTGATCCCCCATATCGCAAACGGCCATGGGCTTACCATCCGCGTCAGTTCTATTGAAGGAGTTCTCTTGATTTTGCTGAATCTCTGACAGGAATCACATCTCCTAACATGATATGCGGCATCGCGGTTTACTATTGGCCAGAAGTACCCGTATCGAAGGACTATCTTTGCCAGCATCTACCCACCGATGTGGTCTCCGCACTCGCTTTCATGCACTTCTTCCAGGATTCGTTGTGCTTCATCATTGGTCACACACCTAAGAAGGGCGGTCGAGAATCCCCTTTGATAGAGTACTACGTCCTGTATCATGAACCGCGACGTCTTCCTGAGTAATTTCTTTCATTGGTTTCGGTCTATTGGAAGAGTTCCCACCAGGAGATAATCTTTTGTTGGTGTCATCCACGTGTCTGGTTCCACAGTGGTCTCAAGAATACATTCTACATCCATTTCATTAATGCTTGGATTGGTTAGAGTTTCGACTGGGACCACCCCTAGCGACTAGGCTTCTCCGGAGCTTGCCAACTTAGCCAAAAAGTCTAAATTGGTGTTTTGTTCTCATGGTATGTGAGTTATAGTGTAATGTTCGATGTCGTTCAACAGCTCTTGCACTTTGGAAGATACAGGGCTAGATTTTCGCTGCGTGCTCATACTCTCCTTTCACTTGACATACGACCAGCTGGGAGTTGCTATATATATGAATGGACTTTATTTTGAGTTCCTTCACGACCTTCCGTCCTATGATCAGTGCTTCGTATTCCACCTTGTTATTCATAGCTGGGAACTCCAAACGTAGAGCATAGCTAGTGGCTCACCCTTCGAGGGTTTCGAGCACTACCCCTACGCCCGAACAAAAGTTGTTTGATGCTCCGTCGACGAAAAGCTTCCATTGTGTGTTCGCTTGTGACTGAACTTCCTCTTCATCATCTCTTATTGTAAATTCAGCAATGAAGTCGGCCAGCGCTTGCCAATTGATTGCTTTCCTCGGGTGGTAAGTGATATCATATTGAATCAATTCTATGTTCCACTTAAGTAATCGTCCAGACATCTCTGGTCGGTACAAAACTTGTTTCAATGGCTGGTCGGTCAATACCTTAATCGGATGGGCCTGGAAATATGGTCGTAATTTTTGGGATGCGATCAAAAGGCAATACAATAGCTTCTTCAGCTTTGGGTAATTCTTCTCGGCCCCTGTGAATCGCTTGTTGATGTAGTACACAGGTCGTTGGATTCTTGCTTCTTCCTGCACGAGAGCTGCACTCAATGCGTGTGGTGAAAATGCTAAGTAAACGAACAAGTCTTCTCCATCGACTGGTTTTGATAAGACCAAAGGAGTTTCCATGTGTCGCAGCAGTTCCTCAAAGGCCGTTTGACAAGCTTCGCTTAATTCAAAGTTTTTCTTTCCCTTCTTTAGCACATCGAAGAACGGTATACACTTGTTTGTAGCTTTTGAGACAAATCGACTTAGTGCTGCGACTTTTCCATTCAAGCTTTGAAGTTCTCTCTTATTCTTAGGGGCTTAAACTACCCATAACGCTGTTATTTGCTCCGGATTTGCTTCAATGCCCCGGGCATTCACTATGAATTCCAAGAATTTCCCAAAGGCCACCCTAAAGTGACATTTAAGTGGGTTGAGCTTCATTCTGTATTTGCGGAGTGTTTTGAACATTTCAGCGAGATTATCCAGGTGGTTAGTGGCTACTGGGGATTTGACTAACATATCGTCCACGTAAACTTCCATAGTTTTCCCAATCTGACGCTTGAACATAGTATTCACTAGTCTTTGATACGTGGCCCCTGCGTTCTTCAGACCAAATGGAATTACTCTATAATAGTATAATCCTAAATAAGTGATGAAGCTAGTATTTTCTTAGTCTAGTTCGTGCATTAGGATCTGGTTATAGCTCGAGTATGCATCCATAAATGACAGCAATTCATGTCCCACTATTCCATCCACCAATTGATCAATTCTGGGGAGCGGGAAGCTATCCTTTGGACAGGCTTTGTTGAGGTCTGAAAAATCGATATAGGTTCGCCGTTTTCCATTAGACTTCTTGACTAGGACCGAGTTTGATACCCATTCAGGGTAAGTCGCTTGTTGATGTAGTACACATGTCATTGGATTCTTGCTTCTTCCCACACGAGAGCCGCACTCAATGCGTGTAGGGGAATTGCTAAGTAAACGAACAAGTCTTCTCCATCGACCGGTTTTGATAAGATCGGAGGAGTTTCCATGTGTCACAGTAGTTCCTCGAAGGCCGTTTGACAAGCTTCGCTCCATTCAAAGTTTTTCTTTCTCTTCTTTAGCGCATCGAAGAACGGTATACACTTGTCTGTAGCTTTTGAGATGAATCGACTTAGTGCCGCGACTTTTCTATTCAAGCTTTGAAGTTCTCTCTTATTCTTAGGGGCATGGACTTCCCGTAACGCTGTTATCGGCTCTGGATTTGCTTCGATGCCTCGGGCACTCACTATGAATCCTAAGAATTTCCCAGAGGCCACCCCAAAGTGACATTTAAGTGGGTTGAGCTTCATTCCGTATTTGCGGAGTATTTTGAACATTTCAACGAGATTATCTAGGTGGTTAGCGGCTACTCAGGATTTGACTAACATATCGTCCACGTAAACTTCCATAGTTTTCCAAATCTGGCACTTGAACATAGTATTCACTAGTCTTTAATACATGGCCCCTGCGTTCTTCAGACCAAATGGCATTCTCTATAGCAGTATAATCCTGAATTAGTGATGAAGCTGGTATTTTCTTGGTCTGGTTCGTGCATTAGGATTTGGTTATAGCCCGAGTACGCATCCATAAATGACAGCAATTCATGTCCCACTATTCCATCCACCAATTGATCAATTCTGGGGAGCGGGAAGCTATCCTTTGGACAGGCTTTGTTGAGGTCTGAAAAATCGATATAGGTTCGCCGTTTTCCATTAGACTTCTTGACTAGGACCGAGTTTGATACCCATTCAGGGTAAGTTGCATGTCGAATGAAGCCGTTGGCCATCAGTTTATCCACCTCTTCTCTCATTGCCTTGGACCACTCAGGGCCCAAGCTGCGCCTTTTTTATTTGACTGGAGTGAACTTGGGATCAACGTTGAGGGCGTGACAAGCAATTTTAGGTGATACTCCACACATATTGGCATGCATCCAGGCAAATACGTCCAAGTTGACGCGGAGGAATTTGGTCAATTCCGACGGTATCGTTTTTCCAAGATGCAACCCGATTCTCAAGACCCGCATGGGGTCATCCATATTGATTGGGACAGACACCGTCGGCTCAGCTGGTGCCGCCCGATCCTCCCCTGAGCTCTTCTTCCTAGAGTCCAACTCCTTATCGAATCGGCTATGGTCCCCAATCCAAAGGCGGTTATGTACTTGCTATTCAGAGGGTTCACGGATGTGGAAGGCTTTCCCCATATCTTTTCCTTTCTTCTTTCTTCTAGACTTGCGCAATTTCGCAATATAACACTCTCGAGCAATGCTTTGGTCTCCTTTCACAATCCCTATTCCATGCTCGGTAGGGAACTTCATCGTGAGGCACCATTAAGCCAACACTATCTTGAAGTCGGCTAATGTGGGCTGCCCCAAAAATGCATTGTATGCTGACATTTCATCCACAATCACAAAAGTCTGAATGAAGGTGACTCATCGTTCTCCCTCACCAAGTTCTACAGGTAGGTCAATGGTTCCCACCGGCTGCATAGGTTCTCCAGTAAACCCCTAAATCTTCGTTTGGCACGTATATATGCTTTTCATGCCTTTCTTTATCTGATCGAAAGTACGTTTGAAAAGTATATTAACCAAGCTTCCACTATCAACCAACACTCGTCGGACTACTGCGGGCCTGATTCCTATTGTTACCACTATTGGATCAAGAGTTGGAGCCTCAATTCCTTCGGTGTCACGGTCGCAAAATACTATGTCATTGCTTAGCACCTTTTGCTGCTTGACCAGAGTTTCACCATTTATTGTCAAACACGATCCCTTCGGGGTATGCTTTAGCGAAGTTGCATATCGCTCCATCTCCCCCTAACTCCTTTGTGCAGGATGCGGTCCCCCAGATATTGTTCCGATAATGAGCCTTTGGTCAGTTCATTTCGACCCTTCCTCACTAGTTCCAGCCTGATTTATTTACTCCCTTGGTGGTTGAGGTACTATTGCCTGGCTGGGTTTTCATGGTCCTTTTACATATTGCTTGTTGTCGTGGAGTAATCCTTTAGTGAGGTCCTTAAGGTGGCGGTATTCGTTTGTGTTGTGCCCGTGCGTCTCATGGAAGCGGCATAATTTCCCTGAGTGCTTCTGTTGTTCTATCGCCTCCTTTTTGAGGGGTTTTCTATACTCTACAGTTTCTTGTGTTGCGAGATAAATATTTTCTGGAGAATCATTTAGAGGGGTACAGTCTCTTGGTCCAAACTCTCTAAACCTTTTGTTGCGGCCACCACCATTTTTCTTGTCAGAATTCTGATTTCCTCTCTTCTGGTTCCCATTCTTCCCTACGGCCCCTTGGTTATTCCCGGGGTTGTGGGTGTTTTGATTAGCCGTCGTGCCATTCTGTTCGGTGTTCGTCTGTTGTATTCCAGCAGCCTTTCTTTCTAGCTCCTATTCCTCTTCCAACCTCAAGTACTGGCTTGCTTTGCGGTTGAAATCTTTCCTGTTGGTGGGTTGCTTCACCTTGATCCATTTCCCAAATTCCGTCTTTGGGTGAATAACGCGGACTAAGGCCATAAAAACCATGTCTTCATTGTGATTGCTCACCTCTGTCGCCGCTGTGTTCAATCTGCTCATAAACGATCTCAATGATTCATTGCGCCCTTGAACCAGTCCGGATAGAGACATGACGTCCTTCAGTTGTGTGGTATGGAGTCTGAACTGGTTAAGGAATTTTGTTGCAAGTCGATCAAAGGTAGAAATAGATCTTGGGGAAGTCTGGTGAACCACATAGATGCAACGCCTTTTAGAAAAATGGGGAAACATCGGCAGCGTACGACTTTCATAGCATCGGCTCCGTCCATATACCAACTATATTTGTACAAATGGGGTTTTGGATCCTTAGTTCCATCGTAGGAGGGAATGGTTGGCATGGTGAATTTGTCTGGGTATATTTCATTCAAGATATCATCGGTAAAAGAGGACCGACTTGGAGCAGATCCCCACTCATCAAGATATCATCGTAGGCGCGTGGGTTGATGCCTAGCCTCTCCTGTCTTCAGGAGAGCCATTCCCGCAAAGCTCCGTTGGCTTGCATTTGGCCAAACTGGGGCGGTCTGGATGTTTCTAGCGTTATCGAATGCGTTGGCATCCTCCTCTACCTGATCACTCTGCTCTCCGCCTTCTGAATCGAAGAGGTTCACAGCTACATCCTCCAGTGGGGTTTTGGCCCCTTGATTCAAATTTGGCCGTCTTGCATCAAGTAGGTTATTCTCATTCTCCTCCAAGTTACACCCTGTTGTCACCCTTCTCAATGGCTGCTTTCTGTTTCTTTTATGCAAGCTAGAAATAGAGGAGTTTTCCTGCTCCATGGCAGTAGCTGGTTCAGGAATAGCCCTTGGAGCGGGGTTTGATTGTAGAGTTATCAAAGTGTTGAGCTTTTCCATTAGAACCTTTTGACTATCTTCCATTCTTTGATTGATTTCTTCAGCCATCTTATTCAACTCGTCCCAGGTAACAAATTCATGCTGACTAGAGGATCCTAGTGCTTGACTCCCAGGTTAGCAGCATTTACTTCAGTCTGTTGGATGCTAACACCTTCTACGGCTATTGCTGCCCCTATGGACCTTCTAGAGGTAGTTCTTCTCCTTCCAGGGGCCATTAGCTTTTAAAACTATGAGTTCCTTAAGCAAAGGCTGGAGATCTAACTTCTGGATCTATGAAATCCAAAGCAGTTAGTTAGACCCAAAAAATGGACCAACACCCTGGTTTTGAAAGCACCAGCCCTGTCTTTACAGAGCAATATCACAAATCACAGATATAGAGAAGAAGCAGTAAAAGAAAATAGACAGAAGATTTTTATAGTGGTTCGACTGTTAACGAAGCCTACATCCACTTTATAGTTTTGTTATAGACTGGTTGCTATTACAAAAGCTGTTTGATTACAAGGTTTTGGCTAGATTGAATCTCCAGAGTTAGAATCCACCAGAGAATCATGGTGTATTCCTTCCGAGATCGTTGTGAGGAAGGTAGGAAGTGAAGAATAATCCTAGTAGAGCTTCAGCAACCAGTCCGGAGAAGATCCCCTTTGTGTTGCAGGTGGCACGATATTTATAGGGATTGGAGGGCTTCTGGGCCAAGCCCATCATTATCAGTTTACAGTAGGGACTACATGCGACCCAGGAGGTTTTGGCTCGCCAAATGAGCCAATACCATGGGTAGACCGTGACCCATGGTCTATGGGTCGCTAGTTACCCATAGACTTGGTTCATTTCGTGAGCCAAGTTTTGCCTCCTTCCTTCGTTTTCCATGACTCGTTTGTTTGGGGCTTTGAGGAGATGCATTGTTTGCTGACGATCCGGCCACAGAGGAATTTCCTGGATTTCAAAATTGGAGATGTTTTCATAGACATTCCTCATTGTTGTCACGTGTCGATGGCTAGTCACTAGCCGCTTACGTTCAAATACTTGTTGGGCTGCAAGGATGTCGGTCTCTTGGCTTTACTGATCCTAATCGTCGCCTTAACCGTATAGCTTGGCCCTCGTCGATCTCTAGTCGTAACTTCTCTGGTTAAGTCCTGAACCATCTTGCCAGCTTAAGGTTGTCTTGTTTTCTATTGGTATGTGCTGGGTAAAATCCTGGATAACATTTGCCCCCTAGAGTATGTCTTCGTTATAAACAAGGCGTGCTTTGGAAGTTATCGTTTTCCATATCCATTTGCCAACTTTCAAGTGATTGCATCGGAGCTCTATGCATAGGTTAGCCCAACGTCATTGGTAATTTTCCTTTGGTTCTGGCTTTTGTTGCTTGCCACAACCTGTCATGTTTTCGCTTGTAGTCTCCCGGCATGCCTTTTAGTGATAAACAGTCGCGGTTGACCTAATTTGAAGTGACAGGGCGAAACTTTCTTTTTTAAACATATATATGAAAAAGGTATACATATATAAATATATTTATTATATATTATTATTATTTTTGATTTTTGATTTTTGATTATTTATTTAATTTTATCTTTTTTGTGATGGGTAGCCAGCGAGCCACGTGAGATGGGTCGCTAGCGACCTATCTCTATGGGAAAATTTCCTTGTTCGAAGCTAGGTCGGGTCGCTTGCGACCCGATTACTTAAAGAATTTTTTTTCGCTTTCCTCTTCTCCTACATATACCCAAGCCAGCATCATTCCCCTCATTCGATCCGAGCAATTGCAACCTCTTCGAGCGAACGATCCTTCCAGCGATTCAACTTGAGCAAATCAACTACGGTTCGACATGCTACCTTGATCCTTTTGCCACCAACTCACCAAGTCATCAACTCGAGTTGCCCATCTCACGAAGCCCTGGCTGATCCATCATCCTACTCGAATCTGAGCTGATCCAGTGTCTTGTTGCAGCCGACCCTCCACTAGCTCGCCCACGACCTGATTCGTAGCTCGCCAAGTTTAATTCGCGATTCTTCTTGTTCCATTAAACCAATTTGAGGTGGGTTAGCTAGGTTGAGTTGTTAATTGCTATGTTGGTATGACGATTTAATGCCCAGCCCTAGCTTGTGACTTTGACTACAAGATTTCACGCTGATTGTGGTTCTTTGGAGGAAGATAGGAAAGCGGGTCTTAAGTCTCTCTTGGAATGACATTCGGTCTTTGGCCTAAGGGTTGATGTGTTTTGCTATCTTCGTCCATCGAACCAAAATTTGCTTGTTACCGGTTTGCGGATGTCACTTGCATAACTCTTCATTAGTTGACCTTGATTCTTCTGATAACTTGGGCTTATCTTGTTTTACCTATTGCATGCTGGTGTCCCTGCAGTGAGAAGAGTTTTCCATGTCGCTTCGGACGACGGATCCATTATCGATCATAAACTGATAACGGGTAAGTGCGCTATCAGTACAACTGAAAGTAGAAAGCGAAATTTCATGGGAAGTTCTTCTCCCCTTCCACTGCAAGCGAACTATCTACACGGGGTAGGACGTTTGTGGCACTTCGGACACCGAGTTTATGTCACATAGATAGCACACTGCACTTGCTCCAGTTCATACATGAAATCCGACGCGCTAATCTCAAGTTAATGTCGCCTCAAAGTTCAAGTGTGATAGGGGAACTCATGAAAATAGGATAGATTTGCCAATAGAATTACCTAACCCTTTACGGACGCGAGTTCTGTCATAGAGAATGAAACAGTAATCCACATGCCGCAAGCCAAGTGGACGAAGTCCTGCGCTTTCCGAAGCTGAATCGTTATCCACCTCGCAAGCCGATTTTGATTAACTAGTTCTGGTTGGGCCCATTGCGGATCGCATGCCTCCCAACTTTCGAGTCCTACTCAACCAACCTGAAAAAGCTCCGTCTGTGGTCTCCACCAAGGTTCTCCATAATATATGTACAATACGGGATTCCCAAAGAGGACACGCGCATGCCGGTAAAAGATGAGTTTGCTCACACGCCTCCCCTGGGGTTCACAGCTTGTCATCGATATATATGTTTGAATGGAGTCGTGCCCCCCTTCAATGATTTCCTTAACGAGAAGCTCTCAAACTTAGGGATTGCCCCATTCCAACTTCATCCAAATGATTACGCCATCCTTACTGGCCTGCATATTCTCTTTATGCGGATGTTCCGTTGAGCTTCGAGTTTCGACGAGTTGCGGTACTTCTTGCCTTTCAAGAGGAGAGATGACTGCCCCTCTCTGATCATAATCGAGGCCCAATGGAATCGAAAGATCGTCTTGCGATTGAAAAGAAATTTATTGCAATTTAAGATGTAATATTTCTTCGTTAGGTGCCCCGAGGGATTCGATCGCCGATGGACGACATGGGTAAGTTTTTTTATTCTCCATTTGCTAAGCTTTGAAGTGATGTAATGGAGTTTCTAACTGATTTCATGTTCTTTGCAGTTATCCCAAGGCCAAACAAAGACACAACTCTTAAAGAAACCTGCCAAACTTTAAAAGCCATTGATGCCAAGGGGAGGTGCATTAGAGTTTTGCTAATGGACGAGAACTTGCGCCAATACAGACTGTTAGCTGCGGGCAGGTCCGTTGCTCAGATTGAATCCCCTCTCTCGGTCGAGCTAGAGCTCACGCAAGACCTTCCTCCTCTTCACACAATTCTGATGAGGGTCAGGAAATAGGCGGCCCATCCGAAGGATCACTCGACGATACTCATGAGGAGGACACCACGACTGGTTTAAGTGGTTCAGCTAGGATGTCTCCAATCCAGGAGGAAATGGAAGTCGAGCCCACGCGTGGGGAAGGCAAAGCCGCGATGGACTCAGAGAAAGAGGAGGAGGAGTTTGAAAGCAGTTGGTGAAACTACGGCCAGTGATTACTTTTCATCGGAATCTGAAGGTGAAACATCAGAGTCTTGCGACGAGACACTGGGCATGAGCCCCGTTCTTCCGGATTCGCCCCCTTCTCACGCAAGTGACAAAGGCAAGGCCCCTGAAACTAGCAAATGTCAAGATTCTTCAAGCAAGATTGTCGGGGCAGACCTTGGATATTTCAGCAATGTGTTCGTCGACTTCAACACCCTTATGAAGGAGGACTTCAAATTTGATGTGGCGCCGTCATGTTCAGTTGATATTATGCCATCCGTCAACCCAACTCCACCCGTAACAACCAAAGCCAGCCCGATTCCCCCTTTGACAGCCATTTGCTCCGGTTTGTGATGAAGCCTTAGGCCCATATTAGGAATGCATAACACATCACACTAGGATTGCACATCCCTATTTTTCATTCCCTCGTATGCTTGCTTGATTATTTATGTGTTTCTGAAGTCTTTCATGTATGCTTTGTTCCAAGTATGACGAGAGGGCGTTGTTTTTATGACTACTTCGAGGATTATACCGATTCGCAATGGTACTCAAAGCGTTCCTTCAGCCGCCACCAAGTTTGGGAGACGGAAGACGAATATAGGCGAAGGAAAGAACTTGAGGCAGATGCCCGCCTCCAGGAGGAAAGAGATAGGTCCAGTTCGCACATAGGCGGGTATGAGAAAAGACAGTCTCATGATGAAAGGGAAGAGCCGTCAAAGAAGCCAAAGCTTGATCACCGCTCCTATTGTTGCCCCCAACGCATGTTCTTTCTTCTGCCCAAACTGCGCCCCTAACGCATGTTTCATCTTCTTCTATTGTTGCTGCTACCCCCAGCACTTCTGATCCCCACCGAAGACCGGCCTACACTCTTCCTGCGGGTCCGCCTAAACTTGAGTTGGCCCTTTTGGGTTGGTTCCTGAGAGGCGTTAAGTTTGATATGGATTTTTATCTCGTTCGTAGGGACTCTTATATGCCACGCCTCCAAGGTATTCAAGATGATTTGGAGCAGGGTGAGATGTGGGAGAAGCTCTTCAAGCAACTAGTAGACACCAATAGGAATAACTACCAGGAGATCCTCTCCTTTGAAGCTGAAAAGGAAGATTTTGAAAAGGCATTAACCGATCGGGACGCTAAAATTAAACAGTTGGAAGAGGAGAAAGAGACAACACTCCGGGACAGTAGGAGGACTGCTAGCTTAATGAAGGAGATGAAAAACGTGCATGAGAGGGCTGAAATTATCTGGAGAGACGAAATCAAGAAGACTCATGCGGAGTAAGCTAAATTGAAGGAAGATGTGGTCGCTTGCAATGCTATTATTGAAGCTCATAGAAAGACGATTACCGACCACAATCTTGATTGTCGAGGGGCACAATAAAATGATTTCCGACCAAGCCAAGATAATTGCAAAAATACAGGCTCAGGTTGCATAACTCAGTGTCGAGAAAACTGCTGTTGAATGGAGAAAACTGCTATTGAGATGGAGAAGGCTGCGGTGATAGCAAATTATCTGGATCTCCAGCATGCTTTTAATCAAAAGATGGAGAAACTAGATGCGACGATCCTGAATTTTTACGTCAACCCTATGCTGCATCAGGGGAGCCTTCGTTATCTTGACCCGAAGTTCCCACGCACTCTTGCCCTCGTTTAGGAGGAAATCCTATCTTGTTTTGCCGAGAACGGCGACGTATATTCAGATCAGGAGTTGCGGGAGGCTTATCTCAATGAGAAGTTTAAGAAGGCGCTGCTTGAAGGCCAAGAGATTCTTTGGGTTGAACGGGAGAGGGAAGCCACGGAAGCGGCCTTGATGACTGCCGTAGATGCGCTTGCCTAGCCTTTTATCTCTGATGTGGGCGAACCGTCGGGGCAGCTCAATGACCAGCTAATGAGCACGAGGCTCGATGTTGTTCCCCATGTTGTAGAACCTTCTAATGAAGGCGAAGGAGATGAGTTCGAGGTTGCCGCTCATGACCCTTCCTCTGGCGCAGGTAATGCCCATGCCTCTCCCGAATTCGGAGGCCTCCATCCTACGCCACATGAGCAAGAGAAGTTTAATGCTTTTCTCCTTGATCTTATAGATCCATACACTCTTCCTGTTGGTACACCAGTTACTTCGGCGCTTGTGCATGCTGCCATCTTTACATCCTCTAAGATTGTATCCATCCCTGCTCCTGTTCCTACATCTACATCTAGCTCACAACCGGGACCAGAGGCCGAGAAGCTTGAGGCGCTTCATTGCCTGGACGACCCTTCGGCATCCCTGGAAGGTGATACAACTACCGCTGAGGCTAAGGAGAAGGAGATACAGACGGAGCAACCACAAAAGACTCCACAAGACTTGGTGCTGTTAAGAAGGAGAGAGTGGAGGCGGTCAAGGTCTCGAAGAGCTCCTGGAAGTCGAGAAGACGTAGGGGGACGAGAAGCTCTTCTGGAAAGCATTCAAAGGAGGAGGAGATCGCTACAGAGACACAAGTTGACATTACTGGCAGCGACACCTCTCCCAAGAAGAAGCAGAAGCTGCCGACCAAAGGTGGGAAAGGAAGTGGTGGCAAGAAGCGTTGATTGGCCGGTACAAGGATGGACTGAGTTTTGTCATATAGCTTGCTAGAAGGTTGACTTGTTGTGTTTCTTTTTGAGTCCTTATGCCCAAGTGCAGAGTCTGCACTTTGTGTCCTGGTTGTAGAGTCTGTAATTTTTCTTTGTTGGCCGTTGTTGTGTGTGTACGACCCCCACATTTTGATCCTATGTACACAAGATTACAAGCAATACAATGGTATTTTGACTTTATTTTTATCTATCTTTTCATGTATATTCTATGTGCATGTCTCATTTCATACTTTGCTAGTTCCGCGATCATAGCCGAAGTCCTTTATTCAAAGTGATAGGACTAACTGAACTTAGAGATTAACAACACTTAGAGGATTTGTGTTTAGAATCCTCTTTTATAAATCCATAAAGTTTCAACGATTTCCACAAGTTGGAAATTTTGCTTAGGAAGTTAAATTTTGTTTGGGATCCCTGTTAACTTTTGAGATAGAGATTGCAAATTTATTGTTGTTTGGAGTGACAGGACTTGTGGACTCATTGTATTCATGCGATTCTATCTTCATATAGATTTATGCTCCTCAGTTCATAGGGTTTTCACTCCAAACAAATTTCAAGTGTTCAACATCTTCGGGCAATGCGAGAAGTCTTAGCTCGATTGCGCGGCTTCTGGGGTTCCTCGGCACTGCCTATCTCCAGGCGGCGTAAGGAATTGGAATTTGGAGTTCCTTGGCACTACCTATCTCCGGGCAACGCAATAAACTTCAATCTAGAGTTTCTATGCGTCGCTTATCTCTGGGCGGCGTAATAAGTTGGAATTTGGAGTTCCTTGACGTTGCCTATCTCCGGGCAACGCGAGAAACTTGAATCTGGAGTTTCTCTGCATCGCCTATCTCCGGGCGATGTGAGAAACTTGGATTTGGCGTTCCTCGGCGTCGCTTATCTCCGGGCAATGCGAGAAACTTGAGCTTGGAGCTTCTCGGCGTCATCTATCTTCGAGTTATGCGAGAAACTTGAATTTGGAGCTCCTTGGCGTTGCCTATCTCCGGGCAATGCGAGAAACTTGAATTTGAAGCTCCTTGGCATTGCCTATCTCTGGGCAACTCGAGGAACTTGAATTTGGAGTTTCTCAGCGTCGCCTATCTCTGGGCGACGCGAGAAACTTGAATTTGGAGCTCCTTAGCGTTGCCTATCTCCGAGCGATGCGAGAAATTTGAATTTGGAGCTCCTCGGCGTTGCCTATCTCCGGGCAACTCGAGAAACTTGAATTTGGAGTTTCTCGGCGTCTCCTATCTCTAAGCGACACGAGAAACTTGAATTTGGAGTTCCTCGGCGTCGCCTATCTCTAGGCGACGTGAGAAACTTGAATTTGGAGTTCCTCGGCGTCGCCTATCTCCGGACGAAGTGATAAAATTGAGTTTGGGGTTCCTCGGCATCGCCTATCTCCGGGCGACGCGAGAAACTTGAGTTAGGGGTTCCTCGGTGTCGCCTATCTCTGGGTGACGCGAGAAACTTGAGTTGTGGCCCTCCTGATGCAGCCAGAGCGGTATCATTTTTCAGAGGGCCAAGATCGGGTGCCGTCGATCCAACGGTTTCAGTCAGTTTACTTCCGCCGGCTCGTCGGGTAATTATTATGAAAAAAATTTGGGTGATTCAAGAAGCAAACTTTATTAAAAAAAAGCATGGCAGGTCTTTGCCTATTTACAACTCCACTGGCATTTCCGTAATGGCTTATTTGCTGAAAACTAGAATATACATAAAGTTGCTTTTAAATGAAATATCGACGAAGCGATTCGCTGTTCCAAGCTCTGGGAATTGTGATCCCGTTGATAGTTGTCAGCTTGAAGGTCCTGTCACCAAGCTTTTGATGAATGACAAATGGTCCTTCCCAATTCGGTCCGAAAGCTCCCGGGACAGGGTAAACTCGCTTGAGCATGAGATCACCGACTTTGAAGGTTTGACTGTGTACTTTGGAGTTGAAGTGTCGTGCGACCCTATTTTGGTAGGCGGCGATTCTCAACTCTGCTTCCTCTCTCATTTCCATATCCATTTGCCGACTTTCAAGTGATTGCATCGGAGCTCTACACATAGGTTAGCCCAACGTCATTGGTTATTTTCCTTTGGTTCTGGCTATTGTTGCTTGCCACAACCTGTTATGTTTTCGCTTGCAGTCTCCCAGCATGCCTTGGAGTGACAAATAGTCGTGATTGACCGAATTTGAAGTGACAGGGCGAAGCTTTCTTTTTTTAAACATATAAATGCAAAAGGTATACATATATAAATATATTTATTATACATTATTATTATTTTGATTTTTTATTATTTATATTTTTGTTTTTTGTGATGGGTTGCCAGCGAGCCATGTGAGATGGGTCGCTAGCGACTTATCTTTATAGAAAAATTTCCTTGTTCGGAGCTAGGTTGGGTCGCTTGCGACCCGATTACTTAGAGAAATTTTTTTCGCTTTCCTCTTCTCCTACATATACCCGAGCCAGCGTCATTCCCCTCATTCGACCCAAGCAATTGCAACCTCTTCGAGTGAATGATCCTTCTAGCGATTCAACTTGAGCAGATCCACTCCGATTCGACCTGCCACCTTGATCCTTTTGCCACCAAATCACCCAGTTGTCAACTCGAGTTTCCAATCTCACGAAGCCCTAGCCGATCCAGCGTCTTGTTGCAGTCGACCCTCCACTAGCTCGCCAAGATTAATTCGTGATTCTTCTTGTTCCATTAAACCAATTTGAGGTGGGTTTGCTTGGTTGAGTTGTTAATTGCTATGTTGGTATGACGGTTTAATGCCCAGACCTAGCTTGTGACGTTGACTACAAGATTTCGCACTGATTGTAGTTCTTTAAACGAAGATAGGAAATCGGGTCTTGAGTCGTCTCTTGGAATGACATTCGGGCTTTGGCCCAAGGCTTGACGCGTTTTGCTATCTTCATCCATCGAACCAGAATTGGCTTGTTACTGGTTTACAGACGTCACTTGCATAACTTTTCATCAGTTGACCTTGATTCTTCTAAGAACTTGGGATTATCTTGTTTTACCTATTGCATACTTGGTGTCCCTACAGTGAGAAGAGTTTTCCACGTCGCTTCGGACGACGGATCCATTATCGATCATAGACCGATAATGGGTAAGTGCGCAAGCAGTACAACTAAAAGTAGAAAGCAAAATTTCACGGGAAGTTCTTCTCCCCTTCCACTGCAAGCGAACTATCTACATGTGATAGGATGTTTGTGGCACTTCGGACACCGAGTTTACCTCACATGAATAGCATTTCACTTGCCCCGGTTCATACTTGAAATTCGACGCGCTAATCCCAAGTTAATGTCGCCTCGGAGTTCAAGTGTGATAGGGGAAACTCACGAAAATATGATAGATTTTCCAATAGAATTACCTAACCCTTTACGGATGCGAGTTCTATCATAGAGAATGAAACAACCATCCACATGTCGCAAGCCGAGTGGACGAAGTCCTGCGCTTTCCGATGCTGAATCATCATCCATCTCGCAAGCCCAGTTTGGTCAACTAGTTCCGGTTGGGCCCATTGTGGATTGCACGCCTCCCAACTTTTGATTCCTACTCAACCCACCAGAAAAATCCCCGTCGGTGGTCTCCGCCAAGGTTCTCCATAATTTATGTATACAACACGGGGTTCCCGAAGAGGATGCGCACCTGCCGGCGAAAGATGAGTTTGCTCACACGCCTCCCCCGGGGTTCACAGCTTGTCATCGATATATGTGTTTGAATGGAGCCATGCCCCCCTTCAATGATTTCCTTCGCAAGACGCTCTCGAACTTAGGGATTGCCCCATTCCAACTTCATCCAAATGGTTACGCAATCCTTACATGCCTGCATATTCTCTTTATGCGGACGTTCCATCGAGCTCCGAGTTTCGACGAGTTGCGGTACTTCTTGGCTTTCAAAAGGAGAGATGACCGCCCCTCTCTGATCGTAATCAAGTCCCAGCAGAATCGAAAGATTGTCTTGTGATTGCAAAGCAATTAATTGCAATTTAAGACGCAGTATTTCTTCGTTAGGTGCCCCGGGGATTCAATCGCCGCTGGACGACAGGGGATAAGTTTTCTTATTCTCCGTTTGTTGAGCTTTGAAGTAATGTAATGGAGTTTCTAACTGATTGCGTGTTCTTTGTAGTTATCCCAAGGCCAAATAGAGACATGGCTCTTAACAAAACCTGCCAAACTTTAAAAGCAATTGATGCTGAGGAGAGGTGCATTAGAGTTTTGCTAACAGACGAGAACTTGCGCCAATACAGACTATTAGCTCCGGGCAGTTCTGTTGCTCAAATTGAAGCCCCCTCTCCCGGTCGAGCTAGAGCTCATGCAAGACCTTCCTCCTCTTCACACGATTTTGATGAGGGTCAGGAAATAGGCAGCCCATTCGAATGATCACTCGACGATACTCATGAGGAGGACACTGTGGCTGGTTTATGTGGTTCAGTTAGGATGTCTCCAATCCAGAAGGAAACATAAGTCGAGCCCACGCGTAGGGAAGACAAAGCCGCGATGGACTTAGAGAAAGAGGAGGGGGAGTCTGAAAGTAGTAGTGGTGAAACTACGGCTAGTGATTACTTTTCATCAGAATCTGAAGGTGAAATGTCGGAGTCTTGCGATGAGACTCCGGGCATGAGTCCAGTTCTTTCGGATTCGCCCCCTTCTGATGCAAGTGACAAAGGAAAGGCCCGGGAAACTAGAAGATGTCAAGATTCTCCAAGCAAGATTGTCGGAGCAGACCTTGGAGATTTCAACAATGTATTCGTTGACTTCGATGTCCTTATGAAGGAGGACTTCAAATTTGATGTAGCTCCATCATGTTCAGGTGATATTGCGCCATCCGTCAGCCCAACTCCGCCTGTAACAACCGAAGCCAGCCTGATTCCCCCTTCGACAGCTGTTTGCTCCGGTTTGTGACAATGCCTTAGGCCCAAATTAGGAATGCACAACATAGCACACTAGGATTGCACTTGCCCCTATTTTTCATTCTCTCATATGCCTGCTTAATTCTTTATGTGTTTCTGAAGTCTTTCATGTATGCTTTGTTCCAGGTATGACAAGAGGGCGTGGTTTTTTGACGACTTCGAGGATTATACCGATTCGCAACGGTACCCGAAGCATTCCTTCAACCGCCACCAAGTCCAGGAGACAGAAGACGAATATAGGCGAAGGAAAGAACTTGAGGTAGATGCCCGCCGCCAGGAGGAAAGAGATAGGTTCCGTTCGCACAAAGGCAGGTATGAGAATAGACGGTCTCATGATGAAAGGGAAGAGCCGTCAAAGGAGCCAAAGCTTGATCACCCTCCCATCCTTCCGAGCCCGTTCCGAAGCATACTTCCGTAGGACAGGAGGTTCCCGTTTCTTCTGCCCCAACTCCGCCCCCAACGCATGTTTCATCTTCTTCTATTATTGCTGTTTTCCCCGGCACTTCTCATCCCCATCGGAGACCGGCCTACACTCTTCCTGCGGGCTCCCCTAAACTTGAGGCGGCCCTTCCGGGTTGGTTTTTGAGAGGCGTTAAGTTTGATATGGATATTCATCCTTTTCGTAGGGACTCTACTATGCCGCGCATCCAAGATACTCAAGATGATTTGTAGTAGGGTGAGAAGTGGGAGAAGCTCTGCAAGCAACTAGCAGACACCAATAGGAATAACTACCTAGAGATCCTCTCCTTTGAAGCTGAAAAAGACGATTTTGAAAAGGTGTTAACCGATCGGGACGCTAAAATCAAACAATTGGAAGAGGAGAAAGAGACAGCACTCCGGGATAGTAGGAGGACTGCTAGCTTAATGAAGGAGATGAAAAACGCACATGAGAGGGCTGAAATTGTCTGGAGAGACGAAATCAAGAAGGCTCATGCGGTGGAAGCTAAATTGAAGGAAGACGTGGTCGCTTGTAATGCTATTATTGAAGTTCAAAGAAGATAATTACCGACCACAATCTGATTGTCGAGGGGCACAATAAAACGATTTCTGACCAAGCCGAGACAATTGCAAAATTACAAGCTCAGGTCGCACAACTCAGTGCCGACAAAACTGCTGTTGAGATGGAGAAAACTGCTGTTGAGATTGAGAAGGCTGTGGTGACAGCAAATTATCTGGATCTCCAGCATGCTCTTGATCAGAAAATGGAGAAACAGGATGCGGTGATCCTAAATTTTTACGTCAACCCTGTGCTGCATCAAGGGAGCCTTTGTTATCTTGGACCGAAGTTACCACGCACTCTTGCCCTCGTTTGGGAGGAAATCCTATCTCATTTTGCTAAGAACGGCGATGTATATTCAGGCCAGGAGTTGCGGGAGGCTTATCTCAATGAGGAGTCCAAAAAGGCACTGCTTGAAGGCCAAGAGATTCTTCGGGTTGAACCGGAGAGGGAAGCCACGAAAGCAGCCTTGATGACTACCACAGATGCGCTTGCCAAGCCTTTTATCTCTGATGTGGGCAAACCATTGGGGCAGCTCCATGACCAGCCAATGAGCAACCATAAAAGACTCCACAAGACTTGGTTGATCTTAAGAAGGAGAGAGTGGAGGCGGTCAAGGCCTCGAAGAGCTCCCGAAAGTTGAGAAGACGTGGGGGGATGGGAAGCTCTTCTGGAAAGCATTCGGAGGAGGAGAAGATCACTATAGAGATACATGTTGACATTACTGGCAGCGACACCTCTCCCGAGAAGAAGTAGAAGCCGCCGACCAAAGGTGGGAAAGGAAGTGGTGGCAAGAAGCGTTGATTGGCCGGTACGAGGATGGACTAAGTTTTGTCATATAGCATGCGAGAAGCTTCACTTGTTGTGTTTCTTATTGAGTCCTTATGCCCAAGTGCAGAGTATGGAATTTGTGTTCTGGTTGTAGAGTCTGTATTTTTTCTTTGTTGACCGTTGTTGTGTAGGTACGGCCCCCACATTTTGATCCTGTGCACATAAGATTACAAGCAATACAATGGTATTTTGTGTTTATTTTTATCTATCTTTTCATGTATATTATGTGTGCATGTCTCATTTCATACTTTGCTAATTCCACGGTCATAGTCAAATCCTTCATTTGAAGTGATAGGACTGTACTAGAACTTAGAGATTAACAGCACTTAGAGGATTTGTGTTTAGAAGTTCACAAAACTTTTGATAATTTCCAAAATTGCTTAATTCTGTTTAGAATCCTCTTTTAGAAATCCATAAAGCTTCAGCGATTTCCATAAGTTGGAAATTTTGCTTAGGAAGTTAAATTTTATTTGGGATCCTTGTTAACTTTTGAGATAGAGCTTGTGAATTTATTTTTGTTTGGAGTGACAGGACCTGTGGACTCATTGTATTCATGTTATTCTGTCTTCGTACAGGTATATGCCCTCCAGTTCACAGGGTTTCCAAACAAATTTCAAGTGTTCGACGTCTCCGGACAATGCGAGAAGTCTTAGCTCGAGTGCGCGGCTTCTGGGGTTCCTCGGTAGTGCCTATCTCCGGGCGGCGTGAGGAGTTGGAATTTGGAGTTCCTCGGCGTTGCCTATCTCCGGGCAACGTGAGAAACTTGAATTTGGAGTTCCTCTACGTCCCCTTTTTTTGGGCGGCATGAGGAGTTGGACTTTGGAGTTCCTCGGTGTTGCCTATCTTCGAGCAACGTGAGAAACTTGAATCTGGAGTTCCTCTACGTCGCCTATCTTCGGGCGATGTGAGAAACTTGGATTTGGAGTTCCTCAGCGTCGCCTATCTCCGGGCGATGCGAGAAACTTGAGCTTGGAGCTTCTTGGCGTCGCTTATCTCCGGCCGATGCGAAAAACTTGAATTTGGAGCTCCTCGATGTTGCCTATCTTCGAGCAACGTGTGAAACTTGAATCTGATGCTCCTAGGCGTCGCCTATCTCCGGGTGATGCGAGAAACTTGAATTTGGAGCTCCTCGGCGTTGCCTATCTCCGGGAAACGCGAGAAACTTGAATTTGGAGCTCCTTGGCGTTGCCTATCTCCGGGCAACTCGAGAAACTTTAATTTGGAGTTTCTCGGCGTCGCCTATCTCTGGGCGACGCGAGAAACTTGAATTTGGAGCTCCTCGGCGTTATCTATCTCCGAGCGATGCGAGAAACTTGAATTTGGAGCTCCTCGGCGTTGCCTTTCTCCGGGCAACTCGAGAAACTTGAGTTTGGAGTTTTTCGGCGTCGCCTATCTCTGAATGACGCGGGAAACTTGAGTTTGGGGTTCCTTGGCGTTGCCTATCTTCGGGCGATGCGAGAAACTTGAGTTTAGAGTTCCTCGATGTCGCCTATCTTCGAGCGACGCGAGAACTTGAGTTCGTGGCCCTCTTGATGCAGCCAGAGCGGCATCGTTTTTCAGAGGTCCAAGATCGGGTTCTGCCAATCCAACGGTTTGAGTCGGTTTACTTCCGCCAGCTCGTCGGGTAATTATTATGAACACAATTTGGGTGATTCAAGAAGCAAACTTTATTAAGAAAAGCATGAAAGATTCTTTGCCTATTTACAACACACTGGCATTTCCATAATGGCTTATTTGCTGAAAACTAGAAAATACATAAAGTTGCTTTTAAATGAAATATCGATGGAGTGATTAGCTGTTCCAGGCTCTGAGAATTGCGATCCCATCGACGGTTGTCAGCTTGAAGGTCCCATCACCAAGCTTTTGATGAATGACAAATGGTCCTTCCCAATTCGGTCCGAAGGCCCCCTGGACAAGGTAAACTCGCTTGAGCACGAGATTGCCGACTTTGAAGGTTTGATTGTGTTCTTTGGAGCTGAAGTATCGTGCGACCTTTGTTTGGTGGGCGGCGATTCTCAACTCTGCTTCCTCTCTCTTTTCTTCGACCATGTCTAGCGATTTCGAGTAAGAGTTGCTCGTTTTGTCTTTGATCGAAATTCAACCTTTGGTGCAAGGGGACTTCCAGCTCAATAGCAATCATTGCCTCTGAACCATACACCAATGCAAATGGGATGCGGCCGGTTGCCGCTTTGTGTGTGGTTCTGTAAGCCCATAGTGCGAGTGGAAGCTAATCAACCCAGTTTTCCTTTGCCTTTGTTCAGTCGCTTTTTGATGGTGGACTTGATGATCTTGTTTATTACCTCGACTTGCCCGTTTTCCAGCGGATGAGCCACTGCAGAAAAGCACTTTTCAATCCGAAAGCGCTTGCAGAAGTCTTTGAACTCAGTGCTTTCGAACCGCGTTCCGTTTTCAATGATGATTTTTTATGGCATGCCAAACCTGATGTTTTTAGTAACAAAGTTAATAACTTTCTTTGTGGTTATGGTAGCCAACGGTTCCGCTTCGGCCCATTTCGTGAAATAATCTACGGCCACTATAGCATATTTGGCTCCTCCTTTTGCTATTGGAAGGACGCCAATCAAATCGATCCCCCATATCGCAAATGGCCATGGGCTGACCATCTGCGTCAGTTCTATTGAAGGAGTTCTCTTGATTTTGGCGAATCTCTGACAGCGATCACATCTCCTGGCATGATCTGCGGCATCGCGGTTTACTGTTGGCCAGAAGTACCCATACCGAAGGACTTTCTTTGCCAACGTCTGCCCCCCTAGTGTGGTCTCCGCACTCGCCTTCATGCACTTCTTCCAGGATTCATTATGCTTTATCATCGGTCACACACCTAAGAGGGGGATCGAGGATCCCCTTCGATAGAGTATTCCGTCCTGTATCATGAACTGTGGCGCCTTCCTGAGTAATTTCTTTCGTTGGGTTCGGTATGTTGGAAGAGTTCCCGTCAGGAGATAATCTTTTATTGGTGTCATCCACGTGTCTAGTTCCACAATGGTCTCGAGAATCCATTCTACATCCATTTCATTAATGCTTGGATTGGTTAGAGTTTCGACTGGGACCACCCCTAGCGACTGGGCTTCTCCGGAGCTTGCCAACTTAGCCAAAAAGTCTGCCTTGGTGTTTTGTTCCCGTGGTATGTGAGTTATAGTGTAGTGTTCCATGTCGCTCAGCAGCTCTTGCACTCTGGATAGATACGGGGCCAGATTTTCGCTGCGTGGTTGATACTCTCATTTCACCTGACATACGACCAGCTGGGAGTCGCTATATATATGAACGGACTTTATTTTGAGTTCCTTCACGACCTTCAGCCCTGCGATCAGTGCTTCGTATTTTGCTTTGTTATTCGTAGCTGGGAACTCTAAGCATAGAGCATAGTTAATGGCTAACCCTTTGGGGGGTTTCGAGCACTACCCCTACACCCGAACGAAAGTTGTTTGATACTCCGTCGACGAAAAGCTTCCATTGTGCATCCGCTTGTGATTGAAATTCCTCTTCATCATCTCTTATTGTAAATTTAGCAATGAAGTCGACCAGCGCTTGCCCATGGATTGCTTTCCTCGGGTGGTAAGTGATATCATATTGAATCAATTCTTTTTTCCACTTAAGTAATCATCCAGACTTCTCTGGCCAGTACAAAACTTGTTTCAATGGCTGGTCAGTCAATACCTTAATCGGATGGGCCTGGAAATATGTTCACAATTTTCGAGATGCAATCAAAAGGCAATACGCTAGCTTCTCTAGCTTTGGGTATTTCTTCTCGGCCCCTATGAATCGCTTGTTGATGTAGTACACATGTCATTGGATTCTTGCTTCTTCCCACACGAGAGCCGCACTCAATGCGTGTAGGGGAATTGCTAAGTAAACGAACAAGTCTTCTCCATCGACCGGTTTTGATAAGATCGGAGGAGTTTCCATGTGTCACAGTAGTTCCTCGAAGGCCGTTTGACAAGCTTCGCTCCATTCAAAGTTTTTCTTTCTCTTCTTTAGCGCATCGAAGAATGGTATACACTTGTCTGTAGCTTTTGAGATGAATCGACTTAGTGCCGCGACTTTTCTATTCAAGCTTTGAAGTTCTCTCTTATTCTTAGGGGCATGGACTTCCCGTAACGCTGTTATCGGCTCTGGATTTGCTTCGATGCCTCGGGCACTCACTATGAATCCTAAGAATTTCCCAGAGGCCACCCCAAAGTGACATTTAAGTGGGTTGAGCTTCATTCTGTATTTGCGGAGTATTTTGAACATTTCAACGAGATTATCTAGGTGGTTAGCGGCTACTCAGGATTTGACTAACATATCGTCCACGTAAACTTCCATAGTTTTCCAAATCTGGCACTTGAACATAGTATTCACTAGTCTTTAATACATGGCCCCTGTGTTCTTCAGACCAAATGGCATTCTCTATAGCAGTATAATCCTGAATTAGTGATGAAGCTGGTATTTTCTTGGTCTGGTTCGTGCATTAGGATTTGGTTATAGCCCGAGTACGCATCCATAATCGACAGCAATTCATGTCCCACTATTCCATCCACCAATTGATCAATTCTGGGGAGTGGGAAGCTATCCTTTGGACAGGTTTTGTTGAGGTCTAAAAAATCGATACAGGTTCGCTATTTTCTATTAGACTTCTTGACTAGGATCGGGTTAGATACCCATTCGAGGTAAGCTGCATCTCAGATGAAGCCGTTGGCCATCAGTTTATCCACCTCTTCTCTCAATGTCTTGGACCGCTCAGCGCCCAAGCTGCGCCTTTTTTGTTTGACTGGAGTGAATTTGGGGTTAATGTTGAGGGCGTGATAGGAAATTTTAGGTGATACTCCACACATATCAGCATGCGTCCAAGCAAATACGTCCAAGTTGGCATGGAGGAATTTGGTCAATTCTGACCGCATCTTGTTTCCAAGATGCGACCCGATTCTCAGGACCCGTGTGGGGTCATCCATACTGACTGGGATGGACACCGTCAGCTCAGTTGGTGCCGCCCAATCCTCCCTTGAGCTCTTATTCCTAGGGTCCAACGCCTTATTGAATCGGCTATGGTCCCAAGCCAGAGGAGGTTCTGTAGTTTCTATTCAGAGGGTTCGCAGATGTGGAGGGCTTTCCCCACATCCTTTCCTTTCTCCTTTCTTCTAGACTCGCGCAATTCCGCAATATAGCACTCTCGAGCAACGCTTTTGTAGAAAGCACCAAAATGTTGACCTAAAAATAGACCAACACCCTGGTTTGGTTTTGAAAGCACCAGCCCTGTCTTTACAAAGCAATATCACCGATCATAGATATAGAAAAGAAGCAGTAAAAGAAAATAGACAGAAGATTTTTATAGTGGTTCGGCTCTTAACGAAGCCTACGTCCACTTTATAGTTTAATTATAGACTGATTACTATTACAAAAACTGTTTGATCACAAGGCTTTGGCTATTTTCTAGCTAGATTGAATCTCTAGAGTTAGAATCCATCGGAGAATCATGGTGTATTCCTTCTGAGATCGTTGTGAGGGAGGTAGGAAGTGAAGAATAATCCCAGCAGAGCTTCAGCAACCAGTCTGGAGAAGATCCCTTTTGTGTTGCAACTGGCACGATATTTATAGGGGTTGGAGGGCTTCTAGGCCAGGCCCATCATTATCAGCTTACAGCAGGGACTACAGGCGCGCTAGCGACCCATAGACTTGGTTCATTTTGTGAGCCAGGTTTTGCCTCCTTCCTTCATTTTCTATAACTCGTTTATTTGGGGCTTTGAGGAGGTGCATGGGTTACTAATGATCCGGCTACAGAGGACTTTCCTAGATTTTGAAATTGGAGATATTTTCACAGACATTCCTCGTTGTCGTCACGTGTCGATGGCAAGTCACTAGTCGCCTACATTCAAATACTTGTTAGGCTGCAAAGATGCTGGTCTCTTAGCTTCACTGATCCTAATCGTCGCTTTAACCATATAGCTTGGCCCTCGTCGATCTCAGGTCGTAAGTTCTCTAGTTAAGTCCTGAACCATCCTGCCAGCTTAAGGTTGGCTTGTTTCAATTGGTATCTGCTGGGTTAAAAACCCGGATAACAGGGGTCTACTGAGGCGTTTACTCAAGAGATATTTGGATGAATTTGGATCTGATCGACATCTTGGAACACGTTGGAACTTACCATGAGTCAGATCGATTCCCCAGGAATTGCCTCCCAAGAAACTCAAATATTATAAGACAAATTTATTTCAGAGTTATTTTCAAAGTCGATTTTGTATGAACTAGATGAACATTCGTAATTATGTAATAATATTGATTTGTAAACTTTTGCTCTAGTTTCCTTTTATACTTAGTATTATTTTATTACATTATCACAGTGTGAACGTCTCTCGGGCAACTTTGTCTCTAGAGACTATCTAAGCAAGTATGTAAAACTAAGAAGAGATTATCTAGAAAAGGCATCAATTTTGAAATCTTCAAAATTAGCTAGATATTGCTTTCTTAGATATTTGCAAAAACTTTACATAGACCATCTCCTCTTCGTTTCAATTTTCTTGGTGAAGAAAAAGAAAAGCTTCTTAAGCAAATCTGGACATATCATACCAAATTAATATGTGGTTGTGATAGTCCTCCTGCCAGGGAGTGGGACTATAGCAAATATCCTCTGGTTATTGCCCCGGAAGGACTTAATGTTCCTTTTGACTAAACAGTTATTCTTTCTGCTAATTCTTTGAGTAAAGTTAGAACTGCAGTTTACCAACTTTAGATATGAAACAAATGTCTAATTGTACGTTTTCATTTCATTTCTACTTGAGTTGTAATCTTCTATTGTTATAATAAAGAGATCGATTATTCTAGCCTTAACTTCATTTTCTTTTTTCCTTTTTGTTTGATTAAATAGGAGTTACAGCTATCTATAACGCCATTCTCGTTAGATTCTCCATGTCTTTTCATCATCATCAAAGATCGGGTATTAGCAGACAATGAAAAGAGAAAACTCATTAATGATCCTTTATCTTCTCGCTTTAAAAACAATTCCGCGGCTCTTGAATGGTACAGAAGATATTTGCTCCAAAAGATGATCGTTAAAAATCTCAATGATCAGATTGCCAATCTTGAGGTGGATGATAAGAGTAAGAATGAAATGATCTCCATATTGAAACACCAAATTAAGTCAAATCCTTCAATTGACTTTGACCATAAGATGTCGGAGCTTCTCCAACAAGTAAGTGATTTGGAAATTAAGCTGAAAGATAGTCAAGTTTAGTGTGAATCTCTTGAATTCATTATGGGATAATACTTCAAACGTCGATTCACCAGCTTCTTTAATTGTTCCATCTGCTGCAAAATTAACAAGGTCTACTTCCCTTGCCATTCAAAAGTTCCCTACTATGACTAATCCTTCTCCAGGTTTAGATGAAAAAGTAGTGGGAGAATGGTGAAGGAAAGTCAAATTTGAGATGATGAAGTATTCGCAATGCATAAATGAGTATGCTGCTAAGATTCAAAAACTTGAACGCGAGAAGTATCTTCTTCAGAAGTGTATCGCTGATTTGGAGAGGGAGAATAAAACTCTTAAAGGCGCAAACAAAGCTTTCAATCTGCTCTAAAGACCAACATAGAGTCTATTGATGATGAAGACAAGATGAGAAAGAAAGAAAAGAAGCTTAAAGAGGTTCTTCATATTGCTATTCATCACATTGTGGATCCTCTAATTGCCGAGAATCTAAATAATGTTGTTCAAGATTCATAAACAATTTGTATTTATGAAATGTATATACTTATTCCGTATACTTGTAAATAATTTCATAAATTATGTAAATTACGAAAATTTTATAAATATCACCTGGTTTGTAATCCGTTCTTGTAATGTTGTTTTTGAATCAGCTCTTTGATAACTTGTTCCATGATTTCTGTATTTGCTTGATCTTTCGATCCTTTTTACCGATCTCTTTTCCCTAAAATGCACAAAGTAAATAATATTTCTTATTGTTAGCTTGAAGTCTATATATAAGTTTATCCATGTCGCTTGCAGAAATTAACAAATCATCATGTTAACATATGAAAAGTAATCCCATAATTGAATATGATTTAATGTCTTGAAACCTATCTTTGGTAATGATGAGAGATAACCAAGAATTCAACTTCAATTATATTGCGAGATCATCAGAATTCTGATGGTAGAAAACCATAAACTCAACCAAGGATTCAATTATAGATGTTTAGAAATCCAACTTCTAGAGATAACCAATAGAAAATCATTAATGATCGTGTAATAAAAGTCCAGTGACCCAGATTCGGGTATTAATGAATGAAATTTAAAAGTTAGAAGATCTAAAACCCAGATTCGGGTATTTGTGGATGATAACCAGAATCCATAATAATAATTCTTAATAGAGATTTTTAGCCCAGATTCGCATAAGTGAAGTTCAGTAATTAATTGTTATAGCCCCGAGACCTAGATTCGGGTATGACGAAGACCGTAAATTAAAAGACCCGAAACCCAGATTTGGGTATTAATAAGTGAAGTCTCGAACTCAATAATGAACGACCTCAAACTCAGATTTGGGTATTAATAAGTGAAGTCCCGAACTCAATAATGAATGACCTGAAACCCAGATTCAGGTATTAATAAGTGAAGTCTGAAAATTCTTCTTTGATGATTAGTTGGAGGCTATAGATTCTTATTTAAACCCTATGTCCTGCTCCGCTCTTTGGGTTTTGTCTCTGTCGACATGTGTCAACCTTTTAGGCCTTGTATGTAGTTGCTGTTTGATCAGCTGCTTCTCGATCTTGGACGTCTTAGTCCATCATTTAATATGTCGCTTCCCGGGCTTGGACGTCTTAGTCCGTTGTTTGATATGCCACTTCTTGGGCTTGGATGCCTTAGTCCATTATTGTCTAGTGCGCTTGTTTGGCTTATCCACAAGCAAGACCCAAGGACTTACCCAACCTCCCTCCAGGAGGCGCCTTGACCTGGCCATAGCATGGCGTGGATAGAGGCTTACTCTAAACTCCCTCCAAGAGGCACCTTGACCCGGCCATAGTGTGGCACGACCAAGAACTTGTCGATGCTTTAACCTGGCCATAGCATGGATAAATGCTTACTCTAACCTCCCTCCAGGAGGCGCCTTGACTTGTACATAGCGTGGCACGACCAAGGGCTTGTCGATGCTTTATCCTGGCCATAATGTGATGCGGATAAAGGCTTACTCTAACCTCCCTCCAGGAGGTGCTTTGACCTGGCCAACTCGGCGTGGACAAAGGCTTTGACCGTTTAAGGTAATGTCCAAGTGCAAGGAATATTTCACTTCCAACCCGGTAGATTCTCTTTAGTAAAGTAATTCTTTATTGGCTTCATCTTGGGTCTCTTTAAACCGATTAATTTTGCCTTGTTTGAAAAGTTGATTGTCATTCCTTCGAGTGCTCGGCATTGATTCGTCTTATGTCCATTCATCATGTGATAGTGGAAATAGGATCCTCCCAGATTCCTTTCATATTTAGGGTTTTTCTTTTGTGATGGCCAATAGTTAAGCTCTTCTTTAGTTAGCAGGCAAAAATTCTTGATTGATGTTGTCAAATTGCATTCTATTGGGAGTCTAGATTTAAAGCTTGTCTTTTAAGGATGGTTTCTAGATTTTTTATTACTTGGCCCTGAAGCATCACCCTCAACAACCAACTTTCTTTCCAAACCCTTTGAAGTTCGTGCGTTGGCAATGTTCCACTTGTTGCTTGATGCCATTTAGCGCAAAGGCGTTGTAATTAGCAATTATTCCTTCTTCAAAGATTGTGCCTTGGGTGTAGAATTGAATTGTTTTCCTCATTTGGTTGAACAAATTATCACTTGTATCCTTTGTTTTCCCTAAGGCAAAGATAGGTGTGGGATCAATGTGGAAAGGGTTTAAACTCCATTTTTCTAGATCATATGATTCTTCTTTTCTCTTCTCCATAATCCTTAGAGCTTCCAATCTTAGAATTTGCTCTTCATGTAGTTTGAAATCATTAGTTGTTCTTGGGGAGAATCCAACTAAGTGTGGTTCTGAGGACCCTTGTTCAGACCTTTTGATCTTGTTTAACATGATGATGGAAAATTCCAAGGTAGTTAGGTTTGGAATAGGATTGGGTTAGAGGAAAGTGAAGTTGGAAGTTCAACAAAATTGGAGCTTCAAGCCCTCCTTCTAGCACCAAAATGTTAACAAGAAAACTTGTCAACACCCCAAAGTGGAATTAAAGGTGCAGAAATGTCCTTCTAAGCTTCTTCTGATTAAGTAGAAAAGGTTAGGATCTTATTGCTTTCTTTGATTAACCTTTCGAATAGGTCTTTGTTGTGAAAAATCTTCCTTATCCGACCTTTCGACTCGGTCGAAACACTTATATTCCTTTCTTTTAAGTCCTTCGAGCTTGCTGAAGTTGTTTTGTTATCCTTTCGAAACCTCCTTTCGAAACAGTTATGAAACACTAAAGGTTGGCACTAAGGATTCAAGAATATGGTTTGACTGGATAGGTTTTGACTTTGTTGAAAGCTGGTCTTCTAAATGGCTTGGGTTCAATCCTGAAATCTAAGGGGAAAAAAGCTAAGTTTAAGGTTTCGACTCACGAAAAAGTGAGCGTTTGGTGAGTAGTAGTTTGGAGCTAAGGACTTAAGTGTATTGGTAAGTGAGAAGTTTTGACTAACTTGAAAGGTACCCTTTCGATTAAGTTGACGCAAGCAGAAGACAATTAAATCAAATAAAAGTCTCAAAACAGTTGCATAATCACCAATATCAAAATCTTACCTTCATTAAACTAATGATATACATACTGATCAATTTGCCCTAATATGATTTCCAAATTAGGGTTTATAAATTTTCAAATTTAATAAAGTATAAGAAGAAAGTAAATGAATTTAGATCCCCCTAAAACCAGACCCCTACGAACTTATTTATAGGTGTGGGTTGGCACCTTTCGACTCAAAGCTTTCGACTTGGTCGAAATGTGGCTTTATAAACCTTTTGTCTCCTTCAACACTTGCACATCCCTCTACACTGCATTCGAATGGGTTTGAATGCCTCCGTCTTCGTCGAAAGGGGTGGTTGCGCCTTTTCCCTTTGTGTTGCTTTATTGTTGCAAGTAAGAAGAGGTGTAAGCTTTCAACTCTGTCGACAGGTAGTTCTCTGGGGTTTCGAAGGTGTTGAAATGTTGAGGGTTTCGACGTGGAAGGTAACTTCCGAATACATGCTTGCAAATTTACGCGGCATCTTTCCTGGTTGTTAAAGGCTTTGACCGGTTCGAAAGGCTTGATTATGCTTTCGAAAGGGATTATTTTGATCAAGGAATCTTTTCCGAGTAGTTTGAATGAAGGCGGAACCTTTGGTTTCGAAATGTTTTGGCGTGCATGTGAGGGGTTGTTATCCACTGCTTTCGAAAGGTATTCCTCCACTTATTTGAAATGTCTTCATGTACACGAAAGTATCTGTTTCGAAAGGAAGACATTGAAGCAAAAGGGAAGCTTTCAACCACTTTGACCCCTTCAAAAGCTTGTAACATATCTGGCTTTTGTCTATAGTATCCCTTTGACTCTTTCGAGAGGCTTTGTTGGCGCTGTCATCTCTCATTTCTTTTTCCCTCTTATTCATTTTGGTTTCGACAAGGTTGAAGTGAGAATTGGGGGTAACAATTAGTATATCGGTGAATATTGTAAGTGACTGAGACCCACTCTTCGCAATTGAGTTATGGATAAGCCTACATGATAACTTGGGTATAAAGCTAAGTTTCAGCATGACATATCACCTCCAAACGGACGGACATACTGAGAGGGTGAATAGAGTGTTAAAGGATTTGTTAAGGGCATGTATTCTGGATTTTGGAGGTGCTTAGGAAGATCATTTTCCATTAGTGGAAGTCATATATAATAATAGATATCAGGCTGGTATTAGAATTAATGGTACCGTTTGAAGCATTATACGGAAGGCCATGTAAGTCACCTTCGTGTTGGTGGGAGTTGACGGATAAAGTGATACTTGGACTACAGACGATAAGATATACATCGAAAAAAGTAGAGTTGATAAGAAAAAGGATGAAGGCATCATAAGATGGGCATAAATAATATACTAATAAAAGGCAAAAGGAACTTGAATTCAAAGTTAGTGATCTTGTATTTATGAAGGGATCGCCTCTTTAGCATGTGAGATTTGGAAGATCAGAAAAGTTGGTGTGGATATATGTTAGACCATTTAAGGTATTAGAGCATACTGGAGGATTGGCTTATAGGGTGGAGCTACCAGAGAAAATGGCTGCAGTTCATGATATATTCCATGTATTACACTTGCAAAAATATGTACATGACTCAACTACAGTGGTGGAGCCTAATCAATTGGAGAATATGGAGTTAGAAGCTGAAGCGATTTCATCTAAAGGACCAGCATGGATAGTGGAGCGTGGGATTCGAAGGTTAAAGAATAAAGTGATCGAGCTAGTGAAAGTGCAATGGAGAGACAATCTGGTGGAGAGTACATGGAGTTTTAGGAGAAGATACGAGCTTCTCATCCTGAACTCTTTACCAATATGTTCTTTTGGTTGGTGTGATTTGTTAGAAATTAGGCTTTGATTACTTAGATTGGATGTTAGTACTTGTATGTGATATTTATTGGATGCTAAGTTATGTACTACCTCTTATGTTACTAAAGTCGTATTCATATAGAACTACTAGTTTTTATACTAGGGTTGCTATGCATTATACCTACTATGCCATACCCTTGCATTTATATCGGTTCCTTTATTGCATTGTGCTAGATTTTCACAAATATCATGATCATATTCATTATGTGCCATGATTGAATGCTAATGTTGTAACTAGGACCTATATATATGTTTAGAATATCTATGAATGTGGATAATTGTTTGTGTATCCAGCCATTTGGCTAGGCCATATTCGAATGGATCAAACCGATCAAGTAAGAATCCAGAATGACAACAACTAAACTTGGATACCAAATAGAGTCAAGAGATAAGGTTGCCCACATGCAAATGACCTCCTAAAGTGTTCCACGCACCATACAGCTTCAAGTACTAGAACCTGAGTCCAACATTCAAGCAAAGTTATGGATCGGTACCAAACCATGCCTATGGATCGGTATCGATCCATGCCTATAGATCGGTACCAATACATGCTTATGGACGGTACTAATCCCCACTTTTTGCCCAACATCACTTCAAATCCACACAAATAAGCCTAGAAACTAAGTACAACCAGGACAAGAAAGTGAAACCAAACCATTCCATAGAATCCAAAAGTCAAATCCATCTAAGTGATGGATCAATACCGATCCATCCCTATGGATCAGTACCAATCCATAAACTTGTACTCAAATTACCTAAAACTTCTTGCACTCCTAAGCCATGATGCCAGTAGCCCTCTTCAAGCTTCAGAATATCGATCACAAGATAAGTGCAAAGCCACCTCATGATTTAAAAAGCACAGAACCATCAAAGTGATGGATCGGTACAATCCATATAAAAGCCACCATGTAACCTCAAATTTCCTCCACTTCCAATTCTTGATGTTAGCAAGCTATTTCAAGCTTATCAAAACCATTTTCCTACTGTTTGTTATTGAACTCCTCGAGCACTTGGAGTCAGGAACTTCATTCCATCATAGATCCATCACTTTAACCCAAAAACAAGCTTTTAGCAGTATAAACAGGATGGGAAACCCAAAGCCAACAACAAGTCATCACAACTCCAAGCATCAGAATTGATCTATAAGACTATCTTATGGATCGTTACCGATCCATGCCTATGAATCGGTATTGATCCATAGCAAGTGCTAACTTGGCCACATTTCTTTGAGTTCAACTGCTTCTGCGATGCGGAAAATGTGGTGGAGATCGTAGAGGAGCATATCTCGGCAGTCTACAGCTATAAATAAGAGGCTAGGGGCTCATTTTGGGGGACTTTTTACTTCCTTGCAATTTTTATATATTTCCTTGTAATCATCCGTGGAGTGGTACCGATCATAAGAACTGTACTTGTAAACAACCACCAAATCAGCATCAAAGCCAAGTGGACGTAGACAATGATTAACCGAACTACTATAAAACTTCTTTGTCTTATTTTTTCTTATTTTTACTTAGTTTCTTCACTCTTTTCTCTACCATTCTAATTTGGGTGTTTGTGTCATTTTTTGTTCAAACATTTTGGTGCTTTCACTAAGAAACACTTGAATTCAACGACATAGAGTTGAGATTGGAAAAGATGACGAGACCAGTGACCAGAAGAATGGAGAAAGCCAACAAGGTAGTGGGGGCAGCTAAGAGGTGTCCTCGGGATCTAACCCCCCTTCCATCTACATAACCAGAGATGAGATGAAAAGATGTTGATAGAGATGTAGAACAGAATGATGGCTCGCCAGGAAGAGATGATGGAAGAATTCTTCAGAAGGATAGGAATAACCATAGTTGATGTAGACCGGAACTATAGACCAAAGGCTAGAACAAACGTCCCTAGAAATGAAATGGAGCAAAATGGGGCGATCCCCATGAAAATGCCATGGATCAGTACCGATCCCCAAGCACGGGTCAGTACCGATTCCCAAGGACTTAGGGGCATGGCCGATTTGAATCCTGGACTTGGAGATGCTCAATTAAGAGACACAGTTGGATAACAGAACTTGAATCAGAACGCAGAGACACGATTAAAGGAGTACGTACCAGAATTTCCCCTTATGAATGGGGGTAGGTCGAAGATGTGGAATGGAGACTCCCATTAAATGATGATGATAGAATCATGGAGATAGCTAGACGAGCAATGAGAGTCAGACCACCATACCAGAGTTTGGAAGACGTGACAACCCATTCACCCCTAACATCTGGTACGTGAGGAATCCATCTGATTTCAAGCTACTAACACTGGAGATGTACAATGGAAAAATCGATCCAACGGTTTACCTGATGAGATACATCAGGCATATGAAGGTACTGGGTGCATCTAAAGAGATGATGGGATGGTGTTTCCCTTTGTATTTGATGGAACTAGTAGCATTTTGGTTTGAACAGTTGGAAAACGGTTCCACCGGCACATGGATCGAGTTAGTGAATAGATTCATGAGGCAGTTTAGTGTGCATATTTCATGACCCAAAAATGTAATGACATTGTCAAGCGTGAAGCAGAGGTTCGAAGAGACCCTTAGTATTTTTTGATGAGGTTTAATATGGAAGCTGCCGCGGTTGATAGGCCTAACCCATCATTGGTTCTGATGGCGGCGGTTTCAGAAGTAGCTAGTAAGATGGGTTTTAAGGTTGCTTTGGAATGAGATCTTCCAATGGGTCTCATAGAATTTTATCATGAGGCCGAGAGATACCTATGTTGGGAGGACGTTGAGGCTTAGAGGACAGAAGTCAATGCTGCGGATGGTGGTGGACCATCCGAGGTAGGACTAGTAAAGACAATGGTAAGCGAAAAGCCGACGATGGCTTTGGAGGACCAAAGCGATAATGAAGGGAACATAAATTCTGTTCTTACACAGAATTAAACGAAACCCTAGGGAGGATTTACCTTGACACCAGAGGGCATATTCCCTACCGAAAACCAACGAGGTGAGAGCCCACTGACGTGAGAGGAGGTCAGGAAAATACTGCTTGTTCCACGAATTGGATAGGCATAACACAAATGATTGTAGGCACTTGTATGACCTGATTGAGGAACACGTCAGAAACAACCAACTACAGCAGTATGTGCAAAATCGACCTATAGTGGCAGAATAGGAGTAGTCATCACCGTGGTGAATGGAAACAGCCTCGGATCAAGGACGAGTATAGTCATCTCTTGATTAGAATGGCAGAGAATCAAGTTCGCTTCTCGCACTCTATCTTCACTTCCAATAAACGATGCAATATTACAGTCGAGCCACTTACCCATATACGAGATCTTGATCGGACTCCAGGCACGCTCTGAGATGGATGCTGGGCTGGAACATTTGTTGAGGCAGTTATCATGATGTGTGACTTAATGTTTGTTGATGTTTGGATTTGAACCCTATAAATGAATGATTTACTTTTGAAATCCACTTGAATGTGATGACCATTAATATTGATCATGGTAGTCTTATTCGGATGAACAAAGCGATGACCACAAGGTGCAAGCCCCCTTGCCGGAAAGCAAGGGGATTGGGCTTATGCGAAAGTAAGTTCCCTTACCAAAGAGTAAGCAGATGGACTTACTTGGTCATTGGGTCCCCTTATTGGAGAGAAAATGGATTGGACTCAGCAAGGATCCATAGAGATCGATCCTTAGATTAGATGATAAACGACCTGGAGAGATCGATCTCTAGATTTGATGGTAAACGTTCTAGAGAGATCGTGGATTCAATTATCGGTCCAGAGCGGCCACAGATTCAATTAACTGTCCGGAGAGACCATGGATTTAATTATCGGCCTTGAATGGCCATGAATTCAATTAACGATCCAGAAAAATCATGGACTTAACTATAGGCCCAGAACGACCACAGATTCAATTAACGATTCGAAGATATCGTGAATTTGATTGTTGGTCTGGAGAGGCCACGAATTCCACTAAAGATCCGAAGAGAATGATATCCCGGCTAATGATCCGGAGTGATCAGGAATTGAGTTAGTCATCGAATACATGACCTAGAGAAATTAAGATTTATACTCTGGCTTTGAATGTATTTTGACCTTGGAACGATTCGATTAGCGATTATCGAATCAATTCATTAATTTCAGCACATGACTGCTAACTCCCAGACAAACTGGGATGATCCTGATTCATGGTGCAACATACAAGATAATAATTTCTGAAGAACACAGAATGATAATCTATGACTAACATTCAAGCGAGGACTCATGTCCTTAGATATCATGGTTCGAAACAATCTTTGATTTACAGGTGAATCCAAAGGAATATGATGATTCGCCATAACTCGATCGGTCGATAACCATAAACTCAACTACCTAGGTTCCATCGAATTTGATATTTTCTCTTGAGCAAAGCACACCTTTCATTCGTAAAACGTGCTTTAGGGGGAATGTGTTATCCAACCTTTTGGCCAGGCCATATTCGGACGGATCGAGCCGGTCAAGTAGGAATCCAAAATGATAACTGCTAAATATGGATACCAAACAGAGTTAGGAGATAAGGTTACACACATGCAAACGACCTCCCAAAGTGGCCCATGTTTGTACCAAAAATGGGCACAACACTCTTCGGGAGTTGTTTGAAGAGATAAAGTGAAGATTATGAATGTAAAACAGAGGTTATCTAACAAAAACTCCAACAAACAGAAATGTAAAATGCACAGACAAGCAATTTAGAGTGATTCGGCGTATGGCCTACGTCCACTATGAAGTTTTGATGATTTTATTAATTCTCTTTCAATGATTACAAGCGGTTACAGCAACGAACAGCGGATTACAGTTTAGAATTCGAAATTGACAGCAAAAGTAGGATGCAAATCTCAATCCGGTAGAGTCTGGACGCTTCAGAGAAAAAAGATCCTTTTTCTCATGATTCTGGGGCTCTATTTATAGGCGTAGGAGGCTCAAATCTTGCTCAAACTCCGGGAGAATTGGTCTGGCACGTGAGAGGACCCATTCGACTATTCCCAGAAAGTTTCGAGTCGATCTGCGATCGATACGAAGTCATTTCGTATCGATCAAGATTATCTCCAATTGAGCTCAAATTTGGTGGAGACGTTCCTCGGTATGTGTGCAATCTTCAGTTAAAATTTCATGGTATTTGGATCAGTGGATTGAGAGATATCATCGATACGAGGCGATGTTCTTTGCTAGGCTGTCTGGTTCGAATCCATCTCTCCGAACTGAGGGCTTCGAATCGATGGTGTCACGTGCCTCTGTGAAGACGTGGAACGCACAAGTCGCCTCGATCTGGTCTTTACTCCGAGTCGACCGCGTCGACCCCATATATCTCGGCACATTCGCATCGAGGGATGACATGTCACCTTGGCTTGCTGGCTTGATGGATTCGAATGAAACATCATTGATTGATTCGAACAAGGCCTTGCCGATGGAGTCGAACAAACCTTTCTCTGATGGATACGATACACGCCACCTGTTGATGTGTATGAATTCTATCGATACGAGCTCGATGGATTTGAACATGGCCGCTCCTGATTGATACGAACTCATGGGAGGTGATCGATACGAAGTAGGTGATCTGCCGATGGACTCGAATGAAACCGAGTCGAACCTGGGTACTTCAATGGATTCGAAGTTGATCGACACGAATTTTGATCGATTCGAACTAGAGCTTCGGTGATGGAAACGAAAGAGCCCAGAGTGATGGATACGAAATCTGGGCTTCTCCCTTCAACTTGAATCGATCATAACTTGAGCATGTGAACCCGGATTGATCCGAAATTTGAGAGGTTGACTTCTATGATATTTCTTGTCATGTCCTATCAATTGTAGCTCAATCTGGCATCAAGCAAAATTCAGCGATATCCATGGCGAGCTATCCCTGTCCTCTAGTTGATTCCTTGGTGTCCTGGCCTTGCCAAAAGGCGGGATAACATTTGCCCCCCAAAGTATGTCTTGTGAAAACATGACGTGCTTTGAAGATCCACAAGTTTGCGAGTCGTCATCAGCATTTGTCGTCATTGAACCTCGCATTGATTCCTTCTTGAACTGGTTTTAAACTTGAATTGAAACGATGTATGATGATTGCCTTTTACCACCTTCTTGTATTGATCCCCTCATGAATCGATGTTAAAAGTTGGGAAACCTTCCTTCGTGTCGATGCGGGCTGACTCGATGGATATGAAACGATTATTCGTATTGATGGGTTATAACAGATACAAATTTTGTAATCGTATCGATAAGCCTGCATCGTTGAGATTGATGGTTCACAAAACGTGTGCTTCGAATCGATGGGGTCCATTGTCTTCAGGTGGCTTCCCTGCGCATCTCGAATCAGCGAAGTCTGGTGGGTTCGAAACGGGCCTTTGCTTCGACGAGCCATTTGACTGGTTGCGACCGGTCAGGTTGACTGGGAGTCGAATCGACTCGGTTCCACCCTAGACTCCATATAAATACCTGGGACTTAGCCCATTTTTCACCTTTTTACCTTCTATTTTTTACTGTTGCCTTCTGCATTTTCGTATCGATTCACGAACTTTAGAGGAAAAAATTGTTCCAATCTTCGAATCGATCAAATATCATTTTTTATTTCCCTAAACTCCAACTTCAATTCAGGTAAATAAGCAATCACGACTAAATTCGAGCGACGAAGTTCAGATCTCAGATCCATCGTGTCCTTGCTGATTATTGATTTTGGCAGCGCTAAGACCAGATCTGGACCATAGCTTGGTCGAGGATGGCCATGGCGATGCTCGTGTCAATCGGAGAAGAAAGAGTCCTGGAGGAATTGCTTCACCTCTAGTTCGTGTCGATCCGGGACAGGAGGGTTCGACTCGACCCAGATTTTATGACCTCGCATCGATTGATGGGTTGAAGGGGATGTAGAGGTTCGCATCGATCTAAGGTGGTTGGGGCTTGTGTCGAACTGAAATGATTGATGCAAGTGTTTGGCCCGCGTGATCGATGCGAAAGTCTGCCTCCCACGATCGATACGAAGACCAAGAGGTTTATTGGTACAATATCGATAGCCCCAGATCGATGCGAAATCACTGCATTTAGTTGACACACAGTCGTTAACCCTTGGTCGATGTGAAGTAAGCCTCTCTGATCGATACGAAATCCACTCCTCCGGTCGATACGAATTGCCGTCGATTCGAAACCTATTGATACGAAAGGTATCGAGTCGACCTTGATCGATACGAAAGTATCGATTCAAACTGGATCGACACGAAAGATATCACGCCTCCGACCGAATTTGAATCTGAACTACGATCGATTCCATGCTGAAATTCGACGAACTTAGCGAACTCTTGCATGCTTTTACACTCGACTCCGACGAGCTTCTGCCTTGCATAATTGGACTTGATCACAGGATTGCATATTTGACTGACTTTCGAAGCTCGTCGACGGAACTATAACCTAACGAACATATAACAGACTTACACTTGAATCATCCATCTAGCATCTGGATTGCGTGATCGTGACGGTCACATCCATGCCGACTTTCAACGCTTCGCCGTTTACACCTTTCGGCTTATTTCATAGGATTTACTCAAGTCACGCACAACACTTGCACTGCACAACACACACTCTACATGGGGGAATGCACAGGCTTTCTATCGTCTAATGATGATTTCTCGTGAGTTAGCTAGTTATGGAACCATCAAGCTCGCAGCAACAAGGAACTCAGAACCCTATTCCCCCCACACTTGAGATTCCGGATATTCCGGCTGACGTGATCGGTCCAGCTCCGGATGAATTGCCTGAGGCGTCTCTCATCAATAGCCCACCTGACTCTGTCCCGTCCAATATCTCTGAAGACACGCTAGGGAGAATATGCTTAAGGCATGGCTTATCTTTGGACGATGTACTGTTGCCCGGACCGGACGACAGACCACATAATCCCCCGAAGGGGTATACTGCTTTTAATCGACATGCGTGCGCAGCCGGCACACTTCCTCCGTTCAACGATTACATAAGAGAAGTGTTGGCTTACCTGGATATCTCTCCGTCTCAATTACATCCAAACGGATATGCTTCACTCAACAGCTTGTTCATTGCATTCATGGAGTACCTCCATCGTCCTCCCCACATGGCCGACATAAGATACTTGTTTAATTTCAAGAGCCGGACTGACAACCCATCCTTTACATTCTTGGAGTCTGTGAGAAACTGCCAAGTTGTCACGGGGTCATGGACTAGGCTGAGTTACTTCAAGTCAGAGTGGTTTTATGTCCGCTGTCAGCCGGGGTTTTCCAGAAGATGGCTGTTTAGACGTAAGCAAAGTCTTGTTCTCAAGTAATTAACGGGGAAATTTTTGAATGAAATTAAACTCATATCTTCTATCCACTTTCTTTCAGCAATAATCCAGCGACCTGAAGGCGGCTACTATAAAGAGATAGTTCGTGTCCTTCAAGAAGTCCCTAGCGAAGAAAGGAATATCGAGTTGCTACTCACGGATCAGAACCTTAGAGTTCTTGGGCTGATCGGGCGGAGGCAGAGCATAAGGCTCGATGGTGCATTAAAGACCGTCTCCAGAGAAAAGGTCAAGCGGAAGAAACCCAAGGTTGTGATAATTGAGGAACCCGATTCCGAGAGAACTCATACCGACGAGGAACCGTTGGTCGGACCCGCTAATGCAACCCCGGATTCTGATGCAAAGAGGAAAGGAAAAGCAGTGGCCTCAAAACAGCCTAAGTCCGGGAGGCGGAAGTCTGTGGTTTTACACCGTCCTCTGCCAGGAGTTAGGATTGTGGAAGCACCCTCCCTTCCAGCTGAAAATCAATTCGAAGGGCCCGCTGACCCTCCAATTTCGGACATCGAGCCCGAGCAACGCGACGTTGAATTGGGTGGACCACGACATATCGTCGATGTTAGCGAGTCTCTTCCTGCCAGTGCGATTGACACTTCTGGTTGGTCCGGGGGGTTACACATTCACACACTCTTCACGGCACAACACACTTTTCTAACCGTAAACAACATATTGCAAATGGCTATTGATTCTTCGTGGTTTGTTTTTCAGGTACCATGTCTGGGCAAAGTTCTGTGCTTGGCAGTTTGCGCAGCAAGCGCCGTTATCACGAGCCACGCAGGAGAGAGGGTGACAGGGATTACGACTCCGGACACTCTAGTCAGGAGAGGTCTGATAGAGACAGGGGGTACGTTCACCGATCCCGATCTCGCTCTCCTCCTCCCAGGACCTCTGCACCTCCTACGGTAGCAGTTGTTCGTCCTCCTGAAACTTCACGGCCTAGGCCACCTTCTCAAGCTTTGAGGTCCGATCCTCCGCGCAGGACTGAAATAGCCACCTCCTCGGCTACTGTACCGGTCCCGACTGAAGCGTCTAGTGAAGGAGCACTTAAATTGGCACAGATGAGGAAGGAATTTCCCGACATCTGTTTTGATGGTTATGTCTTCCCTCCGCACTTGAAGAGAATTCCGCCAACCGCTGAAACCACTATCCATGATTATGTTGCGGACATCTTTTTCCAGTACAAGGAATGGGGACGGGCCGCGAGGAAAGCGTCCAAAGTGGCATTCGATCGGGGCGTCACTATTGAGAAGCTCAAGAAGGAGTTGGGTCACAACGACCGAATCATAAAGGCGCTCAACTCGGAGGCTGAGTCTTCCCGTAAATCTGAAATGGAGGCTCTAAAGAAGGTTGATGAAGTAAACGCTGCCATGACCAGGATGAAGCAAGAGCATTATACCGCCATCGAGGACATGGGTCATAGGAACACCACCATCACCGCCGAGAGGGATGATGCTCTCAAGGAGCTTAATGAGCTGAAATCAAAGTTTTCCGAGATGGCGAAGGAAAAAGACGCAGCTAATGTCTCTGCGCAGGAGGCCTGTGATCAGGCAGTGACGCTCCGAAAGGAGAAAGAAGCGGCTATGCAACAAGCTCACGAAGCTGAGGCTGGGGTTGACGAGAAGGTACGGCAGGCAGAGGCCAGGATTGAGGCCGAGGTGGAAGAGCTACTCGTCACGTACAACGCCAATGTGCTAAGGCACCGAGATTTGACATGGCTTGACGATTACCCCACGCATCTCTATAACGCCTGGAACTTACTGGTTGATGAGGAGAAGTCTGGGCACCCTGATGAAGCCCTTGACGAATTCGAGCTGGAGAACCGCATTCTCAATGATGACGAAAAGAAGGTTCTCCATGACTCCATGATTTCCCACGATAAGGAGAGGCTTGGTGCCCAGACTCAGGAAGTCGGAGAAAGTTCTGGTGCAGAGCACCATGTTATGAGTTCTGAGATAGTGGTGTCATCTCAATCCGAGCCAACTCCGATGATCGACTCGCAGCACATCCCGGCATATGATCCAGACCGACCACATCTATCTCCTGTTAAGGAACATCCTTCCGAAGTTGTTCAGGCGACCTCGAGCCAAACCGAGGAAGGTACTCTGAACTAACTTCTTGTATATTTGGATTGAAGAGTTTGTGTTGAAGTGTTGCTAATGACATGTCCTTTTTCTTTGGTCAGTGACAGAAGTTGCACCAGCCGTGCCTCTTAGCGCCCAAGAATCAGGCCAAGCGCCAGAAGCCATCATTTCTGAGGCGACTTCCGTCGCAGCAATGGCACCAGTCGGAGTAACGCAGGGGAGCTCACTTTCTTTCGATGAACAGATGATAAACGAGCTCCTCGGCCGTCAAAGTGATCCTTTTGCGGACCTGCCGTTTGGCCTGGGTGGATTCTCGTCTACTTCCGACACTTCTACTCAGACTATCACAACCCATAGCGAGGTCAGAGCACAACGGGAAGCGGCGATGTTGGCCGAGATTAATGCCGAGATGGCGGCCGCGGCGCACGGCGGCGATGTAGATGGCGGAGCAGCGGGACGGTGCCCTACTCCTCTTATGATTGTGTCTCCTGGGGGCACGCTTATTGATACTAATGTACCAGTCCCCCCTCCGGCTGCGGAGTCTGTTCCTCCAACTCCTCCTGTGGGAAGCATTCCCATAGAGTCCAGCTCGGACGAGGACGTCGACATTATGCCTTCACCCGAGGGGAGCCTGCCTAAGGAGAAAGGTTCCAAGCGAAAGGGTACTGGTGGTTCCAGTAGCTCCTCGAGGAAGAAGAAGTTGAGGAAGCAGAAGGATTAGACACTCCTTTCATAGGCAGTTAGGAATTTTTGTTATTTTCTCTTTTTTCCCTTTTGTAGGCTGTGTTTAGATGCGGGTTCGGCCCCTGCTAGTAGGAATATTTTGGAAAAAACTCATGTATGAACCATTGTTTTTGAGTTAGTTGAAATAAAATTTTGTCTTCCAGTTTCAGCTTATGTTCCTTTCTATGCTTGAATATTGCAGTGTTCGAACTTTGGTCCGGTGTACTTGCATTATCTTATTGTTTCAATAATAGCTCATTTTACTTGTTAAGTATGGAAATCTTGGACTTGAGTTGTGATAGGGGATCGCATTGGAGCTGAGCATTGCATAGTTTCGGGTAATGACTAACATTTGCCTCTGCCCCCAGTTCCAGGGTTAAGTTGTGATGATCAGCTTGTGATTGCATCAAGCGAGGACCGAGTGGTCGAACTACACTTGTTCTCTTATGCATCGTTTCATCCACACTCCGGGGATATATGTCATCTCGTAAGCGGTTGTTCGCACTCTGGGAACACGGAGTTGACTGATGTTTGTACTCCGTCTCGCACTCTGGGAGCACGGAGTTTGTCGTTTATACTCCGCTTCGCACTCTGGGAACACGGAGTTAGTTGTTTATACTCCGTTTCGCACTCCGGGAACACGGAGTTGATTGATGTTTATACTCCGTCTCGCACTCTGGGAATACGGAGTCGAATGTTTATACTCCGCTTCGCACTCTGGGAATGCGGAGTTGAATGTTTATACTCCGCCTCGCACTCTGGGAACACGGAGTCGAATGTTTATACTCCACTTCGCACTCTGGGAATATGGAGTTGAATGTTTATACTCCGCCTCGCACTCTGGGAACACGGAGTCGAATGTTTATACTCCACTTCGCACTCTGGGAATATGGAGTTAATTGCAGGATTGTCGTGTGTCAACCCTATCAATATCGGTGTCATGGCTTGTCCCCGAGCTCGGGTTTCACCTAGTGAGTGGCCGGTCGTATCACAGCCACTCTCCATTTGAATAAGTCCCATTGCATGATGGGATTTAGCTCTTCGTGCATTGTGATGTTGTATATCGTACTTAATGAATCACAACTCTGGCTCGAAGAAGTGGCATTTTATTGCTGAAATAAGAAAATGCGGCAAAGTCAGTTGCCTTATTACAAAATTCAAATTTCGAAATGCAGAAACAAATTGCTAAATAGAATGAAATAAATAAAGCCTGTCATATGTAATAGCGGCGGAGACTTTCGCTGTTCCAAGCCCTTGGTAAATCGAGACCGTCAACAGTCGACAGCTTGAATGTACCATCTCCGAGCTTTCGTGTAATTACATACGGTCCTCCCCAGTTCGGTTTTATGTGTGAAGGAATTGGGTAGATTCTCTTGAGCACGAGGTCGCCGAGTTCAAAGGTTCGAGGTCGAACTTTGGTGTTGTACAGCCGGGCGACCCGACTTCGATGTGCGGCTGCTCTCAAATCAGCCTCTTCCCGTTTTTCATCCAATAGATCCAAAGATTCGGCCAGGAGTATAGCGTTTGCTTTTGGATCATAATAAGTCACGCGATGAGAGAACACTTCTGTCTCGACCGGAATAACGGCCTCTGAGCCATAAGATAGGGAAAACGGAGTGTGTCCGGTCGCGGTTTTGTGGGTCGTTCGATAGACCCATAACGCCATAGGAAGTTCATCGACCCACTTGCCCCTAGCCTTCTCCAATCGTTTCTTCAAGATCTATTTTATAACTTTATTGACAGCTTCAACCTGTCCATTCGCTTGGGGGTGTGCGACCGCCGAGAACTTTTTGCGGATATGAAACCGTTGACAGAAATTCTTGAATTCCGCACTCTCGAATTGGGCTCCGTTATCAGTGATGATAGTATGCGGGAGTCCAAATCGACAGATGATGTTGCGAACCACGAAATTTATCACTTTCTTTGTCGTAATGATTGCAAGGGCTTCGGCCTCAGCCCACTTTGTGAAGTAGTCAACGGCGACGATGGCGTATTTCGCACCGCCTTTTGCTAAAGGTAAAGCGCCGATGATGTCGATGCCCCACATTGCGAATGGCTAGGGACTGACCATTTGGGTTATTTCAGTAGGCGGAGCTCTCGGAATTCGGGCATGTATCTGGCATTTATCGCACTTCCGGGCATAGTTTGCCGCATCTCGGTTCACTGTCGGCCAGTAGTACCCATATCGGAGTATCTTCTTAGCGAGAGCTTGTCCTCTGGTATGATCGCCACACTCTCCTTCGTGCACGTCATGTAACACTCGTTTGATTTCCTCATGGGCGATACACCTGAGGAGAGGAACGGAATAACCTCTCCTGTACATGACTCCGTTTTGGATGACGAACCGCGAAGCTTTTCGCTGAATTTGTCTCTTTTCATTTCTAGGTTCAGGCAGCGCCCCATTCTCAATGTAATTCCGATACGGAGTCATCCAAGATTCTCTACTGGGAGCGGTTTCAAACACAGAGTTCATTTCTATCCCATCGATGCTCGGGGAGGCCAAAGTTTCAACGGGGACAAGTCCCATTTGCTGCGCTTCACCTGTGCTAGCTAACTTTGCCAGTGAATCGGCTTTCTGATTGTGCTCCCGAGGCACATAATAGATGGCATAATAATCAAACTGGTTTAGTATTTCCTGAACTCGAGCCAAGTAAGCAGCCAGTCTTCGGTCTCTTGCCTGATATTCTCCTCGTACTTGACATACTACTAATTGTGAATCGCAATAAATTTCCAAAGTGATAATCCTCAAGTCTCTGGCAAGTCTTAAGCCAGTTAGGAGGGCTTCATATTCGGCTTCATTATTAGTTGCACGAAAGTCGAATTTAAGAGCATAACATATGGATCGGCCCTCGGGAGTCTCAAGTACAACCCCAGCGCCCGAACACCGGTCATTTGATGCACCATCAGTATACAGCTTCCAGATGTATTCGGGAGATTTACTGGTCTCGGGCAAGTCTTCTGGAACGGTGAATTCAGCTATGAAATCTGCCAGGACTTGTCCTTGAATGGCTCTCCGCGGAGCGTATGCGATATCAAATTGGCTTAGCTCAATGTTCCACTTGAGTAACCTACCGGACGTCTCAGGCCGCGTGAGGACCTGTCGTAACGGCTGGTCGGTGTACACAGTAAGCGGATGAGCTTGGAAGTAAGGACGGAGCTTTCTTGAGGCAATGACCAAGCAATAGGCCAGTTTCTCCAGTCTCGGGTAATTTCTTTCAGCTCCTGTTAGCCGCTTACTAACATAGTAGACCGGGTTTTGCACTTTGTCTTCTTCCCGGACTAGAGCAGCACTGATCGCATGTTCTGATACTGCCAGGTAGAGATATAGTTGCTCGTGGTCAACCGGTTTTGATAAGATCGGAGGTGTGGAGAGATGTTGAACTAATGATCGGAACGCGCCTTCACACTCCGTGGTCCATTCAAAGTTCCGTTTGCCCTTCCGGATCAGGTCGAAGAAAGGAATGCATTTATCGGTGGACTTTGAAATGAACCTGCTCAATGCTGCGACCTTCCCATTAAGACTCTGGACTTGCTTTATAGTTCTAGGGGTTTGCAAATTTCTAATAGCCCAGATCTTCTCAGGATTCGCCTCTATTCCTCGAGCGTTGACGATGAACCCAAGGAATTTTCCGGATGCCACGCCAAAGTGACACTTGAGCGGGTTGAGCTTCATTCCGTACTCCCGGAGGATGCTGAACATTGAATTCAAATCTCTGACGTGATCTGTGGAGAATCGGGACTTCACCAGCATGTCATCCACGTAAACCTCCATGGTCTTCCCGATCTGATCAGCGAACATCCAGTTGACTAGGCGTTGGTATGTTGCTCCAGCGTTCTTTAGACCAAACGGCATGACTTTGTAACAATAGAGTCCCAGATCGGTCACGAAGCTGGTATGTTCCTGATCAGGTAAATGCATGGGTATTTGGTTGAAGCCGGAATAAGCGTCCATAAAGGATAGTAGTTCATGTCCGGCCGTTGAATCCACGAGCTGATCGATTCGCGGAAGTGGGAAGCTATCTTTTGGACAGGCCTTGTTTAGGTCAGAGTAATCAACGCAGGTTCTCCACTTCCCGTTTGGTTTCCGAACTAGTACAGGGTTGGACACCCATTCTGGATACAAAGCATCTCGAATGAACCCGTTCGATTGTAGTTTATCAACTTCCTCCTTAAGGGCGGCAGATCTCTCTGGATCCATACCGCACCTTTTCTGCTTTACTGGGACATGTCGCGGATCTATATTCAGGGAGTGACTCGCAATGCTCGGCGAGATCCCGCACATGTCAGAGTGTGTCCAGGCGAAGACGTTGAGATTCGCCCGAAGAAATTCGACCAATTCCTGCTGTGTCTGCTTGTTCAGTTGAGACCCAACTTTCAACATCTTTGAATCATCATCCTCACTGATTGGGACGTCCACAGTCAGTTCGGCTGGAGAAGCTTGACTCTCCGTTGATTCGTCTTTATCCTCGTTGTCCCTAGGGTCCAGATCTTTCAGGAACTGGTCGTGGTGCCCGGGCCGAGACCCAGGCATCAATTGTCAATTATCAATAGAGCGGATGCAGAGAGATTCCTCTACGCCCTTTCCCTTCTCTTTACGCTGTGCCCCGCGCAGCTCAGCAACATAACAGGCCCTTCCTGTGGCCTGATCTCCTTGAACCACTCCAATCCCATGATCAGTGGGAAATTTCAAAGTCAGACACCATGGGGCGATCGCCGCCCTGAACTCAGCTAGGGCTGGTCGACCCAGAAACGCATTATATGGCGAATCAATTTCTAGCACAACAAATTGTAACATTCGGACCCTCCGGCGTTCTCCAACGCCTAACTCGACTGGGAGTTTAGTTATTACGATGGGTATCGTGGCGCTTCCGTTGAAACCATGGATTCTGGATAAACAGGGTTTCAAATCCTTTGTCTCCATCTTCATTAGATCGTAAGCCCGTTTAAGCAAGATATTCACAGAGCTCCCACTGTCAACCAGGATCCTCTTCATCCAAGCAGGACCTACCTGGGCAGATATGACTAGTGGATCAATAGTAGGGGCTTCGACCTTATCGGCGTCTCGGCTTCTGAACACGATATCATCAGATATTATCTTTTGTTGTTTCGCCGGGGTTCCGTCCTCGCAATTACTACAACACTCGAAGTCCGCATGCCTGATAGAACTGGCATACGACTCCATTTCCCCCCAGCTTCTGTCTGCCGGATGGGGACCACCACTTATTTTGTTAATAACCAATCTCCCGCCTGCACGGGCGGGTTCCTCCTCTCTTTCCTGATTTTGTGAACGATTTTGATTCGAGGGGCCCGCTCCGCCAGACTGCGGCGCCCGTACAAACTGATCTAGCTTCCTCTCTCTAATCAATTTCTCGATGAGGTCCTGTAAGTGCCGACACTCATTGGTATTGTGTCCATAGCTTTCATGGAACCTACAGAATTTCCCTGTTTGAACCTGCCTCTCCGACGAGGGCTTCGGAGCAGGCTTCTTATACTGTACAGTGTTACAAGTCTGTAAGTATACGTTTTCCAATGACGTGTTCAGCGGTGTATAACTGTCGAACATCTGAGCTCTACGTCGTGGACCTCGGTTCTCATCTCTCTTCTTATTCTGGCCATTGTTTCCTCTCTGGTGGGTTTGTTTGTTTTGTATATTCAGTTGAACTTTCCCGGAACTCTCACCGGACTGTTTAACTGCTACATTGCTCTGTATTCCCTCAATGCTGGGCCTCGCATCGTCCTGCTTCCTAGACTGTTTTGCGTCCTCTTGCCGCAAGAATTGTGCGGCCTTGGAGTAAAAACGGTCCAACGATGCGGGCAGTTTTCCAGCTAGCCAGTTCCCGAATTCAGAATCAGGATCAATGCCCTTGGTCAGAGCCATCAATATTGAATTATCGTTAGGATTGGTGATCTCAACGCATGCCGCGTGGAACCTCTCCAGGTAACGTCTGAGCGTTTCTCCATGAGCTTGAGTGACGCTGGACAGGGTGTTAACGTCTTTCGGCCTAGCAACATGCATACGAAATTGCTCTACAAACCTCTTGGCCAATTGATCGAACGAAGAAATTGATCTAGGTGGTAGGCGTGTAAACCACATTGTCGCGATTCCCCCCAGAGAGATGGGGAAACTTCGACACTTCACTGCATCGTCGGCCCTTGCAGCGCTCATCGACCATTCATATTTCAGAATATGCTGGTTGGGGTCACTATTTCCTTCATACATCGGGAGAATCGGCATTCTGAATCGCCTAGGGGGTTCAGCGTGTAACACTTCGTCTGTGAAAGGGGTATGACTACGGGAAATCCCCCAATCATCATTAGTGAGCCCCTGACTCTCGCGGATCGTCTGACGTATCATGGTTGATATGTCCGACACGGGCAGATTCTGAGCTTGATGAGCTAAGGCGTGGTCGGGTTCCACGGTGCGAGTTTGGATCGGGCGCTGTCGACGATCCATATCTCGCCTCCTTGGCTCAGCATCTTCTGGGACATAAGGTTCAGGAGTATGTCCACGCTGTTGATTGATCGGCTCTGATTGATTTCGGGTATCAACCCTTGTTTCTGCTGCGGCGGTTGTGGCGCGGTTATCCGTGGTGTACTGTGGGGCAGTAGTGTACTGTGGGGCAGTGCCTCCTCGTGTTGAGGGACCCGTTTGGAAGCTGGCCGATGGTCCTACCCTCAGTTGCCCAACAGTTAAGGCGGGCTGATATTCAGCAGCTTGAGCGCGACTCCCCTCTAGCCGAGGACGAGTAGTTCGGTGGTGATAATCAGATGAGGCTGAGCTTTCGGTAGACGCTCTGGAGGCATCATCTCTCCTGGACCTTCTGTGCCCCCGGCGGTTTAGCTGGTTGGTCAGCTCGATATTGGCGCGCAACTGTTCCGCCAACTGCTGACGGCTTTGGGTCAGCTCCTGGAGCAATACTTGAAACTCCTATCGGGTGACTAGCCCCGTTGAGTCCGAGTGAGTGGTATTGTCTTGATTGGAAGAAGGCGGCTGTGTGGGATTCTGCCTATCTCGGCCTTCTTGCTCTGCAGCGGTAGCACCAGTTCTTGTGCTGACCATTCTCGGTGGTGGAGTCCTCTCCTAGATTTTGAGCAAATCTGAATAGAACGGAAGGATTCCGGACTGGATATCTGGATCTTCCTCTTGGATTTGTGCAATCCGGTATCGACGGCAGATCCAATGAGCGGGAGAAAAAACTGTTTTTTCTCAGTGAAAGCACCAAAGTGTTTGTACCAAAAATGGGCACAACACTCTTCGGGAGTTGTTTGAAGAGATAAAGTGAAGATTATGAATGTAAAACAGAGGTTATCTAACAAAACTCCAACAAACAGAAATGTAAAATGCACAGACAAGCAATTTAGAGTGGTTCGGCGTATGGCCTACGTCCACTATGAAGTTTTGATGATTTTATTGATTCTCTTTCAATGATTACAAGCGGTTACAGCAACGAACAACGGATTACAGTTTAGAATTCGAAATTGACAGCAAAAGTAGGATGCAAATCTCAATCCGGCAGAGTCTGGACGCTTCAGAGAAAAAAGATCCTTTTTCTGTTGATTCTGGGGCTCTATTTATAGGTGTAGGAGGCTCAAATCTAGCTCAAACTCTGGGAGAATTGGTCTGGCACGTGAGAGGACCCATTCGACTATTCCCAGAAAGTTTCGAGTCGATCTGCGATCGATACGAAGTCATTTCGTATCGATCAAGATTATCTCCAATTGAGCTCAAATTTGGTGGAGACGTTCCTCGGTATGTGTGCAATCTTCAGTTAAAATTTCATGGTATTTGGATCAGTGGATTGAGAGATATCATTGATACGAGGCGATGTTCTTTGCTAGGCTGTCTAGTTCGAATCCATCTCTCCGAACTGAGGGCTTCGAATCGATGGTGTCACGTGCCTTTGTGAAGACGTGGAACGCACACTTCGCCTCGATCCGGTCTTTACTCCGAGTCGACCGCGTCGACCCCATATATCTCGGCGCATTCGCATCGAGGGATGACATGTCACCTTGGCTTGCTGGCTTGATGGATTCGAATGAAACATCATTGATTGATTCGAACAAGGCCTTGCCGATGGAGTCGAACAAACCTTTCTCTGATGGATACGATACACGCCACCTGTTGATGTGTATGAATTCTATCGATACGAGCTCGATGGATTCGAACATGGCCGCTCCTGATTGATACGAACTCATGGGAGGTGATCTATACGAAGTAGGTGATCTGCCGATGGACTCGAATGAAACCGAGTCGAACCTGGGTACTTCGATGGATTCGAAGTTGATCGACATGAATTTTGATCGATTCGAACTAGAGCTTCGGTGATGGAAACGAAAGAGCCCAGAGTGATGGATACGAAATCTGGGCTTCTCCCTTCAACTTGAATCGATCATAACTTGAGCATGTGAACCCGGATTGATCCGAAATTTGAGATGTTGACTTCTATGATATTTCTTGTCATGTCCTATCAATTGTAGCTCAATCTGGCATCAAGCAAAATTCAGCGATACCCATGGCGAGCTATCCCTGTCCTCTAGTTGATTCCTTGGTGTCCTGGCCTTGCCAAAAGGCGGGATAACAGCCCACGCACCATACAACTTTAAGTATTAGAACCGGAGTCCAACATTCAAGCAAAATTATGGATCTGTAACAATCCATGCTTATGGATCGGTAACAATCCCCACTTTTTGCCTAACATCACTTCAAATCCACACAAACAATCCTAGAAACCAAGTGCAACTAGGACCATGAAGTGAAACCAGACCATCCCACATATTCCTAAAGTCAAATCCATCTATATAATGGATCGGTACAGATCCATACCCATGGATTGGTACCGATCCATTAACTTGCACCCAAATTACCTCAAACTTCTTGCACTCCTAAGCCATGATGCCAGTAGCCCTCTTTAAGCTTCATAATATCGATCACAAGGCAAGTGCAGAGTCACCTCATCACTCAAAAAGCACAGAACCATCAAAGTGATGGATCAGTACAGTTTCATCATCATGGATCAGTACCGATCCATAGAAAATCCACCTTGTAACCTCAAATTTCCTCCACTCCCAAGTTTTAATGTTAGCAAGCCATTTCAAGCTTCTCAAAATCGTTCGCCTGTTGTTTGCTGTTGATCTTCTCGAGCACTTGAAGTCAGGAACTTCATTCCATCACCGATCCATCACTTTAACCCATAAATAAGCTTGTGGTAGTACAAATAAGATGGGAAACCCAAAGCTAACAACAAGTCGCCAGAACTCCAAGCGTTAGAATTGATCCATAAGACTATCTTATGGATTGGTACCGATCCATGCTCATAGCATGGTACTAATCCATAGCAAATGATAACTTGACCACATTTCTTTGAGTTCAACTGCTGTTAGGACGTGGGAAAATTGGTGGAGATCGTGAAAGAGCATATTCGGTCTACAGCTATAAATATGAGGCTAGGAGCTCATTTTGGGGGATCTTTTTTGCTTTCTTGTAATTTTTATACATTTCCATGTAATCACCCATGGAGTGGTATCGATCCATAAGAACTATACTTATAAACAATCACCAAATCAGCAACAAAGCTAACTGGACGTATGCACCGATTAGCCGAACTACTATGAAACTTTTGTGTATTGTTTTCTCTTGTTTTTTTACTTAGTTTCTTCACTCTTTTCTCTATCATACTCATTTGGGTGTTTGTGCCATTTTTGGTTTAAACAGCTTATTTGAATGGTTATGCACATGCATGAGTGATACATGTATGTAAATGAAAAGAGTGAACGTATATTACATTTTATATTTTTTTGGAATTTTGAAGACGAAATTCTTTTAAGGAGAGAGAATTCAATGCCTCGAGGTTTTCAATTAAACTTAAATAATGATACATAAATTTGAAATTTAATTGGAGAGTATTTTAGTAAACTTCAATTAAAGGGGCTGAATAGTAATTTTTACAAACAAATGGATTAGCCGATGGGAGTCACACCATTGCGTAGCTCTCATTTTTCTGATTGAAATGGAGTATCCATTTGTTTAAATCGACATCGTATGAGTGAAATATCATGAATTTAACGTAACAGGTTGAAACCGTGTGTGGGATGCGGGCTAGATTGTGTTGAATTGGGTCGGGTCTGTAGTTCAAATTCAGACTAAAATATTGTTTCAATTTTCCCTCCTAAAGGCTATTTTAAAAAGTACGTAAGTTCCATTTCAGTTTCTTTCTCATTTTTGAAACTGAATGATCTTCTTCCTCCGCCCTTTATTTCAAAACCAAATCTTCATTTCTCCATGAAATTCGATGAGACGAAATGCATTGGAATAGTGGAGAGACTCTCTATCTTCTGGAGTAAAGATTGTAGACTATTGCGGAGATTTGATTTTCTAGAAATTTTGATAGCAGGCAATTCTGGGTTCTCTAGCTTGATTTGGGTGAGTGAATCTTCTTCGATCATGTATAATGCTTTGGTAATGATATAAGAAGGTTTAGGGTTAACCTAGGTTTTAATTATGATGTGTGTGTGCGCGTGCGCGCGTGTGTATATGAATGATGAACTCAGAAACTAAGAAATGAAAAAGAATGTACTTTATTACATAAAATTTGTAGAAACTAAATCCAACACAAATTTGAATTACAAACTTAGAGAAACCATAATTTGATGTATATGAATATGTTAGGAACCTAGAAACATAGTAGATATTATATATATATATATATATATATATATATGATGTAGAATCACCAAAACGAAGAATGAAGTAAATAATCGAAATTTGGAATTAAAAGCATACAAAACAGGAAGAAATTCCGTAATTGAGACGTGCACCGTTAGTGCACACCGGTCCACTAATGCATAACCTAGTATTGGGTATTCTGGCTTTTGAATGCCTGAATCATCGCATGATGCTTTGACTTTCTATATGGTGTTCGCTGATGACTCTTTGGTGACTTCTTTAACTTGTATGGCCATTGTTTTGATGTGTAGCTTGGCGATGATGAGGCTGTACGAATGTACTATACGAAGTTCCGAACGATGAACGAATACCTGAATCATGTAGCGCATGTGGTGGGTCCTTGGTTCATGGTATTGACGTACATTCTCCTATAAAGAAATGAAGCTGGTCTAGGTGTTTTGATGTGGACAAAAGTCAACCTATAGTGCAAATGGCGAGATAAGACGTGAATCCAATATGTATTACTATCATTTACTACAGGTGGCGAGACTAGATAGCAGCTGTAGACGTGTAATCCTTTCCCGTAGGTGGCAAGACCAGATTACGTATCGTGTTATCCTTTATCGTAGGTGGTGAGATCAAATTACGTATTAGGGATCCTTTACTGTAGGTGTTCGAGATCGGATCATTCTTAGATAGTATAATATCATTCTGTAGCACGTTAGACGAGACCAAAAGGTGTTATACTTTAGATTTAAACCATGTTGCATCACTATCACGGTAGTATACATGTATTAGATTGGCTTCACTAGCTCAGAGTATGTTTGAGCCCCTCCTATATTTTCTTTTATCTATATTATTTAGGTTGATGGAGTTTGGACTTGGATTGTATATATTGTAAATATTATATATAAATGTTGTAAAATAAATTGTGTTAAATACGTAATGGTTAGTGTTTGTTGATTTGATTAGGATTGGATTGTATATACTTGTATAGTATTATCAATTATGTATTCAGATATATTTGTGTGATATGATATTTTATGTGACCATTCGATGCGAGATTCTAAAAGTTATTATTAGTTAGTATAATTTTTGTTTATTGCTCTCTCTGTATATCAATATGTATCACATAATGGCTCACTGTTTTGGGACTTTGTTCTATAGTTGAGGGATTCTGTAATGGCAGGTTGTTACACTCTTTGACATCATTATTGACATATGATTATCATGTATACATTTGTTAACAGCAACAATGCTAAATTTTACATGTTTTCACATATTACTCCTAGATTAGATTATATTCTTTAATAGAGTTATTTTGTTTGTATTGTGAATATGAACATATAAAAATATTAAAAAATAAAATTAAATTTAAAATTGAATTAATAAATTAAATTTTTAATTTTAATTTTAATTAAAAATAAAATATTGTTATTAAACAATAATAAATAAATAAATATTTTAATAAAATCAAATAAATTAGAATATTTTTCAAACTCTTTTATTGACCAATATTAAATATGATTTAGGATAAATTTTATATTCATATAAACACAAAATCGATCTTAAGAAAACTAATTAAATGATTTTTTTTGAATTCATTCTTTTACCCTCTTTACCAATGCACCTAGCTTGTTAATGGTACGGGTTTTGGCCTGAACCCACACTGATAATGTGGATTCAGGTTTAGATCTAATTACCTAGACCCGATTACCATTCGGGTTGTGTATGGTTTGATCACAAACTGACCGGATTTGTACCTGATCTATTTGTTAATTTTCAATAGTACTAAAACATGAGTGTGTATGTTATTGTTTAACATTTTGTTTGTTTGCATTTATATGTTTTTACATACTACTATTATGAATCATGCTTCATCACCATATAATGTGTATATTAACATTGTTTGTGTATAATTCTACAATAATTACGAGTTTAAAACACTACACCAAATAGCTTATTTTGTAACACTTTTCCGCTTTCAATTTGTAACGGTAATAAATGTTACAAATTTCTAACAAATATTTCTGTTACAAACGTTTGTCACGGTTATTACCGTTACAAAATCTAACATGGATAGGATTGTAATTTTATTTCTATTATTACTTATTCCATTTCTCACGGACAATAATTCATCGTTCATTTTATTTCCTCTTTCGTTCTAGGTTATCGTGCCTCCGATTTATTCACCCACCGCCGATGCCGTTTCGGCAGCCGTCTCAGCCGTTCTGCCACCGCCTTTTGCCATTATCTCCGTCATTCTACCACTGCCTCCGTTTGATTATTTTTTGCTGGTTTGATGAAGACAAGGAAATATTAGGGCTTGTGTTCTATTCCGATAATCGATTGCAACCAAAATTTCAATTTCAAATGAGGTAATAACTTCAACTCAACTTATTTTTTGAAATTAGGTATTTTGTGCTAAAAATTGGTTCATAATTTTTTTAATGATACAGTATTTCAATCGTAAGTGATCATCAATGTTTATTAATTTATTAATTGCCAGGAGAAACTTTCCATTTTCATAGATACAATTGTCGCCTAAGCAGACAAACTAAGTTATACCCAGTTTTGTTTTATTCTATAATGAAATGTGAATCTATATATCTTTAATGTTTTATTCTACAATGAAATATGAATTTGTGTATGTTTAATGTTTTCAGGTGATGACGTCAAACTTGATGGAGAGGGAAGACCGAAGTTAGAGCTTGAGAATAGCAAGCTGAAAGGTTCACCAATCTTTCTGCCTTTAATCCTTAGTATTTCGTTATGTAATATTTCCATATTTTTGATATTTATATGATATACACATCTTTCTTAATTACAGTTTATATTTTTGATATTAGGAATACAATTGCAGCTTAATTTAAAAACAGATGATAAACCAAAAGCAAAAAAGATGCCTGCAAGCAAGTCCAGAGCATCTGCTTCAGTTGAGAAAGGCAGTCAAAGTTCAGGAAGAGGTGAAGAGTATCCTTCACATTTTTTATATATTATGGCTTTGTATGAATCAATTACCGATCAATCTTTTCTTTGTTTTAGTAGCAACATGTTATTTCTCTTTGTTTTTTTAACCTTTTGTTTTGTGATCATGTTCATGAAAATATTTGATAAAATCTTTTTTTGCTACGGAAGTTAGTTCTAAACCGTTCTAGTATTTGATATACATAAGCCGTAAATTTGGCAGGTCTATTTTGCGGATGGAATACTTATCTATTTTGCTAAAATTTTTGAGGGAACCTCTTGAAGTGATGCCTATGGTCTTTTCTATTTCATATTAATTTTGCGATTATTTTTAATCCAAGAATGTAGGAATAATATAATAAATTCATGAATATCAGGATGCTGCTGTTCAAACGGTTATGGAATTCATGAACACTTATTCTTTAAGTCTAGAACACTTTGATACAATTGTGGAGCTTTCCAAATATAAGGTTTGATTGCATCTGACTTATCTTTGCTCTTCTAATGATTTCTAACAAGTTTACATGTTTTGTGAGTAAATTGTCTGCTCATTGTTTAATAGTCTTTCTTTAGAAGGCACGTGTTCTGGAAGAATTATATAGAAACACACACTATCATATATGTAAACTCAATACTTCCTGTTAACTCAATTCGACATTATAATTTCGTGTACATCTTTGTTATTTTCATCTACTTCCTATTGTTTTGTTTCCCTTTGTTATCTTTGGTCATTTAAATTCTCTTAAAGAATGCTCATTTTTTAATTTTATTTTAAATTTTAGTCACATCCAAACCCATTATAGGGAATTCAGCCAGCCTTTAAATCTGCATTAACTAGAGCATACAAAGAAGCAAGCAAACATCGAACTGTGCGTGTTGCGGATATGATCAATCTTCCTGGCATCAAGAAAGCTCCCAAAAATAAAATAGCAATAATACTTGACCCAATTGATGAAGTGGATATCAATTTTCCTAAACAAAATGGAGATGAATTGGGTGAAAGTGATGAAGAAAATTCTTCGGACACAGAGGATGCCGGTAATTGTTCAAAATTACGTATCATCTTAAATAAAAAAAATTCTTGAGCTACAATGCATCTATTGTGCTGATGCAAGCTTTATGCAATTTAATATTCGCTATCAAACATTGAATTACTGTTGTTGGATAGAATTAAGTTTACTTTACATTGTAATCAATCCACATCTAGAATTTCTCTTGCAGTAGTTCACAATTTATGCGGACATTGTACAATCCCACCCAACTCAAATCAATTTTTCTAATCAACTTTACATAAACTCAAAATTTGAGTGGATCACAGCATGTATTATGGTCGACCAAGTTTAGATAGGTACGGAAATTATTATTTGTTGCTAATTAGCAGTTATTTTAATCGTAAGTGATCATTTATGTTTAGTAATTTATTAATTGCCAGGAGAAACTTGCCATTTTCATAGATACAGTTGTCGCCTAAGTAGGCAAACTAGGTTATACCCTGTTTTGGTTTATTCTATAATGAAATGTGAATCTGTATATCTTTAATGTTTTGTTCTATAATGAAATATGAATTTGTGTATCTTTAATGTTTTCAGGCGATGACATCAAACTTGATGGAGAGGGAAGACCGAAGTTGGAGCTTGAGAATAGCAAGTTGAAAGGTTCAACAATCTTTATACCTTTAATCCTTAGTATTTCATTATATAATATTCCCATATTTTTTATATTTATATGATATACACATCTTTCTTAATTACAGTTTATATTTTTGATATCAGGAATACAAGTGCAGCTTAATTTAAAAACAGATGATAAACCAAAAGCAAAAAAGACGCCTGCAAGCAAGTCCAGAGCATCTGCTTCAGCAGAGAAAGGCAGTCAAAGTTCAGGAAGAGGCGACAAAAGGAAGAGGTGAAGAGTATCCTTCACATTTTGTTTATATTATGGCTTCGTATGAATCAATTACCGATCAATCTTTTCTTTCTTTTAGTAGCAACATGTTATTTCTCTTTGTTTTTTTAATCTTTTGTTTTGCGATCATGTTCATGAAAATATTTGAAGAAATCTTTTTTTGCCATGGAAGTTAGTTTTAACTTTGTTAAAATGTGAACAGTTGTACATTTATGCCACTGATGATAGTCGCAGTTATTGCTTTCTCCCATTCATTCGCAAATCCCACTCTATTATGGTTCATCATTAATGCAGTAATACTTCATGATATTTGTTTATCAATTTACAAAAAATATGATATTAGAAACTATCAGCTTTCTATAACAGAAATACACTAATTATATGAATGCCCGCATATGCATTTGCCTGTATATGCATTAGCATATGCAATGCTTGCACGTTCAGTTGCATACACTACACCAGAAAAGTCATTTTGCCACGGCTTTGGGCCGTGGCTAAACGATTTTGCCACGGCTTTGAGCCGTGGAAAAATAGGGAGTGGCAAAAATTTTGCCACGGCCTTGAGCTGTGGCTGTTTTCTATTTTGCCACGGCTTTAGGCCATGGCAATATTTAGATCAGCCACGGCTTAAAGCCGTGGCAAATATATGTTTTGCCACGGCTTAAAGCCGTGGCAAATTCATGGTTAGCCACAGCTTAAGGCCATGGTTAATTTTTGTATGTTACTCAAATCAATTAACCGTCTTGGCGGTTCTTACTTCAGTTCAATTCAATACAAAATAGTTTCTCGGTTCACAATACGATTCACTGTTACAAACAGTTCATCAATTACAATACAATGATACATGAAGACAAAAGTTTCAGATGGTTCATCAAGTACAATACAATGATACATGAAAACAAAAGTTTCAGATAGTTCATCAAGTACAGTACAATGATACATGAAAACAACAGTTCAGCAACAATACATAATACATGCTACAAAGTTATAACTAATCTCAAGCATTGTTGTAAAGAGGCAATACATAATACAAGTACAGTACAATGATACAATAAGATTCCGCGCTATAAGGCATGTATTTCAACTTCAAGCTTTACATCATCCACTTCAACAGCAAGTCCTGTAAAGAGGAAGACAACTGTGAGGTTTGGGTACTTACTAATGAACAAGCCCCGTAAAAACACTCAGTTTATGATGATTTGGTAGTAAATGCATTGAGTAGTGCACCCTTATTAGCAACCAACTATTTCAGTTTTTATCGAAGCCAAAAAAGTAAAAGTTAAGCTTAAGATTTGGAACAGGTAATCTCAACCCACTTAGGGTAAATTAGACGGCTTAAGAAGGGACATCGACAATGCTTACACATAACTAGTGAATCAACCAGACAATGAGCATAATGTATTAATAAAAAAAGTAGTTGAACTTTCTGAAATCCTATGTAGACAGGTCGTTGAAAACATTCAACGGTCCAAAATGAAATGGCCAGCGCACGACAATAAAGCATCTCATTTTTTCACTCTAATGTCTCTCATCCCAAATCAAGCCTGAATAGCAAGCTGATGTTTGACACGCAAGGCAACTAGATCAATCCAAGGGAATGTTTAAACAGTGAAGCAATCTAGTATTTCACCAGTCTTTTCAATTCTAGCTCTGTTGTTACTAGTTATCCAATTATGACTTGTAAAAATATCATTACAGGAAATGCTAAGGAACCTATGGACAGAGCTTTTCATATGGAAGAACTAAAATAACTACTATTCAGATTAACAAGCTCACTAGGCCCAGATGGTTTAAATTCCAAGTATTTTAAAATTCACCGAAAAATATCAAAACCGACCTACTTCAAGCAATGTTGGACATGCGACAGTCTAGTAAGGTTATAAAAGAAATCGATCATACCTTCATATACTTCAGTTGTTCTTTTCGCGTTGATTATTTCCTTTGGTCTAAGCATAAATTCCATGGTTATAAACTTTATTTGTTTTGACTGCTAAACTTTTATATGATAATTCCATGTAACTTCAGAAAATGTGTTGGTTAATAAATATGATGCCATATCAATACTGATTTACACATTAGTTTTTACAAATAAATGTCCATAAATACAAATATAGTATTTATTTTTGCTATAATCAATACAGAAGGAATTGTTGGTTTTCAATAATTTAAACAAAACACTATGTGCAAAGCATATGTAGATATAAATTGAATTTTCTCATCTTTGCGTAGTTTAACAGTCAATTTATCTCCTCTTTTCAAATAAAAAGATCAAATTGAAAAATTAACTAATATTTGTTAATTAATATTTGTTAATTAATTAATAGTCTATAGCAAAGAAATACTATTCCCACACCCTACAAATCACCAACAGTCAAAAATGGTATATTGTAATGTCGCCCCATTAGAGGAAGAAAAAAACAAAAACAAGTTCCAAAGTTTCTTTATCAAATCAATACGAATAGAGCTGAAATTCCAAAAAGCAAACTACAAAGTTTCTTCTTATATAAGGAAACTTGGTATGCTGGTAAAAACAGATGGAAATTTCACAAACCACGAAATCCACATGGCATTAAAAAAACCGAGAATACAATAAGTGAATTTTAAATTTAAAGATGCAACACTTCTTAACATGTCTCTAAATCTACACATGTCCAGTAGGAACATTGGACGTAGAATAAATCAAGACTCGTTGTAAAAATGGTTAGCATACAATATAAGTTTTAAAAAGGAAAAAAAATTCCATATAAAAGAAAGTAAGAAACTAAATATCTTTCATATCAACGAGTACCAAATGTTCTCCATTACAAACACCCAACATGATTTGATAATTCAAAACTATTTTAACGCCTATGTAAATTATGAAATAACCGCGCAGTGCTGATGCGTGGTTTAAGTACCTACCATGCACTTGCCTTACGAGGTTAAAAACATTAACTCGTATGTGTTCTACATGGTAATGGACATTTTGATCCAATTAAATTTTAATAAATTTGAAAGGGCAACGTGACAACTTGATGGGTTTAAATAGTAATTATGAACGGAAGCATAATATCCATGCTTAAAATCTGAAATGAAAAATTAACCATGAACATCACACATTGATTAGTTTATATGTTACACTAAACAACTTATCTGAATTAGGATGAAAAACACTTACCGATTTGGTGCTTTCAATTCCCGTCCAACTTGAGGGTTTGAATGGTTTACTTGTTATACAGGAAAAAATGAAGGAAATAAGTTTGAGGAAATCAAGAAATAAGTGTGACTTCCTCAAGTATCCATCTTTTGGTATGCGGACAATTTCGCTTTCTTTAAGACGTTTTGCGACTTTGCACTTTTGGTGTAAAGCAGATTGTTTGCACACTCATTTCTGGATGCTTCTCTGTGTTTGCCACATGAACGATCGTAGTCTTTTCCTCTCCTTTGTTGTAGTCAAAGGAGTAGTTTTGCAGTCTTTGAAACCATTTCTTTGAGCAAAGTAACTTTACACAGCATGCTTAAATCTGAATCATGCTCGTCTGTATTAGTACTTAGACCATTCAGATGTACAGTAGGAAATGAGTAACATTGAGAGTAGATATAACGATGAAATATTACATTTACCAAATAACCCTTTTACATTTTGTATTGTTACATAAAACGTAAGGTTATTTTCGACTCTGTAGTTACCACCGTCGTTCTATTTTTTTTATTTTTTTTCATGTTTTGACATCTAGTGGTAATTCTTACCCTTCACACCATATGATGAAGCCCTCTATACGCATCATCTTCTACCTCATTTTGCGTTAAAAAAATTCAAAATGAAGTAAAATTTGAAGATATGTTTCATTGGCATGTTCCTCCATACAAAATTTAGAAAATTATGAAGCTTCATGCCCCTTTTGAAATTGCAAACAATTTGAAATGTAATTTTAAAGGATTTGCAAAACATTTTCAAATTTTGTATTGATAATCCTTTTTTAAGCAAAGCTAGTTGGTTTTGAACAGGGTAAAAGGCCGATGGTACAAGGAAAAAGAGGCATATTTTTTCAATTAGTTTTGAACGAAACCCGGAGTTAAAATAGTTCTTTTTCTCGGGACCTATAAATAAAATTTGTCATATTTCTTATTATATGAATCGTTGTATTTTAGCAATACTCGATCAAATCTGCAAAAATTTCCCTAGCTACAATACATCAAGATGACCTTTTGAATGTTATCACGACATGCGCACAGCTATCTGTGTGTGTATAATGCATTGAAAATAAAAAAAGAAGCACAAACCCTTTGAGATTATATATATGTTCTCACCACAACATGTTCTTATAAAAATATCAAGCAGCATCCTTAATATATTTCAACTACACAACGACACATAACTTACTGCATTTATATATCAAAGGAAATAAATGTTCACCTCCTGTTGGATTTCAAGGAGTCAAAGTGAGCAGCAAGTGAATCATAATCAAGCGGCAACTTAGGATGAACACGAGCCCCTACACTGCTACTAGTCGATGTTCTTCTACTTTCACTCTCATTAACAATTCTACAAGGTACCATAGGAGCCGGTCTATTAGGAGGACCTTGAATTATGTGAAAGCTCAGATAGAGACCTTGAATTATGTGTACCGATATCTATTTTGATCTCTGCCTCATCTTTCATCGCTTTCATTTAAGCTTTCTCATTCTCTTCCTTTTCCACTGGAGTGAAAAACAGGTTAAAAAAAATATAGTACTGTCAAGAAATTAACATGCTACAGGACCATCAAGAAATTAACATGTACAAATTGTACGCAAGAACGTGGAATTAATGCATCAATTTGACATTCAATTCAGCGAAAAAAATTGATGCTTCGAAGGGCCATTAATAAAAGTATAAAGGCATGCAGAATCAGAAGTAGGTAGGAGTATCTTTTCATGTTTAATCGGAAGCAAGGACCAAATAATATTTTCATCAACTCCTCATGCATAATAGGTAAATAGTGACTAATTAACTAAATTAATGCAAACAAAATAGTTGAAAAGGAAACTGACATGAAAACCGTAAACCACATGAATATGATGGATCAAATTAGAGGATGGACAATCGTATGGTTGCAATTTTCAACGGTTGTTGATATTGATATGATAATGAATGAGAAACTACTCATAAATTCAACCTTATTAGCAAGAAAATAAACTAACATGTGAACAATTTTGTCATCCGTGCATAAGAACGTAATTAATTGACTTAAGTTCTTTTTTCCATTATGTAGAAAAGTATAAATATAAAGCAAGAAAAAATTGAAGATAGCAAACGGTCTACAGATAGCAAAAGCCATTCGAAAACCAATAACAGGAAGCATACTTGAACGACAAGAGGAGGAACGGCCAAGAAGCAAGGAGCCTGAAGAGGATACAGAAGCTTCCTCCAGGACTTGTTGGGTCTTCCAAAACCTTCTAGAAACTCGGCAGTGGACAAATTGACGAACCTCTCAGCAAAGACTGCTCCTTTTCCATTACTGTCGACTTCGATCTTATCTTCTTTGCCGGCTCTCAACCTTCCAGTCAATGGGTAGTAATCGACTAAAATTCGAGAAAGGGGAAGAAGTGAACCAACAAGATAAACCAACAAGATAAGACGGAGAGGAAGAAGTGAAGGAAGACGGAGAAGTAGATGATGTAACTGTGAGGAAGAAGAAGCGCGATTGGGGAAAACTGTGAAATTAGGGCGCGCGATTGAAATTAGGGCGTGTGACTGAAATGGGGGCGTTCTTTTTTTTTTGTTTAAGCAGAGAGGCGAGGGTTATTGAGATGAGGGGTGGGGGTGAAATTTTTTTGTTAATATTGGAACGGTTCGTAGCCGTGGTAAAATTGCCACGGCCTTAGACCGTGCTAGTTTCCTTTACCACGGCTCAAAACCGTGGTAAAAATGCCACGGCTCAAAACCGTGGTAATTTTTCCGCGTTGGGGTGTGGCAAAATGGGTAGTATGGTGTAGTGATATTGTATACTGCTTCTTCGATAGTTGTATTTTCTAGTTGTAGTACTTACCTACTCGGGCTATACAATATATGATTTTGATTTTATTCTCAGTAAATTTTTAATTTTTTCCTATATTTTATCATTTCAGGCACTTTGCGCTGCGTGTTTGGAAACTTCAATACATTGCTGAGCTGGAGAGAAACATCCAAGCTTTGAAGGTAAATTATAGGTATAACACATATTTTCATAAATAAGGCCATCTCAAAAATATTAGAAACCTGAGTTGCACACTTAGTTGGAGTGTGCAACCGAGTTACTCAGTTGTAGTGTGCAACCGAGCTACTCAGTTACAGTAGAAACTGGGTTACACAATTACCTTGAGTTTAGAAATAAAATCATTTGATAATTTGATGGACAATTTGCAGGGTGACACCATTGACTTATATTGTAGTGGTTTCTTAATATTTTAAGAGTGCTATTATTTTAAGGGTGACCCCATTAACTTTAATGTGTGTATTATTTTATTTAACATTCTTCACACTAATAATACTTACAAAAATTGTTGCTATAGTGTAATTACCACTATTAGATAATAATTAAATCTAAATGTTTACTATTTTTGAATAATATATAGTTACCACTTTAACATGGTAACTTTGTTATATAGCCGACTATTATTTAAAGTGAAAATATCATTATTACTGACAACTATAGAAATAAAGAAACTGATATTTGAGATAAATTATAAAAATAAACATAATGATATCAAACCTACAATAAATGGTGATCTCCATGTATAGAAAGAAAATCAGAAAATAAATCCAATACAATCGAATAAATACTAATGCCAATCACTTTTGATTGATTCTTGGTGGATTCTTGGTTTGATTGATTCGCTCCCTTATTTTTGCTAGAAGTCTTATATCATTCTTTGTTAAACAATCTTCAACTGTTAATGGTCATAAATATATGTTTGTTTCTATTTCGACTACAATTGTTAGCTAGCATCATTGGAACACAGAAAATTTCAACGTCTGTGACAGTTGTGCTCTCTAGTATAGCCGCAATGTTTGTTGGGGATTTGGTAGAGACATGCAAGTATACTCCTCATTTAAGCTTACATAATCTGTTTCAAATGCAGAATTTCCCTATAGCCTATTTCTTCTTCATATATTTCTTTTGTATATTTGTTGCTAAACTTTGTTAAAAATTTCAATGTTTTCCTTGTTTGGCTTAGCCAGGTTAAAAGAGATTGTTTACTAAATATTTATAAGTTACAAATGTTTATACGATTTGATGTGTGTTACATAGGTGTATTATGATCTTTTCTAAATCCTCAACTAGAGTTGTTATGGCCGAAAGGAAGACGAGTGGACCAATATGACCTTGTCACATAAGAGAAGCTTATAAAAGGCTGAAGTTGGAAGGAAAAGTACCTAGAAGATCAATGCCTAAACTTTTCCGATAGTTTACTTTGCAGCTTATTTATTGCTAGGCAATGGTATGCTTCATTGCTCATTTAAACCGATTTATCAATTTTATGTGCATGTTATGTGTAAGTAGTGCACTTTGCTATGATATTTCATTTAGAGAATAGCTGTTCAATGTTAGATTATCCATGACAATTATAATGAACAGTTGAGAAGTTGAAGTTCAGCTAATATATCCTACAATTTTAAACTGAATTGGATATATTTTTATTCATATATTGAATTTAAAGCTTGAACTTTTTTTCCGAACTTTAGAATTGTTACAATTAAGTTACATGTAAGAAAATAATTGTGTCTGCTTATACATATAAATCTAATGCACTAATTGATTTTCTAGGACAACCTTATTTTATGAAACCTTTAATCCAGTTCAGCTCCTTCCATTACTGTTTATGCGGAACCATACAAAAGTGTGAAATATACCGGGGTACAAGCTTTCCTTCTGTCTTTTTGATAAACTGAGCATGGTTTCTAAATATGCAGGCTTTAATAGAAGCTGCAGAAGAAAAACAAAAATCAGAAGTTGAGTGTTAATGGTAATGAAGGAGTAATAAGTTTTGTACTAGTAAAATTTGAAATTATCATCCAATGACTTTGTAAAATTTGGTATGAAGTATTTTGTATGTTTGATGTTTGTCTCGAAATTTTGTGATATGTTGGTTTTGAAATTTGGTTACATGTTTTTTGTTACTATGAATTTGAATTTCTATTGTTGAATGAAATAACATATGATAGTATAAGATGTTGAAAGTTATGGTTTGCAACACTTATAAGTGTTACCGATCAAAGTTAAACCGTTGGGAAATTACGGTTGGTAAATATATTACTTTCCAACGGTTATAACCATTGGGAATATGGAATTTTTCAACGGTTATAACCATTGGTAAATATGTTATAGATTTTGTCACGTACCTATTTGTAATGGTTATAACTGTTACAAATTTGATTTGTAACAGTTATAACCGTGACAAAATGACATTTCTGGTGTTGTGAAATATGGTTTTAGCATAAATATTATAAGTTAGACATAAGGGTATTACCCAAAAAGCTTGTTAACTCCAACCAGCCCTTCTTGGGTATTGGGTTTGAATTTCAAATATCCAAAGGATTCATGCCGGGATCGAGTTTTGGTTAATTGGACTTTGCTTCATGTTTTATGATATCTAGACCGAACCTGATCCATTGATAGGCCTAAATGCGCGTAATACAATAACGTTTGCCTTAAATTTTGAGTTTTGCGCTTTTAACTTGTACTTCGAAAAGACATAGGAGGAGAAAAGAGGATGTAACATTTATATTTATTACAACAAAGAGAAGTTGAAGAGGGAACATAGGTAGTCATGCTTTTTGATATTTCCCAAAAAGCGAAAACAAGAAAAAAGTCGTTTTCAATTTTATAGCTTAAAACAATTTTCCAAAACTACCGTTTTTCAAAAGGTTTTCAAAATTGCTCAATTAGTTGTTACGAAAACTTAACTTCAAATTGTAAACCAAGCGAGGCCTTAACCCCTTCAAAACCGCAAAACCAATATAAACCATCGTAAAACATTTATTTAAATCGTTAATTTGAACCGTAGGTTTAAAAGGGTTAAATATTTTGAAATGGTTCAAAATTTCGCATTTTACAAGAACACATTTACAAATATTCACATTGACCACTATCTTTTTTCCACAAAAACGTATAAATAAAAAGGGGATTTGATCCTTGTGGAAATTAGAATTCGCCCTTTATTTTTATGTTTCGTACCTGGAATGCTCTTTATTTTTATGTTTCATATGTGGAAAACCATTCTTAACAACATATTTTAAATTATATATCTGCTTTTATTTTTAAATATTTTTTTTTTCCGGAAAGTAGTCAGAACTTAATTGTCTATTTCTATAATTAAAATTAACTGTTTTTCGTCTTTCCTTGCAGGTAAACTGAATATACATGCATGTTTTTTAAAATTGCTTTTCAGGTGGGTTCATTGAAACTTGAAAAGTTATCTTCTTGCGTACGTTAAGTTTGGCAAAGCTGGCGGGAGAAATACAGTCCATTATAATTTAACACAAAACTTGCCGCTTATATCTGAATCCGTATAAATAGAACACTATATCTTGTCATTTTGATCAAATTGAGCTCCCACATTCGACTCTCTCTTCCAAAATAATTCAACAGCTTTTTTGATTTTTCCTCATTTCATTCATCATGAAGAACATGCTTTCAGATTTCTTCAAAGCAAAAGTAAATACGTTTAAACAGAAAAGAGAGAAAAAGCTTTCCATCTGTTCTCTTCCTCAAGACATGATAGTAGAAATTGCTGCCAATCTTGGCTCTAGGTCATCTCAACCTCTGTCTGACATGAAGAACTTGAGAGCAGTGTACGTTTTACTTACCTTTTCATATTGTTATGTAGTTGAATCAAACTCTAAAGATCCCTCAGTTTTTGTTTGCTGTGCTTTTTTTAACTCATGAATATACGGACGTATCAATCAATAAATGAATATGCAGAAGACACCGATTCAAAAGACCTCCATTTCAATATGATCGTTAATGATAGGAAAAACAATTAAAAGCTGAAACTGAATTTTTTTTTTACTTTCCTTTTTAATATTTTGTCTTACTTCATCAAACAACCTTAGTAAGATTTTCTAGCAATGAACACAACCCTTACGTTTTAATAATTTAAGTGAAATATGTCATTTGGTAATTAGAATGCTCTTAGAATATATAGGGTTTCAGTTTTGTTTTTATTAAATAGAATATCAAACCATTAAAATTCAGTATGACACCTCAGTTTTCATTTAATTGTTACTGGTATCTATGTATTGCATTGTAGTGGCATCTCTTTGATCAATTTCTATTCATATGTTTCTCAGCTTTTAGCTATTTTTAAATTCTTGTTTACAAATCAAGTTTTTGAGTTCAGGCTATAACAGTAAGCCAGGCATGATATCCATGGAAGAAACCGAAACAACATTTAGATTAAGTTAATAAATTCAGTAACATTTTCAGTTCTGCAACATTTGAAAATTAATAATAATGGTATATGATATATGATATAAACGATTCATATTTTAATTAAAACATTTTTGTGCAATTAGACAAAAATATCAATATATAATTAACCCTTAGCCTTCTTCTAGCCTGTTAAAATTTAAAAGCTGTTGCAAGACTAGTTAACTGCTTAATATTATTAAGGGAATGGAAGAGTAAATACTGGGTTATTTGAAAGTTAACCAAGTGAAGCTGGAGAAAAATTTGCATATTTAATATCAATTATGGTTAACAAATAAATGAGATTGTAAAAAGGGACTTCAAAATACAAAAAAAGGATATTACTTTCTAAAAATGCATTCATTAATGAGGTATTGTCCAATTAAAAACAGTTGAAAAAAACAAACCATTTCAAAGATAATTGTTTTTGACATAAAATATTCTCTTTTTGATGTAGTTGCAAGACTTTTCGTGATGCCACAAAAGCTAAAAAAGTTGGGAAGTCAATGTGCATACGCAACGAATGGAGTAAGTTTTGGAATGATAAGCAAGGATGGAGGATTTACTTGACATTTTGTGCAAATAGCGGAAACATTCAAGCACAGTTCATTCTCGGAATGGTACTTTTTTATATTCCATATATCAATTATACATTGTTCATACGATTATTTGTATACTTATCATATTTACATACTTGTTTTCAGAATCACATATATGCAAACGAACGTTTGTTAGGCATGAACTATCTAATGCAAGCATGTATGCAAGGTCATCTGACGTCTGCATATATTTTAGCAATTCATTGTTTTCTTGATCCGGAAACCCAAGCGCATGCTATAAAATTGTTCAACCGTGTCAACTGTGGAAATTTGCTTCAAGACAATGCTGATTATTACAGTAACAACCAAAATAAGGTATCAGGAAATATGTATATTCATAACTGCAGAAAAGAGGCAAAAGAGGTTTTACGCCATTTGACCTATACGAGAAACTCTACGATGCAAAAAGCACAGTGTGAAAATCCAACTTGTGGTCTTATTGTTAGGGGTTGTGATCTATGGGTTCCAAAGGATGAGCTTCCAAGAAGATTCTGTAGCGAATATTGTCGATGGACCGATGAATACTTTATTTTTACCAGTAATCATTAATATGAGCTTTAAATATATAGTATATATGTATGGATGGAATATTACATTTGTCAAGTTCTTTTGTTTATGATAAGTAACTTCTTTACTGTTCTATAGTATTTTAGACTTTTAGTTCATTCCTTTTATCATGTTCATGAATCATGATCAACAACAAAATGTGAAGTTCAAAGTATAGTGAAATACCTAATTCACTTGTAAAACCAATGAAAACATGAAGTTGTGGTACCATCTTAATTAAATCATAAATCATAAGTTTAGACTATATTTCAGACGCAATAATTACTCTATAAAAATACATCTAATAATGTATTAATCCTTAAGCAACAAAGGAAATTTAATTATTCTTCAATGAGTAGTCAAGGCATCATAAAATGAGGTAGATTTATGGTGGCCATAATTTCTTTTTGAAACACAACTGCATGTTGTACGTACAAAAGGTGTTGCATGCTCTTTCACAAACATCTGGCTGAGAAGATCCACCATAAACTACATATTCGTTAGTCAGAAAATGGGGATCGATAACCAATAATAATAAAAGAAAACCGACCCATCAACGATTGAACTGGTTACAGCTGCAAGTAAAACAAAGTAGCAACGAGAATTTGAGAACAAGCTATATGCGTTGTGGACAAGCTAACACGTATAATTCGTAAATGTATGTGGTTTTATGCTTTGCAGTGGTACAATGAATTAATTAAAGAATACGGTGTGAAGATTGGTACTCTTAGAGCATCTCCAACGGTTTGGAGTGCAGAAATTCAATTTTTTACACTCCAAAATGTTGGAGCCCTCATTTCTGTTCTACAACAGAAATGAGGGCAGGCGCCTGTTGAACAGATGCCTGGACATCAGACGTCTGTTCAACAGGCGCCCGTGATTAATAAAAATCGGGCGCCTGTTGAACATGCGTCTGATGCAACTCCATCGTGTTTTCTCAGCCCGAAGGTCCCTCTTTCCGCACTATCACAAATACTCGTACTCTGTTGGAGAAGAAATCGGGTGTGAATTCGAGAAAATGTGAGCTGTTGGAGATGCTCTTATCTACAGAGCTAGACATCTGTGATTTTCTGGACTGACATACATGTGAAGTTATTATAAAATCATATCATGGATTGTTTGCCCCCACTGCCCCACTGGTTGAAATTCCTACGTATGTCACTGCCTGTACCTCTTGGTCGTGCCCACGAAGCCGTGCAGGCAGGTTTTCTTATACGAGGACACGGAGCTCAGCGATGTTCTTATGTTTGCGATCTTGGATCCTTTCGGTGACCCGGTCGTTGAATTGTATCGATCGAGTCCTGGATGAAATCGATCGTGTTCGAATAGGTTTTTGCAAAGGTGGATGCCGGATTCGAGCCCGGCGTCATTGGAGGTGATGACAATGGAGTCGGATACAGCAGAGAGTTCGTATAAAGAGATTTTGAATAGAACTACTGGACTGTGGGTGGAGTTGGGCCTTTTCAACAGGATGCTGGTGAAGCAGGAGTCTGGGTACCGGGTTAACGGAGCAAAACCATGGATTTTGGATGTCTTAATTTTCTCTTGTGTTTTAGTTCTTGTGCATGTTTTAGTTCTTGTGCAAACATATACTGACGTTACCAAATTCCAATAATCACTTCAAAATCATGCATGTCAGGTCAATCTTCCCATTGAGTGGTTTTGTGATATATCTCAACTTTATAATACTAAAACAACTAAGATTCAGAATAAAATTAGCATGAACAGTTCTGTCATGATGCATTCAGCAGGGAGCAAAATATGCATACATGGCTATGGATCCATCAAACATACCATCTCTTAAACCATTCACTTGTAAATTAAAATGGTTATGAAAGAGGAGGATATTGCTGCTGTAGTTTTTGAAACTGGAGTAGATGATCGCGAAGTTAAGAATGATATGCTGCAACGGAAGAAATGTTCATGCGATGAGTATGTTTGGTGAGAGGGCGGCGGTGATGACTGGTGCAAGTCCCATGCATGCCTTCTAGTGCTGTTTTATTTGTTCATCCTCGTGATTTTTGGAAATAAGTACATGTATACTAGTAAGATCAGAATCACCTACTTCGGTTCAAAGTTGCTTTGAATCCATTAAATCGTATGTGACGCAGCACGGAAGTAGATCTGAACCAGCGGTCAAATCTATTCCGGATCTAATCACGAAATGCGGAAATACGAATCGATGAACAAGTTAAATTGATGAATTGATGATACCCAAATGCCCAAATCCGTTGATCTCTCGAGATGCCGGATTCTAGCTATCTTCAACACGTTGATCGCGCACGATACCGCGTTTGAAGATCTACGATTCTTCGACGTTGATCTCGCGCACGAGATTCCATGAATCGGCTTCAAAATCGTTGATTCGAGCACACTCGAATATCCGAAGATGGAGAAAGGAGATCACACTCAACTTTCAATTTTAAAAGAGGCACAAAGCTCTCAACAAATTTTATTCAAAAATCAACTTCCTTTACAAATGACAACACACCCCTATTTATAGGAAATTACAACACATACGACTTAACAAAAGCGGTACAACAATTACAACACAAACGACTTAACAAACAAACGGGTTACAACATACGACTTAACAACAATACAACACAACTTCGCCAAAAAATAAAAGAACTGCATACTACATAAATTTAAGAATCTAGAAATGTGATGCATTTTAGTGTAAACGTTTGTAAAACGTTTGTAAACTCAAATAAGAAGAAAAAGATCATTCATATTATTCAGCCAAAACAAGACGGCTGAGCAAAAAGATTGAGTACATTAGAGTTACAAAGATAGGTTTATATAGGTAGAAAGCATAAGTAAGAAAAGGCTAAAAAGCCCAAACAGGAAATGGATCAATATGCTAACATCCCCCCTCAAACACGCGATGGTACGGCAAGAAGCATCGAGAGTTTGCTAATGAAAAATCTATGACGTTCGATAGTGTGAGCCTTCGTGAAGAAATCAGCAAGTTGCGTCGATGACGGAGTAAAAGGCAGAGAAATAGTTCCATGCAGTAAGTGATACCGAGTGAAATGACAGTCAATCTCAATATGTTTGGTGCGCTCATGAAAAACAGTATTGTGAGCAATTTGAATAGCGCTCTTATTGTCACAATACATAGGAGTGGGAGAAGAAATAGAAACACCCATATCCTCCAACAGCCAACGTAACCAAATAATCTCAGATGTAGTGGAGGCCATAGCACGATACTCTGACTCGATGGAAGACCGCGAAACAACATCCTGTTTCTTGCTCCTTCATGAAATAAGGGAATCACCTAAAAATATACAAAAGCCAGTTGTGGATTTTCTATCCGTTGAATCACCAGCCCAATCTGCATCGGAGAAGGCACGAAGCTCCAAAGATGAGGTCGATGGGAACAAATAACTCTGATAAAGTGTTCCTTGCAAGTAATGAAGAATGCGCATAACAGCAGCCCAATGAACAGAGGTAGGGGAAGATACGAACTGGCTAACAATGTGAACAACATAGGCGATATCTGGACGAGTGATGGTCAGATATACAAGGCAACCAACAATAGAACGATATAAAGTGGGATCAGAAAGAGGACTCCCATCGGTCGGAGTATATCGGGCATTTACCTCAAGTGGTGAATCAACATGACATGTATCAGTAAGACCAGCACGATGAATAATGTCAGTAGCGTATTTGGACTGGGAAAGAAGATAGCCTTTTTCTGAGGAAGCTACTTCAATGCCTAAAAAGTAACGTAGATGACCCAAACCTTCATATCAAAACGACGAGACAATGTGGCTTTAATGCTCACAATACCATTACTGTCATCACCTGTAATGATCATATCATCTACATACAGTAGAAGAAGAATACGGCCTGTAGAAGTCAATCTGACAAAAAGTGTTGAATCATGGGAACTAGAGGTAAAACCAAGTGATGTAACAACATTCGAAAATCTCTCATACCAAGCACGTGGTGCTTGCTTAAGACCATATAGAGCTTTCTTAAGCCTACAGACCTGACCTGGAGCATGAGAAACACCAGGTGGAGCAACCATGTAAACTTCTTCCTTAAGATCTCCATTAAGAAAAGCATTTTTAACATCCATTTGAGAGATGTCCCACTGACGACTGGACGCAACAGCAATAAGAACCCGAACAGATGTCATCTTAGCCACAGGAGCAAATGTCTCCTCATAATCCATGCCATACTCTTGGGCAAACCCTTTAGCTACTAAACGAGCTTTGTATCGCTCAATAGAACCATCTGACTTGGTTTTAATTTTATATACCCATCGACAACCAATAGTTTTCTTCCCAGTAGGAAGGTATACAAGATCCCAGGTACCGGTTTTGTCTAAAGCAGACATTTCCTCAGACATAGCACGTTGCCACACAGGAGAACGAACAACCTTCGAGTAAGAAGAAGGCTCATAGAAGGTGTCAATGGAAACAAGAAATGAAGCAAAAGCCCGAGAGTAACAAGAGTAAGCAAAATCTGATAATTGAGTAGATTTACGTGTGCGAGTGGGATAGCGAGGTTGAACAGGATCTGTCGTCACAGGAGGTGTTTGAACAGTCGTAGTAGCAGGGGATAAAGTGTCACCTGCAGAAGGAGGAGGAACATAGTGTATGGATGACGGTGTATCAATGGTAAGAGGTGGTGAATCAGAGGAGTTATCAGCAGGAAATGGATCAATGTGAATAAGATGACTTAGTCATACTATAAGGACTAGCTGGAATAGAGTAGAAGGGAATATGCTCAATAAAGGAAACATGATGAGAAACATACAGTTTATTTGAAGAAGGATCATAACAGCGATGGCCTTTTTGTCCAATACCATACCCAAGAAAAACACATATAGCAACACGTTAAGATAATTTTGTACGCTCTACGTGTGGACGAAGAACAAAACAAGTGGAACCAAATACTTTTAGGTGAGAGTAATCAGGAGTTTGACCAAACAACTTGGCATGAGGAGAAATACCAGAATTATGAGAAATCGGGATCTTATTAATAAGATAAACGGAAGTAAGAACAGCTTCTCCCCAAAACTCTTTTGGAACGCTAGCTGAAAGAATCATAGAACGGGCAGTTTCAACAATGTGTCTATGTTTTCTTTCAGCAACACCATTTTGTTGCGGGGTATCAGTGCAGGAAGACTGATGCAAAGTACCATCAGCCGTGAATATGTTAGAAAGGTCTCCCTTAGTATATTCTCCCCCTAAATCAGAACGAAAGCATTTAACAATAGCAGAGTGTTGTGTTTTAACATATACTTGAAAGGCAGTATATATACCAATAAACTCAAAACGACGTTTCATCAGAAAAGTCCAACAATAACGAGTATAGTCATCGATAAAAGAGACATAATATATGCACCCACCTTTTGTGGGGATGGGTGCGGGACCCCAAACATCAGAGTGAACTAAATCAAAAGGTGCAGTGGAAGTAGAAACACTTTGATTAAAGGGTAAAGCAGAAAATTTTCCAAGTTTACAACCACTACAATCTGAAATATCATGAGAACGTAAATCTCCCAAAACACCAGAATTACACAAGAATTTAAGACGAGAGCTTGAAATATGACCAACCCTAGCCTGCCCCGAAACCCTAGCCTGCTTGGCCTGAAATCCTCACCCACCTGCCCCGAATTACCCACCTGCCCCGAAACCCTCACCTGTCCCGAAACTCTAGCCTGCTCTGCCTCGCCTGCCCCGAAACCCTAGCCTAGCCTGCCGTCGATCTCACCTGCCCAGATCTGCTCCTGAAACAAATAAGCTTGCTTCGAAAACGAGTTGCTGACTTCAAAATATGGCAGGAGGTGATGATTCATTACAGGCCATTAGTGTTCGTTTAGATGGAAAAAACTATTCTTATTGGAGTTATGTCATGAAAAAATTTCCGAAAGGAAAACAGATGTGGGGATATATTTCTGGTGTTATTGTGGCTCCTGAAGCTGCTAATGTTGAATCGATGGAGAAATGGGATACCAACAATTCAAAGATCATCACTGTAACGACCCAGAATTTCGAACAAATTAAATTGAGAATATTTAATTAATTTTAAATATTTGAACGATGATTTAATTTGAATCCCGAATATAACTTTGAATTTGGCGATTAAATTATAAAATTTAATCTATTTAATGCTGAATAAAAATTTTGAATCTGCAGTTTAAAGCTAGAGAAAAATATTTGGAAAGCTTATAAAACTCGTGTTGATAATTCTGAAGATAACAGAAGCTTCAGAATCGAATTTAGGAGTAAAGTGGTCAGTTTGAAATTAGATCGTTCGAACCGATATTTATAAAATAGTCATTTTTCAAACAGTCTCGGAATTCGACGAAACCAGTTCCATTGGGTCCGGAATATTGGATTATTGCCGAGTTTCAAATTTCGTATTTTTCGAAGTTTATATGTGAGCACACGACAGGAAAACGCATAGAAATTTATTCGAATTCGAATTTAAAATTTAAAACTTAAATTTGGTCGACACCCCACGTTATCTTCCATTCAACTACGCCTAAGATCACGCAGGGAATCACGCAAAAGAAATCGTGTAACCCATGCCTCATTCGATTTTAAGCATCTCGTTCTCATCCTCGTTTCATTTATTCGAATTCGATTTGCTTCAAAGAAAAATGGCAGAACGAAGGCATTCAAAAATCGAAATGAAATTTAAATATTTCGTCTCCTCCCCCTTTAAAATCAAAACCGAGCCTCTCGTTCTAAAATCGAAATCGAAAAGGGGCCGCTCTTCTGTTAATTCCAAATCGAGTTTACCTCCCTCCTCTCTGTTAATCAAATTGCGAGTTCTTCGTGCTCGCCGAGTTCGCGAGGCCAAAGCGACTGTGGGAATTGGCGTGTCAAGATGGAGGTCTCGCGCATGGCAGTGGAGTTCGTCGAGGCTGCGTGGGGATCTTGGTGTCGAACTGTTTCGCGACGCCTAGGGCTTGGGGTATCGCGAGGCAGTAGGCGATTCGAGCTGTAGCGTGGTGATGTTCGCGATGTCAGAGGCGGTAGGTTCAACTGGAGTCGAGGCTAAAAATGATGAAGTGGTCGTGCTTTCGTTCGCGATCAAGGTGGGTTGCAGCATCGAGCTCGGCGAATTGTTGCCGATCAATTTGGGGTTCGTGGTGTATCTAGGGCACGGCAATGGAGGAAGCACGTTTGATTTTCTGGTAGGCTCGCGTTCGAGCATCGACAGAAATATCAATGGAATTCGTAAGTGAGGTATTCGAACTTCATTTCCTTGATTTAATTTTTGATTTCAGTGAAGTACATTTTGTTGTTGATCTGGATTTAAGTTCAAGTTTAAAGGTGAAAATTTACTTAATCTTAAAAATATATAGATGTGTAAAGCTGGAAAAACAATAATGATAATATAGGAATTTTAAATGATAAAGGAAATTCTATACTGTTTATATAAATTTAATAAAATAAAATAAGTATACATATGTGCATTCATTCAGTCATTAATAATGAGATAAGGGGATAAATTAGTTAATAAATTTATTTAACAATTTTAAAATTTGTTCTTAGACACTTAAAGAAAATTTATTAAAGGAGAGATATCGGTTTAAATAAAACTATAAATTGATTTAATTATTAAAATGAAATCATTGATGAATCAAAATTGTTGAATGAAAATTTATTATTCGATCTGTTCGAATATTAATAAATTGTATAAATTGTTTATACAAGGTCGAACCGGGAAAACCAAATCAGGATTAAAGTGAATGGCAAACGGAAATGAAATGGGATTGCAAAATAAAAGCGAAGGTGAGATTTTCTCACTCAATTGAAAAGTGGAATTTTCAGTTATTTGTTGATTTGATTGATTGCTATTGGATGTGCTATTATATATTTTAGGATATATATATATATATATATATATAGCAGTATATACATATTGGCATATGTATATATTGGATTGATGATTTCCCGCCTCGTATAGCGGATGAGACCCTATTGCGCCGTTAGTAAGCGGATTTTTATAAAACCCATATACCGCGATAATTCCGTACTGGAGCGGAATTGGTATTGTGCTAACATCTGTGGATGCAGGGAAACAGGTTGGAGGGATCCAACTGGATTCCTCACCAGTAGTTATTTATTTACAGATATTGATGTATATTCTGTTATCATATGTTGATATATGATGTTGTTGTTGTGGTGGACTAATTGGTGCGTTGCATCATCGGGTTCAATTTTAAAGTTTAAAAATAAACGATTTTTACTTTAAAAGGGATTTTGAAGTGATTTTTGGAAAGTATACGATTTATTAAATTTTGGGATTTATTTATCTTAAATAAATAAATGTTATAAATTTAAAGTTATGAAAATTTTAAATTGTGAAATATACCTGGAAAGTGATTTTGAAATAAATAATCAAGTGATAAATAAAATAGTTTAAGTTGGATTTCTTTTGAATTATTTAAAAATGATGTATATAAAAGATGTACAGAATTGATATTTATCAATTAAAAGTATTGGAATTTTAAAACGAGTTTCTATAAGTGTTAGAAATTTATAGAATTATAAATTGTGAAGACATGAGATTTATAGAATTATAGATTGTGAAGATTTGAAGTTATAGATTTATAAAGTATGAAGTTATAAAAATGAATGAAGTTGTAGAATAAAGACTGATAAGAAATTTACTTGTAACTTGGATTGTTGCCTTTAAATGGGATATCGATCGAATTATTAATAAAGAAGATTTATGAAATTGAAGTCGTTAGAAAATAGAAATAGAATTTATAAACGTTGTTTTATAAATTCGAAATCAATTGGATTTGATAAATTAAAAAGTTAAAGGGGATTTTATCCACGATTTTGGACAGTGGGTAATTCTTGAAATAAATGTGTAGAAAAGATCGAAATTTGGTTATTGAAGTATATTCACGATTTTGGACAGTGAATATATTATTGAAAAAAATGGTTATGTTTGGGAAAGCGATATTATAAAGGAAGTTAATTGTTTTAAAAGATGTTTTAAAACGTGTGAACTATCGAAATCATAGATTTCAACATTTATTGTTGAAATAGACGTTTTCGAGAAATAAGGAAATGGTGGACTATAACTCTGTTGTTATAGTAAATGATTTCCGGAAGGAAATGTTTTATATAGTATTGGGATTTATATATCTATCTAAATTTCGAATCCCTATACTAGTGATTTCGAGTCGTCGTAACGATGTTTTACGCAACATTCGTTTTGACTCAAATAGATGTTAAAATGTATGATTTCCTTAAAGAATGAATATATACTTAATATTGATTTAAGTATATCGAATATTTTCAAATGTTGAAAATAAATGATTTGGGAATTACTTATTATTAAATAAGTATGGAAATGCTTTTCCAAAATGAAATGAAGTGTTTTTTGAGAATTTATCTTCTTAGAGATAAATCGAAAGTGAATATTTGAAAACGATTGAAAATCGAATATCTGTAGATATTTTGAAAATATAAACTCACTATGGAATTTATAAAAGGAAAGGGAAACTGTTTAGAAAAATAAACGTTGATTTATTTTTAAAGTGTGGAAATTATATATCTAGTAAAGATATTTTTGGAAGATGAAATAATTTGGAAAATTATTTGGAATCTGATGATGTTGCGCATCTTTATTGATAGTTAAATAACCGACTATCAATAATTACCTTTAGATAGGTATTTGTTGTGAATTGGATGAATTTGAATGCCACACTTATTTTTGAATAAGCGCTCACTATTCGGGTTAGCCGGGAAAGGACCATGGGGTCGTATAACCCATTCCGAATATGTGATACGTCGTTATGAATTGCATTCGAAGACCGGTGTTGAAGACCGGATATTTTTGAAAACGGAAGGATTACCGTCGAGTTACTCTACATCGACTGATCTTCGATTTAGAGGTTTTATCACCCTTAGTGGCGGGAAGTCCTGACGTGATTGAAAATTATCCGGATTTGCAAGGGCTTCGTGAGAAGTGCCTTCGGTTCTGTTCGATCCCGGAACAGACTTGTATGGATTGTGTGTCTGACGTTACAATTTGAGATATAAAGCTGATTTCTTTCAAATACATTTCTGTTGGTGGCGGAGAATTTATTCTCTTAGCTTAACACCCTTCTCTAAGACGTACGAGCTCAGAGGTTATGTAGTTGAAATTTATCAGCGATATATCCCAATTTGGTAACGTGGCATACTGAGTGTTGCTGTGAAATGATCAGTGTTTGATCATTTGTGATATGATCATTTGTTTGATCTTATATCTTTGTGATCATAGGTTGATCATTTTGTTTGACCCGAAGCAGGGCTTTTTGAGAAAGCGTAGCTTTGTGGACGAGACTTCATCGAGCCTCACACCCCGGAAATGGTCGAAACAGGAAGGATGCAGCAAGGTTCTAGGGAGTAGCGCCCCTTAGTGTATGTCATTCCTTCTGGATAAAGGTGGTATCATGGTATGGAGCCCAGATACTTAACCTCTGTGGTTGCTGCACAGTTATTATTACTTTGTGGTTTGTTGGAAATCGGGGATCCTCGGGAAGATCGGTGACGATCGGGGGATGGCATACGCGTGTCAGTAGTTACCTATTTTTGCAGAGGTAACCCGGCCTTGTGTTGGCAGAGATCCGGTTAGGTTCTCGGGTCGTCTATTCCAGGGACGTACCCATCGTGGATAGGAAGTTCCTTAGCCTGACCATTTGTTGGAAATCCAAACTCCAATACGTGACTTGTACGGTATTAGTTGTAGAACCTGCCATTTACGTACGGTGGTCACCACTGTTTAGATGGTAGCTATAGTAGGCATACGATACTGGTCGTATGTTGGCTAAGATTAATATTATACTTTCGAAATGTTTTCTACACTATGCACTAATAATAATATCAAAAAATGGTTTGATTTTGCGTATCAAGCATCTTTGACTATCATAAGAAGAAATCTCCTCCAATTCTGCGTTTGCATTGTGTGTGTGGTGGGAGGTCTTATGGTAGTTTCATTTTCCAAAAGCATTTCGAATTGACTTAAAAGTTATTTTGTTGTTATAAAGAATAACTGTTTTACGATCTCACACCAGTCACCATGACTGACTCGGAGTTTATTGTTTCCCATCTAAACTCTGGGTGCCCACCAATTTCCACACGGGCAGCCTAGAGTTATATTATCAGGATATTCTGGATATTCTGGAGCTTTGGAGATAAGCTGGATGACGAGACGTAGTAATTTGTATCTGATAGTATTTATTCCGCTGTGTATTCTGTATGAGGACAAGTTATATATCTGTCCATTGTTGTATATTGACTCTGATGATTGATGTATGTATAAACTGATATAGTTCTTTGTTTTAAAAGACTAGTGTTTATCTATTATATGTTGTTCCGCTGCGATATGTGAGATTCTGATATTGGTTTCTGTTCTGATGTTGTTCTGTTGTTCTTCTCTTCTTTCTTCTATCTTCTTCTTCTTCTCCCTTTTTTTGTTCTTAAAACCCTCACTATTGGAGTTTCCGGCACTCGATTGTTCGGCAGTCGATAAAGTGAGTATCGATGTCGAATTTTCGAAAGTCGAAAATTTCGGTATGTGACAATCACTTGGATTAATAATTCTATTGAAAATAGAATTGGTATGCAATTGGCTAAGTATGATACTGCTAAGCAAGTTTGGGACTATTTGGAGCGACTTTTTGTGCGTTCTAACTTTGTCGTTCAATATCAATTGGAGGCTGATATTCGGTCATTGTCTCAGAATGATCGAAATATTCAAGATTTTTATTCTGAAATTACCGCTCTTTGGGATCAATTGGCTATGACTGAGGTTGCTGAGCTTAGGTCATTTGCTCCATATATCGCTCGTAGGGAGGCACAACGTCTTGTTCAATTGTTGATGGCTCTTCTACCAGAGTACGAGAATTGTCGTGCGTCCATCCTACATCGCACTCCTTTACTTTCTGTTGATTCTGTTCTACATGAATTATTAGCTGAAGAAACTCGCTTGAAGTTTAAAACTGAGAAAGTTGCACAGACTTCTTCTACATCTATTTTTGCAACAAGGATTTTACCAATCCCATCTCAAAGCAACATGATAAATATCAAGAATTGTCGTGATTGTAATTATTGTAAACAACCAGGCCATTAGAAAAATCAATGTGCAGAATTATTGGCTCGTCAAAAAAATCAAAATTTTAAGCCAGGTGATAGATCACAACAGCAACAACGTGGTAGCCAACAACAGTCCTTCTCTACTGCACAAGGACATGGACAGTCACGTGGTAGTTCCCAGCCTAAGACTGCTGCATTGGTACATCCTTCTGGTGAATCAGTTGTGGATTCCTCTATGGACTCTCTTGCAGAGCAATTTCAGAAGTTCCTTGCTAGCCAATCTTTGTCTCAAAACATGACTGCTCCTCAGTCTCAGCACTTTGCCATGTCAGCTCCCTCCATGTCAGGTTTGAATTCTCCTTTGTGGATTTTGGATTCTGGTGCTTCATATCATATGTCCCATGATTTTTCATCATTTATATCTATGTCTTTTGATTCTCGCTAACCTTCTATTTTGACTGCTGATGGCACACCTTTGCCATTAACAGGAATCGGTACAATTCAAACCACACACGTTTCCCTCCCAAATGTTTATTGCATTCCTAAACTAACTATGAATCTTGTGTCGGTCGGACAACTTTGTGATCTTGGATATCTTGTTCATTTTTCTTCTACCACTTGCTCTGTGCAGGATCCCAACTCCAAGAAGTTGATTGGGACAGGCCGTAGGCAGGGCGGTCTCTATGTTTTGGATGACTTGCACATTCCAAGTCATGCCGCTGCTGCTAGTATTGACCTTTCTTCTTTTCATTTAACTCCATTGTCTTCTAAGTTTTATTTGTGGCATTCTAGACTTGGTCATATTTCAAGCTCTCGTCTTAAATTCTTGTGTAATTCTGGTGTTTTGGGAGATTTACGTTCTCGTGATATTTCAGATTGTAGTGGTTGTAAACTTGGAAAATTTTCTACTTTACCCTTTAATCAAAGTGTTTCTACTTCCATGTCATCTTAGCCACATTGTCTCGTTGTTTTGATATGAAGGATTTGGGTCATCTACGTTACTTTTTAGGCATTGAAGTAGCTTCCTCAGAAAAAGGCTATCTTCTTTCCCAGTCCAAATACGCTACTGACATTATTCATCGTGCTGGTCTTACTGATACACGTCATGTTGATTCACCACTTGAGGTAAATGCCCAATATACTCCGACCGATGGGAGTCCTCTTTCCGATCCCACTTTATATCGTTCTATTGTTGGTAATTGCCTTGTATATTTGACCATCACTCGTCCAGATATCGCCTATGTTGTTCACATTGTTAGCCAGTTCGTATCTTCCCCTACCTCTGTTCATTGGGCTGCTGTTATGCGCATTCTTCGTTACTTGCAAGGAACACTTTATCAGAGTCTTTTGTTCCCATCGACCTCATCTTTGGAGCTTCGTGCCTTCTCCGATGCAGATTGGGCTGGTGATTCAATGGATAGAAAATCCACAACTGGCTTTTGTATATTTTTAGGTGATTCCCTTATTTCATGGAAGAGCAAGAAACAGGATGTTGTTTCGCGGTCTTCCACTGAGGCAGAGTATCGTGCTATGGCCTCCACTACATCTGAGATTATTTGGTTACGTTGGCTGTTGGAGGATATGGGTGTTTCTATTTCTTCTCCCACTCTTATGTATTGTGACAATAAGAGCGCTATTCAAATTGCTCACAATACTGTTTTTCATGAGCGCACCAAACATATTGAGATTGACTGTCATTTCACTCGGTATCACTTACTCCATGGAACTATTTCTCTGCCTTTTACTCCGTCATCGACGCAACTTGCTGATTTCTTCACGAAGGCTCACACTATCGAATGTCATAGATTTTTCATTAGCAAACTCTCGATGCTTCTTGCCGTACCATCGCGTGTTTGAGGGGGGATGTTAGCATATTGATCCATTTCCTGTTTAGGCTTTTTAGCCTTTTCTTACTTATGCTTTCTACCTATATAAACCTATCTTTGTAACCCTAATGTACTCAATCTTTTTGCTCAGCCGTCTTGTTTTGGCTGAATAATATGAATTATCTTTTTCTTCTTATTTGAGTTTACAAACGTTTTACAAACGTTTACACGTTTGTAAACTCAAATAAGAAGAAAAAGATCATTCATATTATTTAGCCAAAACAAGACGGCTGAGCAAAAAGATTGAGTACATTAGGGTTACAAAGATAGGTTTATATAGGTAGAAAGCATAAGTAAGAAAAGGCTAAAAAGCCCAAACAGGAAATGGATCAATATGCTAACATCCCCCCTCAAACACGCGATGGTATGGCAAGAAGCATCGAGAGTTTACTAATGAAAAATCTATGACGTTCGATAGTGTGAGCCTTCGTGAAGAAATCAGCAAGTTGCGTCGATGACGGAGTAGAAGGCAGAGAAATAGTTCCATGCAGTAAGTGATACCGAGTGAAATGACAGTCAATCTCAATATGTTTGGTGCGCTCATGAAAAACAGTATTGTGAGCAATTTGAATAGCGCTCTTATTGTCACAATACATAGGAGTGGGAGAAGAAATAGAAACACCCATAATCCAAAATCCACAAAGGAGAATTCAAACCTGACATGGAGGGAGCTGACATGTTGAGATTGACTGTCATTTCACTCGGTATCACTTACTGCATGGAACTATTTCTCTGCCTTTTACTCCGTCATCGACGCAACTTGCTGGGGCAGGTGGGTGAGGATTTCAGGCCGAGTAGGCTAGGGTTTCGGGGCAGGTGAGGGTTTCGGGGCAAGTGGGTGATTCGGGGTAGGTGGGTGAGGGTTTCAGGCCGAGACAGGAAGACGAGGCAGAGGCAGAGACGAGGCAGAGAGGGTTTATGGAGCGAAGGCGGAGGCAAAGACGAGGCAGAGACAAGGCAGCGGACAGAAAGATGAACGAGGCTCTGATATCATGTAAACGTTTGTAAACTCAAATAAGAAGAAAAAGATAATTCATATTATTCAGCCAAAACAAGACGGCTGAGCAAAAAGATTGAGTACATTAGGGTTACAAAGATAGGTTTATATAGGTAGAAAGCATAAGTAAGAAAATGCTAAAAAGCCCAAACAGGAAATGGATCAATATGCTAACATTTAGCAGTACACTGGAAGGTGAAAGAGCTATTAGATTTATGATCTAATGATTTTCAAAGGTGGATATGGTTAAAAAACACATGATCTAATGAGTACTAGTGTATTATGATCTAATGATTTATGATTCATCATGGCTGACTCGAACCTATCCTGTGTCTCTCGATCGTGCTTTCGAAGCCATCCAGACAGGTTTCATGGTCGGCAGCAGCGGAGTGCAGCCACGTTCTTATATTGGTGGTCTTAGATTATGTTAAGGAGGTGGTTACAGAGTTGACTCGATCGCGTTTTGGAACAGGCTTTTGCAGAGTTGTATAGCAGATTCAAGTCTGGCGTCATTTGCGGAAGCAACGGATACGGAGATTTTGAATAGCTCTTATGAATTGTGGTTGGAGTAGGAATTTTTGACGAAGGAGATGCTGGTGAAGCGGGAGCATGGGTACCGGGTCACGGAGCAAGACAATTTTGTGGAGTCGAGCCTATCTACAAGGTTAAACCCATCTACCAAATACAACTCATCTAATAGGTTTAACCTAACGGTTAGGATATTTTAAGCCTAAAAGGTTATGAATGAAAGTGTAGATAAATCATTAATTACATTTATTTTATCTTCAAATTCATCGTATCTTAACAGTAGTAAAATATAATACTTTTTATGTACTTTTATCCTTGCAGTCTTCTTTTGATGTATGAATATTTTAAATCTTGCATTTATTTGTTTTGTCGTTAGCTGAAGAAGTTGAAAAACATACCGAAAATAGCACTAGAAAAATAGGTTTTGCCATCAACAAAGTTCAAACTTCCAATGACAATCGTATCATACACACATCTATCTCCATGCATCATCACATTCCATATTCTTATCAATAAACCCATTCTCCACATATATACACCCCTTTCTCACATGTGTACAACATACATAACATGTACGGACTCCTCTTCCCCACTATTTCTATCGCTTGGTTAATCGTCCTCATCTACCCCGATCCGTCCTTGGCCGCTATCACATTAATTCGACTCTACTACCCCCTCCAACTTGCAATAACAATCACCTTCGCACTGACCCATAAAAGCTTGAAGCTTCCTATGAAGAAGCAAGTCCGCATCTCGTAACACGCCCATGATCCCCATTATGATCGCCAGTCTGTTGCTTTTGTACTGCACAAGCTTCATCATAGTCAACTTGAATCTTGGATTCCTTATCTGGCACTATAGCGCTCTGCCACTCCTTATGTCGGTGATCTTGGATTCTGTTAAGGAGGTTGTTACAGCATTGCTCGAGTCCTGGAGGGCTGCGGAAGCGGCAGATAAAGAGATTTTGCACAGCTCTTCTAGAGCATGGGTGGAGTTAGCGTTTTTGCTGAGGAGATTTTTTATTATTATTGGAATGTTTGTTAGAGATTAGTATGACTGTAATGTCAAAGATGATGGTGGAGAGGAAGAGGAGGGTGGAGATGACTTTGTCATAGCCTTTGAACGACCTTATTGTGTCCATTGTGGTGGTGGTGGGTAGAATAAGCTGTTAGAGTAGTGGATGTATATAATATGGGCAATATGAGATTGGTTAAAGTTAAGTTGTAGGGAGGTAATAAGATTTGTTTTTGATTGTGGAGTTAAAAAGAGGCAACGGGGGATTATTTATGAAAGAATGGATTATAAAATGTTGAGTTAGTTGGAGACGTGTTTGTGAAAAAGGAGACTGGCACAGGTTGTTCGCTTAGTGTATGGTAAGTTAGCAACTTCAGCTTTATATGTTAATATGGCAGACGCATAACGAAAAACTCTATGTCATTTATTCTACTATGCATAATTTTGGTTGCTGCTTCCAAAATGGTTGCTGCATCTCATGTAAGTTGTTGTAAAGAATCTACCATGCATAATTTTTGTTTCATACTCTTGGAGCATTGTCATGTTTCGTATACTCTGTGACATTTGTATCAGCTGCAGGTTTGGTTAATAAGTTCCATTCAAATACTAGAGATATTAATACGAACTCACATATAAGTTGCAAACTTTATGACCACATATCGTTTTCCTGCCACAACTGATATAGCGGCAAAAGTATGTTGCATTAAATTAATAAAATGACGATAATTCAGATTATAAGCTTTACTTTAATTACTCTTATTTAATTTAGTATTTGAAATATCGTGACTTTACGATAATAAAAATATAGTCCTATACTTGTACAAGTTTCCTTACAGCATTCATTGTATGTGGGACTATTTCAAACGTTACCTCTATTATGTTTGTACATCAAACCATTTGTAGAGCTGATGGAAGAAAATGATAATATAACTAGTTGAGATCAGTTAACCTTTTATAATATGTACGTAGATACTAGAGAAGGTAAGAATGAAAGTTTGTTATGTTTGTGGTAGATATCTTACACTATTAAATGTGCAAAGATATCAACTAAACCAAAGCTAGGAAACACGTAAGAAACTAAAGCAAAGCATAAATGCTTGACAGTTAATCTATGTTTTAAGCCCACTTGATCTATGGTTATTGTTCAATTAAGAAAAAGAAGTGTTATTTCTTATTTTCTTCCTCGAGTCAGATAATAAACAAATTGTTCGGTGTTGATGATATGAGATATTCGGTTTTGTTGATATATTTTCATTTTTAATAGGATTCATTTTTCATTTGTTTTTCAAATATATCCAGATATCTATACAGCCAACCCAACCGTGGGGTTCAAATTTTCACTTACTTTGTTGAGATCTTTTTTAACATTGATGTTGCGTTGTTTATGTTTTGACTATCCTACGAAATTTTTGTTTCATTATTGGTTGAGAACATGTTTGACAACTACTTAAAAGTGTTCAAATTACTTAACAAGTAACTTATCAGGTCTTCTTTTTCTTGTGACTTAGAGCATCTTTTATCAACTCTTCTTCTTCGGTTGATTGAAAATACCTTTGCATTATATTGCACTTTGTGTCACCACTAAAGAACAGGTTAACCAACATCTTATTGTACTTTTCAAGTCCCTAGTAACAAAGATATTTGGGAGGTGCAAACTACATTTTATAATATGTAATACAAAAGTTTGTATTAATTATGTACTAGTATTGTCACAGTGGTTAGCTATTTTGGCTTTGGTTGCAGAGGTCATATGTTCGAAACTGCGTAACGTAATTATTGTTGAACTGACTTATATTGACATGCAGAATGACATATACTACTTAAGCTTTGTGATATTTATATGTACTACCATCTAAGTATTCCATTTTAGAAGAACAAAAAACATTGGTATTAAGTAAAAGTTGTCCTCAACTATTAAGTGTATGGATATAAATGGAAAATATTTGGCACATACAATCAACTACAATATATAGTATGGAAACAAATAACATAAACATGTAGGTATGATATGTAGGAATTTTGGTCTGCTACTATCATCGTTTTGCACTTTTTAGTGCATCCCTTTTTGGTGATTGTTTAAAGCTCTTGCTTCATATTGGCACATATATATTGATGAAGTTTCTGCTTCTAGCATATAAAGGAAAATTTGGAATGTTATAGAATCTCTTCTCCTTGAGTGAAAGAGGGTTTGCTGTTGAAAGATGGTCTCCGAGAGAACATTGTGGGCTTGCATCGTGTATATTATGTGCTTGTCCATGTAAAATCTTTTGAAATGTATTTATATATTGTGAAAGTATTTGTATCAATGTGTTGCTAGTGTAAAGCATTGTAAACCTGTGTTGTAAAGCATAGTTGTTGGAGGTCTAAATCTTACACCTGGTTTAATCTTTTATAAAAGTGGTATGGTCCACTATAAAACTGGCCTAAGTTATGATTCGCCATGTTTTTATATACAATTCACAAAACCATATAAATAAATGCAGTAATGTAAAAATAAATAAAAAATACCGTGAAATATAATCTTGAAATCCCATAAGCAGCGCTTTTAGTCTATAATGGACTTTTGGCCTAGTTAATAATTCAAGGGGTGGTACATAATCATGCACTACTAGAAAAGGCAATAATTCCAACAGCATCAAGCGACGGCTTCCGACGGCCAATTTCCGAGTCGGAAAATCGCGATTTACAGGGCTCAGCCGAGCCTTCTTCTTCCTCATTTCCATACGAGATTTTTTAATCCAAAATCTCCAAATCTCTTCTCCAAGCTTCCAATCATCAATTTCGAGCTTTTAGATCCTCCTCGGCTGCGTAATCAACGTATATTGCTCTCTAGCTCAGGTATAATCTCTTATTTTCATCAAAAATCTAATTTTTACCCTATATCCAGATTTGCATAAGTTGTTAAATTAGGGCTAATTGGTGATTGAAATTGTTTCCAATAGTGTTATAATAGTTTCTAGCATTCCATGGTATTCCTATTTCATCTTTTATCGTGAAATTGTGAAAAACATGTATAATTTGTGGTTGTTTGTGTATATGTAAATCGTTGTGTATGTCTTGATTCTACGATTGTATATGTGTGTAGCGCTACTATCATTGTTTTGTGTTAGTTGGAATAAGATAAAATGAATGCACGAGCCAGGAATATTATATTGTGCACGTATTGACTTATGCAACAACAAAAAATACGTCGAACGAGCCTTAAGTTGATGTAATACGTCGAATAGATGTGTTAAATTAAAATATATTTTTGTAAATGTGAACAGTTAGTAAAACTGTATTTTTTCGTAAAATGCGCACATCTAATTGACAAATGTCCCTTAGAGAGTTTTTGGCCCCGTCTGACGAGCGTTGTACATGATCGTTGTATAAATAGTCGTTTTTTTCGAAAAACGACCATTTATATTCATCTGGTACAATGTTTGTTGGATTTGTCCATGTATTGGACAAGTTATGAACACAGTAAGCATTAAATTTTGTATACTACTTCGTCTCAAATGGTTCATAAAATTTCGGCCTAACTTTTCTTTATTGTTTCCTGCGTACACGCATTGTGTACAATGCAGGGAACAAAAGGGAAATGTTGTCGAAATTTTGTTGAATCGTTTGAGACGAAGTAATATACGAAATGTAAATGCTTACTGTGTTTGTAATGGGATGTAGGATGCCTGACCATGGAAAAAAAATATTTTTGTACAGCGTTAAAAAATAAAATGTGCCCTATTTGAAAATATTTTTAAATTTGTGAAGCAGTTCTTTAAATTCAAATATTATACGACCATGAAAATAATCTTTTTCGAATTTGTATTCTTAAAAATAAATATTAAATTTCGAACTTCTAATTTTCTCAAATAGGAAAAATGATTGATTATTTTGTTGATCGGAGGAGATGGATGTACCAAAGAAAAGGACTGAGGGGCTCAATAAAAGGAGATTTTTATAATGGCATAAACGTATTTGTTGAATTCGCTTTAAGTAATAACAGAAACGATCCAGAAATTCGTTGTCCGTGTAGTAGGTGTAGATATTTGAAGTATTTGTTACCAGATATTGTGAAAGTTCATTTGTGCCAAAACGGTTTCGTACCCGAGTATTATGTTTGGGATCCGCATGGAGAAGTTGTAGCAAATACTTCTGTAGAGTCTATAAGTGTCGTTAACGAAATAGTTACGACGACCCGTATAGAAAATATGGTCGAAGATGCCGCACGATCAATGTTTCATATGGTTGAAGTTGACGACGATGATGGAAATGTTGAAGAACCAAATATTGAAGCAAAAAAAATTTATGATTTACTAGATGCTGCTAAGAAACCTATTTGGGATGGTTGTAAAAGCGACACTTAGCTGTCAGTAATTGCAGAATACATTGCGATGAAGTCAAAATACAACATCACTGAAGCTGGGTTTACGGCTGTTGTTCAAGCTGCAAAATGACATATGCCGCCCGATAATCTAATGTGTGAAAATCACTATGAAGTTAAATAACTTATGTCAGCTTTTGGTTTACCTTATCAGAAAATAGATACATGTTTAAAAGGCCGCATGTTGTTTTGGAAAGAAGACGCAAACCTTAGAAATTGTAAAATTTGTAATCAGGAGAGATACAAACCAAGAAAAAAGAAGGGGAAGAAAGTTCCGTACAAGCGTATGCATTACTTATCCATAACTCCAAGGCTTCAAAGATTATATGCATCTTCTGTAACTGCATCTAATATGAGATGGCATAGTGTGAGAATGGAGGAAGAGGGTACGTTGACACATCCGGCCGATGGAGAAGCATGGAAGCATTTCGATAAAACGTATCCAAATTTTGCAGCAGAGAGTCGAAATGTTAAATTAGGATTATGTACGGACGGTTTTTCTCCATTTTCTCAATTTGGTTCTAAATATTCATCCTGGCCCATTATCGTCACACCGTATAATTTACCTCCATGGATGTGTATGAAAACGCAATATATGTTTCTTACTATTGTCGTTCCTGGCCCCGATGATCCGACACAAGAAATCAATGTATATTTACAATCGTTGATTGAGGAGTTAAAAATATTGTGGAACGAAGGAGTAGAAACATACGATGTGTCCAAGAAGAAAAAATTTCGTATGTTTGCTTCTTTGTTGTGGACTATAAGTGATTTTCCTGCCTATGCAATGCTTTTAGGATGGAGTACTGCCGGTCGTCTAGCACGTCCATATTGCATGGATGAAACACGAGCGTTTTCTTTACCTCATGGTAAGAAAATTTCATGGTTTGACTGTCATCGATATTTTCTCCATGTAAATCATCCCTTCAGAGGAGACAAGAAAAACTTTTTAGCTAATAGAGTAGAAACCAGACAACCACCGATGATATGGTCAAGCTAAGGCATATATGAACTTGTTAGGGACTATCCAAAGATATATGAAACTGGAGGGCAAACAGAAATTGAAGGCAAATCAATTGTTCATAACTGGTGCAAACAAACTATTTTTTGGGAGTTGCCATATTGGAAACATCTTCTGCTTCGTCAAAATATAGATGTGATGCACAATGAGAAAAATGTATTTGATAATGTTTTTAACACAATTTTGAATGTGAAAGGAAAGACGAAGGATGATTTGAAATCAAGACGTGATATAGAAGAATTATGCAAATGTCCTGAGCTTCATATGAAACCAAATGACAGTAAAAAACCCAAAGCATGTTACGAATTAGATAATAATCAAGTTAAAGCTGTGTTAAAATGGGTGGAAGGGTTAAGATTTCCTGATGGGATATCATCAAATCTTCGTAGATATGTTGACTTTAAAAATGGTAGATTGAGCGGAATGAAAAGTCACGACTGTCACATAATGATGGAAAATTTATTTCTCGTTATGTTCAAAGAACTACTGCCGTTAAAAGTTTGGAAGGTAGTAACGGAGCTTAGTATGTTTTACAAAGAGCTTTGTTCGACTACTTTAAAAGTGCAACGTTTACGTAAACTTGAAGTGGATATTCCTATATTGCTTTGCAAATTAGAGAAAATATTTCCGCCAGGTTTTTTTAATGTAATGGAACATTTACCTGTTCATCTCCCATCTGAAGCACGACTTCGAGGTCCTGTCCAATATGGATGGATGTATCCATTTGAGAGGTATGTAATATGTTATCACGTAATTTAATTGCATTTGAAAGATAAAGTTAATATAAATTAATTTTGTATAGATATTTGAATCATCTGAAGAAAAAAGTGAGGCAAAAAGCACGAGTTGAAGGTTTGATATGTAAATCTTTAATTAAACCACATTTATTAATCACTCTTGATTAACCCCATTCAGTAATTAATTACCCTTAATTACTTCATTAAATAAATTAATTACTCCTTAATTAATTATCTTAATTAATCCCTTGATTAATTACACAAAGTAATTTAATCCAAATTACTTCCATATTTAAATCATCTTCACTTATTACATCCAGTAATTACCATTAATTACTTCACTAAGTAATTACACTTCATTTATTACATTAGGTAATTACATATCAAATCATCCAGTGATTATCTTAAATTAATTAAACTTAATTAATTAACTAAAACTAAGCACATTTAACTCAATTAATTACATTGAGTAATTAATTCTTTAATTACTTCCATTAAGTAATTATACTTATCCCATTTCATAAATGATTATCCTTAATTAATTAATCTAATTAATTATTAAAATTAATCACATTAATTAATTATCAAATAATCCTAGTTAATGACCTTCGTTAACTATTAACAATTCTTTAATTACTTTTCTTAAGTAATTAAACTTAGATTAATCACTATTAATTTCAAATTAATTAATCTTAATTACCAATTAATTAATCTCTAATTATTTAATTAATTAAGTTTTAACTGTAACTTAATTAATCCTTAATTACTTGATAAATTAATTCCTAATCATTAATTAAAATCTAATCTTTATCCAATTAATGATCCTTAATTACAAATTAATTATTCCTTTAATAATTAATCTTAAACCTTAATTAATTGATTTAAAACCCTTAATTACTTAATTAATCCAAATTATTAATTAAATTTATTAATCCATTTTAATTAACTTAATAATTTAATGAATCACAAATCATTAAATCCTAATTAACTTTAAGATAAACATTATTCTTATAAATGATTAAATTATCATTATCAAAAGCATTTTAAAAACAATTTACCTTTAAATTTACTTTTAAATTCCATTTTAAATTTAAGATTTAAAATGAATACAAATTTCACTTTAACAAAGTTTAAACAATTTAAAAACCTTTTAAATCTCATGTTAAAGAAATACTTACCTTATAAAAGAAGTTTAAAAGAATTTGAAACCAAATTCATTTTTAAATCCAAACTATTTAGATTATGCTTTGAACATTCAAAGTTGTTTAAAACATTTTAAATTTTAAAAACTTTATTTCAAAATTAGAATACAAATTTAAATTTTGAAATCATACTTAAAAACTGATTTAAAACTTAGTTTAAATCTTTGTTTTACATTTTAAAAATTCATTTTTAAATTTTAAAAAGCTGACAGGTTTTAAAACCTGTTACCACACATTTTTAAAACTTTATTTCATTTCAAAGCTAGGATGCAAATTTAGATTTGAATCCAGATTTAAACTTAGATTTAAAACATTGTTTAAATCTTTATTTTCAATTTTAAAAACATTTTAAAATTTAAACAGACAGGTTTAAAAGAAAACCTGTAACTAAACACTAACCCGAGCTATCCCTAAATTCCTTCGAGCCAAACCACCCAATACTTCGAGCAAAACACTCAATCTACTCGAGAAATACTCAAGTATCTTCCGCTTCAACTCTAGACTTCATCAGAACCCAAATATGCACCGTGCACATGCACTGACCAACCACCCTCCTCTGATCATCCATGACGACTCACTCATGTCGACGATCAACTCCAAAGCAGATTACAACCATCTGATCCCCAATAACAACTCAAAATCAAAATCGAGCATTAAAGCCCAAAACTGGAACAATCATTGAAACCTTGAATCATCTCGTACTTGAGTCTTCGACCACCGGAGCATCTGAAATTCCGGCTACATCTTCGCCAACACCCAATCTTCCAATTCCCAAAATATGGTGGCACTCGGTCCACCAGAGACGTCGCCCCGATCATAAATGTCCAACCTATCCAAACTAGGGTTACAGACTTCAAAGATCAATCACCATCACCACCGTCCCTTGATCGCCTTCCTGATATTTTTCCTTTACTCTTCGATCATCCCACTACCATCACTGAAGATTACAACCTTCTAGATCACTGTGATTGCCAGAACCCACCAAAAATACCAATTCTGATCAAACCAGAACTACACCCATATCCCATAACTAAAAATCGTGATTTTAGTTTCAAAAATCAAGTTTAAGTTTAAGTATTCGATTTATATTCCTGAATCAAAGAATCAGGATATTTAAATTTTCACTTAACTCAAGCTTTACCGTTCTTATGGTTTTCCAGAGCAAATTTAAATTTATTTTAACTTGCATAAAATTTTAAAACCTACTCTATGATCAAAAAAACAAGTTTTGTTTGTAACTTAAATCATATCAATGACTAGATCAAGAAATAGAGGATTTAAATTAAAAACTGAGCTTAAAACAAGGACAGAGACATTCCAGACATTAGCAGACATGCACACATCATACATTCATATATATATATATATATATATACACAAAAACTTACTTATCTATATTCACACAAATCATAATTAACACAGGCATTAACATGCAACCATATTTATACTTAAGTAATTTAAAAAAAAAATTACTCACCTGTTTAGAAAAGGAACAGAGCATCTTGAATTTGAAAACATCTTTTGATACTTTAAAACTTGAGTTGCTTGTTGTTTAAAAGCTTGAATTGCTGATTAAATTTGGAATGCTTGCTTTAGTTTGAAAAGATGCAGGCATTTGAAAATCTTAGGTTTGCATGCAAGCTTGATATACCAGGTTGAAGATGAATGCAGCAGTTTTTTGAAAAATGCAGGCAGGCTTTTGAAAATGATTTTACAGATTTATGATTTTGTTCTTCATGTTTGTGTTGAGTTGAAATTAAACTTCAGTTGTAAGATATTTTCTGGTATGCTAAGTTTTTGTAAACGAAAATGAAATAAGAAAGATATATAGAAAAGAGTTTACATGATTGTTTATTTTATTGGTACAACAATGGTCAGAGATTTTTTCTCTATGGAGGCTGATACGATTTTGTTCTTGTACTAGAGGTGATGGCATTTAATGCAATGGTCTCTTTTCACGTTTACAAATACTTATCCCTTGATTTTTCTGTACATACATGAATATATTTTTTCCCTTTTGTCTTACAGCCTTGTATCTAAATGAATTCCTATAGTTAACATATTGTTAGAATTTATCTAATGTGTTTACTTATATTCTTACATAACCATATATTTTACCTTATATATATATATTTATTTCTATTTCTAACTTAAATACTTATTTTTATTTCTTTTAAAACTTAAACCACCAAACACTTCATTTACAGTTATTTAATTTTATACTTATGAATTACTTTTTAGAGAAAATAAAACAAAACTATTTATATATATACAAATAACAGCTTATACAAATACCTTTAAAATCCCAAAACATTTTAAATATCTACCCTCTTTAATTTCAAGACTTTTAAATTTAAAATAAATTCTAAAATCCAATTTTAAAATCAAGTTATATATATACATATATAACAACATATTTAATTTGAAAATAACACTTCTATTTTAAAATCTATGTATATTTATATATAAAACAATACATTAATAATGTTATTTGAAAATAATAATTTGTCAAATTTAAATAATTTATAAAAGAGATTATAAATTCCTATTATTATTAAATGAATTAATATATCATATTTATTAAATAATACATTAAAAAAAACCTTTTAATTAATCTTAAACTTAAGCTAAGATATAATTTAATCAATTAAACATTTATCTTAAATATTTTAAAACTATATATTTTAAATTAAATCATAATTTCCAAATTACCAAAATATATTAGAATTTGAAAACAAGATTTATTTATTTATTAAATTCAAACCAAAGATTTATATTTACAATATATACAAATATACACACATTATAAATAGAAAACAATTTTTTAGCTTTCAAAAAGATAAAATCACCAATTAAATATTTATTAAAAGAAGATTATTAAATCAATTTAACTTTACCAACAAAAATTATCAAATCAATTTAAATTTCAATACAAATTATTAAATTGATATTGTCGAAAATTCCGGGATATCACAGAAGGCGACGATCAAGAGTCCTCTCAAACCATGTTATCTATTTTTAGACAACATGGTCGGCCTTTTGGAAAATGTGTAGAAATATGGCTAGACGATAGAGATCTTCATGTAGCACACACTTATATTCTTCTAAATTGTGCCGAGGTTGCACCATTTGTTAGGTAATCTGAAATAATAATTTGTGTTTTATTCTTTTCTATAATGCATGCGCGTGTATAACCTAATGTAATAATTTGTTTATATATACAGTGTTTATGAACATGAACATCTGAACGGAGATCTCAGTAAAGAATTTTCCAGTTGGTTTTCAAATTACGTTTATGAGTCGAGAAATTGTGTTGTTGACGAAGGGTTGAAACATCTTGCGATGGGACCAAAAAGAGTGGTCAAGGCATATCCAATATATTTCGTCAATGGATATAAATTTAACACCAAAGAATACGGTGCAGAAAAATTAACAATAATATTGGTGTATTTGTTAAAGGTAGTGATGATCCAGAAAATCACTTAAATGATTTTTATGGCGTTCTAACACAAATTTTTCAACTGACATATTTCTCACGACCCGCGGAGGAGGTGTTTCTATTTAGACGCAATTGGTTTAGCAATGTTCCAGGTTCTGGAATTAATGTGCACAAGGATTATAATCTTATCGAAATAAAGCATACATCGCACTATCACAAGTATGATCCTTTTGTACTAGCCAAACAAGCATTGCAAGTTTATTACGCTCCTTATCCGTCTCTAAAAAGAGATAAAACAGATTGGTCTGCAGTTTTTAAAACAAAGGCCGGATTCACATTCGATGGGAAGAATATTCCAGACGAACAAGCTTATCAGGTAGATCTTGAGCAAAATAACGAAATAATAATTACAGACGATCATACAGATTTTGGTCCTTTGATCGATGAATCAAATGTTTTGGTAGAAGCGTTTGACAGTGTAGAGGAAAATATCGTAGAAAACGAGACCGAATCTGAATCAGAAGACGATTGTGACTGATATAAATCTGAATCTGATTTTTTTGCAATTGATGTAACTATGTTGAATTCTTGATGTATTATGAAATTGATGTGACTATGAAACTAAATATGTTTACCATTGTTTACATGTTTTATGTCATTTCCATTTGTCATTTATTTAGCAATGTTTATTAAAAATGCAATGAAATCTGCTTATCGTCGGAACAGTAGACCCATTATGAATCAGATATAACACACTTCCATTTCTATTTCCATTTCAGTCATTAATTAAGCAATTTATACCGTTGATGTCATTTACATATGAAATATATTTCATTATCATGTTATTATTCTCTTATATAATGATGTGTATATATGTCACAAGTTTATCATAATGTCATATAGAGGTAGGAGCTCTTCCCGATCATCAAGAGGCGATGGCAGTGGCCCATCGCAAGATTCACAGCGTCTCGTTAGTCCCTAGAGCAGAGGGGTAAGAATTAAATTTTATTCAACGTCTTATTTTTTTATGATATACATACGTACTTATCTGTATCGTATTTAAAAACAGGGGGTTCGACCTACTTCCCTCGAAGGTTGTGCTGGATGTCTCTAGAGCTTCTTATCGCAGTAGGATGAGTGCTTGCTGGCCGAAGTGGGATAACATCCCTCCCCACATCATAGAGTGTATATGGCAGGATGTTCTAGTATGTATATTTTTCTGTTTTCCATTTTTAATTCGTTTTTGTCGTTTTTCTACTGTTTATCGTTTACAGTGTAATCTTTTTTTGCTTTTTATCGTGAAACACAGGCTGAGATAGACATCCAGACAGACGATATGCTGCTGGCACGAGGATACTAGATGAAGAAGATGCGTAAGAACTATAGGGACTCGATATCTGAAATTAAGAAATCTGGTAAGAAACCACGGTGGATGGGGGAGAGGTATGACAAGCATGGTTCGCATACTGGGAAACTGACGAGGCGAAGGCAAGTATACTAAATTTTTTTGAATTATTAATTTGACGTGATCGAAAAATAATGTATCAAATTTTGAATGTACAGGCAGAGTCGGATAGAAACTCTGCAAATAGAAATAAAAATCTCGTCACTCATCGCAGAGGGTCGAAGTCATTTCAGCAGTATCGGCAGGAGTTGGTAAATTTACTGAATGATAATTGTAAATAGTTTATGCTATATAATTTTAAATGTATAATAATTGTATGTAAAAATCAACTTCAGGAAGCTGAGGCACATGGTCCCGTGGGCTATATGGACATGTTCACTCATACGCATGTTGTCGAGCATGTAAATCCGGACGAGACTGTTTCGTATACATTGCACGACGATAAATCCAGTAGGAGCCATGTAAGCATATTTCATTTTATGCAGTATTAGTAATTGTTCTGCTTGTTAAACTATAATGAAATAAGATATGATGTTATTAATTTGTTAATGCAGGAAAAGTTTATGGAGCAGCGCCAGAAACTCCTTGCTGATACGGGTCGAGATCAGTTGACGACTGATGAGGAGGATGCTATTTTTGAGTCCGTTATGGATCCATCAGAGCATGACAGACAATACAGATTTGGCAATCAAGTGGTAAATAATTTATTTTACTGCTAATTTGATATTTAAGTCATAATTAATTAAATCATAGGGATTTATACAAGCATCTTGTACCCAAAACCCTACGCCTCTCCCAATAAATGTTTAATTTACTAATTTTAAGTCTACACTTACATAAACATGCATAAACTAAATTAAATAACATTATCACACAGCTAACCATTCACATACCTGCACATACACTTACAGAGATCACACAGCTAAATTAAATATTTATTGCAGGCCAGCAGTCAGAGACGGGGTCGGCAGACTAGAGCTCAGATCGATCTAGCAGAGATCGAAGATTTGCGGGGTAGAGTGGCCCAGCTGGAGGAGCAGAACCGCCGACAGGCCATACACACCACACAGTTGCTAGACCAGCGTATCGCCGAGTACATGCAGGAGTATGGTGACCGCTTCCCTTCCTCTGCTAGCTCTGGATCTGGAGGAGAGTGATTGATTGCTTGCTTTTTCAGGTATGTTTTTTTAGTTTCGTATGATTTGGTAGACGGTGGAGGAAGTTGTTGATTTTTGTATGATTATGTTTGATACACTTGGTTATGTGGTTGTATGATGATGTGGATGTTGATGTTTTTGTGTTATGTTGTGCATGTATGACATGGTAGAACACTTGTTGTTGGGGTTGTTGTGAATGTTGGAATGGTTATGTATATTATGTTTTTTTTATGTAATTTGATGTATTTGTGTGTTTGATGAATTTTGTGTAGTTTGGGTTTTGATATTTGGTTGGAATATTGTATACTGGATTCTGCAGTATTGGTGTAATAGTGTTTGGATGGGAAATGTGGATGGAAGGCTATATTGCAGCAGGAATAAAAAAAATACAGCAGATTTCCGACGGCTTCCGACAGCTTTCAGGTAATGGTTTTCCGACGACTTCCGACGGCCTATAGGCCATTTTTTCCAACGGTTTCCGACGGCTTCCGACAAGTGTCGGAATCCATCGGAAAAATTTTCGGCGCCCTGTGTCGGAAGCCGTCGGAAACACTACGCCCCGACGCCTTATTTTCCGACGGCTTTCGACGGCCGTCGACGGTTTTCAGCCGTCGAAAAATGTCGTTTTCCTTATAGTGATGGTATGTGTCATGTACATTTAAATAACTAATTAGATGTTATTTGGTTTTAAAACTTTGAAAGTGGTTTTTTGCACTTTTACCTAGTGTATTAACCATTGAATTGTTGAATAATCAAACACACTGTTGCTGAAGTTTATCTGCTGTAGGCTTATAAGATGAAATAGCATGAAGCCAAAAAACCAAATAACATTAAAGATATCGTCTTTATGATAATATTTCCTTAAATCTCTGCAATATTATTTACCTTATTTTCTTCATAAATATCCCAAAAGCTTTTTATACTTGTTTAATATTTAAATATAACATGTTTTCTTTTCAAAATACTTTAACTTTTCTCATAAATTTTCAAATTCTCGTACTTGCATATTTTGAGTTCAAGTTTCAAATTCTAAATTCTAAACATTTGAAATTCAAAATTTTAGTTTTGAAATTATAATTTTTGAATTTAACATTTATGTTTTCAATCGTAAAATCAAAATTTAAATTTTCTAATTCAAAGAAAAAATTCAAAACTTCGTATTTAATAGTATTGAATTTAAGATTCATATTTTCAAATTGAAAAGTTACCCAATTCATATTGAAAGCATGAATTTTCAAAATATTTCAAAAAGTCAAGTTTTCAAAATTTCAAAATTAGAGAACTAAAATTATCAAAATTTTATATTGAGTTTTGCTCTTTTTAGAAGTAGGTTTGCTAGTTGATTGGACCTTCCACTTCTTAAAATGCTGAAATTTTGATGGAACTATTTCAAATATGAATTTTCAACAAATTGTCATTTGAAAACTCGAAATTTCATTTCAAAATTTGAATCTTGTAATATCAAATTTTCAAATCCAATTTTTAGTTAAAATTTGATTTTCACAATTTGTAATTTAAAATTTAAATCTTCAATTTTAAATTTTAGAGTCAAAATTCAAATTTTAATTTCAATATTCAAATTTAGAATTCATTTTTTTCAAATATCTGTTTTTCAAATTCAAATCCAAATTTAAAAAAGTTCCAACATATTATCATCTCGTGTTTAATCGAATTAATAAAAAAAACTATAATGAATATTCTTTTTCGAAATTATGCAATTGAACCGTTGATTTCCCTATCATTGTACGGTTGTACTAACTTATGATTATATATGTTTGAACTAAATGTAAATCTAATGTCAGAGAAGTAGGGGAGTGTAAATTTACATTGTCCCTGCCATGGTTCAAACATTCAGCCGGCATGCCGTAATCTTGGGGATTCCATCTCGATTCTGGCGTGTACCAGACTGGAATATGAACAAAATCTCATTTTGGGATCTAGGACAAAAATAAAATGAAAATTTTAAAAACTATAGTGGAAGTTGAAGGTTGTAAGAGCAGTCATGGGTGACCTAGCATTCATCGGCGAGTAAGGTTAAAGATAATCTTGAGCTAGTTTCAGTGATGAGGTATGCATGATTTCTTTTTGTCAGATTCGTTGTTTGTTGAATTGAAAGAGAAGAAGTAGCGTTTAAGGCTTTAGGTATTTTAGTCTAGGTTTTAAATTGGGTAGGTAATGATATAATTAATTTACCAGGCCTGCATAAATTTGATTAATGAGTTAGGTAAATAATTAATTATAATTAGGTTAATAATTTTATTTCAAGTTAAGTTCATTTGAATAAAATAATTTTACATAATTTGTATAAATTTTTTTAATATTAATATTGTGTACTTGTTAGCGTATTTAGAAGAAAAAAAAACATATATACCGAATTTATAAACCGAAATCAAAGCGGAATTTTTGAAATTTCCAAAACGAAACAGAAATTTTGAAAATTTTCAATGATCGGAACGAAAACCAAAGATGGAATTCGAACCTTCGTCCCTACTCAATTTGAATGAAAGTTCTTTGGAATAATTCCACAAATTGGGACACACTACATAGACACATGCATGGAGATGAATGCTATAAGAACTTGCATTGCAAGTCTACCAAATATTTATAATATGCTAAAATGGCCGACCGGTTGCAATACGGGATATACAGGTGAACGAACTAAGGGTGGATATCGGAGTTGGTGTAAAATTGTGTGCTTTAGAGTTCTTTCGCACTGAGCACAAGTAAATATGTTTATTGTTTGTGAACTCCATTGTCATAATTGCATTGTAGGTACATGACTATTTTTACATATTGATAAAAGGTTAATCTTCAAGTACTATTGTGGTGCATTAATCGACGTGTGCAGGTACAAATGAAGCAATGTACATTCAAAAGTCAATTTTTAGGTGTAAAAAGGATTTCAAATTCAATGTCTCACCCTTTCAGTCTTCAATATGACAAACAGATCCGGTTATTTATTTACAACCATCATTTATTCATATGATATGGTGGGTTTCAACGATTCATTATTTTGTTGTGATTTCTTACGCCACGTGAGTACCGATAATTAAAGAGGGAACAAAAGAATTGAAGCCATGTAAAAAAGTTTGCTTAAGAGTTTATAACTGCTAAAAGCTAAGTCTGCCGTTAGCCAAGCCTGGAGTGTTAACCTTGCTAGTTGCTACTACCATTACACCATTTTAACCAAGCATACATATCTTATATAGAACTCAAAGCACTATTAAAGATGATATTGGATGTGTTGAATAAACATTAAATTCTATATTAGTGGGAAATGAAAACAATGAAAATTCATGTCTATTAGAGTGAAGATTCATGTTTGTTTAATGAAAAGTCATGTCTATTTAATGAAGGGTCGTGTCCGTTGAAACGAAAAGGTGTCTATCTAAAAGGTTGTGTCTATTTGTAAGAGTGTGTGTTCCACTATAAATAGTGGTCATTTTATTGTGTTGGTTGTCAAGATTGTAATGAAGTAACAAAAGTTGAATTAAAAGTAGAGAAAGTTATTCATTTGTGTCTCCTCTAAAATTATACTCCCCTTTTTCTCTTTTGACAAATTGGTATCAGAGCCAATGGAGAGTATGATGAGCCAAATGCCGCTACCACGACTAACGAAGGCGAATTATGAGAACTGGAGTATTCAAATGAAAGCTCTCCTCGGATCTCAAGATGCATGGGAGGTGGTCCAAGAAGGTTTTGAAGAACCAACAAATACCGCGGGATATACGGCAGCTCAAAACAAGGCGCCGAAAGAGTTACGATCGAAGGATAAGGCGGCACTATATATGTTGTTCCGAGCCGTCGACGAGTCGGGCTTTGAGAAGATTGCTGGTGCAACTACTTCAAAAGAAGCATGGGACATTTTAAAAAAAAGTGTTTAGAGGAGCCGACCGAGTTAAGCAAGTGCGTCTCCAAACTCTTCGTGGTGAGTTGGAGAGGATTAAGATGAAGGAGTCAGAAACTGTATCTGACTACATCACACATGTACAGGCTGTGGTGAACCAACTCAATCGTAATGGCGAAGCGATGACTGATGCGCGTGTTTTGGAAAGATTTTGAGATCATTGACCGACAATTTTGAGAATGTCGTGTGCGCGATAGAAGAATCAAAGGACCTTGCGACGCTTACAGTCGACGAACTTGCCAGTTCTCTCGAGGCACACGAACAACGTAAGAAGAAAAAGAAGGAGGAGACACTTGAGCAGGCACTTCAAACCAAGGTGTCAATCAAAGACGAAAAGGTACCTCATGCACAAAATTTTCGTGGTAGAGGGCGTGGTAGTGGAGGTCGCTACAATGGTCGCGGTGGTGTAGGCCGCGGTCAGGGTGAATATTATGAGAAAAAGGGGCAGTCAAGCCAACAAAATAGTCGAGGTAGAGGACGTAGTCGTGGTAGAGGTGGCCGGTCAAATTATTCAAATGTCGAATGCCACAACTGTGACAAGCATGGGCACTACGCAAAAGAGTGCAAATCAAACATCGATTGCTATAATTGTGGTAAATATGGACACTATGCAAAGGAGTGCTATTCCGAAAAAAAGGTAGAAGAAAACGCAAATTTAGTCGCGGAAGAAGAAACAAGAGAAGATGGTGTTCTCATGATGGCTTACAAAAATACCGTTTCCAACAATGACACGGAGTGTAATCTCGATACCGGCGCTAGTAACCACATGTGCGGGCACAAGCACCTGTTCAAGGGGATGCGAGAGGTTGAAGATGGACACGTTTCGTTTGTAGACGCGTTAAGGATCCAAGTAAAAGGCCAAGGTACAATTTATTATCTACAAAAAGATGGTACAGAAGGATCAATTGAGAATGTTTATTTTGTACCTGATCTTAAGAGCAATATTTTGAGCATTGGGCAATTCATGGAGAAGGGGTACTCAGTATTCATGAAAAATCGGGCACTGTAATTGAAAGATAATGAAGGGCGTTTAGTTGCTCGAGTCGAGATGGGAAGAAATTGGATGTACAAACTGAAATTGAGAAGCATACAGGAAAAATGTTTGCGAGTCAATATAGAAGACAAGGCATCGCTGTGGCATCTCCGCTTTGGTCACCTATATCTTGGTGGTCTAAAGAAGTTAGCAAAGAAGAATATGGTGCACGGACTGCCAGACATGGACTATGAGGGCAAATTTTGTGAAGAATGTGTACTTGGGAAACAAATGAGAACCTCGTTTCAAAAGAATGCAGAATATCGAGCTAAACATATTCTCGAGTTGATTCATACCGACATATGTGGACCGATTACCCCCGAATCTTTCAGCGGTAAAAGGTACTTCATTTCTTTTATTGATGACTTCTCACGGAAAACTTGGGGTTATTTTTTGAAAGAAAAGTCTGAGGCATTCGAGGTATTCAAAAAGTTCAAAGTTATGGTGGAGAAGGCAACTGGTAGACACATCAAAGCCATACGATCCGATAGAGGTGGCGAGTATACTTCGACGGCATTTATGGAGTATTGCGTGGAACAAGGCATAAGGAGATTTCTAACCGCATCATACTCTCCTCAACAAAATGGTGTGGCCGAGAGAAAGAACCGAACTATTCTCGATATGGTTCGATCAATGCTCAAAAGCAAGAAGATGCCGAAGGAATTCTGGGCAAAAGTTGTACAATGTGCCATCTATGTACAAAATCGATGTCCACATATGAAGTTAAATGATCAAACACCACAAGAGGCATGGAGCGGACAAAAGCCGACAGTTTCTCATCTCAAAGTGTTCGGTAGTGTGGCTTATGCACACGTACCAGATCAGCAAAGAACGAAGCTTGAAGACAAAAGCAAAAGGTATATTTTTATTGGGGATGATGAGAAGACAAAAGGGTACAAGCTACTTGACCCGATAAGCAAGAAGGTGATGGTGAGTCGTGATGTGAGAGTAAACGAAGCAAGCGAGTGGGACTGGAATAATTCGACAGAGGCTATTATAGAAGTTGGAGAATCATCAGCCATTGCACCAGCAAGTATATCAACAGACCCTAAAACTGCTGATAATGAAGATGAACCACTACAACCCAAAATACGAAGTTTGCAAGATTTGTATGATTCGACAAATGAAGTACACCTTGTATGTCTTCTGTCAGATGCTGAAAATATCAGTTTTGAAGAGGCGGTTCGAGACAAGAAGTGGCAAACTGCCATGAACGAGGAGATTAAGGCAATTGACCGCAACAATACATGGGAGCTAGTAGAATTGCCGAAAGGAAGTCAGCCCATTGGTGTGAAATGGGTGTTCAAGAAAAAGATGAATGCTCAAGGCGAGATAGAACGGTACAAGGCACGACTTGTTGCAAAGGGATACAAGCAAAAGGAAGGAATCGACTATGACGAGATATTTGCTCCTGTTGCAAGAATGGAGACAATCCGATTACTCATCACACAAGCTGCTCAATTCAAATGGCCGATATTTCAAATGGATGTCAAGTCGGCATTCTTGAATGGAGTGCTCGAAGAAGATGTCTACATCGAACAACCACCCGGATACATAAAAGTCGGAGAAGAGAAGAAGGTGCCAAAATTGAAGAAGGCACTTTATGGGTTGAAGCAAGCACCGTGGGCTTGGAATACACGCATCGATTCATATTTCATGGAGAACGGGTTCAAGCAATGTCCTTATGAGCATGCCCTTTATGTAAAGAAGAATGGAGGTAACATATTATTTGTTGCTCTTTATGTCGATGATCTCATCTTTATGGGTAACAATAATGAGATGATAGAAAAGTTTAAGGGCACAATGACATGGGAATTCGAGATGACAGATTTGGGCTTGATGAAGTTTTTCCTGGGTTTGGAGATTAGACAAGTAGAGATGGGAATTTTTATATCACAGGAGGCATATGCAAAAGAGATATTGAAGAAGTTCAGTATGGCAAATTGCACCCCTGTATCAACACCAATGGAACCAGGTGCAAAACTTTCAAAGTTCGGTGGAGGAGAACGTGTCGATGCGAATAGATACCGGAGTTTGATAGGAAGCCTTCGCTATCTCACGTGCACAAGGCCGGATCTTTCATTTAGTTTTGGCATTGTAAGTCGGTTCATGGAGGAGCCGACTCATTCGCATTGGAAAGCGCTAAAGCAAATCCTACGGTATATCCAAGGAACGTTGTCACTGGGGCTGTTCTACTCAAAAGCAGAAGATTACAAGTTGGTTGGCTATTCCGACAGCGATTGGTGCGGAGACATAGACGATCGGAAAAGTACTTCGGGATATGTGTTCATTATGGGAGGTAATGCGTTTACTTGGCTTTCAAAGAAGCAACCGATCGTAACGCTCTCGACTATGAAGCTGAATATGTGGCAACATCTTGGTGTGCATGTCATGCGATATGGCTTAGAAATTTGTTGAGCAAGATGGAGCTAAAGCAACTTGGTGCAACCGTGATTCATATTGACAACAAATCAGCAATTGAGTTGGCAAAGAATCCTGTAAACCATGAAAGAAGCAAACACATTGATGCTCGTTTTCACTTTATCCGAGATCATGTGAAGGAAGGAAGTGTGCAATTGGTGCATGTGACAAGTCAGGATCAAGCTACGGATATCTTTACAAAACCACTGCCGAAAGTACTTCTCAACAGATGCAAGAAAATGATTGGCATGACGGATGGAAGAAGCATTTAAGTTTACAGGGGAGTTTTGTTGAATAAACATTAAATGCTATATTAGTGGGAAATGAAAACAATGAAAAGTCATGTCTATTAGAGTGAAGGGTCATGTCTGTTTAATGAAAAGTCGTGTCTATTGAATGAAGGGTTGTGTCCGTTGAAATGAAAAGGTGTCTATCTAAAAGGTTGTGTCTATTTGTAAGAGTGTGTGTTCCACTATAAATAGTGGTCATTTTTGTGTTGGTTGTTAAGATTGTAATGAAGTAACAAAAGTTGAATTAAAAGTAGAGAAAGTTATTCATTTGTCTCTCCTCTAAAATTATACTCCCCTTTTTCTCTCTTGACAGGATGGACGTACATTCTGAAATGTGTCAAAAATAGGCTTGAAAACTTTATAGCATAATTGCTCATCTTTAGCTGTCGAATTGAATCTAACGCTCAGAAGTCAGCCCATTCCTGCATATCCACATGCATTGCAAGTAACGACCTAAATTCCGTCTTATTCCTTATTCCATAGAACAGAGCGACATCATAACTGCAAATTATCTACACTATCTCCTAGAACAGAACCAAGATCTATATGAACAATCTATTATTGAACAATTAGTCCAGCAAAATAAATTTTCAAATAAATCAAGAAGCATATCATTTCTAACACCTGAAAAGTTGTTCATTCAAAGTTATAATATACATTCAGTAATTAGTTAACCATAAATCAATCAACAAACTTATTTAAAATTAAAACTGAATTACAAATTATTCAGAAAAACAATTTCAAGAAGCATACTCATACAGACTCGATCAGTTTTCCGAACAAAATATGCAACAAAATCAAGAAGGATAATCATTATTAATCAGTACCAACAGAAGTCACAAACTCATCCCTATCTCTCAAATACTCCTTGTACCTTTCCGACTTCAGCACTTGATGTAATCTTAGACCTATCTGAAGCGGAAAACATATATCTTTGTATACTTGCCACCACAGTTCTAGTATCTTCATTTCCGAACTGTCCGACACTGCTCCATGCAAGCATTCAATCAGAGCCGTTGCATATTTCATCAGATCAATAACAATAGTATGAACCTTCTCCACTTCACTATTTGGGCTAGGAATATATATGCCAGAAACAGACACCAAATCCACATTATTTTCATCGAATGAGAATTTTACTATAACTTCTCCTTCTAACTTTGTGCACTTAAAAGTGTAACATAAATCAGATGGTTGAAATGAGTAGTTGGGAAATACATCACGGTATGGGTCAAGAATATCAGGATCGAAGCCAGATACATTTAAGATTTGAGAAACAGCAACGACTAATCTTGAAATGTTGCCTCTTGGCTTCATTTTGTATTCTTGTTTGACATGCATGAGATTTGGTTTCATGATGCCTTCTACGTCTTCTATGTCAAATGATTGGGGTATCATGGATTCATAGTTGACCATTAGTGAGGTTGTAAGAAATAAAGATATAGAGCTTGTATTATTTCAATATAGAAAATACACAGGGTACATACTGTATTTATACAAGCAAATTAAAAATGGGCTTGCGGGCAGGCCCAGAGCAATACTTACAACCCGCATTTACAAGATAATATACAGCTGCCTTTTACAACCCTATCTCACTTCATTCACTATCACGCCCCCTCAAACCCAATACCTAGGGTTAGGGTTTGCTAATAAAGTTCTTAGGTTCGAGAGCCGCCAGTGAAAATTGGCTCCTTCGATGTGATTTTCTTTCTCCAATGAGCTCTGGTTGAGGAGCTCAAACAGTATAGGAGGCGATTTGTGATTTGCGACACAAGATTTCAATTTGAGTTTAAGTTGTCAGCTGAGACTTCAGTAATTCTCTTTTTCATTTTCAACGGCTTTAGGAATGTAGATCAGATCTTAGATCTGAGATTACTATCAGCTTCGTCCACATTAAGCTCACGCCTAAATCTAATGAAGTTTAGTCGAGAGAGCGGCTTGGTCAGGATGTCAGCCTTCTAGTAAGTTGAAGGTATGTATCTGACTTCTATGTTTTTGTTTATTACTTGCTCTCTCACAAAGAACAAGTCGAGTTCGATGTGCTTTGTGCGAGAGTGGAGTACTGGGTTTGTTGTGATTGAAATTGAACTTTGATTGTCACACTAGATAGTTGGTTTGCCACTTAGTTTGATCTGTAGTTCATTAAGCAGTGACATTAACCGCATGATTTCTGCAGTAGCACTAGCAATACTTCGATACTCAGCCTCTGTGCTGGATCTAGATACAGTTGATTGCTTTTTTGCACACCATGATATAGGATTTTTGTCTAGATAGATGCAGTACCCTATAGTGGATCTTCTATCATCCTGGTCAGTAGCCCAGTCCGAGTCAGTGAAGCCATTAATACACAATGTAGTGCTTGCCTGTAGAATTAATCCTTAATTGATTGTGCCCTTCAGATATCTTAAAATTCTTTTCACTGCTTTCCAATGTTCATTAAGAGGCTTTTGCATAAACTGGCTCACTTTGTTTACACTGAATGAAATGCCTGGTTTGGTTATAGTGACATATTGCAATGCTCCTACAATGCTTCTGTATTGCTTGTCATTTAGGATTGGTCCACCTCTGTTTTTTTGAAAGATGACTGTTGCTTATCATTGGAGTGGGCAAAGGATTTGCTTTGTCCATTTTGGTTTTAACTAGCATGTCATTGATGTACTTTCTTTGGTTTAAATATATTTCTGAGGTTGATACTCTTTTGACCTCTATGCCAAGGAAGTAGTTTAACTCCCCCAAGTCTTTGATTGAAAATTCTTCTTTCAGACATTGAGTGATATTCATGGTTTCTGATTTGTTATTTCCTGTAATAACAAAGTCATCAACATAAATTAATACATAAGTTATTGTGTTATTAAGAAATTTGGTGAATAGGGAGCTATCAGATTTAGTAGAGTTGTAGCCATGTTTTGATAAAGTTGTTTTCAGCTTGTCAAACCAAACTCTTGGTGCTTGCTTGAGCCCATAGAGTGCTTTATTGAGTTTGCACACTAGCTAGTCTTTGTCCCCTTTTGTGAACCCATGTGGTTGTTCCATATATACTTCCTCCTGCAATTCACCATTAAGAAAAGCATTATTAACATCTAATTGTTTGATAGGCCAATTCTTATATAAGGCAATTGTTAATATGACCCTAATGGTAGTGGGTTTCACAACATGGGAAAAAGTTTCATTAAAATCGAATCCATTTTGTTGTGAATACCCCTTTTCCACCAATCTTGCCTTGTATTTAAGAATTGAGCCATCTGGACTTTTCTTTAATCTGAATGTCCATTTGCATCTAACTATGTTTTTATTCACTGGTAAGGGTACAAGATCCCATGTCTTGTTTTTTATCAGTGCATTATATTCCTCTTTCATAGCATTTTTCCAATTATCATCCAAAATTGCTTGCTGATATGTGCTTGGCTCGGTGATTTCAGACTCAATGTTGTATGTTTTTGGTTTGAATATACCACACTTTTCTCTTGTCATCATATGGTGTCCAGTATTTGCAGGTACAGATGGCTGTTTGTCTTCATCGGTATTGACTTCTGGTTGGGTACTGTATGACTGTGTGTCATGCGGTACTTGACAGGGGTCTGGATGATGATCTGTATCTTGCATCACACTGTTGGATCTTACTGGTGCATCAACATACTCTTGACCTAGTTCATTTATGGGCACTATGTGTTGAGGACTGATGTCACCCCTTCCATGATAACCAATGCTATTAATTGGTATGACAACTTCTGGTGAGGGTAATACTTGAGGTATTGAAAGCTTTGAGTTGCATATTTTTTGAGTTGTTTTGATGTCTACATTACTAAAAGGAAACTCATGCTCATTGAATGTAACATGTCTGGATATATATTTTTTGCCATTGCTATCAAGGCACTTATATCCTTTCTGACTAGTAGAATATCCTAAAAAGGTACATGGTTTGGATCTGTACTCAAGTTTATGTGTGTTGTATGGTCTTAAATAGGGAAAGCATAGGCATCCAAAGATTTTCAAACTTTGGTAGTCTGGTTTGACATTGAATAACACTTCTATTAGACTTTTAAACTTTATAACTTTCGTAGGCAGTCTATTAATTAGATAAACTGCAGTAGAGAAGGCATTTGGCCAGAATTTCAATGGCAAAGATGCCTGTGCTAGTAGTGTCAAACCAGTTTCAACCATATGCCTATGTTTTCTCTCTATATGACCATTTTGTTCTGAAGTGTATGGACATGTAACTCTCTGTGTAATTCCCTTCATTTGAAAGTAACCCTTCAAAGGTAAAAATTCTTTACCACCATCAGTTTGTATGACTTTTAGTTGACAATTTGTCTGCCTTTCTGCATTAGAAATAAACTGTAACACAATTAGTTTCAGATTTGGATTTTAGAAAATAAATCCATACATGCCTAGAATAGGCATCAATAAATGAGATATACTATTTATAGCCATAATCAGTGTGTATAGGGGCTGGCCCCCATAAATCTGTAGCAACAAGTTCAAGAGGTTTATTATAAACAATCGTTGAATATGGAAATACAAGCTTGTGACTCTTGCCCATTTGACAAAATGTGCAAGTGTAAGAATTAGAAATTTTACTAATATGAGTACTATCACAACTGCTCAAGACATGTTTAATTATATTCAAACTGGGATGTCCCAACTTACAATGCCATATGTCAAAATTTTCAGCATTTTTAATTTCAGAAACATGACACCAATTTTCGTTATTTTCAACATTTCTTGAATTTGGAACATCAAATTTTTATAGGCCTTTATGTTCTTTACCCTGTAAAAGAACTTCTTTAGTTAGATTATCTTTAACTAAACAATGTGTAGAGTGAAATTCAAAGTAGACTTTATTGTCTTTGGCAAATTGTGACGCACTCATTATATTTTTTCTGATTAATGGAACCATTAACAGATTATTGAGATATAGCTGCCTGGTTCCATTAATGCTTGCATTTCCAGTATGAGAAATTTTTGCAGATTTACCATTTCCCATATATAATAACTGTGTACCTTTGTATTCTCTATTGCCAAGATTTAATTTGCCTAAGTTATTTTCCACATGATTAGTTGCCCCAGAGTCTGGATACCAGCTATCATCATGTATGTCTTCGATTTTTGCTATATCTGTGTTAGTATTGTCTGATGTTGACTATTGTTGCACACTGACCATGTTGGCACTGGGGTTTTGAGATCTTGAGTTGTTGTTACCTTGCTGTGCTGGTGTAAAATTGGCATCAAATCTGAAATAACATTTATTGGCAATGTGACCATATTTTTCACATATTTGACATCTTGGTTTGTTATTGTTATTGAAATTCCATCTGCCGCCTCTTCCCTTGAATCTTCCTGACTGACCACCTCGGGAGTTGTTTGGTTGGTTTCTGTTGCCTTAATTTCTTTCTTGATTCTTACTTTTATTTACTGATACATAGTTAGCATTGTATTCCCAGTTTGCTGGTTTCTTTTGCTCAAGTCTCCCTTCATGGGCAATGAGGATAGATTGAACACTTTGTATAGATGGTAGATTTTCATTAGATGATATTATGGCAACTACTGCTTCATATTCTTCATCCAATCCACTTAAGATGCACAATATTTGTTCTGTGTCAGTTACCTTATGCCCAGCAGAGGCTAACTGATAACATATTGTCTTGGCCTTAGAAAGATATTCCATTATAATAACATTATCTTTTCTCAAATTTTGCAACTGCCTTTTATATTGCATTATCCTAGCTACAGATTGAGAACCGAATATTTGTTGAATGGTGTGCCAGATTTCATGTGTGGTTTTGCACCCAACTAACTGTGGTAATAGACTGGCACTGATAGATGATAGCAACCAAGAACTGATTAAACTATCCTGTCTTTCATGAATTGTGTATTCAGAATTACTTACTAATTTTCCTTCACGATCTGTAGTGAATCTTGGAGGAGTAATGAGACCGCCAAGAATGTATTATTGCAGTCCATATCCTATGACAGCCGTCTCAATCTGGAATTTCCAGAGCAAATAGTTGGATTCATCAAGTTGTATGGTGATGATTTGACTTTGTGGCTTGATTATAGACTTGATGAGTTCTTGGGTGGTGTTGGTGGTATTGGACTGTTGCTAAGAGGTTCTTGATTCTTGATGAGGTGTATTTGCGTTATCATTGCCTCCTTCTGACATGGTGATGGGGACTTATCAAAATGATGATGAAAACTGGGAAGAAAGTGGATAGATCAGAAATGGAGTGCAGCCAGATTCAATTGGATGATGATCTGGATCTGAAAAATGGTTCTAGGCATGGCACTTCAGGTGGGTAAGTCGGAATCTTGATAAATTGATGGAGCAGTGGTAGCCAGAGGGATGATATATGATGAGTTTATCTCTGATATCTCCCTTCTTGGCATGGTAATTGCTTCCAAATGATGGTAACTTCAAGATTTGTTGCATAGTTGTTAAACTGTGTAACTGATATCTCAGATGATGAAGTCGTTCTGATGAGATTAAAAGAAAATTCAAAAGATTTGATCGATTTGCTGTTAAGCAGTTTCTTTTTGGTCTGATACCATGTAAGAAAAAAGGATATAGAGCTTGTATTATTTCAATATAGCAAATACAGAGAGTACATACTGTATTTATACAAGCAAATATAAAAATGGGCTTGCGGGTAGGCCCAGAGAAATACTTACAACCTGCATTTACAAGATAATATACAACTGCCTTTTACAACCCTATCTCACTTCATTCACTATCAGAGGTTAAGAGAGCGTTAATGTCGGTGTTTGATATGGAGGAAGACATTGCAAATATTATCAAGTTCTTGAGGATATTAAGCGGGTTTTTGTTTAATGGTAGTAAGAGATGGTAAATGTATTTATATAGGTTGAGATAGTTTTGTTTGCAATTTGCAGGCCAAGAGCTGAACATCTTTGCCCGTTTTGATCGAAAACTACTATAGATTTTGGTCAGATATTAACTGATTAAAAACAAGATCGCTTTATCCTGCTTTGTACTATAGACTCCGAAATATATGTGGGCTGATTAAAAGGCCACGTTAACTTCTAAAATACACAGTAGAATTGTCCCTTCTTAAAACCCATTATAATAAACATGCATGTTTTTTCCTTTTAGTCAGATTTCAAATATTTTCAGTTTCAAAAAATGCAAATATTTTAGCCAGCTTTACAAAAAATTCACAAGTAGTAATATCTTTGTTTATTGAAACATGCGATTAAGTACAAATTTGGTTTCCGTTGAAAAAGGAAAAAAATTTAAAGATGTAATATAATACATATTTTTAACAACGATGTTCGTGTATCAATCTTGAAACTGGAAAATAAGCGACGGATCCAATTTCCACAAAAATTAATTTGTCATTTTTTGGAAGTACCATATTATTTTTCCAATTTGGAGGAGGATATTGCATTTTATTTTATTTTTTGAAAGTATCATTTATGTTTATGAAGTGGGACAATTATGGCAGTCAAGGGCACATAAATTAAGCTTACTCAGAAACCATGTTGGAGAACCACATGTTATTATAAAACTAATTAGAAATGTGAAGAGTGGTTTCTTATTATTTATATAAGATTTATTTTATTAACCACCCTATATAGGACTAATCTCAACACATCTAACCACTACTTCCAAATCATAATTCATATCTATACCTATCACCCTAATTTTTCGAAACTTCTCACTATTAATTCCTATTTTAATTTGGAATCTTAAATGCATGTAAAGTTGTTATTATTCTAGTCGGTTATCCATCAAATATTTTCTTATTTCTCATAATTTTAAAATTTAAACACTTAAATATCCTTGATTTAGTACAACGCAAATAAGGTCAAGTTAAATTTATGTGATACAAAATCTAGGTTTGAAGAGATAATAAATATAACATTGCACATATGTATATTTATTAGGATTGTTTCGCATGTTATAAGGAGGAACCACGGTTTAAAATTAGGATAGTCTCACATCGCTAAATAACATACAGAACTAGTGCATAAATATTGGTTGGTAGACATGTAACATTAGAAATTTCTTTTGTTACAATAATGTATGTATCGACTCATATGTGTACGCCACGTGCTCGAGATGGGGCGCTTGGTCTGACCGCCATTACATAACAATCTATTACTTAAATAGGAAAAGAGAAACCACATCATTTATATGATGCCACCTGTCCTCTTTTAAATTTGGTTGTTATCTGCACTATACCTTTATTAATCGGTAATCAACTCCTTCTCCCCACCCATCAGTTTTATTACCAGATTATTCCCAGAAAGCTATCGCTTTTTCTTCTCCCCTTCACAATTCTTCTCCCTTCGACTGCTCTTACCCAAACCTATCCACAACGGTAATGCTCTGCGGTTGCTTCAGTCCCGTAGTCGATTTGGGGATTTAAGTGCAAATAGGTCAGTACTTTGTTACTTTTTTTTACTCTAATTAGGGATTTCAAATTCAGTCGAACGCAGTTGACAGGATATGGGTAGAACAATATTTGATTCTTTATATTCCATAACAACTACATAAATGTTCATCAGAACTTCTTTTCTTCCATTTTATGGTTGTACTCACTGTAGTTGAACTGGATTTTCGTTTACGTGGAAAGTTGAACGCAGTTGACAGAATATGGGGTTGAACCGTATTTGATTCATTAATATTCCTAAAAAAAGGCTAAATTTTCATCGGAACTTCTTTTCTTCCAGTTTATAAGTGTACTGACAATTTTATTTACTACTATGTTTCCAGGGTAAGAAATATGTTGTACATGCTACTTTGACAAAAATTAGGACATCAGCTGGATAGAGTCATCTCTCCTGCCCGCTTTGTAGGAAGATTGTAACAAAGGAAGCAACCTGTTTTACATACCCGAAATGAAATAATACTATTGCCAAGCCAGTTAATAGCTTTGCCTACTCCAATGTGATGTATACTTTACACTCACTTACTAGCAACTTGAGGCGAACAAGTATTAGTTAGCAATGCAAGTTTTTTTACTATACTGGTTCTCCCACTATAGTAGTTTTTTTATAGAGAGACTGCTTGCTTTGTTAAATGGAGCGTAGACAAGGTAAATAAGACTATTACTGTCAGTTTTTGCCCTCGGGTCTACTTAATCACCACTGTTGAAGTCCATGAGATCAGTGAAATTCTTCTTCGCGGTTATGTTTCCTGTATCTGATTTTCACAATCGTGAAGGTCGAGGTTGATGCCCAACACATCGATGAGGAAACAAAAACAAATGTTTTGGAAAAGAGAGACTGATTTAAAATGGTAATTCATTTTCATGATTCATTTTCATGAACCCTAATCTTTTTACACACCCTTTAATAATAGATTGATTTGCAATTCATTAGCTTATTATTTGAAATCTATCATTTTGATCTAAGTAATTATATTCTGTTAAATTTCACTGGTCATTATGATTTGGTCAGGTTATAATACTGTTTTGATAAGAAGCAATAACTTTATCTATATTTCTTTATGAACTAGAGATATGAACAATGGATTAGAAAAAGAACACCATTTCGTTTATTTTCTATTTTCATTTTTCTCCTAGAATCAAAGTTTATCCAAGTTTATGACCTTAAAAATAATACGGTTTTTAAGGAGAAGGTAATGGAAAGGATAACAGACTACAAATCGGTATCCATTTACTAATTAATATTATGGTACGATAGAAATACTATTGGGTAAATTTGGTTTTGTAGCAACATAGTTTTATTTTATGTCTGTTTTGTATACTCCTACAACAACCTAGAGTTATGTTGTCACTACATGCAAAGGTGCATGTAAGAGCATAAATCACTAAATATTTGGAAAATAGGCACATATAATTGTAATACTGGCACTATGGTACCAAAATTAGTAGTTAATGTTAACCCTTGAATTGTGTTTCACACGAAGTAACTGTGATTACTTTTCTTCATAAATTTCTATACAAAACCTAACCAAAATTAGTTTTAAGTTAAAGAGTAGTAGTTTTTATATCTAAATGTAGGACTAAGGCAGTGTTCTAGAATTTGAAAATATAAACTATTAGTACGGTGGAATAATTTGTGTTCTCACATACTTAATTGTTATTTTATCCTACCTAGAGTAAATTATATAACATGCTCGCATATAACGTCTCTGCGTATGAACCACTGAATTCGCAATTCATAACCAGTTACTTTTTAAACTAACGTGTAGTGTCATGTTTTGCTTAATTTAGCATGGTTTGATATATTTATAATGATTGGATACTTAGATTTTATCATTTCATGTAGCTATGGAAATCATTTCCAGTCGTACCTCACAATGTTAAAGACGTAAAGAGAGGTTGTGAGCTTTATTGCCATAATTTGTTTGATGAAGTAAAATGCTTAATTACAAGTATCTACTATGATATTTGTTGATAAATCCGATGCTTTTAAAATAAATATGGTGGAAAGAGTGCACAAGACACACTAAGAAATGAAAATTGATGAAACCATCAGGAAAATGAATGTGAAATTTGAATTTTTGTACATAAGTTGTATTAGTGACTTTTGTCATCCTATTCAAATTTAAGAGTCATATTGTAGTAAATAAAAATTGTTTATTTAATGCTAAATTTAAGGTAAAAGATTTGATACTTATGTTGTGGTTGATTAAGAAAAAAAATCAAGCTGGAGGCTTAATCATAAAGCATATTGTTTGCCACAACAGACATCCAATGATTTCTAACCGACCATTTGTCAACAGATCAATGCGTCTGTGTGATGCAATGGTCATCATTTTTTCGCCCATTGCATATTGTTTTATCGACCAGTTTATCTCCCCCCCGGACATCATTTATTTTCCACTGAACCACGTACTGACATAATAAAGAGGAAAATAAATAGACTATAAGCTGATACTTACATCCCAGTTACCAACTGTCAGCGCTAGGATTTTGGTTACCAATAGTTGTTGCATTCTTTGTTAATGTTCCCGTTAGATAACGAACTGAGCTTGATTTCTGATTGCTGATATGTTTGGTTACGACATTTACCTTTCCCTCTTATCTTTTAGTCAAAGTGCAATAAGACTTTATGGATTGTTTAGGAAATCTTCTATGAGATCCTCCAATGTAGCAAAGACAAGAATTTTGTTAAGTGGGTGTTTTTTCTTTCCTATTTTTCATTGTTTATGTGTAATTGTATCAATAACACGACAATTACGATTAAAAATATTACATGATACCCTTATTTTGCTTGATCTTTAGTTCCACATTATCCTCATATTTGATAAGTATCTACTAATTCTTTATAGCTGGTAGACTCAAGTCATAGTTTTGTGTAACATGATATAGTATTCACTTTGCCCTCTGTGAAATTGCTGATAATGAGCATAAACTTAAAATATCATTAAATTAAGTGGATCCTGAAAGATGGTAGAATTTACGATATTTCTTTAGTTTCCATGTTTCTTTACTTCTGGTTAACGATATGCGCAGTACAATTAGATGAAGTGTTGATGTTGGTTTCTCAATCAATACAGTACAAAAAATACTCTATTTCATTGACTTCTCATTTACTGCTTTGGTCTTGAAGCACATGATTGCTACTCCTATAAATGTCCTTTGACTGTGTGGTAGTTAATAATGAATCATATAAATATGTCATATAAATGGTTTTTTCCTGCCCTTCGACACTCTTGATTTAATTTTTTTCTAATCAACATATGTTTGTTCCACGCAGTTAATTTTTAAGTTTTCTACACATCGGTTAAAGTAATTCGATTTGATCCTCGCCCTGAAAACCCCAATCTTTTAAAGCTTGATTACAACTTTACACAATTCTTCGACTTCTAATTCTATTTTAAAAAGGTCTACTCATACCTGATTTACCAAATGAATTGATTTTGATCGGTTTCCCTTTATTTGGTACTTATGTTAATACGTGACAGGTTAGAGAAGATGGTGATTTGGAAAAATGGCAAAAAAATTAAGGTAACTTACTCAGTTCTACCATTCTCATTTTGTATGGGATCTGACCCTGTATGATATATTTGATGTTTCACCCTTTGTAACGTTTGTCAGAATTAGCTTACTGTCTGTGGATAGGACAAGAAATACCTAACCTTCCCTGTTGTTTCAGTAATACATAATCTGGCCTAATGCAACCTTTGCACTATAATAAAAATGGTATGAAGCATACAGGACAGTGCAAATTAAAGTACAATTTCAAATACTAATTTCTACTTCAAATGGGATTCACATGCTTCCTTAAATTTTTCATAAGCTTTCCAATTATTTTACAAATTTGAATTGTTCTACTTCATTTTATTTTAAAGATTTTCCATACTACAATTGCTTGTGTTAACAATATGTTTGTTTTTGATGAAATTGATCAGGTGCTTAAAACAACAATTTTGCTGTACCAAAAAGCTTTTTATTCTCATCCTACAAGACACGTAATCTAATTGTTTTCTGCTATTTGCTTTACACTAATAAACAAATATGATTTATTTTCTTTTCTGTTTTTCAACTGTTATTTGAATATTAATCAAATTTAATTCGACTTGCTAGAAAAAAGCTTAGTAAGAAAAGCATGTAACCGTTGCCGTCTTCTCTCTAGCTAATTCTGAAGTTAATGTCTTTTAACTGAAACATTTTTAAATTATTATTACTACTATTATCGTTGTTGTAATTATTTTTATTATTTGATTTTTATATCAGATTGTAGTGTGATAATGTACAGATTGATTGGATATTAGAAGCTTAGGTGAGATACTTTGGTCGGTATGTGTTATATTTCTATGCTTTTATGGTTATGTTCTGTCTGTCTGTTTGATAAACTATTAAGCTAGGTTATAAGATTTAACAAAATAATACGCTCACTAAACACATATGTTAAGCTTTAAAAATGAAGAGTGTTAGAGGATGTTGGAGATGCATATACTATTGCAAAGTTTTACTCATCCGATTGGTTCATACGAGTCTAATTTCAACTTTTTTATTCAAATGTTACCTCAGGCTATTTTCAATAAATCGTAATGACTGGAGATGCCTTAAAAAGCAAGTAATATGTTTTTGTAAGTTTAATAGTGTTATTATATTATGCAAGATGATCAATTAATTTCAAACGGATTTTTTTGTCTTTGTAAATAAATTGTTTTCCTCGATAGATTATATCTAGATGGTTATGTATATATTGACTTAACTATCTGTTGTGAGGTACCTGATGCAAATGTTGGAATTTTCTGTGACATCTGCAAGTTCTATTGTCAAATATATCAGCGTTTGCCATTGTTTGACTGTTTGTTAACATGGCTATCAATAAAGATGTTAAAGGACTTGAAATTTATTTTTACAAAGTTTAGTATGTATACTTGACTATGCCTTTTATGTTGTTTGTTTACTGGTCTTATTATTTTTATTGCGAGAGAGAAAAAAATAACGTTGTCTATCTAATTAATAGTAAGATAACCAAAACATATATATTATGTCTGTAATGTAATTCATAATTAAATATATTATGTTTTGTTAACTATGATTAATTTTTTAGCTGATAAAAACAAGTAGGAGAAAGTATTGACAACAATAAACTATGACTAGAAAGTTGCACTGAAAAATAAAAGAGCAGAAAAATGCTTCCACGGTCAGAGAGAAACGTGTTAAGTATATTGATTATGTTACCTTAACATAACTAAAATAAATCTGGTTTTGATAGTATAAGTTTGGAATTTTGATGCTGTAGTTTAAAAGGTACAACATTAGTAATCACATTTACCCTTTTCGTTTAATCATGGCTTATCAATATTATAAGTAAAATTATCTCCTTATGTGCCAAATCAAATAATAAGCGTTCATGTTCTGTTTTTGATAGTTCAAACTGGTTGGTTTCATTGCAATATGTTTAACTATATGTTTTTAACTATACCTGTAATACTAAGATCCAATACTGCAATAATTATGTACCAAAGTTAATTATAAGGAAAAATAAATATTGGTTCGTCTTATATGTGTTTACTTTTTGTGCATGTTACTTTTCAATTTGCATACAAGTATTCTACCCATGTCCCCATAGGTTTGAGTTGTTTGGCAAATTTAAAAAAAAAGGTATTTGTTGTTTCTGTAAAAGGTTGTATTTGTACTAACTACGACATAACGATGCCAATATGTTGTTTGTAGATCAGAAGCTGAGTTGGGGTACTAATAACAGTTTTACCCAACCCGTTCGCATGAAAGAAGGTAAATTTACAGTTAATGCACTATATTTCTGTGTACGGTATACTAAATTATTACATGGTTCATTACCGTCTAACAGACTATTTGGTATGTGCTGTTTAATGTCGTACACAACGTGTACAGGTAACAGTTGGCACAGTACCAACAGTTTAGACCCGTAATTGACATACTTGGAAAAGTTGCATTAAAAATAAAATACACCCTGTTTGCTCACATTTACTACTATTGAATTATATTATAACTATCTTTTTAAATCCATTTACTACGTACGAATAGGTGTTTCTGTACATTGGTTAATGTTACCATCTTCGCTCTCTAATAGGTTGCCATTGATCGGAATTAATTAGCATATAGGCGGATATATGTAACTTTTTTGTGCACCGAAAATTACACGCTCTACAATGAACACCATATGGTCACTGTTTGAAAATGCTTTCCTGCTGTGACTTTTTACTTTACATATAACAAACCGTACATGTACATGTTTTTCTAATAAATCATCTTATTCCATTTTAGCATTTCTGACAGTCAACATTATGCACATTTTATGTTTGCTCCCCTATAATTTTAGCTGTCCAAGTTTATCAGTCATAAGTACAGATTATTTTCTTCTACCTAAAAATTTATATTTCTGTATAGTGTATGATTCAATATCAGCTTCTACTCTTAATTTCCCCTATTGTAGTTCATTCGAGTGGTCTTTATGTGAAAAACTGTAACTGAGGCTAAACGAATGCTCTCAATATGTTTAATTAGATCTGGAGTGAAATATTTTGTCCATTACCGATTGCATTGTTTGCCCTAATACATGATAGTAATTTGATTTAACATTTCTCTTCTCAACTTGCATGTCCTATGTCCTGTCATTCTATTTATATTTTATACAAATACAAAATTAATATTTTTGTTGAAGGCCATCAGTTCATGTACGTGTGTTGTAGACGTAAACTGGATAAGTATTTATTTTTAGTACCGTTGTATTTATTCGTTTGTGGTCACTACTAAACTGCACGAATATACTGTAACCATGACATGGGTGAATATTAAGAATTTTTTTCCCTCACCGTTGTTTTCCACATTACATGATAATTTTTTTTTCAAATTCAAAAAAATAAATACTAATCAGTTTTATTGCTTTTTAATCCACCAGGACTCAAATCTCCTACCAGTATTCATCATTACGTACGTCATAGCTCATATAACTAATGGATCTATTTACCTTTATTTTCCAAAATACGCTTTTCAAACTGTTTGTATTTAAGATTGACATTCACATCATTTCCAAATAGGGGAAAGCATTTGAATAAACTATGTTCAATGACATAATGGAAAAAAATTTGCATAAACTTTGTTCACTACCATATTCGCCTGACTTACAACAATTTACGAAGCACGTTTGTATAACCAATTGCTTAATTACTACTGTATGATCAATAAAATATGATGATAACCTGGCGTTCTTTTTTTAATTGCATCATGGCATTAAACAATTCTCATTTTTCCACTGCCAGAGTCATCTTTAATCACTTGCTGTCTATGTTATTTAGATCTATTAACCTAATTCACTATCACGGTCTTCATGTCACTTAATTTAGGCAATTTAATTATGTTATAATTTTTCCCCCTTCTGAAATAAATTTGTCAACATTTGTTCTCACTTTATCTACGCCATCAAACCACCATCCCTTATTCAGTAAGGAGGGTACCGTAATTTTCGTTCATTGTTCTGCCTTTTCCCGTTTAAAATAAAGTTGTAAGAATTCGTTCTCCCTTCATTTGAGCACTCCAACTATCTTTACTTCCTGCATCTCATAACTGAGAGGGGAGGCATCGGTATTTTTCACCCACACGATATAAAAACCACATTCATATCTCAGTCTGATTTTGGAACAAATTCCGTAGCATTGCCTGTGTTATTATTAGGACCGAGTTTAAATAAATAAGGTACTTCGAACATGAAAATGGTCGCTTATCTTTCCGATTTACAACTGTATGTTATATTCTCATAATTCAATTATTATCATTTATTATATGAGCTATAAACTAAAAAGGTTTACTTGCTAATACTTATTTTACTGATAGAATGGACAAATAGACATTTGACCAAAATTCTTCAATACTGTTCTAATTCTGAACCATTTAGTATGTCCTGCAATACATATGATGTCATATTTCTTCTGTCGTGGTTTGTTTTAGGCTTTACAGTTTGAAATATAAAATAAGTGCACGTCAATTTGTTTGTACATTTATGACTATCTATAGTTTTCTATCCGACTATGAATTTAAATCCCTTAAATACTCCTACATCTTTGAATACCACGCATACAATAATTTAACTTCTATTTGTTTTATTCTTCGATTATTTTACCGTTCTGTATTGATATAGTACGTTATGATTTGCAAACAAGTCCAGAGCTGTATGTCCACCTTTTCCTTTCCATATCCTGTTAATATTGTGCATGATTTCTTCCCCACCTTATATTATGTGATAACAGGGAACATAGAGTAATGCAATGCTATTATTTTATGATGGAAAACATTCATCAAGTAAACCATTATTTTGGTTAAAACATGAAATCAAGGATGTTTGCGGCTATTTATGTCTGGTAACACACTCAGTTAGGTGTTTATATTCCTTATTTATGCCCAAGAATTCATATGAGAGAATGCAAGTTATATTTGTGTTATGCTATTTTAACCAATCAGTTGCCTGTTGATTTTATTTCTCTAAATAAACAAATCCAACTTTCCTACACAGCATTTGTGTTTGTCAGTATTTACTGGCAACAAGTATGAAACAGATAGAGTGACAAAATAGGCATGTAAATCACCCTGTAAGCTTTTATGCTTGCTTTTCTTCTATTGTTTTACAGGCCTATTTTGTCACTCTATCTGTTTCATACGGTAGAAGGAATCCCACTAACTGTTCCAGTGGATGCAAGATCACCAATTAAATTATATAGGATCTACTACACGAACATTCAACTAATCCAGGTTTTGTTGTTGTCAAATCTGGTGCTTGGTTCAACCGTAACAACAACGTGACAAGTGAAAGATAATGCATTTATCCAACTGCTTTGGAGCAGTTTGTTTTCTGTGACAGTGGTAAAAATGGGTTACACTGAGCTACTCACTTCCATTGATGGAGAGATCAGGAAAACCTTCGCAACTGTTAATTGATTGATTAGTGCGTTCAATTTATGTACTCGTTGTTATTGTGAAATGATATTGCCATTTCATATATAGCGTTTTGCCTTAATTTTCTTTCTTTGTAATTTATTTTTTGATAAACTCGATTTGTTTCTGACATTGGACAATTTACCAGTGTGCTATCAAAGTTTGATGCATGTACTTTCCACAGTAGTCAACAGTGGATGCAACTCATTCGATAGATTGCATCATTCTCTTTCACCAACCTATGTATGATAAAAGGAGAACAGTACCATCCTCTATTATTTGGTGCAATTTGTGTGGGCCTACCTTTTTCATCTTCATTATTTCAGACATCTACATTTTTGTCGTATGTAATTGATGGTCTACAAATATGCATATAACTGATTCATGTACTTCAGTCCATTTCCAGGTGCAGTGCCTGCAAATAAAAAGATTAATATTGGAACTTGGTGTACCCTTGCTTTGACATTATTTGATTATATTTTTCAACACGGCAATCAAATTTGATTTTTTTTGAACATCATAAATATTGATCAAAATTTATGGTTTCCGTATTTTTAATCTATACAATTCTACATGCATATTATAGTATTTTAAACTGTGGTTTTGAAGTAAAAATTGAAGATGTCAATTTACATAAAAAATCCACTATATTAAAAAACAAACCTATGTATACACACACACATGTATATATGAAAAACGTTCAACTGCACTCCAAACAGTGCATCACCTCTAAAGCTCTCAGATACTCACCCCATGTCTCCGTTTCTCTTTTTTCCCACTGACTCTCTCTCTCCAATCTTTCATTTATTTAAACAAAAACTTATGGTTGAAATCGAGGTGCAATTTGGATGCTCCCAGACAGGGGTGTCATGGAGCGCTCATACACACACATACACACACATACACATATATACATACATATATATACAGATACATACATACGTACATATACATACGTACATATATGTATATACACACACGTACATACATATATACATATAGACACACACATATAGATATACATACATACATATATATATATATATACATATATACATATATAAGAGATAAGCGAGACAATAGAAGTCTCGCTTCTCTTAATGTCGCTTAAGCACCGCTTACGCATCACCTAAGCGCTGCTTAATTTCTTAGCATAAATTATTCGTATCACTATAAATTTATGTAAAGAGATTATATTACGTGCATCATCTGTGTCTTCACAAATTGATCACAAAAAAGTAAAGTTTAACTTACAAATTCATAGATTGCAATAGCTAGATTTGACTTTCATTTTTCGTTATAGTACGTATACTCGAGTTAAGTACAAACCATTCACAGTTGGCAAATAATATAATCATAGCTTAACACCAAAAACCACTCACCATCCATCGGCCCATATGATAGAAAATGAGCAAATTTTGTAAGGAAATATGGCTATATTGCTATAAACCAATTTCTTTCTATTTTAAAATAATATCTTTTTGCCTAATAGTACTTAATCATTGCTTAAATTTAAGCCAAGTACGGATAAACGGAAATTAAGCATGCTTAAGCGCGCTCATCATTTCATTCTACTGCTCTTTCACAAAATTAAGCTTTGTACAAGCCTTCAACGCTTAAGTGCACTTTTCATCATATATATATATATCTGCATATTACATTTACACATATACATCAAAATATACTAGAAATCTACATTCCTCTCCTATATAAAATCCCTTTACGTTAATACATTATATTCTAAAATAACTTTTAATATCAATTTGATTACCAACAATGCCCATGTGCGTAGCACGGGCCACACACTAGTTGGTATTGGAGCCCAAGGTTATGAACTAGACTATGCAGACAAACGATGCTTTCAAAATTACCCCAAGGAGATGCGAGCCAACGGAAAGATTGTTAGGGTTATTTCACATGCTACAAGGAGGAATGACAGTTTGAAATTGGAAGAGTCTAACATCACTAGATAACTTGGAGAAGTAGTGTGTAAATATGAGTTGATAGACATGTAACATCAGGTATTTCTTTCATTACAACAAAGTGTGTGTCAACTCATATGCGTACACCAAGTGCAAGAAATGGAAAGCTTCGTCTGACCGTCGCCATACAACAATTGTTACTAGAGCCGAAGATTACAAACGGGGTCATGCAACAAACAACGCTCTCAAAAGTATTCCAAGGGTAGGCGAGCCAATGGGGAGATTGTTAATGTTGTCTCGCATGTTATAAGGAGGAACAACGGTTTAAAATTGAAATATTCCCACATTTAAATAACTTGGAGAAGTGGTGTATAAATATGGGTTGGTAGGCCTATAACATTAGGGATTACTTTTGTTACAATAATATGTGTGCCGACTCATATGTACGCCACATGCTGAAGATGTGGAACTTGGTCTGACCACCATTACATAACAATATGCATATTATAATAATATACATAAGACTTTTCTCTTTATAATTGGAAAATTCAATTTATAAAATGTTACCATATACACGATGATTTGGGCATCAAATAATCGATTGTTATACATATCGCCAGGTCCATCCCAAGACCAAGGCAAACAAGACTAATGTCTAGGGCAACGAGAACGTACAGGTAATAAAAAAATTGGTTCTCGGTTTCATTCGCGAACGAAAGACGAAAGTCGACAACCTCTTCTGGCCTCTCGCGCCCCACCACCACCAGTCACCGCACCTAATTCTCTGGACCTCTCTCTTGTAGTTGCACGGCCACACATATTCCACAAAACCACGCCCTGCTCTCCTCTCACGCACGACGGTTGCAGCCCAAAGTTCAATTTTGCCTTAATTTCAATTGTTGTGCTACTGTCTTTGCTTTATGTTGTGCTACTTTGGGGTGAAATTGCTTTGCTTTTGCTGATTCTATAATGTAATTTTTTTATTAATTTTATTTTCATATATAAATACGATTGCTATAATTTTTTTATTAATTTTTTTAGTGTAAAATTGCAAATTACTTCATTAAAAATGAATATGATAAAGTTGTGGTTGAATGAATAAATTATTTATATTGATTTCATTCTCTTTTTTAAAGAAATAAATTATAATTTTATTTGAAAAGAATTAAATTCTCATGTGAATTAAATTATTAAGTGGAAATTTGAAAAGGATTAAACTAATGACATCGATTTCTTTTTTGTTGAATGAATGAAATTATGATTGAATTAAATAGAATTAAGGTGATTTGATTATTTTTGTGAATGAATAAAATTTTTGAAATGAGCAACATTGATTTCATTCTTTTGTGAATGAATTAAATTTTTGGAAATGAATAACATTGATTTCATTCTTTTTGAATGAATTAAATTATGATTAGTACATAGAATTGAGATGGAAGTAATTAAAATGTATGAAATGCTAATAATTTTTTTCATTAATAATGTTGTATTGCATCTCAATTTGAGATAGGATTCGGAAATAAAATTCTACCTATCAAAGTAGGAAGAGAAAACGACGCAAAAATAAAGAAGCAAAATCATTAGTAAGCTCAATTTATTTGAAGCAAGATAAAAGAAATCTCAAACTTAAAAATCAAGTCAAGTTGAAGAAATTAATTTTGAGCATGATGATATCGATCCCAATATCGAGATCAATGAAGATTAAGAGCATCTCCAACAGTTTGGAGTGCGGAAATTCGATTTTCCGCACTCCAAAATGTTGGAGCCCTCATTTCTACAACAGAAATGAGGGCAGGCGCCTGTTGAACAGGCGCCTGATGTCCAGGCGCCTGTTCAACAGGCGCCTGGTTAATGCGCCTATATCAGGCGCATTTTCCACGTTCCCTCTCATTCCACACTCTTCCCACCCCCCATTTTCCAACCAACTTCACGTCCAAATGCCGCCCCGTCCGGTCAAAACTGGTAGACGCACCGTTCGATATACGACTGATGCTAATATCGGACCTGTTCATATCCCTCCCGATGCTACCGTGACTCCAGCCGATCTTCGATCTTTGCACGACTTGCCTCCTACTGTTTCGCATCGACTTACTGCAGCTATAGCGACGCCACAGGTATACGTTTATTTATTTATTGCTTAATAAACGACCATGTAAATATAAATGTATAATAATTCCTTATTTACTTTAACATTAAATAATCATATATTTAGGTTCGTCACGTAGCGATGCGAGGTAGTTGGTATAGGTGTATGTCTGAATATTTTGATCAGTTACCGGAGCCGATTTTGGATAGGCTACATGCATCACCTTTTGGTGAATTCTTGCTTTACCTAGATTTGCACATGTAGATCGTTGTCTAGTAGAGGCCCTTACCGAGAGATGGTGGCCGACCACTCACACATTTCATTTTCCTGATTTTGAGTTAGGACTGACTCCTCTAGATTTTTATATGCTCACTGGCATAGAGGTTGGTCGACCTGACCGTCTCCCTGTTCCATTTGATAGTTCATTTGAGGAGTTCGAGTCATATTCAGCTTATTTACCGACTATGGCCGATGAGGAGGTTAGAGGAGGAGCTGTTACTCTACCTTGTTTGCAGCGTTATATAGTAGAGTATATGGCCGTTGAGGATATGCACACTCCCGTTATCCGTGCATTCATACTATACCTTTTTGGGTCTACATTTTTTAGTAACAATAAGGGTACTATTAGACTTGGTTTTCTGGCTGGGTTAGTAGATGTGGATGGACTCCATATATATGATTATGGTACTGCTATTATTGGTTATTTGTACGTAGCATTAGATACATATGCGCTTCAGCAGTCTAGACAGATGTATGGCTTTTGGTACATTCTTCCATTTTGGTACTACGAGTATACTGCCAATATGCACCCCCGACTTATTGTAGAGGCGAATGCCACACCTTATATTTACTTTCCCAGATTGCATCGTTGGGGTCCTCCGATGCATTTGTCCCGTGTTGCACAAGGGGTGCACAATGAGTTGATGGAGGCTAGACAGCAGATGGATATGAGGCGGCGTGGTAACATTATCATTCGTCCATGGGATCAGTACTTACAGTTCCTAGAGCTCGGTCCTGACCATCCACTCACTTTTCATGTATCCATGTCGCGCCGTAGGATTTGCTTTCAGGTTGCTACATGTCCATTCATATGGTATTTAGGGGATCGGTGTTGGCTACAGTTGTATGGTATAGTTCGCATTCCATCAGATCCGCTACCATGGGATGATATGTATGGTGATATTCGGGTTGGACCAGCTTATATTCATGCGATGAGGGGTGCTGGTTGGGTGGATGGTGAGCCATTTACAGTTTTGGGAGACTTTGATTCTTATTGGGCTCGAGTAGCCCCACGTGCTTACGCTTTACCTGATTATATTCGGGGTTTGAACTCCGATCATATTGGGCCGCGTACCTCTACTGGTAGAGTTCCACTACCGCCTGCCACCTTTGAGCCTACATCATCTCAGTACACACAGCCTCCTACTTTCGACCCACCACCTCATTCGTTTAGAGCGTATGATGTACACGGTCAGGTTGTGGAGTATCCCTTGCAGTATCCTACAGACGACGCTATTACGGGTATACCATCCGCCGGATTGTACCAGCCTCATCAGGTCTGTATTAGTTTTTAATTTTCCTTAATTTACTTGTCATTATATTACTTGTCATTATATTATCCACTTGTGTATAATTTTTCTTGTGCGCATATCAGTTTTCTCAGTACATGGATTATGATAGACGGATGATTGCTGCATTTGAGCGTATGACGCTCGATTATACAGGGATGATGTATCAGAGTTACCAAACCGCGGTCCAACAATAGCAGACTCAGTATGATGCGCAGATACAGGGATTACAGACCCAGATTCAGCAGCTTCAGGAGCAGCTCCATGCGGGACCTCAGCCGCAAGACTTTGATGACGTCAACGACGATAGTGACGACGATGAGGAGATTGATAGCGGTTCTGATCACATAGACTGATGTGCTCCATTTAGATGTTTTAGACTGTGTTATTATGTGACTGTCTATATGGTGGTGATGATGCTAATTTATGCTTGGTTATTATTGAGCGTATATGTACTAGAATTGTGAAGATTTTGATGTAACAAACACATTTGTGTTTGTTTGTCAAACAGTTTATGGATGTTTGACACGTGGTCTTTAATCTCATGCTTCATTTTATTGTACGCGGATCACGACTTGTTTATTTAAGAGAAAGTTTTGTACTCTTATGTCACAGCATTTAAAGTTCGGTAAATTCAATCAATGAGTAACATAATATTTTCGGCTACGGAATTGAAACAGTTAGTAAATGTTTTTATACAAACTGATCAGATGTGCGACGATGAAGAGATAATGGCAACTCAGTTTTGGGACACCATTGCTGAACTATACAATAACAATGTTGAGTGTAGAACTAGACGTACGAAGGTAGAGTTGAGGACTACGTATGGGAACTTCTGCAACGCCTGTACGCGGTACAGTACAGTTATCAATGAAGTTATATTTGAAAATGTATTCGAACCAACCCGTTCCACCTTTGAAGGTCGTTACTTTCTCAAATATCACAGCACATTCACTGGACATGAGGCTTATATCGTACGTCAAAATTGGCTAGAACGATTTGGATATCCTTAAGTTGAGTGTATTCTCGTTGAGTTTGTTACTTGTTGGTTGTAGTGGTATTTTTTTGTTGGTTGTATTACTGTTGGCTGTTTCAGTAACATTGGCTTGTTTCTTTCTGTATTATTGCGTTAAGAAAATGGCTACAGTTGAATGATGTGATGATACAGTTGTTTGATGGGATGGCTACAGTTGTATGATAAGATAAAGTAATATTGCTACAGTTGAATGATGGGATGGCTACAGTTGTATGCTGGGATGCTTACAGTTGTATGATGGGATGGCAACAGTACCGGGAATTAAGCTATAAAAGGCTTGCTAGATGTTGAGAAGTATTATTGCTCAGTCTTATTTCATACAATTTCAAATATAACAAATGGCGGCCGAAGATTATATATTTTTTGATGATAGCGACGACGAATTTGACGAAATGATGGAAGATCATTTTCGCCGCGAAAAGGAACTACTAAGTATGGCTGCGCTACAGGTTGGTCAATCGAGCAGGCAACACGGTGGATCAGTTGTTGGTCGTCGGTATAAAAATCGTAGACATTCATGGCACAACGACAGACTAATGGAAGACTACTTTGTTCCGAATCCTACTTACACAGATGCCGATTTTAGAAGAAGATTCCGCATGCGGGCGTCCTCTATTTCTTAGAATCCTCCAATGTATCAAGCAGCATGACAAATACTTTATCTTCAAACCCAATGCATCTCGTACAATGGGTTTGACAGGAATTCAGAAAATGACAGCTGCACTCAGAATGCTTGCATATGCAGGACCGGCAGACGCACTTGACGAAAATTTGAAAGTGGCGGAAAGCACGGTATTAGAGTGTTTGGAACATTTCTGTCAAGCTATCGTGGACATTTACGGTGATCAATACTTACGCCGACCGAACGAGGCCGATATAATTAACTTATTAAATATGCATGGTAGTAGAGGTTGGCCCGGAATGTTAGGCAGTATAGACTGCATGCATTGGGAGTGGAAGAATTGTCCAAAGGCGTATGCTGGAGCTTATCAGGGTAAATCTCATAGGTCCTCTATTATTCTTGAAGCTGTAGCGTCTTATGACTTATGGATATGGCATGCATTTTTTGGAATGCCAGGTTCGAACAATGATCTTAACGTAGTCGAACGATCTACGTTGTTCAATGATTTAACAAACGGAAGATCTACTCCTTGTACATTTACTTTGGGAGGTAACACGTACGATCACGGATATTATCTAGGTGATGGTATATATCCGAAATGGAGTACCATTGTCAAGACAATTTCTAACCCACAAAACAATAAACAAGCAAAGTTTGCAGCGATGCAAGAAGGCCAGAGGAAGGATGTTGAAAGAGCATTTGGGGTTCTTCAGTCTAGATTTGCCATAGTCAGTAATCCATGCAGACTTTGGTCACCAGTTAAAATGACAAAAATAATATACACTTGTATTATTTTACATAATATGATTATAGAGGATGAAAAAGACATGGAAGAAGATTACGTGTACGAGGGTGCTCCTACACCACCGCATGTTTGGCGCAACGATATGATTGGAAGCGCACTTGAACTCGAGTTTCATGTACAAAGTCAAATGTCATACCGTAGTGCTCAACTTCATCGAAGACTACAAAATGATCTCATAGATCATCTTTGGGGGTTTTCTGGAAATCAGTGAAACTCTATTTCTATTCTTACGTTTTCTACTACTGTTTATGTTGTTTCGTATTAAGGTTATTGTAATCTGTTTCTGTATAATTAAGCTAAGGTTGTTAAAATCATTTTTTAGTGTAATGCAATTTAAATGAAAAACTTATATTACTAATTGCTTGCATTAAGAACACAATACAAATAACGGTACTTAAAGATACAATGGTTGTAGAAACGGTAATTCATTTAATGATCCTCTTCAAGTCTACGCCTCATAATTTCTCTCCTTCTTTGCTCCGTATACTGCAGTTGTTCTGCAGACATATGTGACGTATCCATAAACATGATTGCATCTTCATCTCTTTGGCGGTTTCCAGCAATAAGTTGATCCATTCTTGATAACTTTTCTTGGTGTTGCAGTGCTCGAGTGTCCATTGCCCGGTTAAATCTTTCCTCAGATTCAAGCATGAGTTTTTTAATTTCATCTTGATCCGCTGCCGCAGTCTGCTTCTTTTTGGCCGCTTTTGCTCCCTGTGGCCTAACAAAATGATCTTCATTTGGGGATGGGCCTTCTTCTGATCCTAAACCGAAGCTTCCTTGGGATTCCATAGGACTGGAGGTTTCTCCAACTCTAGGCGTTTTACCCCTACCGCTGTTTGATTGAACTTGTTGAACGGTCTTCTGAAGCGATGATTTACATTTAACATGCTCGACCAACATGTCATACACGTGCATGAACTGATAAAAATGTGGTGCTTGTTTACTATCAGGTTTATAGATTTGTTTGAACAACTTGTTTGCGGCCATTCTCTGTTCAAAAAAAAACTGGTAAACTTAAGGAACTAAGATAAAAAAAATACAATGAAATTACATTGAAGCTTACTAAATGCGTTTCATTCTCAAAGCCACTAGGATTCGTTTGCTTCAATTTGAACATTTGAGAATCGAACGTTTGCGTTTGACGATTTATTTTTCCATAATGACCTTTGACCGAAGATAGCGTTCTTTTTCGATTAATGTTCTTCCGATTGTAGCAATTAGTAATTTTGCCCCAAAAAGATTCACCACTTTGATCGGTCCCTCGAATAGGATCGACTGATAGTGCACAGTAAATGTAGCAAAGATAACAGGCACTACATTTATCTTTGCTACATTTATCTTTGCTACATTTACTGTGCACAGTAAATGTAGCAAAGATAGTAGGCGCCTGTTATCTTTGCTACATTTACTGTGCACTATCAGTCGATCCTATTCGAGGGACCGATCAAAGTGGTGAATCTTTTTGGGGCAAAATTACTAATTGCTACAATCGGAAGAACATTAATCGAAAAAGAACGCTATCTTCGGTCAAAGGTCATTATGGAAAAATAAATCGTCAAATGCAAACGTTCGATTCTCAAATGTTCAAATTGAAGCAAACGAATCCTAGTGGCTTTGGGAATGAAACGCATTTAGTAAGCTTCAATGTAATTTCATTGTATTTTTTTTATCTTAGTTCCTTAAGTTTACCAGTTTTTTTTTGAACAGAGAATGGCCGCAAACAAGTTGTTCAAACAAATCTATAAACCTGATAGTAAACAAGCACCACATTTTTATCAGTTCATGCACGTGTATGACATGTTGGTCGAGCATGTTAAATGGAAATCATCGCTTCAGAAGACCGTTCAACAAGTTCAATCAAACAACGGTAGGGGTAAAACGCCTAGAGTTGGAGAAACCTCCAGTCCTATGGAATCCCAAGGAAGCTTCGGTTTAGGATCAGAAGAAGGCCCATCCCCAAATGAAGATCATTTTGTTAGGCCACAGGGAGCAAAAGCGGCCAAAAAGAAGCAGACTGCGGCAGTGGATCAAGATGAAATTAAAAAACTCATGCTTGAATCTGAGGAAAGATTTAACCGGGCAATGGACACTCGAGCACTGCAACACCAAGAAAAGTTATCAAGAATGGATCAACTTATTGCTGGAAACCGCCAAAGAGATGAAGATGCAATCATGTTTATGGATACGTCACATATGTCTGCAGAACAACTGCAGTATACGGAGCAAAGAAGGAGAGAAATTATGAGGCGTAGACTTGAAGAGGATCATTAAATGAATTACCGTTTCTACAACCATTGTATCTTTAAGTACCGTTATTTGTATTGTGTTCTTAATGCAAGCAATTAGTAATATAAGTTTTTCATTTAAATTGCATTACACTAAAAAATGATTTTAACAACCTTAGCTTAATTATACAGAAACAGATTACAATAACCTTAATACGAAACAACATAAACAGTAGTAGAAAACGTAAGAATAGAAATAGAGTTTCATTGATTTCCAGAAAACCCCCAAAGATGATCTATGAGATCATTTTGTAGTCTTCGATGAAGTTGAGCACTACGGTATGACATTTGACTTTGTACATGAAACTCGAGTTCAAGTGCGCTTCCAATCATATCGTTGCGCCAAACATGCGGTGGTGTAGGAGCACCCTCGTACACGTAATCTTCTTCCATGTCTTTTTCATCCTCTATAATCATATTATGTAAAATAATACAAGTGTATATTATTTTTGTCATTTTAACTGGTGACCAAAGTCTGCATGGATTACTGACTATGGCAAATCTAGACTGAAGAACCCCAAATGCTTTTTCAACATCCTTCCTCTGGCCTTCTTGCATCGCTGCAAACTTTGCTTGTTTATTGTTTTGTGGGTTAGAAATTGTCTTGACAATGGTACTCCATTTCGGATATATACCATCACCTAGATAATATCCGTGATCGTACGTGTTACCTCCCAAAGTAAATGTACAAGAAGTAGATCTTCCGTTTGCTAAATCATTGAACAACGTAGATCGTTCGACTACGTTAAGATCATTGTTCGAACCTGGCATTCCAAAAAATGCATGTCATATCCATAAGTCATAAGACGCTACAGCTTCAAGAATAATAGAGGACCTATGAGATTTACCCTGATAAGCTCCAGCATACGCCTTTGGACAATTCTTCCACTCCCAATGCATGCAGTCTATACTACCTAACATTCCGGGCCAACCTCTACTACCATGCATATTTAATAAGTTAATTATATCGGCCTCGTTCGGTCGGCGTAAGTATTGATCACCGTAAATGTCCACGATAGCTTGACAGAAATGTTCCAAACACTCTAATACCGTGCTTTCCGCCACTTTCAAATTTTCGTCAAGTGCGTCCGCCGGTCCTGCATATGCAAGCATTCTGAGTGCAGCTGTCATTTTTTGAATTCCTGTCAAACCCATTGTACGAGATGCATTGGGTTTGAAGATAAAGTATTTGTCATGCTGCTTGATACATTGGAGGATTCTAAGAAATAGAGGACGCCGCATGCGGAATCTTCTTCTAAAATCGGCATCTGTGTAAGTAGGATTCGGAACAAAGTAGTCTTCCATTAGTCTGTCGTTGTGCCATGAATGTCTACGATTTTTATACCGACGACCAACAACTGATCCACCGTGTTGCCTGCTCGATTGACCAACCTGTAGCGCAGCCATACTTAGTAGTTCCTTTTCGCGGCGAAAATGATCTTCCATCATTTCGTCAAATTCGTCGTCGCTATCATCAAAAAATATATAATCTTCGGCCGCCATTTGTTATATTTGAAATTGTATGAAATAAGACTGAGCAATAATACTTCTCAACATCTAGCAAGCCTTTTATAGCTTAATTCCCGGTACTGTTGCCATCCCATCATACAACTGTAGCCATCCCAGCATACAACTGTAGCCATCCCATCATTCAACTGTAGCAATATTACTTTATCTTATCATACAACTATAGCCATCCCATCAAACAACTGTATCATCACATCATTCAACTGTAGCCATTTTCTTAACGCAATAATACAGAAAGAAACAAGCCAATGTTACTGAAACAGCCAACAGTAATACAACCAACAAAAAAATACCACTACAACCAACAAGTAACAAACTCAACGAGAATACACTCAACTTAAGGATATCCAAATCGTTCTAGCCAATTTTGACGTACGATATAAGCCTCATGTCCAGTGAATGTGCTGTGATATTTGAGAAAGTAACGACCTTCAAAGGTGGAACGGGTTGGTTCGAATACATTTTCAAATATAACTTCATTGATAACTGTACTGTACCGCGTACAGGCGTTGCAGAAGTTCCCATACGTAGTCCTCAACTCTACCTTCGTACGTCTAGTTCTACACTCAACATTGTTATTGTATAGTTCAGCAATGGTGTCCCAAAACTGAGTTGCCATTATCTCTTCATCGTCGCACATCTGATCAGTTTGTATAAAAACATTTACTAACTGTTTCAATTCCGTAGCCGAAAATATTATGTTACTCATTGATTGAATTTACCGAACTTTTAAATGCTGTGACATAAGAGTACAAAACTTTCTCTTAAATAAACAAGTCGTGATCCGCGTACAATAAAATGAAGCATGAGATTAAAGACCACGTGTCAAACATCCATAAACTGTTTGACAAACAAACACAAATGTGTTTGTTACATCAAAATCTTCACAATTCTAGTACATATACGCTCAATAATAACCAAGCATAAATTAGCATCATCACCACCATATAGACAGTCACATAATAACACAGTCTAAAACATCTAAATGGAGCACATTAGTCTATGTGATCAGAACCGCTATCAATCTCCTCATCGTCGTCACTATCGTCGTTGACGTCATCAAAGTCTTGCGGCTGAGGTCCCGCATGGAGCTGCTCCTGAAGCTGCTGAATCTGGGTCTGTAATCCCTGTATCTGCGCATCATACTGAGTCTGCTGTTGTTGGACTGCGGTCTGGTAACTCTGATACATCATCCCTGTATAATCGAGCGTCATACGCTCAAATGCAGCAATCATCCGTCTATCATAATCCATGTACTGAGAAAACTGATATGCGCACAAGAAAAATTATACACAAGTGGATAATATAATGACAAGTAATATAATGACAAGTAAATTAAGGAAAATTAAAAACTAATACAGACCTGATGAGGCTGGTACAATCCGGCGGATGGTATACCCGTAATAGCGTCTTCTATAGGATACTGCAAGGGATACTCCACAACCTGACCGTGTACATCATACGCTCTAAACGAATGAGGTGGTGGGTCGAAAGTAGGAGGCTGTGTGTACTGAGATGATGTAGGCTCAAAGGTGGCAGGCGGTAGTGGAACTCTACCAGTAGAGGTACGCGGCCCAATATGATCGGAGTTCAAACCCCGAATATAATCAGGTAAAGCGTAAGCACGTGGGGCTACTCGAGCCCAATAAGAATCAAAGTCTCCCAAAACTGTAAATGGCTCACCATCCACCCAACCAGCACCCCTCATCGCATGAATATAAGCTGGTCCAACCCGAATATCACCATACATATCATCCCATGGTAGCGGATCTGATGGAATGCGAACTATACCATACAACTGTAGCCAACACTGATCCCCTAAATACCATATGAATGGACATGTAGCAACCTGAAAGCAAATCCTACGGCGCGACATGGATACATGAAAAGTGAGTGGATGGTCAGGACCGGGCTCTAGGAACTGTAAGTACTGATCCCATGGACGAATGATAATGTTACCACGCCGCCTCATATCCATCTGCTGTCTAGCCTCCATCAACTCATTGTGCACCCCTTGTGCAACACGGGACAAATGCATCGGAGGACCCCAACGACGCAATCTGGGAAAGTAAATATAAGGTGTGGCATTCGCCTCTACAATAAGTCGGGGGTGCATATTGGCAGTATACTCGTAGTACCAAAATGGAAGAATGTACCAAAAGCCATACATCTGTCTAGACTGCTGAAGCGCATATGTATCTAATGCTACGTACAAATAACCAATAATAGCAGTACCATAATCATATATATGGAGTCCATCCACATCTACTAACCCAGCCAGAAAACCAAGTCTAATAGTACCCTTATTGTTACTAAAAAATGTAGACCCAAAAAGGTATAGTATGAATGCACGGATAACGGGAGTGTGCATATCCTCAACGGCCATGTACTCTACTATATAACGCTGCAAACAAGGTAGAGTAACAGCTCCTCCTCTAACCTCCTCATCGGCCATAGTCGGTAAATAAGCTGAATATGACTCGAACTCCTCAAATGAACTATCAAATGGAACAGGGAGACGGTCAGGTCGACCAACCTCTATGCCAGTGAGCATATAAAATTCTAGGGGAGTCAGTCCTAACTCAAAATCAGGAAAATGAAATGTGTGAGTGGTCGGCCACCATCTCTCGGTAAGGGCCTCTACTAGACAACGATCTACATGTGCAAATCTAGGTAAAGCAAGAAATTAACCAAAAGGTGATGCATGTAGCCTATCCAAAATCGGCTCCGGTAACTGATCAAAATATTCAGACATACACCTATACCAACTACCTCGCATTGCTACGTGACGAACCTAAATATATGATTATTTAATGTTAAAGTAAATAAGGAATTATTATACATTTATATTTACATGGTCGTTTATTAAGCAATAAATAAATAAACGTATACCTGTGGCGTCGCTATAGCTGCAGTAAGTCGATGCGAAACAGTAGGAGGCAAGTCGTGCAAAGATCGAAGATCGGCTGGAGTCACGGTAGCATCGGGAGGGATATGAACAGGTCCGATATTGGCATCAGTCATATATCGAACGGTGCGTCTACCAGTTTTGACCGGACGGGGCGGCATTTGGACGAGAAGTTGGTTGGAAAATGGGGGGTGGGAAGAGTGTGGAATGAGAGGGAACGTGGAAAATGCGCCTGATATAGGCGCATTAACCAGGCGCTTGTTGAATAGGCGCCTGGACATCAGGCGCCTGTTCAACCGGCGCCTGCCCTCATTTCTGTTGTAGAAATGAGGGCTCCAACATTTTGGAGTGCGGAAAATCGAATTTCCGCACTCCAAACTGTTGGAGATGCTCTCAGCCTGAAGGCCCCCCAATCTGCACTATTACATTTTCTCGCGCTCTGTTGGGGACGAATTTGGGTGCGGATTTGAGAATTCTGGGGCTGTTGGAGATGCTCTAAGAGCATATAAATGAGAATGTTGAAGTAGAAATTAAAAATCAACATGTTGTAGAAGTTGTAAACGAGGATAACAGAGTACATGTTATTGTTGATGTTGATGATGAAGATGTTGGGGATGTAGCTATACTTGATATTGAAAAGTGTGTTGATATAAATTATGATCTGGGACTATAGGAAAAAATTACTGATACGAAACGAATTATGCTAATTCAACATGGTTCCATCAAAAGTATGAAAGAAAATGATATATTCCGAAGAAATAAGATTGATGGTAGACCCTTTTCTTCTAAACATTACATCAACGGCTATCCACGGAGAGAAGCACATGAAAGAAAATTGTTTGTGTATTCGGATGAGTATGATAAAGTTTATTATTTTTGCTGTAAGCTATTTAAGTATACAAAAAAAATTATCCAAATCAGCCGATGAAGGAATTACCGATTGGCATAATTTATCTACTAAATTAAGAGATCATGAAGGTAATCCATTGCATAATGAAAGTCTAATCAAATGGATGGATTTGCATAAAGGGCTTCAACAAAAAGCAACAATCAATAAAGCAATGAAAGCACAAATTTTTCAAGAGAAACAACGTTGGAAAAAAGTACTTGTGTGCATGATTGGTGTTGTCAAAACACTTTCTTAAAATAATTTACCATTCTGTGGACCAAATAAGAAATTTTTTGAGAAAAACAATGGACTTTTTTGTCAACTAATAGAATTTATAGCCGAGTTTGAAACAATTGCGGAAGATCATCTTAGACGGGTGGTAAATAATAAAATCAATAATTGTTATTTAAGTCAAAAAATTCAAAATGAAGTGATAAGTTTGTTGGCTAAACAAGATGAAAGTAGCAATGCTTATGAAGATTGAGAAAGCAAAATACTTCTCTATTATCCTTCGTTGCACTCCGGATTGGAACCATAAAGATCAAATGTCCATTATCATAAGATGTGTGAATGTTGATGATGCAAATGACATCAAAGTGGAAGAACATTGTCTTCCTACTATTATCATCCACATCTTCCTTGTCTTCCTCTCTAGATCCATCCACCCCTCTTTTCTCCAACCCGTCCCTCTCCGCTCTTTCCTCTCTTCCTACCGTTATCATCCACGTCTTCCTTGTCTTCCTCTCTAGATCCATCCACCCCTCTTTTCTCCAACCCATCCCTCTCCCCTATTTCCTCTCTTCCTCCTTCCCCGCCGTAGCCTTTGTCTCCGGTTCCTGATCCTACGCTGAAAGAGGCATTCCTGTCGGAGCCCTCGAGCAGTGTTAACGCTAAAAAGTGAACGCTAACACCCGGTGTGTGTAATAGAATTGTGAAAGCACCACCCGTTGGTACGGGAACAGAATATAAGCTGAAAATAGCAGAAAAGCAGTAAATGAACAACAGATTTATAGTGGTTCGGCCCGTAATTGAGCCTACGTCCACTTTATAGTCTTTTATTGCTGATTCGGTTACAATTCGATACAAATCACTTGTCAAATACAATGCAACTTGATCACACAACAATCTCGACTACTAGCTCAAACTTCGGTGATGAATCTTGCTAAATCCGTGTCGGATGAATGAAGTCCTTCACGAAGCTTGTTGTAGTGCCTTGAGTGTTGGAAGATCTTTACTTGCTGAATGAGTTGTGAGTGCAGCAGAGTATGGACGCTTGAAGAAATGATTTGCCAAAAGTCCCCTCCATGTTGGTAGTGATGGGGTATTTATAGGAGCAGCTCTGAATTCTGGGCAGAGAAATTGCTAAGTCTTAGGTCGCGTACGACCTTAGTTAGGTCGTAGGTCGCGAGCGACCTAAGCTAGGTCGCAGTCCCCTTGCGACTTAAGAAATTAGCTGGTGAAGTTGCACTTGGCTTCATTTGAACAAGTGGTAGGTCGCAGACGAGTTAAGGAATAGCTGTAGGAGTTTTAGGTCGTTGAAGTCTTAGCTCGCTTGACTCTTAGGTCGTAAGTCGTAGCTTGTTAAGTCGGCAACTCTTCTAAGTCCTAGTCTTTAGGTCGCAACATTGCTAGGTCGCAATGTTCCCTGTAGCTTTAGGTCGCAACACTGCTAGGTCGCAAGCGACTTATAGGTAAGCAGCATAGGGAATCAGGTTGGTTCATACAGACTGGGCAACGGAGTTAGGTCGTGAGCGACCTAAAGTAGGTCGTAAGCTTCCTTCAACAGTTAGGTCGCGACATTCTTTAGGTCGCTATGTTCTTAGGTCGCAGACTTCGGTTAGGTCGCAGAATCTCTTCAGCAGTTAGGTCGCAAGCTTCCTTCAATAGTTAGGTCGCGACATTCTTTAGGTCGCTATGTTCTTAGGTCGCAGAATCTTTAGCTCGCAGAATCTCTTCAGCAGTTAGGTCGCAAGCTTCCTTCAATAGTTAGGTCGCGACATTCTTTAGGTCGCTATGTTCTTAGGTCGCAGAATCTTTAGGTCGCAACATTGCTAGGTCGTTGCTTCATTGACTCGTTCAATATTTTAGGTCGCTTCTTAATAGGAGTTAACATTTGCCCCTCGAAGTACGGGCCGAAGTCATAGGTCGTGTGCTTCGACTTAACTTCGCTAGGTCGCGAACGACCTAAAACTTGCACGCCTATTCGCCTTCTTCTCCCAGTTTCATATAAATAGATTAGGTCGTCCTCCCTCTCCACTTTACTACTCTGAGACCCTATTGCCATTGACGAATTCTTAATTCTTCGGAGGTTAATTCATCCCAGCAAAACATCGATTCACTTCTATCAGTATATTACGTAAGTGGATTAATCTCTCCTCTTTCGCAATCACTGATCGATCGTAAATCCACGTTTACTGACCCAAATTTAATTCCGTGTGTCATGCTTCAGTTTTTTGGTTGTTTCGATCGATTTTCGATCGTTGTTTGATATGTTGCATTGATTCATGATCGCACGGAAGTTTTCACAACGGATCGGTGGGATTTTCAATTGATTGGTCGAATGATTCAGAGGTATATGGATGACTTCCAGTTGATTTTCTGGACGACTCGAAGATGAAATGAGGAAGATATCGAATTCTTTTATAATGGCGGTATTGGGTTATTGGATCCAATATGGTGTTGCTTGGAGAGGAAGTCAATAACTTACCAGATTTGGACGACCTAAGAGTTTGGTCGCGCAGGAATATTCACGACCTAAAGAGTCTTCGACCTAAAGAGTTTACGACCTAAATAGTCTTCGACCTAAAGAGTCTTTGCGATCTAATAATCTTCACGACCTAAAGAGTCTTCGACCTAAAGCCAAGTCGTGCGCGACCTAGGACTTAGATAAAATTGCACCGCTTTGACTTATTCAGTTACACTGTACGACCTAGAAATGCTGCGACTTATGATAGGTTGCAGAACGACCTAGGACTTGAACCACCTTGGCACTGCCTTGAACATCTTGACTCGCACAGTACGACTTAAAAGCCCTGACCTATGATAGGTCGTCAAATGACTTAAGACTTAGAGGAATTTGCACAGAAGTTGGCTGGATTCTTGAATCTGAACTGTGTTGTAATTCCTTTCACACTGTCTTGACTTTAATGCTAATAACCTGCCTAAATACAACACTTGCAGAAAAACGGGACAAATATACTGCCATCGACTGCCCACATCGCATGACAGATTAGTTGATAACGAATAATTAACTTAAATGAATTCTGTGAATGAAATGCTGTGAAATGACTAATTCAAATGAAGTGTTGAAACAAAGCTGGAATAATCAACCTAAGCTGACTTATTTGCATCAACACAACATTGTATTTTAATTCTGAAATAACAAGCCTCGAAACTTTATAATCGACGAACATCAATTGTCTCAATTTCGGTTATACTTGCTCGTTATTGTTTTAGTTTTGCACAACACTTCACACTTTTTAGGAAACGTGCACCTTTATATTTAAATATCCAGTTGATTGTGTAGAATGATGTCTCAACAAGAAGATTCAGGACCAACTGAAGAAGCTTTCCTGATTGCCAATCCACTGATTGATCCTCCGGAGAGAACTCTGAATACCCTTAGTCACAGAATTTTTAGACAACTGTGTATCCAATTTGGTATTGCTGATTCAGACGCTATATTCCCTGGAGCAAGTGATACAGCTGACAGACCACCCCTAGGTTTTGTCGCGGTGAATCGCCATATGTGCTTGAATGGAGCTATTCCGCCTTTCAATGAATTTCTCCGGGAACTCTTCCTTCGACTAGCTATCTCGCCTTTTCAGCTACACCCCAATGGTTACGCCGTTCTGATGGGTTTATGTGTTCTGTTTAGGAGGACGCTTGACCGTCTTCCGAGCTTTGAAGAAATTTGCTATCTATGCACCTTCTCTAAGAATAAAGATCATCCTTCGATTGTACTCGTAAGGGGTGCCAGGAATCGGAAATTGATCTTGGATTTGCCTGAAAGTGCTCATGGCTTTTTAAACCAGTTCTTCTTTGTTCGATGTCCTCCGGGATTCTACGCAGTTTGGAGAATTGGGAGTAAGACTTGCCTTTCTCTGTTCATCTTATAGGCTTTTCGAAATCCGAATCATCAAATGCTTATCTTCATTCTTTTTCTTTTTCCAGCACTTCCTCCTCCGCTCAGAAATCCAAGCCTCAAATCGATCCTTGAAACTTCAAATGTTGTGGCGGCAGAAGATAGAAGTGCCAAATTTTTGCTGAAAGATGAGTTTTTGCACCAGTATGGGCTTTTACACTCTTCTCGCTCTACACAGCCTCATGAAGTTTTCGACTCTCCTTCGAAGATAGCAGATGCCCCACTTTCTGTTGAAGAACCCACACCGAAAGAAACTGCTACTGAAACTTTACTGGTAAAATGTCCCACACTTACCGATGTTGCGGGCCCGTCCAGCAAACTGGCACTTGCCCCAATTATCGAAGAGGAAGAAAATCCTCGAATCACTGAAAAGTCAGCCGATGTGGAAGCTGAAAAAGAAAACTCTGCTGGGCATCATGATGATGACACCTTCGATGGCTTAAGTGATATAATGATAACTTCCCGAGAGCTCTTTAAAGATGACATAACTAAAGTCACCTCTCCTGTAACAGAAGCAACATCTACTTTGCAGCAAACTTTGCCAGCTCAAGAATCAACTCCCATTTCCTACTCTACTATTATTCCTCAACCAAAGAGTGGTTTGTAGTTTGACGCGCGTAGTTTGCACATCTCACACACTTAGGATGCTCAGCACTTATACGAATTTAGCCCTATTTAATTTGAAGATTTCTAAGACTTGTCTTTTCTTCAATTTCAGGCTCTACGATGGGACGAACTGGCTCATATTATGACAACTTTCGGCGCTACGGAGGGCGTGATTCTTATGATTATGGACGTTATCTTCCCTCCTGCAAAGAATCTGACGAAGAGCGCGCAGCTAGAAAAACTCAAGAGAGGCGCACTTACGAAGAGCAGCAAAGAAGGAGAGATGATGACTCTCATAAAAGAAAATATCACGATGACAAAGGGAAGAAGCATGCTACCGATGACCCAAGTAAACGGGTTAAACTTGATGAGAAGGACGCGTCTGAAATTTCTGAGAAAACTGACGCTCCTATATCTTCTAATATCCCGGCTAGCTCTCCTCCTTTAAAGAAAACCGACATTCAAGCAATCATCTCCAGGCCACAATATCAAGTTAAAGACGGCCCTCCAACGCTTTAGAGCCGATTTCCGAATTGGTGCCTAAAAGGAGTGCGCTTTGATTTGGATTTGGTTCTGATTGATAAGCAAGACATGCTTAAAAGTCTTGACGCGGTCAGGCTTAATATTGAGAGGATGTCGCAATGGCAGAAACTTGTCGACGAACTTCAAAGGGTCAACCACATTAATCTTGAGGCGATGATGACCATGGAGAATGATAAATTAGAATGGGACAAATGGTGTAAGCAGCATGATGCGGAGATGACGAGCATCGCAGACGACAACGCAAAGCTTGAATCTGAAGTCAAGCGACTTAAGGAAGATCTGGCCTCATCTTCTGCATCGCACACTCAAAAGGAAGAAGTCTTTCAGAAGCAAGTGCGGGATGCACATGCTGCGCAAAGGGACGCCGAAATGAAGCTTGCAGCTGAGCAGCACATTACTGAGAAATATCGCACAGAAAATGCTGAGCTGCGAGGAACAATTGTGTCCCAAAATGCAGAGATTGAGATGCTGAAAGCTAAGCTTCTTAAAGTTGAGAAGGAACGTGATGACGCGGTCGCTGGACAAGTTGCGGCCGAAGAGTCTCACGAAGCCACTAAAGCTAGCATCGATTATACTCTATTTGACTTCTACATGCACATCGTTTTGGGCCGCGGCAGCCTTTCATTCTTGGGTCCCAAATATGAGATTACACTTGCTGAAGTTTGGGAGACCATACTTGATACATTTGCCGGCTATGCGGAAGCAGACCTTGTAGCGCTTTATCTAGATGATGAAGCACGTGATGCGCTTGTTAGAGGCAAAGAGCAACTTGCCGAAGCTAGAGCCGGGACAGTGGTAGAGGAACATCCAGAAAAGACAACGTCTCTACCTGCCCCTGTCCATACTTCAACTTTGACTGATGTTGATATCATCGGTTCTATCTCTCATTCCCCTCTTGTTGCAAAAGATGCTGAAGCTAAGCTTGCTGTTACTGAGTCTCCTCTTACCCAAGCTGAAGAAAAGAGCCAAGAAGAGACCGAGGCTGACAAATTTGAAATTGATTTGTCAAAACCGACATCTCCAGGTAACTTCAAGTCAGATCTGGCTCAAGTGGATTATTCATTCGATTCAATTGACTTGGATGAATTTCTCGCTTATTACTTAAGTCCTGGCGATCCACTATCATCTCTTTTTTTGGAGAATACTAATTTTGACTTCTTTTCTTCTGTAGCAGAAGCACCGAAAGTTGCGCTTACTTCTTCTTCTTTGGTTGCCGCTCCCTCTTCTTCCCAAGTTACTCCTCTTCCAGCTTCTCAACCGGGATCGCAAGAAGAGAAAATAGAAGCTCTCAAAGACTTGGACGATCCGGTTGTTTCGCAGGAGCAAAAGGCTGTGGAGCTTGAAGAAGGTGAGAAAACTCCGGAGCAGTCCTTTGATTATGACACGAAACTTTCCACACTTCTTACTACTCCTTGAAGTGAATCTTCCTCGAAAAGGAAAGGGAAGCGTGCCATGAAGAAGAAGAAGAAGAGTGCTTTGGCTGATGAAGAAAATGTTGAAGAAAATGTTGAAGAAAATGTTGAGGAAGACCCGACTATCCCTCCTTCTCCATCCCGTCCACGCCGAATCCCGAAACTGGTCATCAAACCGGGCAAGGGTACTAAAGGTGGGAAGAAGGAGTTATAAACTGGGCTTCTTATCTTACTTTTTGCTTGTATTGACCGGGGATTGTGCGGGTACCGGTCCTCGCTTCTTTTTGTAACCTGTACAATGTAAAAATTTCTCATAGTATTGAAATAAATAGATATTTTACTTGTACAAATTCTTGTGTATGTGAGAATGCATCTGTTTCTCTTTTTTGGTGTAGAATAAACGATTCCTTTTACTTGTACAAACTTTTTGTCTGCGTTTGGGAATACATTTATTCCACATCTATTTTTTGTGATATTGCAATGAACTTGTGGCATGTTGCTTTTATTAATACAATTAAATTATATAGTGTTGCCCCCATATCGCATGTGCATTGCAACATTTCTAGCTTCTTCAAGACTGATATTTTTACTTCAGAGAATAACTACTTCACTTTTAAGGGAAGAATCATTCTGCTTTTAATAGAGTATATCTCGTCTTCAGAGAAGTTTTTACTTTCTCTTTCTTCCTGAAGAACACTTCGACTTTTGGGAATGATCACTTTTATTTGTTTAAAAGTGAATTTTCCTGCATAGTGAAATGAGCTTCTGAAGAAGGTTTTGATTTTGTGCCCCAGTAAAGGGTTTATTTTTGGTACTTCAAGCAAGGTGAAGTACGCCTCTGAAGAGGTCTTTTGGTCTCCGAAGAGAAGCGATTTTGGTCTCCGAAGAGAAGCAATTTTGGTCTCCGAAGAGAAGCAATTTTGGTCTCCGAAGAGAAGCAATTTTGGTCTCCGAAGAGAAGCAATTTTGGTCTCCGAAGAGAAGCAATTTTGGTCTCCGAAGAGAAGCAATTTTGGCATTTCAGCTCTGGTGAAGTGGGTCTCCGAAAAGAAGCATTTTGCACTTCTACACGGGTGAAATGTGCCTCCGAAAAGGGATTTTTAGCATTTCATCACTGGTGAAGTGGGTCTCCGAAGAGAAGCATTTTGCACTTCTACACGGGTGAAATGTGCCTCCGAAAAGGGCTTTTTAGCATTTCATCACTGGTGAAGTGGGTCTCCGAAGAGAAGCATTTTGCACTTCTACACGGGTGAAATGTGCCTCCGAAGAGGGCTTTCGCCTCCGAAGAGGTCTTGAAATTGCCTGGAAGTTACTTTCTCATGGTTGAGTGGATCCACGGGGCGGACGCAAGTTGCTTGATTGGATGTTCGTTTGCACAAACGATCGCAATCAATTAACAAGGGCCCTGTTCCTTCAGCTTGGGAAGGTGCCCCTCCAGTGGTTCCACCAATCTTGTTATTGAGAAAAGCACTTTCATTTATTGGCGTGCCTCGTTAGAGGGCTTTGTTGACCTTTGGGAAGGAGCATCGGTTGGTTGGTGTGCCAGGAAGGTTGCTTCTCAGGGGCGAGTAGATCCACGGGACGGACGCAAGCTGCCTGATCGGATGCATCACGATCAGTTAGCAAGAGCCCTGTTCCTTCTGCTTGGGAAGGTGTCCCTTCGGTGGTTCTACCGGCCCTTTTATTGAGGAGCAAAATTCCTTTTGGTTGCTTCCGTGCTCGCTTGGCCATGTTCTCCCACCATCTGCCCATTAGCGATCTTTTATTATCATTTCCAAGCGTATCTTCGTTCCTTTTGTAAGTAAATTGCCTTATCCGAAGAAGTGGACTTCAATGTTGAATAACTTCATGGGACAAACGCGAGTTACCTAGCTGGATGCCTGTTCATATTGACAATCACAACTGGTTAACGAAGGCTTGCCCCAGTGAAGTTGCCAACTTTTTATGTGAGGTTCTTCTTGTATAGGATTTGAATATGGAATTTTTTGTTGCTTGGTATTTGCTTTAATAAATGATTTGTAAGGCTCGCTTAGCTTTGCGATGGGTGAGCTTTGCTTTAATGACCTGCAATATTAGACCGACATTTTAGCAATACATTTAGAGTATTTACACATCGAAATATAACAGGCATTTTATAATAGAAAACATAGAATGCATAGTTTTTCATTATTCAGTCACGCTGATTTCTCAGCGGTTTACAATGCAGAAGTTACACATCCATCATCATTTTTTAGAAATTTAAGCAACGCTGTCAAGCAAAAAATGGATGCTAGTGATTGTTGTTTCAGAATCTCCGGACTGATTTTCCATTTGCACTAGATTTGCAGCTTCGGATTTATATGCCAGAGAAAGTGAAAGATGCCCCAGTTGCAGTTTTGTGGACAATTAGCAGTCGTCCCAACTTCTGCCTGCTGGGTGTGGACCTCCTGTGACAACATTAATGACAAGCTTTTCTGAATCTTGCAATGCAGTGTTGTTGAGAGAATCGGATTGATGGGTAGGACGTTGTTGATCGCGAGTGGATGAGGTTGGAGCGACTCCGCTTCTCTTAACGTATTGTTGGAGTTTACCCTGCTCCAGCAATTCTTCAATCACATTCTTTAATTGGCGACATTGGTCAGTGTCATGGCCAGGTTGATTGTGAAATTGGCAGAATTTTCAATTACGCTTTGAACCTCTCGTCATCTCAGGTGGCTTAGGATACCTGACAACGTCCTTTGTTGCAAAAAAGATATTTCTTGGTGTATCAGTTAAAGGAGTATAATCCGAAGGATTAAAGCGGCGAGGTTTCTTTTCATTTCCCTGGCTCTTTCCTCCTTCATTCTCCCTTTTCTGACTTTCAGATTCTCTTTTATTAGATGGGACATTGTTATTATTAGTTTGGGCAGCAACCACTTTCGATGTCGTAGAAAGGCTTTCAAGGCGAATGAACTCGTCGGCCTTTTTATAAAATTTATCAAGTGAGTTCGGTTCCTTCATCTTTAGCCATATTCCAAATTTACTCGATTTAACAATGGCTCGCATCAAATAAGTCAGGATCATGCGTGGTTCCGCATTTTCTACTTCGGCTAAAGCTATATTGAAACGGCTCAAGAAAGATTTGATTGATTCTCCGGGCGCTTGTTCAAGGTTAGACAGTGACATTATATCCTTAGCTTTTGAAGCATACAATCTGAGCTGTTCTTTAAACTTTTGCGTTAAGTCGGAGAACTTATCTACAGACCGAACTGGAAGCTTTGCGAACCAAAGTAAAGCCACACCTTCCAGGTATACTGGAAAGTATCGACACTTGATCTCGTCTGATGCTCTTGCACCGGTCATATGCCAATCGTATTTGTATAGGAAATGATTAGGGTCACTGGTTCCCCTATAGGCTTGGATAGTAGGAGGTGTAAATTTCCTTGGAAACTCCGCTCTCAGGATCCTTTCAGTAAACGGAGTTCTGCTTGGCGCGAATCCCCAGTCAACCTCATCTTCTTCCCTTTGCATGCTCTCTTTCATGATGCGGCCAACCATTTCAGACAGGTACTCTTTATTGTTCAAAGACACCTCCGGGCAAGCATCAGTTCTTCCCTCGGAAGTTTGCCCGGGTATAGGTTCATGACAAGTTGGTTGCGGCATAGAACCATCAGCTTGGAAAGGTGGCATTTCAGGAAGAGTAGTTTGATGGTTTTCTGGTTGATGATTTGCCCCGAGCAGAGCAGTTAATCTATCCATCATCAAAGCGTTTTGAGTTTCAATTTGTTGGTATAATCCAGAAACTGCGTCGTCCAATTCAGCCCTGGTGACTCCAAAGGTAGGAGTCGCTTGGTCTGTTGTTTGGGAAGCGGAAGTCCCTTCGTGAGCATTTCTGGATCTGATAGGTCTACCTCTTCTTCTAGGAGCCATTATTTCGGATCTGGTTTTTAAGAGAGGTTCTTTTTATGAATCTTTGCGAAGCAACGGTGGATGATCGCCTGAGTTCAATTCTCAGTGAAAGCACCAAAATGTTAACGCTAAAAAGTGAACGCTAACACCCGGTGTGTGTAATAGAATTGTGAAAGCACCACCCGTTGGTACGGAAACAGAATATAAGCTGAAAATAGCAGAAAAGCAGTAAATGAACAACAGATTTATAGTGGTTCGGCCCGTAATTGAGCCTACGTCCACTTTATAGTCTTTTATTGCTGATTCGGTTACAATTCGATACAAATCACTTGTCAAATACAATGCAACTTGATCACACAACAATCTCGACTACTAGCTCAAACTTCGGTGATGAATCTTGCTAAATCCGTGTCTGATGAATGAAGTCCTTCACGAAGCTTGTTGTAGTGCCTTGAGTGTTGGAAGATCTTTACTTGCTGAATGAGTTGTGAGTGCAGCAGAGTATGGACGCTTGAAGAAATGATTTGCCAAAAGTCCCCTCCATGTTGGTAGTGATGGGGTATTTATAGGAGCAGCTCTGAATTCTGGGCAGAGAAATTGCTAAGTCTTAGGTCGCGTACGACCTTAGTTAGGTCGTAGGTCGCGAGCGACCTAAGCTAGGTCGCAGTCCCCTTGCGACTTAAGAAATTAGCTGGTGAAGTTGCACTTGGCTTCATTTGAACAAGTGGTAGGTCGCAGACGAGTTAAGGAATAGCTGTAGGAGTTTTAGGTCGTTGAAGTCTTAGCTCGCTTGACTCTTAGGTCGTAAGTCGTAGCTTGTTAAGTCGGCAACTCTTCTAAGTCCCAGTCTTTAGGTCGCAACATTGCTAGGTCGCAATGTTCCCTGTAGCTTTAGGTCGCAACACTGCTAGGTCGCAAGCGACTTATAGGTAAGCAGCATAGGGAATCAGGTTGGTTCATACAGACTGGGCAACGGAGTTAGGTCGTGAGCGACCTAAAGTAGGTCGTAAGCTTCCTTCAACAGTTAGGTCGCGACATTCTTTAGGTCGCTATGTTCTTAGGTCGCAGACTTCGGTTAGGTCGCAGAATCTCTTCAGCAGTTAGGTCACAAGCTTCCTTCAATAGTTAGGTCGCGACATTCTTTAGGTTGCTATGTTCTTAGGTCGCAGAATCTTTAGGTCGCAGAATCTCTTCAGCAGTTAGGTTGCAAGCTTCCTTCAATAGTTAGGTCGCGACATTCTTTAGGTCGCTATTGTAACGACCCGTAAATTTAACCGGTTTTAATAACGTAATTAGTTGAAATTTTGTGAAATTTTAAACGATAAAATTTTAAAATAAAAATTTAATATTTGGAATACGTCTAGTTAAACATAGCAACTGGTAAATTTTCGTTCGAAAATATGAAAGTTTATTTCGCGCGTAAATTCACTTCAATTTAATCAGTTAAAAAGCGATGAAAATAAAACGTTTTCAAAACCAAATATTTTTACATAGAAAAATTCTAAACCATCTTCTGAGCAAGATGTCAGTTCGTCATTTTTCAAAATTCGGACATCTATTGCTCCGTCGTTCTTATTTTCTACAAAATGCAGCATTCTGGTACCGATATCGATTTTTATCGGATGATCGTACCACTGATTTCTATATACCGTTTTGATCGTCTCGTCGTGCCGATCTCTACGGTATATTCGATTGTCAAATTCGGAGTTCCGTTGTACGTTGCACTTTGCGTAACGCCTAACCGTACCGGTACAAAATTCAAACTTTTGATTTCGATCCGTCCTTCTATATTCCACCGTGTATAAACCAACAATCATTTCATTTTCTTTGAATTCCAAAACATATGGCCTTTCAAGATTCATTTTATTTATTATGGGTTGTCCCTTCAAAATAATAAAATAAATGAGAGGAGCTTTTATGGCTGCTTATTTCCAAACCCACATTTCCTCTTCCCGAAGCCACAAACGCCTTCTGCACTTCAGCCAGCTCATTATTCTTCCCCTTCCACTTGAAACCACTCATATACTTATTTATTTTTCTGGCCACACTCGTATATTTTTTTTTACTTGAATTGGAAACTGTTAAACCTCACGTTAGCCCTCCACCATGTTACTCTTCCTTCCTCAAACTCGCCTCTTCACCATTGCTTACCCTCTCCTTCCACCCGCGACCGCATCTTCCACCGCCAATCCGCTCCTCCACCCTGACACACCCGAACCCAGAAACCCACCTGCACATCCGAACCACCCAAACTGTCGAGTAACCCCTCCCAGATCTGTGATTATTATTTATTTACTGTATATGTTCAGTTTTGCCAAATTTAAATTAACAACGCGGTATTTTGAGCAATTCAACTCCGGCATGAGTGTCTACGGTCTACCTATACACTTATAATGGACGCGAATGGTCCAAAATGGCGGGTCGTTACAGTTGGTATCAGAGCTTTGGTAGCTCTAGGCAAAACTCAACATATAGGGTAAATGTATTTACAGAATCACTCTCATTCGAGTTTCAATCTCTCCCTTTGACTCAATTCCTTTGAATTTTTGAACGTCCCCTCGGTTTTGAAATTCATTCGTGTCCTTCACTATTCGTCTTCTTTCAATTCTGGAGCACCCTATAACTCCATTTGAATGATATCTATAATAGATCGGCGGTCTCGCCAATCTTCGAATGATTCGTAAAGGAGTGAAACTCCTTTACAATAGGCATTGATTTACCGGAGATTTCTATATCCTCGGTTTACGATGCTATCTATCTCCTGCTATACTTGAATTTTATTTCTTGAGATCGAATGTCGATTTACCTCGAAATTCTACAACGATCTTATTCTTGAAGTCACGGTTGACCCGGTTAAGGTTGCCCGCGATTTATATAAACTCATCCATCTTCCTATTTGTTATTTAAATCATCTTATCTTCTGTTTCGGACTTATCTTCGAATCAAAAAAATTCTCCTTGATTTGATTTCTATCAAAATTGAATCTCTATCCTTGCTTTGAATCCATTCTTGTATCGTCGAGCGAGGAAGTGTATTTGTAAATAAATTTTAAAAATGTTTTTATTTGTGTTGTTTGAGTTGTTGATGTTGATTTGGGTTTTCGATCGATTCGTCTGATCAACGCTATCGATAGGATTTCCAAAACACTTGAGCAGAGCAAACTGACACAATATTGTTTTCAAAATTTGTTTGATTATATTGTAAAAAAATAAGTAAAATTTTCTGAAATTTAATAGGTTAATTAAATTGTTGTTTGAAATGATAATATTTGATTATCATTTATTGTTCTAAATAAATTTATAAATACGGTTTATAAATTGATTTGGAATTTGAAATGAATTTAATTCAAAAATTTGAGAATTTAGTTTCCAGTGATTTCGAACTTTGGTTTTAAAATTTTAAAGTATATATTATTGGAAGTATTTTCGAATAAGTAATCGTTTTCAAAGAATTTTTAAAATGTTGAAATCAATGCTCTTCTCTTTGTCGCTGGAAAATAATTTCGGTGATGGCGGCCGCATCATCGACATTCATTTTCGAGTTTCGAAGTGGAGATACTATTCTGTAGCTTTGCTACGGTTTTGTTTTGAAACAATATTTTGATTTGAATTTCTTCAGTATAATTTGATTCATATGTATAAGTATCTTATTTTAAAATTTAATTTGATTTGATATAAATATATTATATATATCTCTAAATTGTTTAAAGTTAATCGGAAATCTAATTCTTAAATTTTGTTAAAGGATGATTTTAATTATAAATAAAACCAAAATTTGGAATAAATATTTAAACTTGAATAATTGAATTGGGAAATTTTATTTGTATATTGTTCAACTGCATTCTAATACAACTTACCTAAATCGTTCAGAAGTTGAATATGTAATTGGATAATATATAATATAAATTGAATTTATGAATAAAATTTGAGTGTTTATAATAAAAGTTATACACTAAATTTTGATTATAAAGATGTCAATAGAGTTAGATAGGATAATAGGTAAACTCAGTTAATGATGAAATAAATTTGTTTTGAAAGAATTAATAAATTTGTTTTGAAAGAAAAAAAAATTTGTTTGAAAGAATTAATAAATTGAAATTTGATCAACATATGAAAATACCTTGAAATTAAAAGAAATTGGTAAATATAAATTAATTTAAATCGAAACTTTTATGGTTTAAATTAATTTATATGGGTTAAATATATATATGTGAGTAGATATATTAAGTAGAATAAATTTAACAATAATTTGGAATAAAGAAGAATTTAAAATGTTGAAGAAAATATGATTATAATAAAAGACTATTCAAATTTATGGTTTTAGAAATTGTAAATTGAAGATAATTGGATAATAAAATAATGAATTTAGAAATAGTTGAGATTGATTTTAGTAAAATCAAATGGATTAAATCAATTATTGAATATCAATTAATTTAAATTTGAATTTATATGGTTTAAATTAATTGTTATTTTGCATTTCAAACCTGTTTTCTTTCTGGTTGTTTCTATTCTCCTACCTCGTTCCTTTTCGGGGATGAAAAGTTTTGAGTGGGGGAGAATGTAACGACCCGTAAATTTAACCGGTTTTAATAACGCAATTAGTTGAAATTTTGTGAAATTTTAAACGATAAAATTTTAAAATAAAAATTTAATATTTGGAATACGTCTAGTTAAACATAGCAACTGGTAAATTTTCGTCCGAAAATATGAAAGTTTATTTCGCGCGTAAATTCACTTCAATTTAATCAGTTAAAAAGCGATGAAAATAAAACGTTTTCAAAACCAAATATTTTTACATAGAAAAATTCTAAACCATCTTCTGAGCAAGATGTCAGTTCGTCATTTTTCCAAATTCGGACATCTATTGCTCCGTCGTTCTTATTTTCTACAAAATGCAGCATTCTGGTACCGATATCGATTTTTATCGGATGATCGTACCACTGATTTCTATATACCGTTTTGATCGTCTCGTCGTGCCGATCTCTACGGTATATTCGATTGTCAAATTCGGAGTTCCGTTGTACGTTGCACTTTGCGTAACGCCTAACCGTACCGGTACAAAATTCAAACTTTTGATTTCGATCCGTCCTTCTATATTCCACCGTGTATAAACCAACAATCATTTCATTTTCTTTGAATTCCAAAACATATGGCCTTTCAAGATTCATTTTATTTATTATGGGTTGTCCCTTCAAAATAATAAAATAAATGAGAGGAGCTTTTATGGCTGCTTATTTCCAAACCCACATTTCCTCTTCCCGAAGCCACAAACGCCTTCTGCACTTCAGCCAGCTCATTATTCTTCCCCTCCCCACTTGAAACCACTCATATACTTATTTATTTTTCTGGCCACACTCGTATATTTTTTTTACTTGAATTGGAAACTGTTAAACCTCACGTTAGCCCTCCACCATGTTACTCTTCCTTCCTCAAACTCGCCTCTTCACCATTGCTTACCCTCTCCTTCCACCCGCGATCGCATCTTCCACCGCCAATCCGCTCCTCCACCCTGACACACCCGAACCCAGAAACCCACCTGCACATCCGAACCACCCAAACTGTCGAGTAACCCCTCCCAGATCTGTGATTATTATTTATTTACTGTATATGTTCAGTTTTGCCAAATTTAAATTAACAACGCGGTATTTTGAGCAATTCAACTCCGGCATGAGTGTCTACCTATACACTTATAATGGACGCGAATGGTCCAAAATGGCGGGTCGTTACAGCTATGTTCTTAGGTCGCAGAATCTTTAGGTCGCAACATTGCTAGGTCGCTGCTTCATTGACTCGTTCAATATTTTAGGTCGCTTCTTAATAGGAGTTAACAAGCAGCACTTTTCTCTTCCGCCCCTTCTACCTACGCTAGCCCAACCTTCTCTTCGCGGAAGATCCTTCGCGGAAGTGGTTAAAACCATTTCTACGCCTTTGCCCTCTCGTCCCCCTTCCGTCAAACTCTCATCCATGTTGAAGTGTGGGATTCTTCCCGCCTACAAATCCATCTCTCTATCATTATATTTTTTGAAAAAGAAAAATCGTTGTTTGAAATGTGCCGCATTGGGCCACATGGCCAAGACCTGCAAGAATGGATGTGTGTGCTTCAGGTGTGGGTTCTTTGAGCATATAGTCTTTGTTTGCAAACATCAAATGGTGGGTCAAAAAAGTTCCTTTACATACTTTCCCACCTCCCAAGACAGACTCTTCCTCTTCCAAATCCCTGAACAAGATTTCTATCATTCCCCCGGCCCCATCCTCTCTTTCTTCTACCCCTTTGTCTAATCACCCTACTCCTTGCAAACCCCCTCCATCATTTCCTTGTCATATCATTTACTCTTCTCCCAAGACCATGGCCATACCCCCTCCTCTCTCTAATTTAGCCACTACCTCCATCATTGCAGGTTATTGGAACATGGAATTGGATCCCTTGCAGGTTTCGCATCACTCGAAGTTGAGGTGCTAGCATGACCTGTAGTTCCAATCCCCTAGCTTCATGTTCATCCCCTTCATTTTATAACACATAAAACATCATCGTATCAATATATAAGTACATGAGCAAATTAAAGAAACAAGAGGATCTATTTTAAATTACATGCATTATTATATTTCAATTACTCAACAATACAATGTAGAACATTAATATCATGTCAGTTTATTTTATAATATCAAGCAACACTGAACTAAGTATCAAACTACTTCTCATAAATTCAACGAACTAAATTTTAGTGCCTGCAATTGGTGGCCACAAGGTTCAATGGTGGTATTTGTGGTGGCGTTTGTAGAGTTGCAAATGATCGTGGATTCGATGATTCAAAATATAAGGTTTGGGATTTCTGGGAAGAACCAAGCTACTGCTTTGCAAAGTATGTGATAATGATGTTTACTTTCAGCAGAGTCGGGTCCTCATGGCTTGACTACGGTGGTTGGATCTCGGTTTTAGGCTTCAATCTACGGTTTATTCATGTTTGAGGTTTGAAACTGCTCCGGATCGAGCTCAGTGGTCATAGTTAACTGTGTTCCGACGGCGGTCCGGCCAGATCCTTAAAACACTGTATGATATGCCAGTTACTTGAGTTTGGATGGACCTAACCTACTGGTTAGACTAGCAATAACTAAAAATGTGATGATAACTGCACAAGTAGTGAATCTAAAAATTCTAGCAAACACATCAGGCAAGTCAATTTCTAAATCAAATCCTCCATCTCAGTTTTCCTGACCATAGAAAATTTCTATTTATGTCTAAAATAAATCAACGATTTTATTATTTTAATCAACAGTTATGGCTTACATTTTTTATAAATAATGTTAATAATGCACGAGCTAGTGATTTGGAGAATTTATATCGTCGTTTTATTAGTTATTATTAGTATGTTTTTTATTGGCATTCAATGGGTACCTATGAACGTATTTCACTATTTCTACTGATGCTAGTAAAAAAAATATGCATGCAAGTGCAACAATAAAAGGAGAGTTAAACATATAAAATGAAAAATAAAAAACAATCACCTGTTGAGCTTTCAAAATCATCAAATAAAGCGCCTATAACCCAATAGCACAAATTCTAAAATATGGCGTCAAGAAACCCGTAACCGGAAAACAATGCAGATGGACCAGAAAACTTAAGCATCTTGAAGTTGAGTTCCTCCCGAAATTTTCCATCCTCGTACCTCAACTAATTAAGAAACCCTCCAACCCAAATAACCGTATGGTTGCCACCACCGCAATCCCCACAAAACCCATTTTCCTCCTCCTTTTAGAACTGGAATCCAATAAGTAACCAATTGCCATGGAACCCACCATTTGCGCTTCCTAATAAAATGCAATGTTCAACTCCTCCGTTCTCAAATTGAACAACAGTTTGTTCACGTTATTGAACTGGTAGCTGCATAAAAAGTTACTGGCCCAAGCTGCTGGCATTAACAATAGCGTCTTCTAGTTTTTGAACAGCAAATACATATACAAAGTATCTTCTTTAAATACACCATGGCCACTAGTCTCCATCATCAACACAACCTCCACCCCATCCTCATTTAGCTTTATACCTTTATAGATAACATTCCTATAACCGGCCCTATAAAGGCTGAAAATTTAATCTCAAAGTTAAACTACATTATTGAGAAGAAAATGAGAGAACTGAAATGATAATAAAGAATACATACATACATATTAGAATATTCCTCTGACACCACTGTCAAAACCACCATGACTTTTGCCTCCGAATCTACCTCCACGGCCGCTGCTATGTTCACCTCCAAGCCTTCCCACTCCACGACCACTACTATAACCACTGCCTTCTCCACTATCATCTCGCCATTGCCTAGTCAATCCCTAGATAGTATCTTTCCACTTGTCATCCATTCCTTTCAAGGGCTTTGTTATGTTATTATTATTTAGCTCCAGCCACTGCTACACTTGCCATTTCACTCACAAACTGTAGCATATCATGTAAATATCACACCATCATTTCAAAAATAAATATAATCATTTGGAATTTTCAAAAGTATTTATATTTGTAATATTGTATACACCTTTGGTTTGTTAGGTATTTGCTCAGCACTCTCCATGGACCAAACTAGATCAAACTGCCCATTTGGAAATGGTTGGTTTGATGCATCGGCCACTTGAAATGAAACCTGATAACAATATGCATGTACACATGTAAAAATTAGACTACAAAATAGAACAAAATCAAATATGTATAGATAATATGAAATACTTTGCTATCTATTCCATCAGTCTTAGCAATCTTCTGTGCTTTTTGAATTTGCATAAGGCTTAAGTCAATGTCGCATGCTTTTGCTTCAAATTATTTAATAGATACATTGTACCACCTCCCATTCCATAGCCAATGTCCAACAATCTATGAAGCTGGACTGTAAAAATTATAACAAACCATAAGGCTCAGTCTATGAACATACTGTCATTATACTAAGACTTATATTAACAACTCAATATTGAAATTTGATTTGGTGTGATTTAAAATCTTCAAACAAAATTTTCAGAAAATACAAACAGAATCTAAGGAGCAGAAAATTTCTTAATTGACATAACAAATAGTGTATGTTTCTTAGTAGTTTCATATAATTAACAAAGTACCAAAGTCAGGAAATGAAACAATATTTTATTACCATGCAAATTGAAAAGCAAAAACTAACCACTGTGTGAATTCACGGATTCTGAGAGCGACGAACTCGCTATTTCGTTGTAAGTGGATTAGGGTTCGGGCTTGGATTCGGAGCTGAGGAAGAGGAGGGCGAAGCGGAAGGAGGAGAGGACGAAGACAGCTTGTGATGGAGAAAATTGTTTACGGGTATGGAGATTGGATTTAGATCTAGGTTTTGCTGATTTAGGGATTGGGAAGATGTACTGTTTGGATTTTCTCTAAATGTTTAATTTAGAGTGGAGGGAACACGAAAATTTTCAACAATTAATGAAGCGTGAGAATGGAAATGCAAAGCGGGAAGTCATTTCTTAATGTTTAATGCTCCATTAATTATTAATTTTAAATCATTACTTATAAAAATTTATTAAGTATAATTATACATCATACACATATTTTATTATTCATACGTTATTACTATAAATTATTAATTACTAATGAATAATTACACTAAATTATTATTTATTAAAAATAATTATAAATCATATTTAAATTATTTATTAATAATCATTGTTTAGAGTGCAAATTAAGACTAATTCAATATTTCATTAATCATCATTATTTTTTTATTATGAATTTTAGAAAATTTTCAAAATTTTATTTCTAATTTTATGAATTTTTGTAGGTTTATTGTAGAAAATTTTAAAAATTTAAAATTTTTGAAATATTAAATATTGTACTGACTATAATTATTAAATGTCAAATAATAAATATTAATTTTTAATTATTGAATATTAATTACTTATTAATTATTAGTTATTGAATATTAGTTTCTGGATTAATTATTAATGTAATAGTAATTATTTAATATTAATTGTTAATTATTCATTATATTTATTAATTATTAAATGTAATTCATAAATATTAACTATGATTTATTAGTTATTAATTATTTATTAATAATCATTGGTTATAAATTATAAATTAATAATGGTTTTATAACCTTTTATAATAATTGGTAAATTAATTGTAATATGTATCTATTACAACTAGCAAAAAAAATGTTGTGAAAATTGGCATCTATTACAATGGGCAAAGTAATAGTCATTTATTACAACGGGAAAATGGAAATGAAAACTGATATCTAGTACAACGGGCTGAAAATCGTTGTAATAGAACTGTACTACAACGGCCGAAAACCGTTGTAATAGAGCTAAAAACTAGTATCTATTACAATGGACTGAAAACCGTTGTAATAAGATCATATTACAATGGGCAAGCCGACAACGTTGTAATAGGTGTAATGGATGATGAAAAGTTGGACCTATTGCAACGGGCTTAAGAAAACCGATGTAAAAGGTTTCTATTACAATGGTTGTTTATGGTCCGTTGTAAAATAGGCATTGTAAAAGGATAGTTTTGTTGTAGTGTACACTGATCTATACGACTAGGTACTGCATTTTAATGATCAATCTGTAACAACCCGAAATTTTCGACCTCGAAAATTCCAGATTGTTAAAGGAAAGAAGAAGAAAGAGGTAGAAGAAGAACAGAAAATAGACTCAGAATCTCACATTTCGCAGCGGATCAAATATAATATCAAATAATAGCATTTATATAGAAAATCTTTATCAGTCACTTTACATTCAATACATCAAAGTTACAACCATTTACAAATAGACTAGATAGTTAGAATTAACATGTCTCAGATAAACAACAGTAATATGCTCAGCGGAATACACTTCATACGTTCCTGCCATCCAGCTCGCCACCTGAGCTCCAGAACGTCCTTTCTTGAAAATCTGTAATACTTGGTCTGACCCGAGTATTACAACAAGGTAACACCCGGGTCAGGATGGAAACCAGCATGAGTAAACTCATCTAACATGAAATTTCAATCTATAGAACTTATTTAAACCCGGGGTAACTCGTAACTCAATACGAGAACTATCTTGTTATAATCAACCACACATTTCACAACAATATCTAAGTACCGTTACTTAGTTTAAAATGGCCAAGTTCACTTAATTTATTCCATTCCAGCCCATTAGATTCTAAAATCAAATCCATAAAGAATTATTTTAGATTACTAATCGAAGTGGTTTCGGGTATTTGCTGATACACGACTTCGGTCTCTTCGAATCCAATATCATCTTTAATCCTAGTTGTTTAAGTGAATACAATTCAATTTATATTCATAGTAACATATTCACATAGCGATTCCACTACAGATAGATAATCCATATTATCACAGTTCAACCCAAACATATCATATCACATAGCATCACAAACCACATATCAGAGATATCAAATAATCCAAGGCATTCAATATAATTAATCATCCATAAGCAAGATTAATTGGTTGTTCAAATCCTAATTAATTCAATTTAATTTCCAAATAAATTAAATTAATTACCTTTAAATCCTGCTTACCTAACATTAATTAATTACAAACCATTTATCATCACTTTAATTAATTAATGAAATTAACTAATCAACCTTTAATTATTAACATTAATTAATTATACTATAATTAATTAACCTTTAATTACTCTCATTAATTAATTATACCATAATTAATCACATTAAGTAATTACCTTTTAATTAATTACATTAAGTAATTAACTATCCTTTAATTACTTTCATTAACCCTTAATTTTTTTACATTAATTAACTTACCATTTAATTAATTACATTAATTACCCTTTTATTAATTACTTTAAGTAATTAATCTTTTAATTACATCCATTAAGTAATTATCCTTTAATTACTAATCAATTAATCCCTAATTACAAATTAATCCTTAATTGCTAATTTAATTAATCCTTAATGGACCCTCGACGGCGAAATCGCCTCGCACACAACATCGACCAAACAGGCTCCTAAAACCCTAGTTCACCATCGTTCCACCACCACGGCGTTCGAGAATTTCACCTAGTATTTTTCCATTGACCACCAGACTATCAGCCACCTCCAGACCAAACCCCGACACACCACTTGCTGCCGATCATCGAAATTTACCCAAAACAAGTTTTCTGTTCAACTCGCGAATGCTCGAGATTTCCCAACTTAAAAATCACGAATTTATTATCAAAAATCATAAATTTGAAATACGAATCCATTCTTATGATCGAACCTTAAAATCCAGACATTCGATTTTGGGCTTATTTTTAATCATCACTGTTATATATCATTTATAAAATAAGTACTTAATTCAAATACTTGAATTTATTTTTAAAACTGATGTTATTGCCTTACCATCATTTTTCATTCAGAGTCGTAGCCTAAAAAATATTTAGGGGAGGAGATTTTTAAATTTTGAGACAGGTTGAAAACCTGAAACCTATCAGAGAATAGATGAAGAGATTTGGAATTTTAATCTAAATTTTTACCCTGTAACTTAAAACAGAGATGAACACAGATATATCCATACATGCACACTTATATCACTTCATATTTATAACATGAAGGTCTAATTTCACTCACGCAAACAATTTACCACATCACTATTTCATAAAATCATCACATGCACTAAGTTAAACAAGATGTTGTTTAGTTTACTCACCTTTTTAATTTTTGAACAGAGAGCCTGTAAACTTGCTTTTGAACTGGAAACTTGAAAATGCTTGAAATCTTTTGAAAACTTGTAAACTAGATACTTGGTTGTTGAGATGATCTAAGCCTTGATTTAGTTTGAAGTTGGAAGCTTGCTAAAAACTGAGATTTGTAAAAGTTGATTGCATGATATTTTCTGATTTGTTATTTTTGTTTACAGGCTTTGGTTTCTTAGATTTTGAGAATGAAGATAGAAAAAGAAATGAGAAGAGAAGAGAATGGGAAGTATATATATAACTTTGATTTATGATTTTTAAAATAAAAGAAAATGAAAAAAATTGTGACACTTGTTTAAATGCATGCCACTAATCTAACACTTGTATTTTGCATGTGTTAATTTATTTTTAATATGTTTTTTTATAAATCTTTATATTTATTTTCTATTTAGTTAATACATTTCTTTATTTATATTTATAAAATCTTTTAAAGAAAATAATATAAAACTAATTATATACTAATAAATATCACATATATATATATATTTAAATCCAATTTATTTTATGATATTTATCTAATTGAATTTCAAATTCACTTTAAAATCAACTCACATATATATATACATATAACAAACACATAATTTATTTGTTTGAAAATAAATAATTTGCCAATTTTAAATAATTTATAAAAGAAGATTATCACATATTATTGCTTGAAATTCCGGGATATCACATTCCTCCCCCCTTTAAATCTTTTCGTCCCCGAAAAGGAACGAAGCCAGAATTTATTAAAAGGCTTATTATCAATTAAATTTTTTCTTTGAACATTTTTAAAACACTTTAAAATCTATATAATATTTCCAAAATAGTTTATAAAAATATCATTTTATAACTCGATGTTTCAACAAGTCCATCCTCGTTCTCACAGAAATTCAGTCATACGTTGATCAGGCGTAGGACTGAAAATCTATAAGTACTTAGCAGACCCATTTTCAACACCCAGTGAAAATACTTGGAAAATATTTTATTGAAAATATAGAAAACATTTTTGAAAATAGAGGAAACATCTTTGGTGAGAATGCTCTGGAAATCATCACTCTCATCCATGGTCGTAGTTAACCTGATGATTACGTCGCCATCCCGGCAAAATCTATACATAACTGTAGGCCTCCGCGTCCCTCGATTACACCATGGAACCCGCTACAGATCGTAGTTACACCGTGGGTTACATTGCCATCATAGCAAAAGTCCATGTAACTGTAGGCATCAGCGCCCTCGAATTTCGCTGCCAAAAGAATGAAACTTCTCCACTCCCACATAGGTCGCAGACTACATCAGTCAAGTTCCAATGTAGCCTTAGTCTCTCACGACCTCTCAACTTTCGCTATGTCTTCATATATCGCAGTCTACCGATGTTACGTTGTCATCCCGGCAAAATCAAACGTAGACCGTTGACTCTCAGCAGCACACACGAATTCCGCTATGGTCCGCAGTAGATCACAGTGACATCGAGCTACACTATCGTCACAGCATAATCCAATGTCTCTGTAGGCATAAGCGCCCTCGACTTTCGCTACCCACTACACATAATCCTCAGGGACTAGTTTGTCCAGACTCCTTACAGGATCAACTTTAGAAACCCCCTTAGGGTTCAAGGCAGTACCACCCTGTGGCACTCCTGAGAAGTTCATTTCAAGGGAGCGCCTTTTTCCCCAAAGCCATTGTCAAAACATTTTATATTATACACATATAGTATCTCCCAAATCATAACCTTTGTATGAATCACTTATAAATCTCCTTTACACAAAATCGATTATCCCAAAATCGATAATTCTTAAACTAGGCTTTCCAAATTTTCCAAAATTGATTTTTCCCAAAAATCAGAAGCCTTTCCAAAATCAATGGGTTCCAAAAACCTTTTTCCTAAAATCATTCTCATAAAATCATTTATATATATGTATATATAAAATATTGAAAAATATTCCCTTTCAAAACAATCCATTTAACTTCCTTAAGTTAAATTTAATTTATTTAATCCAATCAACCTTACTCAAATTGAGTTCTCCATTTCAAATTTTAAACTTCTTATCAATATCCCTTCTCACTTATAAGTTCAAAGACTTATTTCTCTTTGGGTTTTTAAATCACACTCCAAGTAGAATCAAAACTCAACACTTCAGAGTTTGTTTCAAATCATCTTTGATATTATGTATATCCACACATATATACATTTATTTTCTTTGCACACCAAGTTATACTTTAAATTTTAAACCACCTTTGGTTTTAATTCAAAACAATTTCTTTAAAACAATTTCAAGTTTTCTGGATTCAGATTTAAAATTTGACAATTTTAAATTATCTTCAATTCCAATTTATAAGTCATATTCACCTAAAAGTTTACTTCCCAAAACATTTCATTTTGCTTAATCATTAACAACATTTCATTATTAACACAACAACCATTTATGATAATAACCAAGATTACCATATCTGGAAACCAATTCATTATTATCTTTATGCTGAAAACACTTCTACAAATTCAGGATTTTAATTTCAGTTTGGATCCATTTCAAACTTATCTTCATTCAATTTCAATTTGGTTGTATTACTATTACCACTTAATTCTCATTATTTTATTTAATTCCAATGATTCAACAACCAATTTCTTTAATATATTTAATAATTAGAAAAATTATTTCTTTATATATCAAAAGATAAACTTATATGAAAACCATTTATTTTTAAAACCATTTTAAAATCTTTATATAAGAAAATAACAAGTACGCTCTCATATATAATACTCTCAGCTCATTTTATGGTACTATTGACCCTATCCTTAATGAGTAAATCCACCAGAGTCAAGGTTCTCGCTTAACCTTCAGCTCTGATACCAAATGTAACGACCCGAAATTTTCGACCTCGAAAATTCCAGATTGTTAAAGGAAAGAAGAAGAAAGAGGTAGAAGAAGAACAGAAAACAGACTCAGAATCTCACATTATGCAGCGGATCAAATATAATATCAAATAATAGCATTTATACAGAAAATCTTTATCAGTCACTTTACATTCAATGCATCAGAGTTACAACCATTTACAAATAGAATAGACAGTTAGAATTAACATGTCTCCGATAAACAACAGTAATATGCTCAGCGGAATACACTCCATATGTTCCTGTCATCCAGCTCGCCACCTGAGCTCCAGAATGTCCTTTTCTAAAAATCTGTAATACTCGGTCTGACTCGAGCATTACAACAAGGTAACACCCGGGTCAAGCTGGAAACCAGCGTGAGTAAACTCATCTAACATGAAATTTCAATCCATAGAACTTATTTAAACCCGGGGTAACTCGTACCTCAATACGAGACCTATCTTGTTATAATCAACCACACATTTCACAACAATATCTAAGTACCGTTACTTAGTTTAAAATGGCCAAGTTCACTTAATTTATTCCATTCCAGGCCATTAGATTCTAAAATCAAATCTATAAAGAATTATTTTAGATTACTAATCGAAGTGGTTTCGGGTATTTGCTGATACCCGACTCCGGTCTCTTCGAATCCAATATCATCTTTAATCCAAGTTGTTTAAGTGAATACAATTCAATTTATATTCAGAGTAACATATTCACATAGCGATTCCATTACAAATAGATAATCCATATTATCACAGTTCAACCCAAACATATAATATCACATAGCATCACAAATCACATATCAGAGATATCAAATAATCCAAGGCATTCAATATAATTAATCATCCATAAGCAAGATTAATTGGTTGTTCAATTCCTAATTAATTCAATTTAATCTCCAAATAAATTAAATTAATTTCCTTTAAATCCTGCTTACCTAACATTAATTACAAACCATTTATCATCACTTTAATTAATTAATAAAATTAACTAATCAACCTTTAATTATTAACATTAATTTATTATACTATAATTAATTAACCTTTAGTTACTCTCATTAATTAATTATACCATAATTAATCACATTAAGTAATTACCTTTTAATTAATTACATTAAGTAATTAACTATCCTTTAATTACTTTCATTAGCCCTTAATTTTTTTACATTAATTAACTTACCATTTAATTAATTACATTAATTACCCTTTTGTTAATTACTTTAAGTAATTAATCTTTTAATTACTTCCATTAAGTAATTATCCTTTAATTACTAATCAATTAATCCCTAATTACAAATTAATTAATCCTTAATTGCTAATTTAATTAATCCTTAATTACTTTATTAATTTAATTAATCTTTAATTACTTCATTAATTTAATTAATCTTTAATTACACAAGACCTTAATTAATTTTAAGATAAACCATTTATCCTTATTAATTACTTAATCATCACTAAGATCTTATTTAAATCTTGGAAATAATTATCAACATATAAATTAAAAATATTTTAGCCTTATAATTAACTACTTAATTACACATTATATTTAAGTTTAAAATAAACTTAAGAATTAACTTAATAAATTTAAGTTAAATAAATCATACCACTTTTCTTAAAACCAAATATTTAAAAACATTAATTATAAAGAAAATTGATTTAAGAAATAATTTAAACTTGATTTATTTTAAATTTTAAAAACTTCCTTTTTATCTTTAAAACTTGGTTAATAACTTGTTCATAAAGTTTACTCCCATTAGAAAATTAGGAACCCGAGCCCAAGATAAATTTTCCCAAGCCAACACTCGTGCCCACTCTTCCCTCTATTTCCACGAGACAACTCGTGTAGAACATCGAGCCTGACCCGAAGCGAACTACTCCTTCCCCGATGCATCACCACAAAGCAATCAACAAATACAATCGTTAACGCGTGCATGTGCATAGATGATCGACCTCCCTCCGACCATCGTTCTGACCACCAATATGTCGAAGATGTTCTACTCAAACGACTCAACCACCCAGGACAACCGATCTTCGCCGAAATCAAAATAAAACTTGTCGAACACTTCCTAGAACGAAACGATCACCAAAAACTTCCACGCTCCGCCGCTCTAGATCACCTGAAACCACTTGCTCGCGCCTGGAGCTGCGCCAGTCCCTCGACAACTTATTCCCCCACCTCCGATCCCTTCCGGTGCACCCTCGACGGTGAAATCGCCTCGCACACAACATCGACCAAACAGGCTCCTAAAACCCTATTCACCATCATTCCGCCACCACGGCGTTCGAGAATTTCACCTAGTATTTTTCCATTGACCACCAGACTATCAGCCACCTCTAGACCAAACCCCGACACGCCACTTGTCGCCGATCATCGAAATTTACCCAAAACAAGTTTTTTGTTCAACTCGCGAATGCTCGAGATTTCCCAACTTAAAAATCACGAATTTATTATCAAAAATCATAAATTTGAAATACGAATCCATTCTTATGATCAAACCTTAAAATCCAGACATTTGATTTTGGGCTTATTTTTAATCATCACTGTTATATATCATTTTTGAAATAAGTACTTAATTCAAATACACGAATTTATTTTTAAAACTGATGTTACTGCCTTACCATCATTTTTCATTCAGAGATCGTAGCCTAAAAAAATTTAGGGGAGGAGATTTTTAAATTTTAAGACAGGTTGAAAACCTGAAACCTATCAGAGAATAAATGAAGAGTTTTGGAATTTTAATCTAAATTTTTATCCTGTAACTTAAAACAGAGATGAACACAGATATATCCAGACATGCACACTTATATCACTTCATATTTATAGCATGCAGGTCTAATTTCACTCATGCAAACAATTTACCAGATCACTATTTCATAAAATAATCACATGCACTAAGTTAAACAAGATGTTGTTTAGTTTACTCACCTGTTTAATGCTTGAACAGAGAGCCTGTAAACTTGCTTTTGAACTGGAAACTTGAAAATGCTTGAAATCTTTTGAAAACTTGTAAACTAGATACTTGGTTGTTGAGATGATCTAAGCCTTGATTTAGTTTGAAGTTGGAAGCTTGCTAAAAACTGAGATTTGTAAAAGTTGATTGCATGATATTTTCTGATTTGTTATTTTTGTTTACAGGCTTTGGTTTCTTAGATTTGAAAATGAAGATAGAAAAAGAAATGAGAAGAGAAGAGAATGGGAAGGATATATATAACTTTGATTTATGATTTTAAAATAAAAGAAAATGAAAAAAATTGTGACACTTGATTAAATGCATGCCACTAATCTTACACTTGTATTTTGCATGTGTTAATTTATTTTTAATATGTTTCTTTATAAATCTTTATATTTATTTTCTATTTAGTTAATACATTTCTTTATTTATATTTATAAAATCTTTTAAAGAAAATAATATAAAACTAATTATATACTAATAAATATCACACACACATATATATATATATATATATATTTTTAAATCTAATTTATTTTAAGATATTTATCTAATTGAATTTCAAATGCAAATTCACTTTAAAATCAACTCACATATATATACATATAACAAACACATAATTTATTTGTTTGAAAATAAATAATTTGCCAATTTTAAATAATTTATAAAAGAAGATTATCACATATTATTGCCTGAAATTCTGGGATATCACATTCCTTCCCCCTTTAAATCTTTTCGTCCCCGAAAAGGAACGAAGCCAGAATTTATTAAAAGGCTTATTATCAGTTAAATTTTTTCTTTGAACATTTTTAAAACACTTTAAAATCTATATAATATTGCCAAAATAGTTTATAAAAATATCATTTTATAACTCGATGTTTCAACAAGTCCCTCCTCATTCTCACAGAAATTCAGTCATACGTTGATCAGGCGTAGGACTGAAAATCTATAAGTACTTAGAAGACCCGTTTTCAACACCCAGTGAAAATACTTGGAAAATAATTTATTGAAAATATAGAAAACATTTTTGAAAATAGAGGAACATCTTGGGTTAGAACTTAGAATGCTCTGGATATCATAACCCCCATCCATGGTCGCAGTTAACCCGATGATTACGTCGCCATCCCGGCATAATCTATAAATAACTGTAGGCCTCCGCGCCCCTCGATTACACCATGGAACCCGCTACAGATCGTAGTTACACCGTGGGTTACGTTGCCATCATAGCAAAAGTCCATGTAACTGTAGGCATCAGCGCCCTCGAATTTCGCTGCCAAAAGAATGAAACTTCTCCACACCCACATAGGTCGCAGACTACATCAGTCAAGTTCCAATTTAGCCTTAGGCTCTCACGACCTCTCAACTTTCGGTATGTCTTCATAGATCGCAGTCTACCAATGTTACGTTGTCATCCTGGAAAAATCAAACGTAGACCGTTGGCTCTCAGCAGCACACACGACTTCCACTATGGTCCGCAGTAGATCGCAGTGACATCGAGCTACACTATCGTCACAGCATAATCCAATGTCTCTGTAGGCATCAGCGCCCTCGACTTTCGCTACCCACTTTACATAATCCTCAGGAACTAGTTTGTCCAGACTCCTCATAGGATTAACTTTAGAACCCCCCTTAGGGTTCAAGGCAGTACCACCCTGAGGCACTCCTGAGAAGTTCATTTCAAGGGAGCGCCTTTTTCTCCAAAGCCATTCTCAAAACATTTTATATTATACACACATAGTATCTCCCAAATCATAACCTTTGTATGAATCACTTATAAATTTCCTTTACACAAAATCGATTATCCCAAAATCGATAATTCTCAAACTAGGCTTTCCAAATTTTCCAAAATTGATTTTTCCCAAAAATCAGAAGCCTTTCCAAAATCAATGGGTTCCAAAAACCTTTTTCCTAAAATCATTCTCATAAAATCATTTATATATATGTATATATAAAATATTGAAAAAAATTCCCTTTCAAAACAACCCATTTAACTTCCTTAAGTTAAATTTAATTTATTTAATCCAATCAACCTTACTCAATTTGAGTTCTCCATTTCAAATTTTAAACTTCTTATCAATATCCCTTCTCACTTATAAGTTCAAAGACTTATTTCTCTTTGGGTTTTTAAATCACACTCCCGGTAGAATCAAAACTCAACACTTCAGAGTTTGTTTCAAATCATCTTTGATATTATGTATATCCACACATATATACATTTATTTTCTTTGCACACCAAGTTATACTTTAAATTTTAAACCACCTTTGGTTTTAATTCAAAACAATTTCTTTAAAACAATTTCAAGTTTTCTGGATTTAGATTAAAAATTTCACAATTTTAAATTATCTTCAATTCCAATTTTTAAGTCATATTCACCTAAAAGTTTACTTCCCAAAACATTTCATTTTGCTTAATCATTAACAACATTTCATTATTAACACAACAACCATTTATGATAATAACCAAGATTACCATATCTGGAAACCAATTCATTATTATCTTTATTCTGAAAACACTTCTACAAATTCAGGATTTTAATTTCAGTTTGGATCCATTTCAAACTTATCTTCATTCAATTTCAATTTGGTTGTATTACTATTACCACTTAATTCTCATTATTTTATTTAATTCCAATGATTCAACAACCAATTTCTTTAATATATTTAATAATTAGAAAAATTATTTCTTTATATATCAAAAGATAAACTTATATAAAACCATTTATTTTTAAAACCATTTTAAAATCTTTATATAAGAAAATAACAAGTACGCTCTTATATATAATACTCTCAGCTCATTTTAGGGTACTATTGAACCTATCCTTAATGAGTAAATCCACCAGAGTCAAGGTTCTCGCTTAACCTTCAGCTCTGATACCAAATGTAACGACCCGAAATTTTCGACCTCGAAAATTCCAGATTGTTAAAGGAAAGAAGAAGAAAGAGGTAGAAGAAGAACAGAAAACAGACTCAGAATCTCACATTTCGCAGCGGATCAAATATAATATCAAATAATAGCATTTATACAGAAAATCTTTATCAGTCACTTTACATTCAATGCATCAGAGTTACAACCATTTACAAATAGACTAGACAGTTAGAATTAACATGTCTCAGATAAACAACAGTAATATGCTCAGCGGAATACACTCCATACGTTCCTGTCATCCAGCTCGCCACCTGAGCTCCAGAACGTCCTTTTCTAAAAATCTGTAGTACTCGGTCTGACCCGAGCATTACAACAAGGTAACACCCGGGTCAGGCTGGAAACCAGCGTGAGTAAACTCATTTAACATGAAATTTCAATCCATAGAACTTATTTAAACCCGGGGTAACTCGTACCTCAATACGAGACCTATCTTGTTATAATCAACCACACATTTCACAACAATATCTAAGTACCGTTACTTAGTTTAAAATGGCCAAGTTCACTTAATTTATTCCATTCCAGCCCATTAGATTCTAAAATCAAATCTATAAAGAATTATTTTAGATTACTAATCGAAGTGGTTTCGGGTATTTGCTGATACCCGACTCCGGTCTCTTCGAATCCAATATCATCTTTAATCCAAGTTGTTTAAGTGAATACAATTCAATTTATATTCAAAGTAACATATTCACATAGCGATTCCATTACAGATAGATAATCCATATTATCACAGTTCAACCCAAACATATCATATCACATAGCATCACAAATCACATATCAGAGATATCAAATAATCCAAGGCATTCAATATAATTAATCATCCATAAGCAAGATTAATTGGTTGTTCAATTCCTAATTAATTCAATTTAATCTCCAAATAAATTAAATTAATTGCCTTTAAATCCTGCTTACCTAACATTAATTAATTACAAACCATTTATCATCACTTTAATTAATTAATGAAATTAACTAATCAACCTTTAATTATTAACATTAATTAATTATACTATAATTAATTAACCTTTAATTACTTTCATTAATTAATTATACCATAATTAATCACATTAAGTAATTACCTTTTAATTAATTACATTAAGTAATTAACTATCCTTTAATTACTTTCATTAACCCTTAATTTTTTTACATTAATTAACATACCATTTAATTAATTACATTAATTACCCATTTATTAATTACTTTAAGTAATTAATCTTTTAATTACTTCCATTAAGTAATTATCCTTTAATTACTAATCAATTAATCCCTAATTACAAATTAATTAATCCTTAATTGCTAATTTAATTAATCCTTAATTACTTCATTAATTTAATTAATCTTTAATTACTTCATTAATTTAATTAATCTTTAATCACACAAGACCTTAATTAATTTTAAGATAAACCATTTATCCTTATTAATTACTTAATCATCATTAAGATCTTATTTAAATCATGGAAATAATTATCAACATATAAATTAAAAATATTAGCCTTATAATTAACTACTTAATTACACATTATATTTAAGTTTAAAATAAACTTAAGAATTAACTTAATAAATTTAAGTTAATTAAATCATACCACTTTTCTTAAAACCAAATATTTAAAAACATTAATTATAAAGAAAATTGATTTAAGAAATAATTTAAACTTGATTTATTTTAAATTTTAAAAACTTCCTTTTTATCTTTAAAACTTGGTTAATAACTTGTTCATAAAGTTTACTCCCATTAGAAAATTAGGAGCCCGAGCCCAAGATAAATTTTCCCGAGCCAACACTCGTGCCCACTCTTGTGCCCACTCTTCCCTCTCTTTCCTCGAGACAACTCGTGTACAACTTCGAGCCTGACCCGAAGCGAACTACTCCTTCCCCGATGCATCACCACAAAGCAATCAACAGATACAATCGTTAACGCGTGCACATGCATAGATGATCGACCTCCCTCCGACCATCGTTCTGACCACCAATTTGTCGAGGATGTTCTACTCAAACGACTCAACCACCCAGGACAACCGATCTTCGCCGAAATCAAAATCGAACATGTCGAACACTTCCTGGAACGAAACGATCACCAAAAACTTCCACGCTCCGCCACTCTAGATCACCTGAAACCACTTGCTCGCGCCTAGAGCTGTGCCAGTTCCTCGACAACTTATTCCCCCACCTCCGATCCCTTCCAGTGCCCCCTCGACGGCGAAATCGCCTCACACACAACATCGACCAAACAGGCTCCTAAAACCCTAGTTCACCATCGTTCCGCTACCACGGCGTTTGAGAATTTCACCTAGTATTTTTCCATTGACCACCAGACTATCAGCCACCTCTAGACCAAACCCCGACACGCCACTTGTCGCCGATCATCGAAATTTAGCCAAAACAAGTTTTCTGTTCAACTCGCGAATGCTCGAGATTTCCCAACTTAAAAATCACGAATTTATTATCAAAAATCATAAATTTGAAATACGAATCCATTCTTATGATCAAACCTTAAAATCCAGACATTCGATTTTGGGCTTATTTTTAATCATCACTGTTATATATCATTTTTGAAATAAGTACTTAATTCAAATACATGAATTTATTTTTAAAACTGATGTTACTGCCTTACCATCATTTTTCATTCAGAGATCGTAGCCTAAAAAAAATTTAGGGGAGGAGATTTTTAAATTTTGAGACAGGTTGAAAACCTGAAACCTATCAGAGAATGAATGAAGAGTTTTGGAATTTTAATCTAAATTTTTACCCTGTAACTTAAAACAGAGATAAACACAGATATATCCAGACATGCACACTTATATCACTTCATATTTATAGCATGTAGGTCTAATTTCACTCATGCAAACAATTTACCACATCACTATTTCATAAAATAATCACATGCACTAAGTTAAACAAGATGTTGTTTAGTTTACTCACTTTTTTAATGCTTGAACAGAGAGCCTGTAAACTTGCTTTTGAACTGGAAACTTGAAAATTCTTGAAATCTTTTGAAAACTTGTAAACTAGATACTTGGTTGTTGAGATGATCTAAGCCTTGATTTAGTTTGAAGTTGGAAGCTTGCTAAAAACTGAGATTTGTAAAAGTTGATTGCATGATATTTTCTGATTTGTTATTTTTGTTTACAGGCTTTGGTTTCTTAGATTTTGAAAATGAAGATAGAAAAAGTAATGAGAAGAGAATGGGAATGATATATATAACTTTGATTTATGATTTTTAAAATAAAAGAAAATGAAAAAAATTGTGACACTTGTTTAAATGCATGCCACTAATCTTACACTTGTATTTTGCATCTGTTAATTTATTTTTAATATGTTTTTTTATAAATATTTATATTTATTTTCTATTTAGTTAATACATTTCTTTATTTATATTTATAAAATATTTTAAAGAAAATAATATAAAACTAATTATATACTAATAAATATCACATATATATATATATATTTTTAAATCCAATTTATTTTAAGATATTTATCTAATTGAATTTCAAATTCAAATTCACTTTAAAATCAACTCGCATATATATACATATAACAAACACATAATTTATTTGTTTGAAAATAAATAATTTGCCAATTTTAAATAATTTATAAAAGAAGATTATCACATATTATTGCCTGAAATTCCGAGATATCACAAAATCTCTTTGCCCATTGAATGGCAAAGTTAAACATTACATGATTAAACTAAAGCAAAACATTACAAGTTATTTAAACTGGTATTAAATCCTGGTGTTACTGTAACACCCCATATCTGGAGGCCAAAAGCTAAGCGCTACAAATGCTGCAGTCATCTATACTATTATCTTCTAGTGACAAAATACGGTATTGCTAATGGTATCCATAATATCAGAAGCACTTGAATATGAACAAAATCATAGATTCCGAAAACAACATTTTACTGGTTACATTTCACAACAATAATTCATATCTAAGTTACATAATCCTATAACGTTTCCGAGGCAATGATCAAATATATCAATTACAAAATACGCCAAGAGCGACATATGACGATGCCCCTTTTGTAGTCCAAAGTCAATATAGTCATATTTGACTTAATACACACAGTGGAAATAAACAGAATAAACTGTAACTCTTAATTAGCAATCTGACAGCCACCTGCTCGTCTCCAAAAGCTTTATATGCCTACCCTACAAAAACCTGAAAACCTCATCCCTCGGCCTACTCAAACCAATTTTGAGCACCCGAGAGTTCAAAGGGAAACAAAAACTTCAAGTCAGACATAAAGTCTGGTATGAATAATACCATTACATATCGATTTACTGGTTTTAAGTGAGAGCATGTCGCTTAGCGGAATGAGTTTCCCCTCACTAATACCCTCTTCAAAACATACATTTTGCAAATCTTTTCCTACAACCAAACTGGTTAATCAAATTGATTATAATAACAACAACAACAATATCCGTTATGCTATAATTAGGTAACTAATGGACTATCTGTCCACAAGTAATAAATAGACCATCTTGCCGAAAACTGGGCTGACTGCCCGCAAACTGGACTAACTGTCCGCAAAGTGGACTAACTGTCCGCATCAAAATGGACTACCTGTCCGAATCATTTTCTTAGGGTTAACTACCCTTCATCTTTTTCCTTGAAAACCTTTTTAAAATGATTTATCCTTTTAAATTATACTTATACAAGGAAAATATATTCTTAGTTTTACTCTAAGCTATTTTGCCATGTTATATACACTTTACTCAAAATAATGTTGGTGAATTTTAATGAGGATTACCTATCCCCTCAAAATAAGTAAAAACCCTTTTTAACTTAAAAACACTTAGGTTATGCTACCTAGTTAGTATATTCGAAACATTTGTTTAAACCCTTTAAACAACCCTCTCAAAACCCTTGAAAGTAACCCTTTCGAAACCATTGAAAGTAACCTTTTGAAACCATTAAAAACCTTCGAAAGCTTTAAAACATTAGACATCCTTCTTTACAACCTTTAAACCATGCCTTTTGAAAACCTTGGAAAAACCTTTCCTCTTAGACCTTTCGAAACCATTGGAAAACCTTCCTTCAATACCTTTCGAAATCATTGGGGAACCACCCCTTTGAAACCTGCATTTAAAACCCTTTCGAAAGCCTTAATACACTAAACCTTTCGAAAGCCTTTAGGCTCAATTTAAAACAAGTGGAAAACTTTCAAAACCATCAAAAATTTACTCTTTCGAAACCTTTGAAAACTGTTTCGATCGAAACCATTTTGATTATGCCTTCAAGTAGAGCAAAAGGATCAGAAACCCATTAACGTTGAAAGCATTCCTTTCAAAATCATTCCTAAGTAAAGAAGTGATGGTGTTGAAACCATCCCTTCGAAAGCATTGGAGAAGGGGCTAAATTTTAGAAAACAAGTAACCCCTTCGAAACCATCTGGATCAAATGGGAGAAAGCGCTAGCAAAAGTTTTCGACTTAGTCAAAAGCAATCATTTAAAACAAAAGCGCAACATAAATGAAACCATTTCTTTAAATCCATTTGACCTAGTCGAAAGCTAACCAAGTCAAATGCTACTTAGTCGAAAGAAAGCAGACGCATTTTCATTTAAAAGCAAAGTAGACGTGCTTCAACCCCTTTGGAACCCCTGGTTTCGACCCTATACCTTCCGCCTATATCTAATTAACTACATACCAGTTAACTGATACCATGTGCATTGGTTCTGATAGAGTCGAAGGCGAAGGTAAGGAGGCGAAATCCTAGTGCCGAAAGCATCGAAACAGTTAAAACCATGTAGATTAGTCATTTTTAAACTATTTCTTTGTACCTAACCTGCCTTGTTTGTCAAATTATGATTGTTTGCAAGTTTATCTTTTCTAAAAATACTGTCGACTTTCCAGGATTAACAATTTGAATTTATTTACAAAAAGCCTCTTCTCCTTTCATAAATATATAAAACATTTAAGTCCTATACCTTAAATAATTTTATATACCCATTAAAACACTTAGGAAAATTCTACAAAAATTCCAGAAAGTCATTTTTAATATGTTTTCTAACATATATTAATTTCGGACCCAAACCATTAATTATTTAACCATAAATAATTGTTAATCCAAAATAACATTTTCTTCAATAGAAAATTCATATAAAATCCACATAAATTCAGGAAATTCCAAAAATTAAAACCCATCGCTAAAATATCATTTCTGGTCTATACGAAAATTCGTAAGGCATTTGGATGTCATTTGATAGGGGTTTCGCCTTAAAACATGTCATAAAGTCTATATGAACAGACATAAATCATCAACAAGTATATATAATCATTCTATCATTCAAAAACATGACAAATCATTGCTAATAAATTCGGATTCAACTTAAAATCGAAAACACAAAATAGAGATGTAATCATTATTCACCTTAGCTTTAGAGATTAAGGAGCATGAGATTTGAATGGATTTGATTTGATTTTCCTTATTCCTTAGCTTTACTTAATCCTTTTACTCTTTCTCTTGTTAATGGTGGCCTGCCTCAAGCTTTAAAATTTGGATAAATGAAAATGAACGTGTATGGAATACACGACCAAGGGTTTAGGGTATAAGAATGGCCTCTTTTCTATTTTACCCCTCCTCTATTTCATTTTAACTCTTATTTTAATTCATTGGTCAAATGGAACGACACCCCTTAATTAAAGAAAATCTCAATCCCCTAATCAACACATTATTTTATTTAATTTAACTAATTAAATATCATAAATAATGTTACCAAAAATATAGGGTGTTACAAACTCCCCTCCTTAAAGAATTTCATCCTAGAAATTACGATAAGATACAAAATAAATCAAACAAAGAGGTAAAACATACTATCAAACAAGTCAGGATAAGTATCTCTAATCCTGCTCTCAATCTCCCAAGTACGGTCCCTATCATCGTCGCTCCACTGGACTTTAACTAATTTGACTGTCTTGGTTCTAAGCCTTTTCTCATCTCTTGCAACAATGCAAATCGGCTTTCTCACTATAGTCAAGTCCGGTTCTACTACTAAGTCCTTTAGCAAAGTCGGTGCAATAGTAGTCTTCGGGTGTCTAACACACTTTCTGAGATGAGAAACATGGAAAACATCATGAACTCCTACCAAACTGCTTTAACTCAACTCTATACGTGAGTTTCCCGATCCTCTCAACAATACGAAAAGGTCCAACAAATCTCGATGCCAACTTTACTGATCTTCTGAATCTGATCACACCATTCATCAGTAACACCTTAACGAAAACCTGATCTCCAACTGAGAACTCTAAATCTTTCCATCTTTTATCTGCATAACTCTTCTACCTAGACTGAGCCTCTTTCATCCTAGCTCAAATGACCTCAATTTTTTCTGCAGCTTCTCTAACCAAATCTGGACCAAGAACCAACATATCCCCGGTCTCTAACCAACAAACGAGAGATTTGCATGGCCTTCCATACAAAGCTTCAAAAGGTGACATCCCAATACTAGTCTGATAACCGTTGTTGTACGAAAACTCAACTAAATGTAGATGGTCTTCCCATTATCCCAATACTAGTCTGATAACCATTGTTATACATAGTCTTAACGATCCATCCGGCTTCTTAGCAAACACTACGGCTTCTCCCCAAGGTGAACTACTTGGTCTGATAAAACTCTTGCCTTCCAGGTGCAGTCCACTAACTGCACCTTCAACTCCCTCATCTCTTTACGGGTCATCCTGCTTGGCGGCCTACTCACTGGTTCTGCTCCCGCAAGCAAATCTATCTGAAACTCAATGGCTCGTTTCGGTGGCAATCCAGCTACAGGCTCAAAAACATCCACGAATTCTCTGACCACGAAAACTCGATTCAGCTCATCTTCCAATCCCATAACACCCAATAAGGCATTCACCTCACCGCTAGAACCTTTTACGCTAAAAACAATCCCGTGGCTACAATCAAGATGCCTAAGCGATATTTTCCTATAATGGCAAAATATCCTAGCATCGTACTCACTTAACCAATCCATACCGAGAATAATTCTGAACCCATAAAATCAAACACATGCAAACTACAAACAAAAGTATAACCTAACAAGTCAAACTCTAACTAGTCACATCTCAACTCTAGTGTTGCATACCCTTCTATTGGGTTCGCAAACCATAAGGAAGTAACTAAATACATGTGTTCTAGGTTAAGCTTATCTATCAAACATCTAGATATAAAAGAATGTGATGCACCGGTATCAAATAGAAAGCTAACAGGCATACCATGAACCTGAAGCGTACCTCCCAAAACCGCCTTTCCCTTCTCCTGAGCTGTTGGCTTCGAAGTAGCACGCTCCAATGCATACACCTTGCCCTTTCCATCCTTAGTGTTAACACCTCTTTTTTCTACGACTCAGCGACCCAACGACTTACGACTTAACGACCTAAGGAAATCTCCTACAACCTAACTCCAGAAAAGCAACCTTACGGCCTAACGAGATAAGAGTGCTGCAACCTAACGAGTTAGCGACCTAACTACAGAAAAGCAACCTAGCGACCTAATGAGTTAGCGACCTAGCGACCTAGCGACCTAATGAGTTAGCGACCTAGAGACCTAGCAATTCTGGAGAAGGGAACGACTTAACATGCTCCAAAGTAAAGCCACACGACCTACCTCTTCTGTTAGGTCTCTCACGACCTAAGCTTGCCGAGATAACTTCTGAATTCACTACATTAGGTCACTCACACCCAGTTTCTCACCCAGAATGGCTCCCTTAAGTCGCCAACGACTTAAGTTAACTCGGAAGGACCGTCAGGTCGCTCACGACCTAAAACCCAACGACCTAAGCCCAGGCTCCTCCTATAAATACCTCGCCTACTCCACATTTGAGGGGGACTTTTTCCAGACTTTGAAGCGCCGAAACTCTGCTGCATTCACGACTTCTACAACTCCTCTACTACCAAAAACATTCCAAACTACCTAAAGAGAAGATCAACTACATTCAAGATGGATTCTAGAATCTCTTTTGCATTGTAGTGCTAATCACTTGTATCGATTGTTGAGTAATCGAGGGAATTCTTATAAAGCTTGTAATCGAACTTGTAATAAAGAAGATAAAGTGGACGTAGGCTTAATTTCGAGCCAAACCACTATAAAACTGTTGTCTCTTTACTTTTCTGCTATTTTCTGCTTATTTCTAGTTCCCGTACAACCGGGTGGTGCTTTCACTTTACTAATACTCACACCGGGGTGTTAGCATTCGATTTTTACGTTAACATTTTTGGTGCTTTCACTGAGAACTGAACTCGGGTGTGTTCTCACCATTGCTTCGCAAAGATTTGTTGAAAGAATCTCCTTAAAAACCAGAAGTCTATCTGAAATCATGGCTCCTGGAAGAAAGAGGAGATCTACGAGATCCGGAAATGCTTATGACAGGACTGCCACCTCTCCAGTGCCAAATCAGCCGACTCCTACTGTTGGAGTCACAAGGGCTGAACTTGATGATGTCGTATCTGGGTTATACCAACAAATGGAAGCTCAAAATGCTTTGATGATGGACAGGTTAAACGCTCTGCTAGGGGCTAACCAATAACCAGAAAATCATGAACCAACCTTTGCTGAAGATGCTCATGACTCCCAAGAGAAAAGTATTCCTCCAAGGACAGCTGGCACCGCCGAAGAATGTAACAACCCGTATTTTTAAAACTTTAAAAATACGAATTAAAATGAAAATTTTGATAAAAATCCGAAGGAAATAAAATTTTGTGTTGTTAAATGTGAATTACAAGTTAAAATACAAAACTGAATTCTGAAATAACTTATTTGTAAATTAAATAAAGATGTTAACTTATAATTGAACGTAAGTAAAGATTTAAATTTGAATGTAACAAGTAATTGAATTGAATTGAATTTGATTGTAAGCAACGAAATAAATAAAATGTTACATTTAATATTGAAGTTATAATATGGAAATCAACGTAAATGAATGTAATTTAATATTACTGTGAATTTAAATAAGATGATAGCCGAAGAAAATGAAAGTAAATGAATTATAAACTATTGATAATAATGTATAAGTAAATGGTTGATTCAATAATGAAAGTGTAAATCGAAATAAAAGAATTCATTTGGAATTAAATAACTTGAATTTGAATTACAATATAATTGAACGTGGAATCTAATATAATCTTTTATATTGGATTTATAATGGAAAATTGCATTGTAAAAGATTGTTAATTACTGTGAAATTAAAAATGGAATTTGTGAACAATTGAAATTTGATTTAAAAGTTAATAATTTAAAATTTGGAATTTTAAATTGAAATTAAACAGTCGAATAAATTATTTTTCGAATATTGGATTTAATTAGACAATTAAATCGATAATTTAATAAGTTAAATTTCAGAAATAATTGAAAATCGAGTTGAATATGATTGAAAATGATTTGTAAAATTTTATCTTATCATATTGGAGTATAGTAATGTTATAGAACTTTTAAAATTGAATTTAAAGTTAATTTGTGAAAATTGAATATTTTAATATTTAATTATCGACTGAAAAATAGCCATTTTTCAAACAGTCTCAGAATTGAACGAAACTAGTTCCATTAGATCCTTAATAGTTCGTTATTATCGGATTTCAATGTTTGTAGCAATCGGAGTTATCATTTGACCGTGGCAGCTCGAAACGCATCGAATTGTTTTTAATATTAATTCGGCGAGAGAAAATAGTCATTTTTCAAAAAGTCTCAGATTTCGACGAAACCAGTTTCATCGGATCCGTAATGTGATATTATTGTATCGTTTCAAATTTCATGTCAATCGGAGTTACCGTTTGTCCGGGGCAAGCCAAAACGCATCGAAATCGGTTTAAATCGGTTTAATTTAAAACTGATCATTTTCTCCGTAACTCGCACAAATGACCGAATTAGCCTCCGAAACATGTTCCATTGCGTTCGGAACGTGGGGGTAAACCTTAGAAACGCCAGCCGGCACGCTTCGTTTGGAGTTCGGAAAATTTCGGGTGAATAGTGTCGCGTATTTTTCTATAAAAAGCCCCTCACTTATTTCATTTTGCAAAAAAGACTAGGGTTTCCTCTCAAGCTTCAGCCGCCACTTGATTTCAATGGCCAACAATTCACGACATTCATCCTCATTTATCTTCAAATCTATCAACAATTAGAAGAAGTGTTCAACATGAAAGTTGTAGGGAACGACGATATCTTCCAATCCATACGGAGATGATCGAAAACAGAGCAACGAATCAACGGGAAATCGCGTTCAAAGGGGCTGCGTTTTTCACGCAATTCGAGGCAGTGGGGGAGGCCGAGCTCAGCCATGTTCAGGCCGAAGATAGGTCTTGCTTTGGGCTTCGAAACCCCGGTCTCCGATCGTCTTCAAGTTGCTCGGTTTGGTCGCAATAATTCGATGTTTAACGGCGGCTATGGGTTTAGGTTATCTGGAGATAACGTGAAAGGGGAAGAAGGTAGGGGGCGGTCCAGATCTGAAGGAAGTAGAAATCAATGGCCAGATTTGCTTTTAGGGTTAGAAAATAAAAATAGAAATTGAATTATTATATTATATAATTCGTACAAACTTTAAAATAGCATAACTTTTTCATAGGAGGTCCGATTGGAACGAAACTTTTTGCGTTGCGATCGAAATGACAAGAGCTTCGAAATGAAACTGGTTTGGATGGATTTGGAGACGGTGGAAATTTGGGGTAAAGTTGGACGTCGTCCAGTTTTAGTTCCAAACCGGAACGTCTCGGCGACAACAGAAAATCAAAGTGAGTGTTTTATAACGCTCACAACGTACTAAATATCTTTATGCTAGTTAAATTTGACATTATGAAGTGTTACGATTTTATTTGTCGCTGTTTGATAAAATTTAATTGTCATATAGATTGTCATCGAAATTAATGTTAGAAATTAAAAATTGACAGTCAAATTGAAATTAAAATTTAATTGCGATTAAATTACCTGATATTGATAACTATGAAATTGCTGTGAATTGTATTGTCTATTGGATGATTTATTTCGATGGATGCTATTGGTTGATATTTAATTGTTTGGATATTTATTTGCTTATATATATATCCTGTGATACATATGACACTGTGATCGGTTAAGTGATATATATTCATCCCTAACATTTAACTGAAATAAATAATCACTTGGCCATAGGATAGAAAATTATATACGGACACCGGGTTGGCTAAATTAATGGATTTTAAAAGTTGTTTTGAAATTATTTAAATGAATTGATTTTAAGAAAAAAAATCCAAATTATGGAAATTGAATTATTTTGAATTGGAGCTTGAAATGTTGGAATTTAAACTTGATAAACGAAATTGTTTAATTAATCGAAGTTTAGTTTTTAATTAAAAATTGAAATACGGCATAAATTTTCGGAAGTTGATTTGTTTTAAAGATTGGACTTTTATTTGAACTTTGAATATTTCTAAGAAAATTTATATGAAATGATATTCAGGTTTGAGTTTAGAATTGAAATTTGGATTCAAAAATTTGGTATTGAAAGTAAATTTAATTTAATGTTTAAATCGATATTTTGAAATTGGATTTGGAATTGAAATTGGAAATTAATTTGAAATTGGAATTTAAATTAATTTGGAATTTAAATTTAAATTCATTTGGAATTGGGATTGGAATTGAAATTAATTTGGAACTGGAAATTGATTTGAAATTGGAAATTGAAAGTGAAAGGGATTTGTTTATTGGGATCGAAATTTATATGGAATCAAAATTCATTCGAGTTGAAATCGGAATTGAATCGATTAAATCGAAATGGAAATTGGAATGGATTTGGGTAGGAAATTGGGAAGTTGACCGGTTTGACTTTGGAATTGTTTTTAATGAATATTTTAGTATGAATGATTTAAAATCTATATTCTTTAAATATTGAAATTATTTTGATTTTCAAACTGTTTTACTATATAAACCATTTTTATATTCAAATTATTTTCGATTAAACTATTTAAATATTTTCTATTAAACTATTTTTAACTATTTAAATATTTTCTATTATACTATTTTAACTATTTTAATTATTTAAACTACTTTTAAACTACTTAAAACTATTTTCTAAAATTTTCAAGCTGGTCAATAAGGTGAATTGTTTATATTTAAATCTGGAATTTAAATACGAATTGGGGTAAATGAAGTTGCAACCTAAATTGAAATTCGAAATGATTTTGAAATCGAAATGAGATATTGAGGCGAAATGATTTTGAAATGAAATCGTATACTTTGAGTAGATATGATGATTTTGAAAAGGCTTTTATTTTGAAGCGAATATGATATTTTTGATAATCAATTATGAATTGATTTTGAAAATGTAAAAGAGCCATCGGTGTAATAATACGTAGTTATTAAAGAGACCGGGATCGGATATGGACAAACTCTCTGTCGATACCGAAAACCACTTTAATAACTAGTATACGTGGAGTGTTGATCCAGAACGAAGTGGATGGTTTTGGTGAACGTGTTGATTTGAAGAAAGAGAACGATTTTTGGATGACCCCTGACATGACTAAAACAGGAGCCGCGCCGGGCCATTGAGGTTCGCCACCTCTAGCGGACACACTTCTTCGTTACCATGTCTATTACTTTTGTGATTCGATTTGGGTGCACCCCTCGATTATGGGAGTGTTGTTTCGCGGTGTTGGGGTAGTAGCTGCTATGCCCAACATCAGTCCGGATCATGCAACTACTAGTATCCTAGTTGGTATTGCCTCATGTACCTTGTCATACTGATTATCCTATTCGCGACCACTACGATTTTGGTTTGTACCTTTAGTATATGGATTGCCCTCTGGTGACTTCCGGTTTTGGGGAAACTACGGTCTTGTATATGCTATTGGGAATAAAAATGTGTTAAGGGTGGAATGGGCCATGGCTTAACGCTAGTTTGATATTTTACTTTATGATAGACATTATTGTATATAGCGTATTCTATTATATAGTAGATAGTTTAACGGATCCTTAGGAGATGGAAATCCCGAACATCTCTTAAGTTAATGCACGCACGTTAAACACTGGATAGGAGGTGTCTAAAACCCGTAAACATCTCCGACGCCGTCACACTCATATTTACTTTTTCGATTTAACTTACATGAGATATTTTAGTCCTGACTCGAGTGTTTTGTCGTTTCATTACGCTCGGGTCAGCCTGAGCATTTCAGATAAGGTTGAAGATCTATTTTGGAGGACGAAGACGGAATTTGGTATTACATCATTTGTATTCTACTACTGTATTATTTTTCCGATGCATTGTTGTATTATCCCTGATATGTATGTAACTCTGATTTATGATGTATAATAATAATAATCAAATTTATTTATTTAACAGCTTCATGAACTGTTATTTTATTATTATATCTTGTTCCTTCCGCTGCGAGATTCTGAGTTTGTTTCTGTTCTTTCTTTCTTTTCTTATTTAACCCCATTAACCATCCGCCCTTTTGAATGGTTTAGAATCGTCATGTGTGTCTGATTTGTCGATTTAAACTGTCCAAAAAGGCGGGTCGTTACAGTTGGTATCAGAGCTTTGGTTTAGATTACCTGAGCTCTAGTGGGGAATAACTCGTTGAAATAGGGTTGAAACCTATGAATGAGTTTGAGTGTATATGAGAGAGCGTACTTGTTATTTGCTATAAAATGGTTTTATATTGTGTTGATTTGTTCCGTTGAGTATTTATAAATTCTGGTCGGTACATGGGACGCCATGGCATCGATAGGGATTTCTAAACACTCGAATAGGACAAACTGACATAATATCGTTTTGAATTATATTTTATATAAATATTATTATGAATATATAAATTTTGATTGTATTGGTTGGTAGGAGATGATAATATTAGATTATCGTCGTCAATTGGTTGACTTGTCAATATTTCTAAATTATTGACAAATGAAAAAAAATATGAATTTGGGAAATATAATTGAAAATGGAATTAAATGAATATGATTTTGGATTTGAGAATATAAATTCCAATGTTTGAAATTTGTTGCAAATGGTTTGAAAATAATATACATATTATATGAAAGAAACTCGAATAGGAAAGATTTTAAATGACTTTGAAATGAAATAAGTGATGTATGCCCCACTTGACGTTTGGAAAATAAGTTTCGGTAATGTGTGCACGCATTATCGACGTTTATTTTTCAAGAGTCCGAGTGGGGGAGACCACTAAATGTTTTCTGTACTCTTCGAATAAACTAGAAATTGAAATTTTTCTAAAATATGAAATAGAATTTAAAGGTTAAAATGAAAATTTAAATTGTAATAGTAAACCTTAATGTGATAAATAATAAATTAAAGATTTGTTAAATAAGCTCAACACTAGAATTTAATGAAAATAAGTTGTATATTATCAACTGCACTAAATTTGCATAACCATAACTTACCTAATATTTAAAAGTTTAAAATGCATATTTTGATAAGTAAGTAAAAAAAAATACAAGTATGATAGTGTAAATAAAATGTGAAGATCAAATTGATAGTTGCAAATATAAAAGAAATTCAAATTGAAAAATGAATAATATATACTTAGTTGATGGTATGAAATTTAATTTGAACAAGCAAAATTATTGAATTAAATCAATGAGGAAAACAAGTAAAGTGAATTATGGAATTTGATATAATTCAAACAAAGTAAATGAATTGAGTAAACTTGATTTGTTTGGAAATGAATAAACCAATTGAGACAAATAAAAGAAATTGATTGACTTGGTGGTAAATTTGGTATGGACGTTAATGTTGTTGTGCTTTGGTTGTAGATGGATGTTAGGTGAGTAAATACGATTCATAATGTAATGGAATTGAATAAATGGAATAAAAATTTAAGTAATTAAATTCAATTTGTAGTAAGGTGATGTTGAATATATTTGAATTCAATTTAATGTGAAGCAAAATTGTCTTGAGTTAAAATGTGGAGGTAATAAAGTGAATAAACCGGAAAACGAATTTAATGTAAACTTATTTCATAAAAATATAAAAGAAATTAACAACTTTGGGTTAATGTTTGATTTTCCGGAAACTTTAAATTGGATAGTTTGTATTTGTAATAACAAACAAATGTAGAAATCTAAAATTGTCCGGTATGTGCTGAAACTAAAAGTACCATAACTTTTAAATGAATAATCAAAATTTGATGATCTTGGACTTTTCGAAAAGCTTAGAATCTGTAGCACGACTTTGTTTAGAGTATTTCAGAAAATTCATTCGTTTACTAGGTTAAAAATGTAAATGTCTATCGCTGTCCTGTGTAAGAATAAGCAAAACCAATAGCATTTGACCTTAGTATTTATGACATAACTTTTTACTGGTTTATCGGATTTTCATGATATTGTACTTTCTGGAAACCTCAGAACCTATGCTCCAACTTTTGTTTTAGAAGCCTTGCATTTTGCTGAAGTTTAGAAGGTCGAAAGTGTGCGTGAAGGTCGCTGACCTGCACGGACCTGAAACGTATTCCCGTAGTAAAACGGCCGTAACTTTTGAACGGATAGTCCGAATTAGACGATTTTGGACATTCCGGAAACCCTGAAACAAATGCTACAACTTTTGTTTAGATTAGCTTGCAAAATTCTGTCGTTTGGTTGGCTAAAAACTAGAATCTATTTGCTATCCTGAACTCAAAATTTTCAGTTTGGAAGTTAATATGTTATGTATATGTTGTATATGGCAAGTATATTGATCTATCATTATATGCATGGTTCTAACCTGGTTATTGAGTATTTTAATAGGTAGAAAGGGGTTGCGCTCCACTTTCGAAACCCGTTTCTGCGCTAAATGCAAATGTAAGTAAAAATTTGCTAGTAAACGCTAATAAAAGGTACGTATTCGGATTATTTATCGTATTTGGGTTATATATATTGTTTTCCCCATATATGGGATGCCTCATTATTTGAATGAGATGTATATCGATTATATTTGTTATATTTGTATGGGAAATATTTTCCCGATCGAACCGCGTAAAGGAGATGCTGCCGAAATTTTCCGTAAATCTGAGTGTTAGAAAATTTTTGAAACTTTAAAACCTATAATCTATTTTCTAAATGTTAATAGGGTTTATAGGTATATAAGATGATAATAACTATTACCTCGTTCCTTTTCGCGGACGAAAAGTTTTAAGTGGGGGAGAATGTAACAACCCGTATTTTTAACACTTTAAAAATACGAATTAAAATGAAAATTTTGATAAAAATCCGAAGGAAATAAAATTTTGTGTTGTTAAATGTGAATTACAAGTTAAAATACAAAACTGAATTATGAAATAACTTATTTGTAAATTAAATAAAGATGTTAACTTGTAATTGAACGTAAGTAAAGATTTAAATTTGAATGTAACAAGTAATTGAATTGAATTGAATTTGATTGTAAGCAACGAAATAAATAAAATGTTACATTTAATATTGAAGTTATAATATGGAAATCAACGTAAATGAATGTAATTTAATATTACTGTGAATTTAAATAAGATGATAGCCGAAGAAAATGAAAGTAAATGAATTATAAACTATTGATAATAATGTATAAGTAAATTGTTGATTCAATAATGAAAGTGTAAATCGAAATAAAAGAATTCATTTGGAATTAAATAACTTGAATTTGAATTACAATATAATTGAACGTGGAATCTAATATAATCTTTTATATTGGATTTATAATGGAAAATTGCATTGTAAAAGATTGTTAATTACTGTGAAATTAAAAATGGAATTTGTGAACAATTGAAATTTGATTTAAAAGTTAATAATTTAAAATTGGGAATTTTAAATTGAAATTAAACAGTCGAATAAATTATTTTTCGAATATTGGATTTAATTAGACAATTAAATCGATAATTTAATAAGTTAAATTTCAGAAATAATTGAAAATCGAGTTGAATATGATTGAAAATGATTTGTAAAATTTTATCTTATCATATTGGAGTATAGTAATGTTATAGAACTTTTAAAATTGAATTTAAAGTTAATTTGTGAAAATTGAATATTTTAATATTTAATTATCGACTGAAAAATAGCCATTTTTCAAACAGTCTCAGAATTGAACGAAACTAGTTCCATTGGATCCGTAATAGTTCGTTATTATCGGATTTCAATTTTCGTAGCAATCGGAGTTATCATTTGACCGTGGCAGCTCGAAACGCATCGAATTGTTTTTAACATTAATTCGGCGAGAGAAAATAGTCATTTTTCAAAAAGTCTCGGATTTCGACGAAACCAGTTTCATCGGATCCGTAATGTGATATTATTGTATGGTTTCAAATTTTATGTCAATCGGAGTTACCGTTTGTCCGGGGCAAGCCAAAACGCATCGAAATCGGTTTAAATCGGTTTAATTTAAAACTGATCATTTTCTCCGTAACTCGCACAAATGACCGAATTAGCCTCCGAAACATGTTCCATTGCGTTCGAAACGTGGGGTAAACCTTAGAAACGCCAGCCGGCACGCTTCGTTTGGAGTTCGGAAAATTTCGGGTGAATAGTGTCGCGTATTTTTCTATAAAAAGCCCCTCACTTATTTCATTTTGCAAAAAAGACTAGGGTTTCCTCTCAAGCTTAAGCCGCCACTTGATTTCAATGGCCAGCAATTCACGACATTCATCCTCATTTATCTTCAAATCTATCAACAATTAGAAGAAGTGTTCAACATGAAAGTTGTAGGGAACGACGATATCTTCCAATCCATACGGAGATGATCGAAAACGGAGCAACGAATCAACGGGAAATCGCGTTCAAAGGGGCTGCGTTTTTCACGCAATTCGAGGCAGTGGGGGAGGCCGAGCTCAGCCATGTCCAGGCCGAAGATAGGTCTTGCTTTGGGCTTCGAAACCCCGGTCTCCGATCGTCTTCAAGTTGCTCGGTTTGGTCGCAATAATTCGATGTTTAACGGCGGCTATGGGTTTAGATTATCTGGAGATAACGTGAAAGGGGAAGAAGGTAAGGGGCGGTCCAGATCTGAAGGAAGCAGAAATCAATGGCCAGATTTGCTTTTAGGGTTAGAAAATAAAAATAGAAATTGAATTATTATATTATATAATTCGTACAAACTTTAAAATAGCATAACTTTTTCATACGAGGTCCGATTGGAACGAAACTTTTTGCGTTGCGATCGAAATGACAAGAGCTTCGAAATGAAACTGGTTTGGATGGATTTGGAGACGGTGGAAATTTGGGCTAAAGTTGGACGTCGTCCAGTTTTAGTTCCAAACCGGAACGTCTCGGCGACAACAGAAAATCAAAGTGAGTGTTTTATAACGCTCACAACGTACTAAATATCTTTATGCTAGTTAAATTTGACATTATGAAGTGTTACGATTTTATTTGTCGCTGTTTGATAAAATTTAATTGTCATATAGATTGTCATCGAAATTAATGTTAGAAATTAAAAATTGACAGTCAAATTGAAATTAAAATTTAATTGCGATTAAATTACCTGATATTGATAACTATGAAATTGCTGTGAATTGTATTGTCTATTGGATGATTTATTTCGATGGATGCTATTAGTTGATATTTAATTGTTTGGATGTTTATTTGCTTATATATATATCCTGTGATACATATGACACTGTGATCGGTTAAGTGATATATATTCATCCCTAACATTTAACTGAAATAAATAATCACTTGGCCATAGGATAGAAAATTATATACGGACACCGGGTTGGCTAAATTAATGGATTTTAAAAGTTGTTTTGAAATTATTTAAATGAATTGATTTTAAGAAAAAAAATCCAAATTATGGAAATTGAATTATTTTGAATTGGAGCTTGAAATGTTGGAATTTAAACTTGATAAACGAACTTGTTTAATTAATCGAAGTTTAGTTTTTAATTAAAAATTGAAATACGGCATAAATTTTCGGAAGTTGATTTGTTTTAAAGATTGGACTTTTATTCGAACTTTGAATATTTCTAAGAAAATTTATATGAAATGATATTCAGGTTTGAGTTTAGAATTGAAATTTGGATTCAAAAATTTGGTATTGAAAGTAAATTTAATTTAATGTTTAAATCGATATTTTGAAATTGGATTTGGAATTGAAATTGGGAATTAATTTGAAATTGGAATTTAAATTAATTTGGAATTTAAATTTATATTCATTTGGAATTGGGATTGGAATTGAAATTAAATTGGAATTGGAAATTGATTTGAAATTGGAAATTGAAAGTGAAAGGGATTTGTTTATTGGGATCGAAATTTATATGGAATCAAAATTCATTCGAGTTGAAATCGGAATTGAATCGATTAAATCGAAATGGAAATTGGAATGGATTTGGGTAGGAAATTGGGAAGTTGACCGGTTTGACTTTGGAATTGTTTTTAATGAATATTTTAGTATGAATGATTTAAAATCTATATTCTTTAAATATTGAAATTATTTTGATTTTCAAACTGTTTTACTATATAAACCATTTTTATATTCAAATTATTTTCGATTAAACTATTTAAATATTTTCTATTAAACTATTTTTAACTATTTAAATATTTTCTATTAAACTATTTTAACTATTTTAATTATTTAAACTACTTTTAAACTACTTAAAACTATTTTCTAAAATTTTCAAGCTGGTCAATAAGGTGAATTGTTTATATTTAAATCTCGAATTTAAATACGAATTGGGGTAAATAAAGTTGCAACCTAAATTGAAATTCGAAATGATTTTGAAATCGAAATGAGATATTGAGGCGAAATGATTTTGAAATGAAATCGTATACTTTGAGTAGATATGATGATTTTGAAAAGGCTTTTATTTTGAAGCGAATATGATATTTTTGATAATCAATTATGAATTGATTTTGAAAATGTAAAAGAGCCATCGGTGTAATAATACGTAGTTATTAAAGAGACCGGGATCGGATATGGACATACTCTCTGTCGATACCGAAAACCACTTTAATAACTAGTATACGTGGAGTGTTGATCCAGAACGAAGTGGATGGTTTTGGTGAACGTGTTGATTTGAAGAAAGAACGATTTTTGGATGACCCCTGACATGACTAAAACAGGAGCCGCGCCGGGCCATTGAGGTTCGCCACCTCTAGCGGACACACTTCTTCGTTACCATGTCTATTACTTTTGTGATTCGATTTGGGTGCACCCCTCGATTATGGGAGTGTTGTTTCGCGGTGTTGGGGTAGTAGCTGCTATGCCCAACATTAGTCCGGATCACGCAACTACTAGTATCCTAGTTGGTATTGCCTCATGTACCTTGTCATACTGATTATCCTATTCGCGACCACTACGATTTTGGTTTGTACCTTTAGTATATGGATTGCCCTCTGGTGACTTCCGGTTTTGGGGAAACTACGGTCTTGTATATGCTATTGGGAATAAAAATGTGTTAAGGGTGGAATGGGCCATGGCTTAACGCTAGTTTGATATTTTACTTTATGATAGACATTATTGTATATAGCGTATTCTATTATATAGTAGATAGTTTAACGGATCCTTAGGAGATGGAAATCCCGAACATCTCTTAAGTTAATGCACGCACGTTAAACACTGGATAGGAGGTGTCTAAAACCCGTAAACATCTCCGACGCCATCACACTCATATTTACTTTTTCGATTTAACTTACATGAGATATTTTAGTCCTGACTCGAGTGTTTTGTCTTTTCATTACGCTCGGGTCAGCCTGAGCATTTCAGATAAGGTTGAAGATCTATTTTGGAGGACGAAGACGGAGTTTGGTATTACATCATTTATATTCTAGTACTGTATTATTTTTCCGATGCATTGTTGTATTATCCCTGATATGTATGTAACTTTGATTTATGATGTATAATAATAATAATCAAATTTATTTATTTAACAGCTTCATGAACTGTTATTTTATTATTATATCTTGTTCCTTCCGCTGCGAGATTCTGAGTTTGTTTCTGTTCTTTCTTTCTTTTCTTATTTAACCCCATTAACCATCTGCCCTTTTGAATGGTTTAGAATCGGCATGTGTGTCTGATTTGTCGATTTAAACTGTCCAAAAAGGCGGGTCGTTACAGGGCACCTCCCCAAGTTGGAGGTTCAAGGCCGCAGCCACCTCTTCGCGAACGTTTGTTCAGGCAAACTTCCGAAAAAGTGGCTGACGTCTGCCCGGCAAGGCCTTTGAACGACGAGGAATACCTATCAGGAATGGTTCGCCAAATTATGAAAGAAAGTATGTAAAGGGATGAAGATGAAAATGACTGGGGATTTGCTCCAAGTAAGACTCCGTTTACCGAAAGAATTCTAAAAGCTGAATTTCCAAAGAAGTTTGTTCCTCCTACTATCCCAGCCTATCGGGGGACAAGCGACCCAAATCAGTTCTTGTACAAATACGACTGGCATATGACAGGTGCCAGGGCAACAGATGAGATTAAATGCAGATATTTTCCTGTCTACTTGGAGGGGGTGGCTCTACTTTGGTTTACAAAGCTACCAGTCCGATCTGTGGATCAATTTTCTGACTTAACTCGTAAATTCAAGGATCAATTCAGATTGTATGCTTCAAAAGCTAAGGACATAATGTCATTGTCCAGCCTTGAATAATCTCCTGGGGAATCCATCAAATCATTCTTGAACCGCTTCAATATAGCTTTGGCTGAAGTGGATAATGCTGAGCCTCAAATGATTCTAACCTACTTGATGTGAGCCATCGATAAAACAAGTGAGTTCGGAAAATGGTTGAAGATGAAGGAACCAAATTCACTTGAGAAGTTTTTTAAGAAGGCTGACGAATTTATGCATCTGGAGAATCTTCCTGCACCAGCAAAGGTGGTTGTGGTTGAAATTCAAAACAACAATGTGACTGAAGCTTCTAATAAGAAAGAATCTGGTGGTCAGAAGAGGGAAAATAACAGTAGGAAAGGACAGAAAGATGTGAAGAAACCTCGTTACTTTAAGCCTTCAGACTTTACTCCTCTAACTGATACTCCAGAAAACATCTTCTTCACAACCAAGGATGCCGTCGAGTTCCCTGAGCCACCTAAGATTAAGCTCGGGAAAAATTTTGTGCCTAATGGAAGGTTCTGTCGATTCCACAACCAACCTGGCCATGACACCAACGAATGTCGCCATCTAAAGAACTTGATTGAAGAACAGTTGAGAGAGAATAAACTGCAACAGTATGTCAAGAGAAACAGAGGTGATCCGGCCTCATCCACTCATGGGAAGCAACTTCCTGCTCGTCAATCTGGCTCAGGAGAAAAGACTGTGGTGCAGGAATCTGAAAGGCCTGTTATTAATGTAATCACAGGGGGTCCTCACCCAGCAGGCAGAAGTTGAGGAGAAATGGAGAGGTATGCTCATGCTCTAAGACATGCCTCGAAAGAAGAAACTGTTTTTGCCTTGGGAGATGCTGTGCATTCAAAACAGCAAAGAACTTTTCACGATGACATCGTATTCAGAGTTAGAGATTCTGTGGGAATTGAGGCTCCCACCATGGATCCTTTGGTAATAACCGCCAGTATCGGGCCAGCTATTGTGAGAAGAGTGCTTGTTGATTGTGGCACTTCTTATAATATCCTCTTCAAAAAGACCTTTGATCAAATGAAAATTCCGATGGTTGATGTTCAAGCTTCTTCACAAAAAATTGTTGGGTTCACTGGGGAACCAAAACAGCCCATCGGAACCGTCGACTTATTTGTAGAACTTGGTGAAGGGGAAAGAAAAGTGGTCCGTAAGCAAACTTTTGTTATTGTTGATGAATTTTCTGCTTATAACGCCTTCTTGGGACGACCAACTCTTGCGGCATTCAAAGCTATTCTCACCCCGTGGTGCCTAACTATGAAATTCCCCACTGATAACGGCGTTGGTGTTTTGAAAGGGGACCAGAATGCTGGACAGATGTTATCTTATAGAGTTGCGGGAGGCGAAGAAGAGAGAGATGGGAAAGAGTGCGGCAGCTCCGCTTCGCATCAAAGAACCCACCTTGTAGCAAGTACGGGGTGGACCCTGCACTAGTGAACATAGTGGTGCGCGAAAAGAAATTGATCCCAGAAAGACCAGTGCAGGGGAGAATAGAGTGGTGCCAGTAGAAGTAACAGTGCTAATACCTGTTGACCAGAAAGATCCAAACAAGGTGTTAAATGTGGGTTCACAACTTAGTGTGACAGTTCAGAATATGCTAATATCATTCTTGGAAGCAAACCTGGATGTTTTCGCTTAGAGTCATGCTGACATGTGCGGAATATCTCTAGCAATCGCAGTACACGCCTTAAATATTGATCCAAAATTCACACCCGTAAAGCATAAAAGGAGAACCCAGGGTCCTGAAAGGTCAACAGCATTGAAAGAAGTAGATCGGCTCATGGAGAATGGTTTCATCAGAGAATCCACTTATCCAAATTGGGTTTCTAATCCGGTGTTGGTTAAAAAAGCAAATGGGAAGTGGAGAGTATGTATCGACTTTTTAGACTTGAACAAAGCATGTCCCAAAGACTGTTTCCCGTTGCCCAAAATCGATTAATTGGTTGATGGAACAGTCGGGCACGAATTATTGCCTTTTATGGATGCTTACTCAGGATACAATCAAATCATGATGCATGAGCCAAATCAGGAGGACACGAGCTTCATCACTGATGTTGGTCTTTACTGCTATAAAGTCATGCCCTTCGGACTAAAGAACGCGGGGGCAACTTATCAAAGACTGGTTAATGCCATGTTCAAGCCTCAAATTGGCAAAACTATGGAAGTGTACGTTGATGATATGTTAGTGAAATAAAAGAAGGCAGTAGACCACATGGATCATCTGACAGAAATGTTCACAATCCTCCGAAAGTATGGGATGAAGCTGAATCCTCTAAAATGTTCATTCGGGGTTGAGTCCGGAAAATTCTTAGGTTTCATTGTGAGTGCTAGGGGCATTAAAGCTAATCCTACTCAGATCACTGCCTTAAGGGAAGTCAAACCCCCTAGAACAAAGAAGGAATTGCAAAGTCTCAATGGGAAAGTTGCTGCTTTGAGTCGATTTATTTCCAAAGCCACAGATAAATGCATTCCCTTCTTTGATGCTCTAAAGAAAGGAAAGAAGAATTTCGAATGGACTCCTGAGTGTCAAAAAGCTTTTGATGAGTTGATTCATCATATGGAAACGCCTCCAGTACTTTCTAAGCCCAACAATGGTGAAGATCTATTCATATACTTAGCAGTTTCATCTCATGCTCTCAGTGCAGCGTTGGTACGAGAAGACGCAAAAGTTCAACGTCCGGTTTATTATATCAGCAAAAGGTTTACTGGGGCAGAGATGAATTATTCAAAGTTAGAAAAGCTCGCATATTGTCTATTGATCGCATCCAGAAAGTTGAGGCCATACTTCCAGGCTCATCCTATTAAAGTCCTCACTGATCAACCTCTAAAGCAAGTCCTATTTCGCCCAGAAACTTCGGGTCGTCTTCTGAAGTGGAATATTGAACTCAGTCAATACGATATAACCTATCATCCTCGAAGAGCAATCAATGGACAAGCTTTAGCAGATTTCATTGCAGAATGCACAGATAAAGGTGGCAGTGAGGAAGAGGTAACTGAAGACATCCCGATCCGATGGAAATTATATGTTGATGGTGCAAGAAATGACTACTGTTCCGGAGCTGGGGTTGTTCTTGAAACCCTCGAAGGGCGGTCATTGTGTTATGCATTGGGATTAGAATTTCCTACGACAAATAATGAAGCCGAATACGAAGCTCTTATTGCCGGTCTGAGGATTGCTAAAGAACTGAACATCAAAGTATTGCAGATCATCAGTGATTCCCAACTAATTGTATGCCAAGTCAAGAAAGAGTTTCAAACTAAAGGAGGGAATCTGCCTGCTTATTTATCAAAAGCCTGTGAACTTCTCGATGATTTTGATCATTATACAATAAACCATATACCCCGGGAAGAGAACATGAAGGCAGATTCTCTCGCGAAATACTCAAGCTCTGGCGAAGCTCAATTATTGGGATTGGTCCCTATAGAAGTCTTGACAGCTCCAAGTATTGATGAGATGGATATTGACTAGATCATGGCTGTATCTCAAGAACAGGAGTCATGGATAACCCCGATCAAGGAATATCTACTCAATGGCTCCTTACCTGAAAACTCAAAAGAATGGCAGAAGCTGTTAAGAAAATCCCCGAGATATGTAATTCAAGGCGACCATTTGTACATACAAGGATTCTCGATGCCATTACTCCGATGTGTAACCAAAGAAGAGGCTAAGACAATTTTGGCTGAAGTGCATGGAGGAGAGTGTGGGGATCATTCAGGTAGCCAAACTCTTGCAAAGAAAATTCTCCGCTATGGGTATTTTTGGCCGGATATTAATCGAGATGCTGCTAGCTACTCCCGAAAGTGTGACAGATGCCAAAGATTTGCAAAAATCCCAAGAGCACCTTCCACCGTGCTAACACAGATGGTCAGTCCATGGCCATTCGCCATTTGGGGAATAGATCTCATTGGGCCTATGCCGATTGCCAGATCCGGAATCAAATATGCCATTGTTGCTGTTGATTATTTCACTAAATGGGCTGAAGCTGAACCCTTGGCTACTATTACCTCTAAAAAGATGATAAATTTTGTAACTAAAAATATCATTTGCAGGTATGGTGTGCCTCAGAAGATAATAACAGACAATGGTACCCAATTCGAAAGCGAAGAATTCCAGGAATTTTGCAGGCGATTCAAGATCCGAAAAAGCTTCTCAGCAGTGGCTCATCCGCAGGCAAACATGCAAGTGGAAGCAGTGAACAAAATCATCAAATCAACCATCAAAAAGAAACTAGAAAAAGCAAAAGGTGGTTGGGTTGATAAACTGCCACTAGCACTATGGGCATATAGGACTACCCACAAAACTACGACTGGGCACACTCCATTCTCATTGGCGTATGGATCAAAATCAATAATTCCCGTGGAAATAGAGGTCCCCTCCCACAGGAGAATTCATTTCAACCAAGCTAAAAATGAAAAGCTGCAACTTGAAGCGCTTGACTTGCTTGATGAAAGAAGGAAAGAAGCTGAACTCAGAGTTGCAGCTCAACAGTAAAGAATAGCCAGGCACTTCAATTCTAAAGTTCGTCAATGCAGCTTTGAAATTGGGGATCTAGTCTTGAAAAGGATCATGAAAGCAACATGAGTGTTTGGGCCAAACTGGGAAGGGCCGTATGTCATAGGCAAAAAACTTCTTGATGGCACTTTTAAACTCACAACTGTCGAAGGAGATCCAATCCCAAGAGCCTGGAACAGCAACCACTTGTGTCCATATTTTACTTAAAAAGCTATGCTTAAATTTGTAAAATAATGCTGGATGTATCATTCTTGTATTGTAAGCCATTGTAAAATCAGTGTGACTCAGCAATAAGAACTATAAAGTGGACGTAGGCCCAATTCTTGGCCGAACCACTATAAATCTTGTGTCTTTTATTACTATATAATGCTTGTCTCATTTCGATGTGAAAATATTTTAAGTATGTTGCTAAAATATTGATTTAATATTGCAGGCAATCAAAGAAAAGCTTACCTATTCAACATGTCACAAACCTAAGCGATTCCATAAATCACTCAACAAACAAATGTCAAGCCACAAAAATTACAGACTCAATTCCTACACAAGAAGGACTTCAGACAAACAGTTGGTGATTCCACCAAAGGGGCACCTTCCCAAAGGAAGGCACTAGGCCCTTGCTAACTGACTGTGATCGTTTGTGCAAACAGACATCCGGTTAAGTGGCTTGCGTCTGCCCGTGGATTCACTCAACCATGAAGTACACTTCCCTGGAAAAATCAAACGGCTTACCAAAGAAAGGAACATGCATTTAAAAGTGATAACAAGGGATTGCTGAGGAACAGATGATGAAAAGATATTGGCAAGCAGACAAAAAGCAGCCAAAACGGAATCTTATATCTCAACCAAAAAGGTTGGTGGAACCACCGGAGGGGCACCTTCCCAAAGTGAAGGCACCGGGCCCTTGTTGCTTAATTGTGATCGTTTGTGCAAACAAACATCCAGTTAGGTGGCTTGCGTCCGCCTCGTGGAACCACTTAACTGTGAGACGCAACCTTCCTGGAAAACAACTAAAAGCCCTCTCCGGAGGCATAATTTAAAGCCCTCCAACGAGGCACGCTGTAAAATGAAACGTTTTTCTCAACCAATAAGGTTAATGGAACAACCGGAGGGGCACCTTCCCAAAGGAAGGCACCGGGCCCTTGCTAGTTAATTGCGATCATTTGTGCACGAACATCCAATTAAGCAGCTTGCGTCCGCCCCATGGATCCATTTAACTGTGAGAAATAACTTTCAGGCAAACAAATAAAGCCCTCTTCGGAGGCACTCTTCTACTCTCACGGGAACGATCTTCCCCAAAAAAGTTGAAGTGCAAAATAAAGCCCTCCAACAAAGCACGCTATAAAATGAAATGTTTTTCTCAACCATTAAGGTTAATGGAACCACCGGAGGGGCACCTTCCAAAAGGAAGGCACCGGGCCCTTGCTGCTTAATTATGATTGTCTGTGCAAACAAACATCCAATTAAGCGGCTTGCGTCCGCCCCGTGGATCCATTTAACTGTGAGAAATAACTTTTAGGCAAAACCAAAAGCCCTCTAACGAGGCACAAGCCCTCTTCGGAGGCACAACTCTTCGGAGGAGTCCTCTTCAGAGGCAAAAGACCTCTAACGAGGCAAAAGCTCTCTTCGGAGGCACAAGCCCTCTTCGGAGGCACAACTCTTCGGAGGAGCCCTCTTCGGAGGCACAAGCCCTCTTCGGAGGCACAAGCCCTCTTCGGAGGCACAACTCTTCGGAGGAGTCCTCTTCGGAGGCAAAAGACCTTTAACGAGGCAAAAGCCCTCTTCGGAGGCACAACTCTTCGGAGGAGTCCTCTTCGGAGGAAAAAGACCTCTAACGAGGCAAAAGCCCTCTTCGGAGGCACAAGCCCTCTTCGGAGGCACAACTCTTCGGAGGAGCCCTCTTCGGAGGCACAAGCCCTCTCCCGAGGCACAACAGAAAAGCCCTCTCCCGAGGCACAACAAAAAATCCCTCTTCGGAGGCACAAGCCCTCTTCGGAGGCACATTCCTACCCTCAACGGTGAAGTGCTAAACAAAGCCTTTTAAAGAGGCACGTCCAAAAAATAAAAGTTTTCTTCAGAAACCCGCTTCACTACAAAGAGTAATCCACTTCTCAGAAAATAAAAGTGGCCATCTCCGAAGGTTGAAGTGTGTTAACTCTTTCTAAAAAGAAAGGAAAAAAGAAGAAAACTTCTCCAATACAAGGCACACTCCACCAAAGCAGAATAATATTTCCTCAAAACGGAAGAATTATTCTCTAGAATAAGAGTACAAGTCTTTTCAGAATATTGCAATGAGCCGTGGTATGGGGGCATATAGCTATATTAATAAAAACAACGCTCAAACAAGCATACCACGAGCTCACTGCAGTATCGTACAAAGAAAATAAAGAAATTTGTGCAAAACCAAGGAATAAATGCATTCACAAATACTGACAAGAGATTGTACAAGTAAAAAGAGTCATTTTTATTCCATACTATCAAATTTTTTATACATGCATAGGTTTCAAAAAAGCGGGGGCCGGTACCCGCACAATCCCCGGTCGATACAAGTCTTTAGACAAAAGGCAAAATAGCAAAATAAGAAAGATAGAACCAAACTCATTTCATCTTCCTCCCGCCGCTTTTGGAGCCTTCACCTGGTTTAATGACTAACTTCGCAGGCCGGCTTGGACGGGTCGCGGAAGAAGGAGAAAGAGGTGCAGCTGGATCTTCTTTTGCTTTCTCATCATCAGCAGGAACGTCTTTCTTTTTCTTTGAAATCACGCGCTTCCCCTTCTTTTTTGAAGAAGATTCGCTGCCCGGAGTAATAAGTTCAGATAGCTTTGTGTCGTCAGCATAAGATTTCTCCGGGGACCTCTCGCCCTCCTCAAGTTCTTCCGCCTTCTTCTCTTGCGAAACGGTCGGATCATCCAAGTCTTGGAGAGCTTCTATTTTCTCTTCTTGCGACCCCGGTTGAGAAGCAGAAGGAGGAGTAACTTGAAGAGGTAGAGGAATAGCAGCTGGGGGAGGCGAAACTGGTGCAGCACTTGTTGTTTTTGCTACAGTAGAAGAAAAGTTAAAAACATCAGTATCTCCCGCAAAGAGAGGAGATGGTGGCACATCAAGGCTTAAGTAATAGGCAAAAAGTTCATCAAGCTCAGGTGAAGCAAACGAGCAATCCACTTGAGCCAGATCGGAATTGAAGTTACCTGGTGAGCTTGGTTTGATCACTTCGATTTCATAATCCTAGGCTTCAGTACTTTCTTGGGCCTCTTCTTTAGTGTGAGCATTTTTAGTTTGGATTTCGGCTTTTGTAGGAGGTGGAGAATAAGAGCTAGAGCCAATGGTATCAGGGTCGACCGAAGTCGAAGGATGAGTGGGGTCGGCTAAAGGCGCCTTCTCCAGATGCTCTCCTCCCGCTGCTTTGGCTCGCTCCTTGGCAAGCTGTTCTTTCCCTCTAGCAAGGGTAGCACGACCCTCGTCGTCCAAATAACAAGCCTCCAGGTCCTCCTCCACATAGCCAGCATCTTTATACAGTTCAATTACTGCCTCCCACACTTCGGCCAGAGTAATTTCATATTTTAGGCCCAAGAAAGAGAGGCTGCCTTTCCCTAAGACACTGAGAACGTAAAACTCAAAAAGAGTGGAGCTGATGGTGGCCTTAGTGGTTTCATACGATTCCTCAGTAGCCACTTTTCCAGCCATGGCATCATCACGCTCCTTTTCTACTTTTGAAAGTTGAGCTTTTAACGTTGCAATCTCCAGGTCTTGGGAGTTAACTTTTTCCCACAGCTGAACGGTATCCTTGCGGTATTTTTCAATAATATGCCGCTCTGCCTCAAGTTTTGTCTTGGAATCTCTCTGGGCAGCATGTGCATCTCTCACTTGCTTTTGAAAAACCTCTTCCTTTTGAGAATGAGAAGCGGAAGAGGTAGCAAGGTCTTCTTTGAGTTTCTTGACTTCTGCCTCAAGCTCTTCATTGAAAGCAGTGATGCTTTTCATTTCCGCATCATGTTGCTCAAGAACTTTCTTCCACTCCGATTTGTCGTTTTCCATCGTTAGCATAGCTTCAAGATTTAAGCGATTTATTCTTTGAAGTTCATCGACCAATTTTTGCCAGTTGGACATTCTTTCGATATCGAGCTTTACAGCATCAAGATTCCTCAACATGGCTTGTTTGTCGATCGGTACCAAATCCAAATCAAAACGCACTCCTTTCAAGCACCAGTTCGGAAACTGGCTTTGGAGTGCAGTCGGAGGCTTCTCGACCTGATAAGGAGACCTGTTGATAATTGACTGAATATCAGTTCTTTTGAGCGCGGGAGAGCGAGAAGGAATATCTAAAGAGACAAAAGCAGCGGGCAATTCAGATGAAGATTTGTCGTCAAGTTTGGCCCGCTTGCTTGGATCCTCGGTTATGTGACTCTTTCCCCTATCATCATGAGATTTTCTTTTATGAGAATCGTCATCTCTTTGAGAGGAGTCATGGCGGTCATCTTTTCTTCCATATCGCTCCTCGTAAGCCTGCCTCTCACGAGCTTTCCTGGCCGCTCGTTCCTCATCAGTTTCCCTGGGGGCAGAGAGATAACGCCGGGAATCATAAAAGTCACGCTTTCCGTAGCGTATAAAATCATCATAATACGAGCTGCTTCATCCCATTGGAGAATCTAAAAATGAAAAAAAGATAGAATTTAGAAATCTCCAAAAAAAAGGAAGTTAAGTGCGAGTAACTGCTAAAAAAATCCTAACTGTGTGTGGAGTGCAAACTACGCGCGTCAAGCTACAAACCACTCTTCGGTTTAGGAGTGAAGTCGGCTTTTACATTAGGGGTCAACTCTTGGGTCGACGGGAGTAATCGTAAAACAGATGTTGCTTCAACCGATGGAGAGACAAGCTTAGGAGCGGTGATATCATCTTTGAAAAGCTCTTGAGAAGTCACCATAAAATCGCTTAACTCTCCGAAGATGTCGTCACCGTCATGCCCAGCCGAGTGAGTCACATCAGCAGTTCCTTCTTCAGCATGTTCGACACTTTTTATGGCAGAACTCTCCTTCTCCGTCCCCTCATAAGCTTCCGTGGCGGTCTTTCCGGAACATTGTTGAAGTTCCTCTTCTTCGATAACCGGGAGAGGCTTAAACTTGCCGGAAAACTCCGCACCCTCAGCAGAACTGGAACATTTTACCAATGAAGCTTCTGCGACTAGTTCTTTCAACGCAAGTTCTTTTGCAGAAGCTGGGGCATCAGATGTTTCCGGTTGAGAGGCAGGGGCATCGTGGAGTTGAAGGGATCGGGAAGGATGTAAAAGGCCAAATTGATGTAGAAATTCATCTTTCAGAAGAAATTTGATACTCCTTTCCTCAACGGCTACAACATTTAGTCTTTCGAAAGTTGACTTGTGGCTGGAGTCTTTAGAAAGGGAAGGAAGTGCTACAAGAGTAAAAATGAAGTTAATACTTGACAACTTGAATTCTGAAAGGCTTAGAAATGGAGTGACTGGAGATAGACAAACTTACTTCCTACTCTCCAGATGCCATAGAATTCTGAAGGGCAACGAACGAAGAAAAATTTATTTAAGAACCCGTGAACGCTGTCGGGCAAGTCTGTAATCAGTTTATGATTTCTAGCGCTCCTTATAAGTGTGATGGAAGGATGATCTTTATTCTTCCCGAACGAGCACAAGTAGCAAATTTCGTCGAAGTTCGGAAGGCGATTGAGTGTTCTCTCAAACAACACACACAACCCCATCAGAATGGCATAGCCATTGGGATGCAACTGAAATGGAGAGATAGTCAACTGAAGAAGCAGCTTTCTGAGAAAGTCATTAAAAGGAGGAATAGCTCCGCTCAAGCACATCTGACGGTTGACCGCAATAAAGCCAGGAGGTGGCCTGTCAGCGGTATCATTTACTCCAGGAAGTAAAGCTTCGGTCTCAGCAATGCCAAATTGGATGCAAAGCTGGCTGAAAGCCCGTTGGGTTAAAGTGATTGAAACTATTTCCGGAGGATTCTCCAGAGGGACAGCTATTGGGAAGACTTCTTCAGTCTGATCTACTGATACTTCTTGTGCTTGATGAGAAGTCATTCTACACAAGGAACTGGATGTTCAAATATGAAGGTGCACGTTTCCTAAAAAGCGTGTGAAGTGTTGTGCGAAGCTAATAAGATAAAAAGTAAATAAAAATAATAATACTGGTTTGCATATGTCAATTCAGGAAAATTCAAGACTTGTTATTAAAATTAAAACTGAGAGTAGTGTCAGTGCAGATAACATTTGGTAGTAAGCAATTCTAACTGTGAGAATTTTGCATTGACACTTCATTCAAGATAGTTGATTCACAGCATTTCACACTCAATTGAATTCAGTTTATTTTACTTAAGTAGAATATTGTCTCTTGATTTAATCCATCATTCGATGTGGGCAGTCAATGATGAGTATATTCGTCCCAGTTTTCTGCAAATGTTGTATTTAACAGGTTATTAGCAATCAAGTCAATACAATCTGGGAAAAAGTGCAACATGTTCAAGCAGTTCAAACTTGCAGTTCAGTCAAGTTCTGTGAAAAACTTTGCAAGTGTTCAAGTCCTTAAGTCGTAGGAACGACTTAAGACTAGCTCGGGCTTACTTAGGTCGTCCAGATCAAGTTCAACCGACCTAGCATAGGTCGGGCTCCCCTAAGTCGTTCTGCTCAAATTTTGGAGTTTATCAATTGTGTTCCTACGAGTTAAAACTACACTGCAAGATAAGGCATAAATCTTTAAGCCAAGACAGGGTAAATTTGTTTAAGTGTTAACTCGTCCAAGTACATCCGCGACCTAAAAGTTACGTCGCAAGAAGTTAAGTCGCCCAGATCATAGTACGATCCAAAGACAGGTCGTAAGGAGAGTTATCTCGTCCGTAGAAATATGCTATACTTCTTAAGTCGCAAGTTCTTAAGTCATTCAGATTCTTTAAGTCGCTCAGTTTTAAGTCGTTTGCTTGGTTAAGTTGTTTTCTTGGTTAAGTCGTTTGCTTCCTTAAACCGTTTGCTGAGTTATGTCGTGTGATTAATGTTTAAACCGTAAGTCGCTCCTCCTCAAATCCTTAACTCGCCTAATGCCTTATCCCGTTCACTACTCCCCAATACATCAATTCACCAACTCCCTAACTCGCTCAATCTTCCTCGGGTTGTTAACTCGCCTGGCATCAAACCCGATAACCCGCTAATTCATCGGCGCCTTCACAACAAAAAACCATCGTCTCTCCAATACCACCAAATCACCCAAAAACCATCAACATCGTCTCAGATTCGCCACAAATTCAGTATCACTGTTTTATCATGAATCACAACCACGGCGTGGTCAACGACGGTCACAAGTTGGTCGAAACATGATTCTCGACAAAATACGGCAAAAGAACACGAATTGAAGTCAGAAAATGGAAACCGGAGGTTTGACGATGGGTGTAAGTGAGCGATGGCCGGAATTACTTACGTAGTTGGACAGGGGGATGATCGACGATGAGAAGGTTGGAATTTGTATTCGAAAGCTTGGAGAAAACGTCAATGGCGGTTTCAGATAATAGAGCAAGTGAGGAGAAGGAAGGAGAAGTTGAGCAACTTATAGGCGGGAAAGGTGGAATTCGAATCGGCCTAAAACGACCTAACAACTCAAGCGGCTTACAACCTAACAACCCGAGCAACTCACGACTTAAGCAATTCAAATGGCATAAGTTAAAAGGTGTCGAAGCACACGACCTAGTCCCTAGGCATATACTTCGAGGGGCAAGTGTTAACACCTCTTTTTTCTACGACTCAGCGACCCAACGACTTACGACTTAACGACCTAAGGAAATCTCCTGCAACCTAACTCTAGAAAAGCAACCTTACGGCTTAACGAGATAAGAGTGCGGCGACCTAACGAGTTAGCGACCTAACTATAGAAAAGCAACCTAGCGACCTAGCAACCTAATGAGTTAGCGACCTAGCGACCTAACGAGTTAGCGACCTAGCGACCTAATGAGTTAGCGACCTAGCGACCTAGCAATTCAGGAGAAGGGAACAACTTAACATGCTCCAAAGTAAAGCCACATGACCTACCTCTTCTGTTAGGTCGCTCACGACCTAAGCTTGCCGAGATAACTTCTGAATTCACTACATTAGGTCGCTCACACCCAGTTTCTCACCCAGAATGGCCCCCTTAAGTCGCCAACGACTTAAGCTAACTCAGAAGGACCCTTAGGTCGCTCACGACCTAAAACCCAACGACCTAAGCCCAGGCTCCTCCTATAAATACCCCGCCTACTCCACATTCGAGGGAGACTTTTTCCAGACTTTGAAGCGCCGAAACTCTGCTGCATTCACGACTTCTACAACTCCTCTACTACCAAAAACATTCCAAACTACCTAAAGAGAAGATCAACTACATTCAAGATGGATTCCAGAATCTCTTTTGCATTGTAGTGCTAATCACTTGTATCGATTGTTGAATAATCGAGGGAATTCTTGTAAAGCTTGTAATCGAACTTGTAATAAAGAAGATAAAGTGGACATAGGCTTAATTTCGAGCCGAACCACTATAAAACTGCTGTCTCTTTACTTTTCTGCTATTTTCTGCTTATTTCTAGTTTCCGTACCAACGGGTGGTGCTTTCACTTTACTAATACTCACACCGGGGTGTTAGCGTTCGATTTTTACATTAACACTTAGCGGGCTCCTTGCATTGATTCATATAGTGGTCAATCTGGTCGTAATTGAAGCACCGGACATTCTTATTCTCGGCCACCTCCTTTTCCTTCCCAGCATGACACTCATTAGCAAAATGCCCCTTCTTGTCGCAAAATGCCCCTCCTTGTCCACCCTTTTGAGCACCCTTCTTAGGAAAGAATTTCCTCTTCTAACTCTGCCCAACCAGGACCTCCTTAGCCTTACTCTTCTCTAGAGAATAAAGTATCTCCTCATGCCTTAAGTCCATCTCTACTACAAAATCATAAGGATCTATAATATGAGGTAATGTAGCCCTTGCTAACTCAGGCTTCAACCTTCTTATAAACCTCTCATTCCTCTTCATCACTGTATCCACTGAAGCATATCCATATCTGGCCAACTCCTCAAACCTTCTAGCATACTCCAGAATAGACATCTCACCCTCCTCTAACTCAGCAAACTTTTTGATTAGAGCTGACTGTGCCATCGCAGACATGAACCTCTCCTGGAACCTCCCCTTGAAATCTGCCCATGTCAAGGTTTTCTCATCCACACCAGTCGTTACACTGTTCCACCAAAACAAAGCAGCTCATTGAAGCTGTCTCGAAGCAAGCCTCCTCTTCTGCTCATCATTGAGCCCTAAGTCTACAAAGATTCTCTCACAGTGCAGCAACCAATTATCCACCTCTATAGCATCCTCTACTCCCAAAAATGGCTTTCCTCCAAGCTTAGCGTAGTCTCCGCTCAGCTTAGCATAATGGTTAACTACCGGAACTCCTGCTCCTATAGCATCTCCTCCTACCACTCCAGCTGCAATTCTAGCTTGCATCATATTCACGAAAAAACTGATACATAGCTCCCATATCCACTTACGGGACTCCATCACCCACATTCTCTGCTTGTGCCTGACCTTGGGTCCTCCTTGTATTGGGTTTGGCATTCCTATCGGTGCCCTCCCCTCCTGGGTTAACTCTTCCTCTTCAACCATCCATATATATATTCAAACCTCTTAAGATATAGAAGAATAACCTAACAAAGATAGGAGACTAGAGATAAAGCGTATACTTATATATAGAAAATACAAGTACGTTACTATAGCATTATCCCATGCCTCAATCTTAATCTAATTCCTTAGGATTATGTTTTAAAATCATTTTTAATTAAAGTCTTTCATAAACCTATGCTCTGATACCAAGTTGTAACAACCCGTATCTGGAGGCCAAAAGTTAAGCGCTACAGATGCTGTAGTCATCTATAGTATTAACTTCTGGTGACAAAATACGGTAATGTTAATGGTATCCATAATATCAGAAGCACTTGAATATGAAAAAAATCACAGACTGCAAAAACAACATTTTACTTATTACATTTCACAACAATAATTCATATCCAAGTTACATAATCCCTTAACGCTTCCCAGGTAATAATCAAATATATCAATTACAAAATACACCAAGAGCGACATACGACGATGACCCCTTGGTTGACCAGAGTCAATATAGTCATATTTGACTTAATACACACAGTGGAAATAAACAGAATAAACTATAACTCCTAATTAGCTATCCGATAGCCACCTGCTCGTCTCCGGAAGCTTTATTCGCCAAACTGACAAAATCCTGAAAACCTCAACCCTCAGCCTACTCAATCAATTTTGAGCACCCGAGAGTTCGAGGGGAAACAAAAACTTTGAGTTAGACATAAAGCCTGGTATGAATAATATTGTTACATATCGGTTTACTGGTATTAAGCGAGACCATGCCGCTTAGCGGAATGGGTTTCCCCTCACTAATACCCTCTTCAAAACATATATTTTGCAAATCTTTTCCTACAACCAAACTGGTTATAATAAAAAAAATAGCAATGTCCGTTATGCTATAATCAGTTAACTAATTGACTATCTGTCCATAAGTAATAAATGGAATATATTTCCGAAACTGGGCTGACTGCCCACAAACTAGACTAACCGTCAGCAAATTAGACTAATTGTCCGCATCACAATGGACTAAGGTTAACTACCCTTCATCTTTTTCCTTGAAAACCTTTTTAAAATGATTTATCCTTTTAAATCATACTTATACGAGGAAAATATATTGTTAGCTATACTCTAAGCTATTTTGCCATGTTATATATACTTTACTCAAAACAATATTGATGAATTTTAATGAGGATTGCCTATCCCCTCAAAATAAGTTAAAACCCTTTTTAACTAAAAAACACTTAGGTTATGCTACTTAGTTAGTATATTCGAAACCTTTGTTTAAATCCTTTAAACAACCATCTCGAAACCCTTGAAAGTAACCCTTTCGAAACCATCGAATGTAACCCTTTCGAAACCATTAAAAGCCTTTCCTTCGAAAGCTTTAAAACATTAGACATCCTTTTTACAACCTTTAAACCATGCCTTTCGAAAACCTTGGAAAAACCTTTCCTCTTATACCTTTCGAAACCATTGGAAAACCTTCCTTCAATACCTTTCGAAATCATTGGGGAACCACTCCTTTGAAACCCGCATTTAAAACCCTTTTGAAAGCCTTAAAACATCAAACCTTTCGAAAGCCTTTAGGCTCAATTTAAAACATGTGGAAACCTTTCAAAAGCCTTTAGGTTCAATTTAAAACATGTGGAAACCTTTCGAAACCATTCAAAAATTTACTCCTTCGAAACCTTTGAAAACTGTTTCAGTCGAAACCATTTTGATTATGCCTTTAAGTAGAGCAAATGAATCAGAAACCCAATAAATTCGAAAGCATTTCTTTCGAAATCTTTCCTAAGTAAAGAAGTGATGGTGTCAAAACCATCCCTTCGAAAGCATTGGAGAAGTGGGTAAATTTTAGAAAACAAGTAACCCCTTCGAAACCATCTCGGTCGAATGGAAGAAAGCGGCAGCAAAAGGTTTCGACTTAGTCAAAAGTAGTCACTTAAAACAAAAGCGCAACCCAATCGAAACCATTTCTTTAAATCCATTTGACCTAGTCGACTAACCAAGCTGAAAGCTACTTAATCGAAAGAAAGTAGGTGCATTTTCATTTAAAAGCAAAGTAGTGTTTCAACCCCTTCAAAACCCTTGGTTTCGACCCTATACCTTCCGACTATATCCAATTCACTACGTACCAGTTAACTAATACCATGTGCATTGGTTTTGATAGAGTCGGAGGCGAAGGTAAGGAGGCGATAGCCTGGTGCCGAAAGCATCGAAACAGTAAAAACCATGTAGATTGGTCCTTTTTAAACTATTTCTTTGTACCTAACCTACCTTGTTTGTCAAATTATGATTAGTTGCAAGTTTCTCTTTTCTAAAAGTACTACCAACTTTCTAGAATTAACAATTTGAATTTATTTACAAAAAGCCCCTTCTCCTTTCATAAATATATAAAACATTTAAGTCTCATACCTTAAATAATTTTATGTACCCATTAAAACACTTAGAAAAATTCTACAAAAATTCCAAAAAATCACTTTTAATATGTTTTCTAACATATATTAATTTTGGACCCAAACCATTAATTATTTAACCATAAATAATTTTTACTCCAAAATAACATTTTCTTCACTAGAAAATTCATATAAAATCCACATAAATTCAGAAAATTTTGAAAATTAAAACTCATCTCTAAAATACCATTTCTGGTCTACATAAAAATTCGTAAGGCATTTGGATGTCATTTGATAGGGTTTAACCTTAAAACATGTCATAAAGTCTATATGAACAAACATAAATCATCAACAAGTATATATAATCATTCCATCATTCAAAAACATGGAAAATCATTGCAAATAAGTTCGGATTCAACTTTAAACCAAAAACACAAAATAGAGATGTAATCATTATTCACCTTAGCTTTAGAGATTAAGGAGTTTGAGATTTGAATGGATTTGATTTGATTTAACTTCTTCCTTAACTTTACTTAATCTTCTTCCTCTTTCTCATGTTAATGGTGGCCAGCCTCAAGCTTTAAAATTTTGATAAATGAAAATGAATGTGCATTGTAACGACCCGATCTTTCAGGCCCGAAAAATCGAACCATTAATACTAAAGAAGAAGAGGTAGAAGAAGAAAATAGGAAAAACAACATCAGAATCTCACATCGCAGCGGAATAAATATAATAGACAATAACAGATCTTTACACAAATCAAAACTTTATCTGTTTATACAATACATCATCAGAGTATACATCAGAGTGCACTTACATACAACTGAACAAAAATCATATCATGTCCTCAATACAACAGAGTACAGCAATCAACACAGCGGAATATATATATATATATATGTATGTATATATATAAACAAGTACGGGAGATACGTCTCGCCATCCAGCTCATCCCTGAGCTCCACAGCATCATATCCTGTATCCTATAATACTCGGTTTGACCCAAGCATTATAATAAAACAACACCCGAGTCAGTCTGGAAAACCAGCGTGAGAAAACCACACTCAAATTGATTATTAAAGTTTCAAAATCCTTTAAAAAAAAAAGCATTTCGTAAGACCACGCCACAAATAAACATGTCGGGTTTTTACCTTACGATAGCCAAAACACTTTCTTATCAAATCCTCTGATATTATAATAGTGTCTATATACAAATACTTATTCAAATAGCTGAAATTGTTACATCTATTAAATTCCAGCATACTAGCCACAAAGTGGGTAATACAAACAAATACCGTACAAGGCACGTAAGGAGAATGGATTTCCATCAATGACTAGGCATTGGGGTACCACCTGTCACAGTACCCGGTCTAGATCAGCGTACCGAGGACCCACCCTAAGTCCCCTGCAACACAAGGCCGGAACCATCCCTTACTGGATAATTCCGAATAAAATCACCCCACGGTTATGGTCAGCAACCGCAATACTAAGCCGAAATAAAAAGGGACATCTAGACAGGGATGACCTTACTCTCAAGTGGGTGCGACCCACGAAGCCTTGCTGCATAACCCCTGATTTTCAGTCATTCCTGGTTGATGAGGCTCGAGGCTAAGCGTTACCTTTCAGAACATATCCCTTAGAATGCCCATCGTCCACCTGACGATGTTCCGAAAGCATTCGTCCATACAAGTCCGTCTCGGGTCCGAACGGAACCGAAGGCACTACTCCTACTACATCTATTTTGGAAATATCATCAGGATTAGTAGCGACTAGCCCTTGCACTTCACTATACCATCTTCTATATCAACTCGTTCAACACGAAACGTACAAAATCGGATCGAAGTGGTTTTCGAGAAATAATCCTCGATCCCGGTCTCTTCGAAACGATCAGCGCAATGGCCAATATTGATAGTCGGTGATTTAACTATCAATTAACATTCACAAACATCCATCAACAGTAAATAATTTCACCAAATTATTTATTTCTCAAATATCTTTGCAAGATATATATCTATTTTCAAAACCCCTTTTTGAAACAGTTTTCAAAACAGTTTCCTCTTTACGGAATACATTTCCCAAATATTTATTTCCACTGAAACACCAAGTACCAAATACTTTTAGATTTTAAAACAATTTAAAAGCACTTAATTATAAATATACTTTATAATATTAAAATTAGAACTATTTTAAATACTTTATTAAAATATATAATTTAAGGATATCTAAAATAAAATCACTTTGTAAATATAAATATAAATTTCCTTTCCAAACATAATACCAAGTCTTTTTAATATATTTATTACAATAATAGATTTGGAAAATACTTACTTATAGTTAATATTTAGAAACAATAGGTTTTCTAAAACATGCTTTTTTAAAAACTAACTTTTAAACTTATTTAAAAAAATTTGTTTTAAAACGTACTTGGCTATCAAGAGGAAATACGAATCTCTTTCACATCTTTTTAAAAAAAATCACCATCTATTTTTCAACAAATTTTACTCATTCCTTAAATAAATTTCCACCTTGAATTTATTTTTAAAATATCCACTGATATTTTATTTCTCTTTATAAACTTGTCTATAAATTCCAAAATCTCATTTCTCTTCCAAATTTCCAATTTCAAACACTGAAATCAATTTACAATTGATTTCAAATTTGCTTCACTTTGAAATAAATTTTCTTATTTACTTCATTTATTTCAAAATACATTAACTTCCAGGTTTATATTTCTTTATTATGAGTTAAAACCTTTTTAACTGAAATTGCTAATTTTAGTTTTTTTTTTCAAATTTCCTTTTCATCCCTTTTTAAATAATTTAACACCTAGAATTTTAAAGTAAACTCTTTATTCCTTTAAATAATATCACTTTTAAGTTTCCATTTCATCATTTCTCCGTTTATTCAAAATTCCCTTTTCTCCCATACTTATTAGAATTTTGAAATCACTTTTATTATTATTTTTCATTTCATTATTAATTTATTCTAATTCACTAGACTTATTTTTCTTAAAATTTTACTCTTTTATTTCTTTCGAAAAATTCCATTCTATGGATTTTATAACTCAGTGTACCCAAATAAATCAAATCAATCCATAACTTCCAAATATCCATACAATATATCACAGGATATCAAAATAATCATATCACAGAATATTTAAACAAACATTAAATATTTTGAGGAATCCAGTTGGATCCCTCCAACCTGTTTCCCTGCATCGACAGATGTTAGCACAATACCAATTCCACTTCGAGGTGGAATATTGCGGTATATGGGATTTATATAAAATCATCCGCTACTATGCGGCACATAGGGTCTCATCCGTTATATAGTGCGAGAAATCAATCACTCCAATATATATACTATATACTACTATATATAATATAACAGATCCAATCAATGCAAACGTTCAACCAAATATTTAAATTTAACTATTAAATTTAAATTAAACCAGATGAGTGAGATTAACTCACCTTTAATTCTGAATTTGTAATCCACTCCAGACCAGCTTGTTTTCTTCCTGATTTTAGACCTTGTACAAGTATTTTATATTTTATTAATATATGAACTAACCAAATAAATCAATTACCATTGAATAAATTAAATTTAAATTAACAATTTGGTTTTAAACGAATAATTTGATTTTAAACTAATTAAACAATTAATTACCATTAATTCATTTAGCTAACGTTTTCAAATTTAAACTAGAAATATTTCTATTGAAAACTACATATACACTTATAGAAATAGATTATAGATTTCCAAAAATATAACTTTTATAAATTTTCAAATACTTAAAAAAAATTCCTACATACTTTCCAGAGTCTTATTTATATATACATTCATGTTTACTGTATATAAATTGAAAGATGTGCTTATATACGTTACTGTCAAAAATCTCCTCTGCGTTTAAACTTATATAAAATTTCTCAAATCTATGTCCAAATATATATATATATATATATTCAGCTTAAATCAAAAATAAAAGATAAAATAAAAATAACGAATACCTCACTGCAATAAGAAAACCCAAATCTCGTTCAGGTTCGTACGCGCCTCTCCGAAGACCTCGCCATCGTCGAAGTCGAAAATGTCAGATCCTCACGTCTCCTGCTCCCCCGCGACCCACAGCCTCATGCTGGCGACTCCGACCCACCGCGCTGCTACACAACAATGTCAACGCCGCCCACATCACGTCACCACTCCCCAATCGATCACCAGCTACCGCCAATGCTCGTCCCACCTTCGCGACTCATACGACCGCGAAACCCTAAATCTCGAGTCGCCCACTTGAAATCTCCCATCGGCCCGTCGCCAAGCACGAGCCTCCTCCCAGTTCGATTCGATGATGATGACGCGATTTCCTCGCGTGTTTGAGCATGCGAGTTTCCCCCTGTTCCGCCATTAATTTTGAACAAGCCTCAGATTTTAGTTTGAAGATAATCAAGGCTCGGGTTTGAATTAGATAAATAGGACGGAGTTGATGTTAGCGTGCTTGAGACAATTTGCTACAGTGACCACGAAATGAAAGCTTTTAAAAAAAATTCTGATGTGAAATTATTTCGGCTGTGATTTGAATGATATATTATTTAAATTCAAATCGTCTCAATAAAATTTTCAATGCATTTATATCGTATGCTCACACAACAACTCCAATCACTACGAAATTTGAAACCCGATAATAATACAATATTTCGGATCCAATGGAACTGGTTTCGTCGAATTCTGAGACTGTGCCTCAGAAGGCTATTTTTAAATTCAACTTAAACGATAAAATTTGAAAACTGAACGAATCATATTTAAATTCAATTTTAAAAGTTCTATTACCTTCAATATTATTAATTTAAATTTTCCAAGCCTTTAAATTATTTTTAACTGGTTTAAAACTCCAGATTCTATATTTTACTCAATTCCGATAATTAAAATCAATAATTAATTATCCAATGATTATTGATATTTGAAATTCAAGTTAAAAATTAACTTTTAAATATTTAAAATCAATTAAATATTCCGGTTTCAAATGACCCAAAATTCCGGGTCGTCACATTCCTCCCCCCTTAAAAGAATTTCGTCCCCGAAATTACAAGTTAAGAGAAATGTTCTATAACCCATTACCTATTTCCTCAACCCAAATAGTTTTTAAAAATTTACCAAACAAATCTTTTATCATAGACACTCTAACCCTTTTCTAACCTTTCAAACTTACCCATAAGTTTCAAATAAAATTACTTGCTTATCAATTCGAATTTTAAACTTAAAACCAAATTTGAATTATCAAAATTTTCTCAAAATTTTCTAACTCTTTAAATTTCCGAAATTTTTTGCCAGCGTCTCTTTTGCGCGGCTAGCTCGGTACTACTACAAAAATGGCTCTACGGCACCAAATCTCAAAAAGAAAAGCAAAAAGCCAAGTGGCTAGATCCCAAAAACCCAATCAAATTTCATAAAGAAATTTAAATACATACCTTTTTGTCGGGCCACTTAATTTTATCTTCCGATATCAAAAATCCCAATTTATCTATTGCTTTTATACACCTGCATATCCTACTAAGCAATAACATCCAATTACAGCTTCAAAACCATTACATACATTCCTTTACAAATTTCAAATTTTTGCTTTACTTAAGCCCATACGATGCACATATATTATCCGTGCGCAATACCAAATTCGATCGCTCGCTCGATCACACAATTTCATTTCCGAACTACTATCGTCCACCCGACTTCCTAGTGTGGACTCAGGTTTGGTTTCTTGATCAGGAGCCGTCATTCTCCTTGCATAGCCACCAACTATGATAGAGAATTTCCAGAATCAATCAAAATCCATATCCATGGTTCGCCGTCGAAAATCGAGTGAAAAATCCTATCTCAGATTGATATAGCTATCTCAAAATTCTGTGCTCGAATTCCGGATCAAATCGTTATGCGAATAAAATAATATACGTACATCCTACGTATTAATTCCAATTGATCATTACTTATATCAATTTTCTCTTTATTCACATTCATTTGATTTTTATTCACTTAATATATTCTTCTATTCCAAAATTACTTAGTATATTCCAAATACCAATTTACTTAAGAATTTTATTCTTCATTTCTTAAGTCCGATACAAATATTTCTTATATTTATTTTCACTACTTCACTACTGAAGTGTATATTCTAATTGAATTCCAATTCCTTATGAATTTCAATTTGCTTCAATTTAATAATTCATTTCAAATCTCAATACCTTTATTTCTAAATTTTCATTCAGATTTTCATTTTCAAATTTTTCTTGAATTCAATTTGTCTTCAAACTCTGAATATTGAATTTTTATCCACTTTACTTTACATACACAATTTTAAATCATTTGTCGTTAGCGAAAATTCCCAAAAATTTCAAAAAATTTCTAACTCCCAAAATTTTCAGAAAATTTTGGCAGAGTCCCCTTTGTACGAAGGAGCTTTTGCAATTTGACAAAAGAGATAAATATATATACATCGACCCACACGGTCGGAAAAAGCAAAAACAGTTCATATTTCCTATTTTTATTGCGTAAGCGTACCTAATTTAGCATTTTAAGCAAGCGGCTATTTATTTTAGCAAGTTGCGCGATCAAAACCAGCCTAACGGCTTCCCTGAACCTGTACTAACTCAATTACAATATGTAAATGACAATATATAGAGTTCATAGCATTTCACTTATACTTAAATAGCTAAACACCTACGTAACATAAGCGATATCCACTAAACACTTCCATAAGTGAATTTATAAGGTTCCAACACAAATTTAAATGCTTTCAATTCATTCACCCACCATCACTCTCAATACATTCTTATTTCATTCCATTTAAATGGTTTACACTTCATTGCTTACATCCAATTAATTTTAAATCCGAACAAGCTCATATTTATTACAATTGATTTCAAAATCAATTTTATTTCACTTCTATCAATTCATTGAATTTATTTAATCTCGTTTCCGTCAACGACAATTTATTCTCATGCAAATAAATGATCACTTAAGCTTATAATCATTTAATTTGATTCCAATTCAATTTACACTTAATTCCACTCCATTTTAATTTATTCACCACTCATCCATTTGCATTTTATTTCATTTGTTAAGTTCACTTCCATTTTACTCGATTCTCATCAAATTCCATCCAATTCAAATTGCCCATTCTCTTTATCCTTTTAAATTTAATTCACATTCCTAATTTATCAAAATAATATCCAAGCACATAATTAACTCGTTATATTCATATTGGATTTTATTTACAACTTAAATCATTTCTATTGAAATCCAATTCCAAGAAACTTCACTTCATATTTAATTCACTTACAATTCCAAGTTGGGTTTATATTTATAACTCAAGCTTCACTTTCAAACTCTATTATTTATTCACAGTTAAATTTTTAATTAACCAATTTGAGTTTCATTTCCATATTTCATTAACTCATTTATTATCAAATTAGTTTATTTCCAAATTTTATACCCACCATTTGATTTTTATTTCAAAAATCACTCTAACTATTTTACTTGAGTTCAATTCTATTTTATAATTCAAGTTTTGGATTTTTATTCATCTTCCAAAATACAAAACTATAAAAAAAATTAGGATTATTTATCCCACTTCTAAATTTTTATAAGCCACAACTTATTTATTATTCTATAAACATTTTTAATTAACTTCTAGAGTTTAAGTAATTTCCCAAAATTTCAAATTCACCTTGAAATCAATTATCCAAAATCCTTTGGTATAACCAACTATTTCTTTGAATTTCAAAACAAAATCCCAGTTTGCAAACAAACACTAATCCAAAACATCCAGGTAGCAATTCCTCTCTTGGAAACTCGAAAATGAACACCGATGATGTCGCGATCATCATCGGAATTATTTTCCAGCAACCGAAGAGAGGTTAGTGCTTTTATCCCAATCAAAAGCATTTCAAATATTTTTAAATCCCAAACCTCACCTGATTTCCAATCCAATTCAAAATATTTCTAAAATAATATCACTATTGTTTCTTCAAAACCTTTTGAAAACCATTTTCAAACTCAAAGGAATTAAATTTTCTCAAAATTTCAAATTCCAAATCCTTTTCAATTCACATACAACTCCCATTTGTATATGAATTTATTTCTTAGCTTTTAGTTATGATTTCAATTTCTTATTTAATTTTCTCACAATAGTGATCATAACTTAATATTATCACTCCTTAACAGCCAAGCATCCATATATAGCTATAATAATTTACGGAAAATTATTCCTTTTTATATACAAAATAATTTGGGTAAAATTATTTCATTTACCCTATTTTTAAACAATACTGTGTCGAATTGTTCTATTCAAGTGTTTAGAGATCCCTATCAATAACGTTAATTACTCGTATTGACCAGAATCCATAAACTACTCAATAAACCAATCAACACAATACAAAATCATTTTATATTCACTAACAAATACGCGCTCATATCTATTAATACGCTCAACTCATTCTAGAGTATTATCGACTCTCTTTCAATGAGTAATTCCCACCAGAGCCTAGGTTATCGCTAGCCTTCAGCTCTGAAACCACATTGTAACGACCCGATCTTCCAGGCCTGGAAAATTGAACCATTAATACTAAAGAAGAAGAGGTAGAAGAAGAAAATAGGAAAAACAACATTAGAATCTCACATCGCAGTGGAATAAATATAATAGACAATAACAGATCTTTACACAAATCAAAACTTTATCTGTTTATACAATACATCATCAGAGTATACATCAGAGTTCACTTACATACAACTGGACAAAAATCATGTCATGTCCTCAATACAACAGAGTACAGCAATCAACACAGCGGAATATATATATATATATAAACAAGTACGGGAGATACGTCTCGCCATCCAGCTCATCCCTGAGCTCCACAACATCATATCCTGTATCCTATAATACTCGGTCTGACCCGAGCATTATAATAAAACAACACCCGAGTCAGTCTGGAAAACCAACGTGAGAAAACCACACTCAAATTGATTATTAAAGTTACAAAATCCTTTAAAACAAAAGAATCTCGTAAGACCACGCCACAAATAAACATGTTGGGTTTTTACCTTACGATAACCAAAACACTTTCTTATCAAATCCTCTGATATTATAATAATGTCTATATACAAATACTTATTCAAATAGCTGAAATTGTTACATCTATTAAATTCCAGCATACTAGCCACAAAGTGGGTAATACAAACAAATACCGTACAAGGCACGTAGGGAGAATGGATTTCCATCAATGACTAGGCATTGGGGTACCACCTGTCACAGTACCTGGTCTAGATCAGCGTACCGAGGACCCACCCTAAGTCCCCTGCAACACAAGGCCGGAACCATCCCTTACTGGATAATTCCGAATAAAATCACCCCACGGTTGTGATCAGCAACCGCACCACTAAGCCGAAATAAAAAGGGACATCTAGACAAGGATGACCTTACTCTCAAGTGGATGCGACCCACGAAGCCTTGCTGCATAACCCTTGATTTTCAGTCATTCCCGGTTGATGAGGCTCGAGGCTAAGCGTTACCTTTCAGAACATATCCCTTAGAATGCCCATCGTCCACCTGACGATGTTCCGAAAGCATTCATCCATACAAGTCCGTCCCGGGTCCGAACGGAACCGAAGGCACTACTCCTACTACATCCATTTTGGAAATATCCTCAGGATTAGTAGCGACTAGCCCTTGCACTTCACTATACCATCTTCGATATCAACTCGTTCCACACGAAACATACAAAATCGGATCGAAGTGGTTTCTGAGAAATAATCCTCGATCCCGGTCTCTTCAAAACAATCAGCGCATTGGCCAATATTGATAGTCGGTGATTTAACTATCAATTAACATTCACAAACATCCATCAACAGTAAATAATTTCACCAAATTATTTATTTCTCAAATATCTTTGCAAGATATATATCTATTTTCAAAACCCCTTTTTGAAACAGTTTTCAAAACAGTTTCCTCTTTACGGAATACATTTCCCAAATATTTATTTCCACTGAAACACCAAGTACCAAATACTTTTAGATTTTAAAACAATTTAAAAGCTCTTAATTATAAATATACTTTATAATATTGAAATTAGAACTATTTTAAATACTTATTAAAATATATAATTTAAGGATATCTAAAATAAAATCACTTTGTAAATATAAATATAAATTTCCTTTCCAAACATAATACCTAGTCTTTTTAATATATTTATTACAATAATAGATTTGGAAAATAATTACTTATAGTTAATATTTAGAAATAATAGGTTTTCTAAAACATGCTTTTTTTAAAACTAACTTTTAAACTTATTTAAAAAAAAATTGTTTTAAAATGTACTTGGCTATCCAGAGGAAATACGCATCTCTTTCACATCTTTTTTAAAAAAATCACCATCTATTTTTCAACAAATTTTACCCATTCCTTAAATAAATTTCCACCTTGAATTTATTTTTAAAATATCCACTGATATTTTATTTCTCTTTATAAACTTGTCTATAAATTCCAAAATCTCATTTCTCTTCCAAATTTCCAATTTCAAACACTTAAATCAATTTACAATTGATTTCAAATTTGCTTCACTTTGAAATAAATTTTCTTATTTACTTCATTTATTTCAAAATAAATTAACTTCCAGGTTTCTATTTATTTATTATGAGTTAAAACCTTTTTAACTGAAATTGTTAATTTTAGTTTTTTTTTCAAATTTCCTTTTCATCTCTTTTTAAATAATTTAACACCTAGAATTTTAAAGTAAACACTTTATTCCTTTAAATAATATCACTTTTAAGTTTCCATTTCATCATTTCTCCGTTTATTCAAAATTCCCTTTTTTACCATATTTATTAGAATTTTGAAATCACTTTTATTATTATTTTTCATTTCATTATTAATTTATTCTAATTCACTAGACTTATTTTTCTTAAAATTTTACTCTTTTATTTCTTTTGAAAAATTCCATTCTATAGATTTTATAACTCAGTGTACCCAAATAAATCAAATCAATCCATAACTTCCAAATATCCATACAATATATCACAGGATATCAAAATAATCATATCACAGAATATTTAAACAAACATTAAATATTTTGAGGAATCCAGTTGGATCCCTCCAACCTGTTTCGCTGCATCCACAGATGTTATCACAATACCAATTCCACTTCGAGGTGGAATATCGCGGTATATGGGATTTATATAAAATCATCCGCTATTATGCGGCGCATAGGGCCTCATCCGCTATATAGTGTGGGAAATCAATCACTCCAATATATATACTATATACTACTATATATAATATAACACATCCAATCAATGCAAACGTTCAACCAAATATTTAAATTTAACTATTAAATTTAAATTAAACCAGATGAGTGAGATTAACTCACCTTTAATTTTGAATTTGTAATCCACTCCAGACCAGCTTGTTTTCTTCCTGATTTTAGACCTTGTACAAGTATTTTATATTTTATTAATATATGAACTAACCAAATAAATCAATTACCATTGAATAAATTAAATTTAAATTAACAATTTGGTTTTAAATGAATAATTTGATTTTAAACTAATTAAACAATTAATTACCATTAATTCATTTAGCTAACGTTTTCAAATTTAAACTGGAAATATTTCCATTGAAAACTACATATACACTTATAGAAATAGATTATAGATTTCCAAAAATCTAACTTTTATAAATTTTCAAATACTTAAAAAAAATTCCTACATACTTTCCAGAGTCTTATTTATATATACATTCATGTTTACTGTATATAAATTGAAAGATGTGCTTATATACGTTACTGTCAAAAACCTCCTCTGCGTTTAAACTTATATAAAATTTCTCAAATCTATGTCCAAATATATATATATATATATATTCAGCTTAAATCAAAAATAAAAGATAAAATAAAAATAACGAATACCTCACTGCAATAAGAAAACCCAAATCTCGTTCAGGTTCATACGCGCCTCTCCGAAGACCTCGCCATCGTCGACGTCGAAAATGTCAGATCCTCACGTCTCCTGCTCCCCCGCGACCCACAGCCTCAGGCAGGCGACTCCGACCCACCACGCTACTACACAACAATGTCGACGCCGCCCACATCACGTTACCACTCCCCAATCGATCACCAGCTACCGCCAACGCTCGTCCCACCTTCGCGACTCATACGACCGCGAAACCCTAAATCTCGAGTCGCCCACTTTAAATCTCCCATCGGCCCGTCGCTAAGCACGAGCCTCCTCCCAGTTCGATTCGATGATGACGACGCGATTTCCTCGCGTGTTTGAGCATGCGAGTTTCCCCCTGTTCCGCCATTAATTTTGAACAAGCTCTCAAATTTTAGTTTGAAGATAATCAAGGCTCGGGTTCGAATTAGATAAATACGACTGAGTTGACGTTAGCGTGCCTGAGACAATTTGCTACAGTGACCACGAAATGAAAGCTTTTTTAAAAAAATTCTGATGTGAAATTATTTCGGCTGTGATTTGAATGATATATTATTTAAATTCAAATCGTCTCAATAAAATTTTCAATGCATTTATATCGTATGCTCACACAACAACTCCAATCACTACGAAATTTGAAACCCGATAATAATACAATATTTCGGATCCAATGGAACTGGTTTCGTCGAATTCTGAGACTGTGCCTCAGAAGGCTATTTTTAATTTCAACTTAAACGATAAAATTTGAAAACTGAACGAATCATATTTAAATTCAATTTTAAAAGTTCTATTACCTTCAGTATTATTAATGTAAATTTTAAGCCTTTAAATTATTTTTAACCGGCTTAAAACTCCAGATTCTATATTTTACTCAATTCCGATAATTAAAATCAATAATTAATTATCCAATGATTATTGATATTTGAAATTCAAGTTAAAAATTAACTTTTAAATATTTAAAATCAATTAAATATTCCGGTTTCAAATGCCCCAAAATTCCGGGTCGTCACATGTATGGAATACACGGCCAAGGGTTACAGTATAAGAATGGTCTCTTTCCTATTTTACCTCCTCTATTTCATTTTAACTCTTATTTTAATTCGTTGGTTAAATGGCATGGCTACCCCTTAATTGAAACAAATCTCAATCCACTAATCAACACATTATTTTATTTAATTTAACTAATTAAATATCATAAATAATGTTACCAAAAATATGGGGTTTCACACTTGCCGTATGAGCTAACTAAACGACTCCTAGAAACGTAAAACCAAGCTTAAACACATTTCTTACAATTAGAATTTTGATAATAAAATGATTTTTTATTACTGCTGAGAAATGATACAAGTATCTTTTCAGTACACATTTTGATCAGTATTTATAATACAAAGTTATATTGAGATGGGCTGCATTTTGCCCAATAACTTGTAACCGTTTGATGAGAATGTATCTGACTAGTTCAACACTATAACTTGATCAAATATACTTGGAATGCCAGCTCACGAGACTTTTATTATCTCTTATTCTTCCCTTCAAACCTAACGAAGTTAATGTTTGCAATTTTCCCAAATCTTAGTCGGTTTTTGTCAATCCTCTAAAATTAGAGCTTCAATTGTGCAAAGTTATAAGTTTTTTAGTAAATTTGCAAGATCTACTTGCTCTCTGAAGAAATATTGGGCTTCAATTTGAGATTTGTAGGCTACCTTGAATAAGATTGAGACGATTGCTTTTATGCAAGATGTACCTCCGCATAATCCTTGCTTTGCAATTGTTTTGCAGAAGAGTTTACATCTCTAATCGATGTTAGATCTACAATTTTGTGATTGAGCTTGAAATCTTCAACTTGTAGTTCCTGCTTTAACCTAAGAAAACTTTGCTTCAATAATGGCTTTATTAAGGTAACTGCCTTCTGGTAAGCTGCAAGTATATGGTTTACAGCTAATTTCCCTTTCATAACTTATTCTCTTGCAAAATATAGATCCAGCTCCATGTGTTTGGTTCTCGAGTGTAAAACTGGGTTTGCTGCAAGTAATGTTAAACTGAGATTGTCGCACCATCTTGTAGCTTTACTGTTAGATTCAATTTTTAGTTCACTTAATAGTGACTCAATCCACATTATTTCCGCTATAGCGCTTGTCACACTTCTATACTCTACTTCAATACTTGACCTTAACAATGTAGGTTGTTTTTTCGAACACCATGAAATTGGATTTTTACCTAAGAATACACAATATACAGTACTTGATCTTCAATCATCATGGTTAGTGGCCTAGTGTACATTAGAATAACCATCAATGTTTAATGTTTTGCATGACTCTAGAACCAATCTTCGATTTATAGTTTCTTTGAGATATCTAAGAATCCTTTTTACTGCTTTCCAATGCTCATGAACTGGCTTATGCATGAACTGGCTGATTATGTTTACACTAAATGTAATCACTGGTCAAGTTATTATGACATACTGAAGTGCTCCAACTATACTTCTGTATTGCTTGTCATTGGAGTAGATAAGAGTTTGCTTGATCCATCTTAGCCTTAGCCAGTATTTTAGAGTTGTATTTGCTTTGACTTAAGTGCATTTAAGTAGATGATACTTTCTTTACTCCAATACCAAGGAAGTAATGTAGATCCCCTAGATCTTTGATAGAAAATTCTTTGTTCAGATGTAGTGTGAGCTTACTTATTTCTACTACACTGCTTCCTGTAATTATAAAATCATCAACATATATTAGAACAAAAGTAACATTATCATTAGTAAACTTGGTAAATAGAGAGTTGTCTGATTTTGTTGAATTGTAACCAAGTTTAGCTAAAGTTGACTTTAATTTGTCAAACCACACTCTTGGAGCTTGCTTAAGCCCGTAGATTGCCTTATTTAATTTACAAACAAGTTTTTCACTCCCTTTTTGTCTGAATCCTTAGGGCTGATCATGTAAACCTCTTCCTGCAATAAACCATTCAAGAATGCATTGTTTACATCTAGTTGCTTGATGGTCCAACTTTTTTGCAAGGCAATAGTTAAAATAATTCTAATAGAAGTGGGTATCACAACTGGTGAGAAGGTTTCATTAAAATCAAAGCCATGTTGTTGCGGATACCCCTTAGCTACTAGTCTTACCTTGTGTTTGTTAACCATAAAATATTCAGAAGAACAAAGGTATGAAAGAAGGGTCACGGGAACATGAGAAGAGATCAGAAAGTATCAAGATGTTCTGGTTAATTGCACCTTCCGACAAGGAGCTTTCGGCGAAGTCCAAGGCTATCTTTCAAAGTCCATAAGCAGAATGATACTTCAAAAATCCACCTTTCGACTAGGTCGAGAGGACTTTCAACAAAGGCAAAGGAGAAGAAGTTCAAACCAAACCTTTTGAAGGAGTCAAAAGAAAGCAATAATCAGAATTCATTAGCATTAAACCTTTTGAAGGAGTCAAAAGGTTCCATCTCTTAATGTACAAGAATTTCTTACCTTTTGAAAAGAATGAAGAAGTCAAAGCAAGTGTGAGCTACTCCATAATGGCCTTTTTGAAAGCATAGCAAGCCTTTCAAATCGGTTGGAGCACATCCAGAATACATTTCGACAAGGTCGAAAGGTTTTCATGAAGAAAGCAATACTCAAAAGTCACCAAAGAATGGTAGACAACCTTTTGAAAACATTGAAGGGAAGCACGACACTCGACAACAATCAAGTGAGAAGCAACCTTCCAACAGGATCGAAGGATTCAAAAAAAACACGTGAAGAGAAACCTTCTGATAAGGTCGAATGGTTCACAACAACTAGGAGGAGAGCTACCTTCTGACAAGGTCGAAGGGAACACAACAGTAGAAACAAGGCAAGCCTTTCGACAACATCAAAAGGTTCATGAAGACATCATAAAAGCAAGCTTTTGTCAAAGCCGAAAGATTCGTGAAGGCATCAGAAAGATAAACCTTCCGACAGCGTCGAAAGGTTCATTATGGCATATAAGGGGCAAACTTTTTGACAAAGATGAAAGGTTTGTAGTTGCATATAAAAGGGAAACCTTCCGACCCAGTCGAGAGCATGGAGTCGAAAGGGGGCCGTCTGCGTCTATATAAATAGGACCCAAGGGATCATGTTTTAGGGGATCCGATGTCTATCATTCTGATCTTGTAACTTCTTAATAAAAGTATTGTAACCCAAATTGAGTATAATTTGGGGAAATTTAATAAAATGAAGCATTTTATTAGATATAAAGGGAAGTAATTGGCTTTGTTAATCACCTTACTGTTTGCTTAAATCTTTGTTAGTTTAATTCATATTTTCAGGTTCTACCCCATTGGAAGGTTTTTGTCGACATGGTCGATAATACTCCTATGCAAGTAATAATTACAACCATTCGAAGACTTAAACTGTAACAACCCGTGATTTGCATTACCAATTAATAAATAAAAGTTAGGTTTTTTTATTTATTTTAATGAAGCATAAAAAGATTTGGAATAATAAAATTTATTATTAGAAAAGGCTATTTTAATTAAATGGGAAATATGGGATTTTAAAATGAGGATAAAATGTTATTTTTAGAAAGTTAAATATTTGAGGAGAGATTTTAAAATGGGTTTGGATAAGAAAAAATGAGTTTTATAAACATATATGAACACTTAGACTAATTTTTGGAAACATGTAAATAACTCTCTTCTTATTGGGTTACAAAACCTAACCCAATAACCCACCCTAAACCTCCTCTATAAATTATCTCATACTCTCATAACCTCATTCATTCAACCCTAATCAAAACCCTAATCATTTCCTAAAGCTTTCATAACAAAAATGGCCTCTATCTTCATCTCCTTCTAGTTTTAGCTTATGCAAGTCATTCTATGCAAAGGTAATGAAAATACCCACCTCAAATCCATTTTTATATCTTTCTCATTTCTGAAATGTATTTGGTAACACATGTTTTATGTGTTTTTTTGATCTTATAGCCTCCTAATCATCTTTTGCTAACTTGGGTTGATGTTATAATAGTCTTTGTTGCTTTCAAGAGAGGTATAATGCTAAAAACCTCTTCTAATATGTGTTTAATCATCTTTTGATTTTGGTAATCAGTTAGTAACATATGTTTTATTATATAACATGTGAATCATAGCTCTTTGATCATCTTTGCTTTCATTTGGGGTGTGCACATAAGGTATTTGTAATATATGCTAGCTGAAATTATATTAGTTTATTGCTGTTAGTAAATTAGACATATCTCATTCATCTTAAATCAGAATTAAGATTTTCTTGAAGTTCTGGAAAGCTTATTCTGTACCCTATAACTTTTTTGTTTTGTGCTTTGCCTAATTGTGAGGTTTGAATCGTCGAAATCATGCTTGTTTGTCGCTGACCTGACAACAAACTACTGGGTTGATAAAATAAAAACCTGAAATTGATTTGGCCATAAGTTACTCGTTTCTTATCCAAATCTAATAATTTTGGATGTTCTGGAAAACTTAGATTTAGAGCTAAAACTTTCATGTTTTGAGTTTCATGAAATTTCGAAGTTAATTTGATCAAAACTGTGCATTCTTACCACTGTCCCGAGAGCACAACGACAGTGATATAAAATTTAGATCTGAGAATTGTTTTAGTCATAGAATTTTCATCCCTGGTCGGAATTTGACGATCTTGGTCATTCCGGAAAGCTTAGAAACTAAGCTACAACTTTCATTTTATTCATTTTGCCAGAATTTGAAGTTTACTATGCCAAAATTGTGGGTTTTCATCTCTGGCCAGTTAGTGCATAGCTATAGGCCTTAATCTCTTTTCTCCCGTTGTTTTCAGCGTAGAACCCCGACTTTGCGACGCCACCCGGGCTCGTCTTTTGTCGGATTTCATCGTTTTTGGTCTCGTTAAAAAGATGAGATCGAGATCTTTAACCATGCAAAGTTTGGTTTAGATCTGGGTGCATTAGATACTTCATTTCTATTGCCGAAGTAGCACTCAGAAACTGTTTTAAAATAGTGATCATTTTCAGTTATCGTCGGACCAACTTCGAAACATTGTCGTTTCTTTGTTTCAAGTCGAAACCGAACGATTCTTGTTGCATATTAAAGTAGGAGTACTTTACTACGCTCCTGCAAATTTTCATCAAGATCTGAGTTCATGTGACCCTTTGACCATGTCGTCGAAGTGGGACCTTTACACTGTTTTGACACAGTAAAGTTTTATGATTTTTGTCCGACTTTGAGACGACGCCGTTTCTTCGTTCCAAGTCGGAATTTCCCGATTCTTTTTGTAGTTTGGAGTAGGGATGTTGGACTATATGCCTACCAATTTTCATTCCATTCGGATTCAGTTTGCTGGTCCGAATAATTTTCCGAACTTGGGTTCGCGTCATTTTTGGACTATTTTCCAACACTTAGAATATTTTCAGTGATTTTCTGGTTTTATTGATTTCTTTGAGATTTGTCTCTAGATTTCGTACACGGGTTTTATGAATTATTTTCAAATGATTTTTCACTCCTAAATGGCTTTAGAAATTATTATATAATATTATTTTTAATTATTAAATTAATTACTCCATAATAGGAGAGTTTTCAAAAGCCGTTTTAAAGTGATTTCAAAATCAATTATAAATCCGTTTCGCACCATTATTTTCTATAATAAAAATCTCACACTCACTTTTTAGCACGTCGAGCGAAGTGGAAAGGTGCTTAAACGGTTAGGAAATCTCCGGCCTATGGAACCGTGTGTATTTCCTTTCCGGTTAATCCCCGACCTATTCGATTGATCGTTTTGACCTTTGGGTCTAGTTTACCGATGATACGAGGTGGACTTTTTATTGTTTGGAGTGTGAGCTTGCTATTGGTTAGTAAAACGTTTAGTGCGAACGTGGGGTATGGGACTCATTGTTAACACTTTACAGGTTCCTCTCCAAGAAGTTAGTGACACATTAGCCTCTGGGCGGCCAGTACTGGACCTCTGGGTCACCACGCCTCTGGGCAACCGTCTCTGGACACCTGCTCTATGGAGCAGTTTATTTTTCGGCATGCGCCTATGGGCCTTTATCCTTCTGGGAAAGATCTTGCCGTCTCGCGCGTTCCACATCTGTGCGAGTGATCGATCACAACTCTATAGTACTTGGCAACAACGACTCTGGTCGGTGCACGTGCAATATTGGTATTATTTGATGATTTTTATATCCATTCGAGTACCGCCATTCGGTGTTGGTTCTATGGTACCATACGATGTAAGTGCGATTACCTTGTGGATTCACAGTGTTTTTGGACACTGCTTTTCAGTGTTGGATTTCATTGACTTTTCAGTATATCCCCATTGCTCTTTGGAACATCGATCTTTGCTTGGGCATTGATTACAGACTCTAGTCACTCTTGGGATTATTGCCTATGGGCATCTTTTTATAGCTTTGGCTACACCGATGATATGAGGCGATTTTATTTATTCTACACTTTGGTGTTGATTTCTCTTTGGAGATTTTTATTGTTTATTGATGATTAGGGATCGTCATTATATTCATGTGGTTCATAATATACTTCTCTTTGGATAAGTACTGTTTTATTTATGTACCGCATTACTATATATCTCAGTTATTACTGATTGTTTAGCTAGCCTGACCCGAGTGTTTTCGCTCGGGTCAGACCGAGTTGTTTCAGGTTAGGTCTCTGGACTTAGCTTCTGTGCTTCCGCTTGGACATTATCTGCTATGCTGATAGATAGCGCTTTTATTTGTCCACTATTCCGCTACTCTGTTATTATTCAGACTTTGATATGTACATATTTTGACCCACATGTGTGGGTAGTGGCTTTGTACCCACTTATAGTATTTGGATCTGTATCGACGATGAATTGTTCTGGGATTTTATATCTGTTATGTGATTCTGTTCTGTGATGTTTTATCATTTATTATTATGCTTTGTCCTGATAGATCTTTAGCCATTTGTAATTTCGTTATAAGTATTTACCGAATATGTCGAACCACTTGAAAAATATATATAGATACCATCCTTTCGACGTATTCAGTAGATAGTTATAACTTGATTACAAATGGTCGCTTCCAATATACTCTATTCTCCGCTTTAACAGACAGTATTACTCCCGTAATACTCTTTGTTACAGTAGGTCTCAGAGTGGGGCGTTACAGCTTGGTATCAGAGCCTGGTTTCAGGAATAAGCATAATAAACACAGAACAGATACACTTAGTATAATACATTTTAATTAGATCCGAATTAAATCAAATCCCTTCCTTATGTTATTGATAGATAAGTTAGGAATATGTATAGGAATCTGTTATATTCCGTTGTATTCCTTAATTAATTATCTATCATTGAATCATGGCTACTCTGTTGGAATGGCTCGCAAAGTACGATGCCAAAATCATTTGTTCGGAGCGGATATTATTCATTCATCACCCTGACTCGTCCTCTCCGTTAGCTATTGTTCTTCAAGATGTTGGGCTTTTTGATGATTACTTTATTTTCTCTCGATTCACGAGATGAGGATTTGAACTTATCTTGTATTCCTGTGGTTCGGGATTTCCCCGACGTTTTCGAGCCAGTATTCGGACTGTCGCCAAAGCGAGCTATTGAGTTCCGCATCGATCTCATCCCAGGCTCTCATCCAGTTGGGCGTCCTCCCAAGAGGATGTCTACTAAAGAGAATGAGGAACTCAGGAAGCAGTTAGTTGATCTTGAAGCGAAGCAGTTCATCCGGTCCAGTTCTTCGCCATGGGGTGCTGTTGTGGTCTTCGTTAAGAAGCCCGATGGCTCTCTTAGGCTTTGCATTGACTATCGCAAGCTTAATGAGTTGACCATCAGAAACCGTTATCCATTGCCATGGATAGACGACATGTTTGACCAATTGAGCGGTGCGAAGGTCTTCTCTCAGCTTGACCTTGCCACCGGATTCCATCAGCTACGAGTCGCGGAAGACAACATTCCTCTTACAGCATTTCGCACTCATTATGGTTCTTTTGAGTGGTTGGTCATGCCGTTCGGCTTGACGAATGCTCCGGCTTTCTGTGTCGATCTTATGAATCGAGTATTCCGGGAATACATCGATAGATTCGTTCTGGTTTTCATTGATGATATTCTTATTTATTCTAGATCCGAGGCAGAGCATGCTCATCATTTGCGGATCGTCTTGGATACTCTTCGTCAGCATCAGCTTATGGCCAAGCTCTCCAAGTGCCATTTTTGGGAGAGCAAGGTCAAGTTCTTGGGCCATATTGTATCATCTGAGGGTATTTCTATCGATCCTGCCAAGATCGAAGCTATTCAGAATTGGAAGCAGCCCGAGAACGTTCATGTTATTCGCAGCTTCCTTGGGTTGGTGGGTTATTACCGTCGATTTATTAAGGATTTCTCTCGTGTTGCATTTCCCCTCACGACTCTGGCTTGTAAGGGGGTTCGTTTTATTTGGTCTGATAAGTGTGAAGTTTCTTTTCAGCGATTGAAGGAACTTCTCACTCATGCTCCTATCCTTGTAGTTCTTGAGAGTAACCAGGATCTTGTTGTTTACACCGACGCTTATGGTAGCGGCCTCGGTGCTGTGCTTATGCAGAAAGATCGGGTAGTTGCTTACGCTTCTAGGCAGCTACGTCTGAATGAGGTTCGCTATCCTACTCATGATCTTGAGTTAGCAGCTATCGTCTTTGCCTTAAAGACGTGGCGTCATTAACTATTGGGCGAACGTTTCATTCTCTACACCGATCACAAGTCACTGAAGTATTCATTCAGTCAGAAGGATCTCAATATGAGGCAGCAGCGATGGCTCGAGTTTCTCGCCTCATATGACTTAGATTTTCAGTATACCCCTGGCAAGGGGAATCGTGTTGTAGATGCGCTCAGTCGCAAACACTCGGCAGTTGTTTCTATGATGATTACCGAGTGGGTTATTCTTGAGACTCTTTCTATGTGTGATATTCGAAATCGAGCTCCGTCTTCTGATTCTCAGATCTTGTTATTCAGCTTGGAAGCTCGACCTATTCTATTGGATCGCATTGCCCATGCTCAGCGGCAGGATCCAGACTTGTTGCGATACATTCATCTCCTTGAGTCGGGATCCAGTGTTGAGACATTGTTGGATTATTCTATTGATTCTCATCGGTGTCTTTGCAGGAAGAACCTTATTTTGGTACCATCTAATTTATCACTTAGGCATGACATTCTAGACGAGTGTCATCACACTAAGTACACCATCCATCCCGGGTCGAGTAAGATGTATGCCGACATGTGTCGCCTATTATATTGGGAGGGCATGAAGAGTGATGTGGCAAGTTATGTAAGCCGTTGCATGACTTGTCAACAGATCAAAGCTGAGCACCAGCGTCCATCCGGTCTTCTTCAGCCGCTAGAGATTCCAGTGTGGAAATGGGATCAGATATCCATGGATTTTATTGACGGTCTGCCTCGATCGAGGTCAGACCATACTTCTATTTGGGTCATCGTCGATCGCTTGACCAAATCAGCTCATTTCATTCCTATTAAGTCCACTCGGACTGCTCCTCAGCTTGCCAAGCTATATGTGAAGGAACTCGTTCGACTTCATGGCATTCCTAGCTCTATCGTCTGTGATCGAGACACTATCTTTACTAGTCACTTCTGGAAGTGCCTACAGTCAGCTTTGGGCTCAAAGCTGAATCTCTCGACTACTTATCATCCTCAGACCGACGGTCAGACGGAGAGGGTGAATCGTGTTTTAGAGGATCTTTTACGCTGTTGTATTCTGGATTTCGGAGGTAGTTGGGAGGATCACTTACCGCTTGTAGAGTTCTCCTACAACAACAGCTTTCAGTCTAGTATTGGCATGACTCCTTTCGAGGCTCTTTACGGAAGGCCATGTCGTTCTCCTTCATGTTGGTTAGAATCTGGCGAGAAGCTCCTTCTTGGTCCAGGTTCAGTTCGGGAATCTTCTGAGAAGATTATTCTTATTCGTCAGAGAATGAAAGAGGCGCAGAACCGTCAGAAATCCTACGCGGACAACCGCAGGAAGCCTCTTGAGTTCTCCATTGGTGATCATGTCTTTATTCGGATATCTCCTATGAAAGGGGTTGTGCGTTTCAGCTCTACAGGGAAGTTGGCTCCTCGCTATGTTGAACCATTTCCTATTACGGAACGCATTGTCCCCATGGCTTATCGTGTGGCTCTACCTGCTCACTTCTCTGGAATGCACGACGTGTTCCATGTTTCCCAGCTTCGCATGTGTGTCCGCGACCCCTGATTCTATCATTGAGCCGCATGCTGTGCCTGATTTAGAGATATTACCTGATTTATCTTTGGAGCAGCAACCTCTTCGTGTGCTTGATTCGGAGGTTAGAAGCCTTCGCAACAAAGAGGTTCCACTCGTGAAGATTCAATGGTCACCGAATCCTAAGGACTGCACTTGGGAGACCAGAGAATCTATCGAACGCTCTTATCCTGGCTTTCTCCCATCTTCTTCTACAGGTGAGAATTCTCTATATTATCTCTATCACTTCTTTTGTGGATTTGACGTTATAGACGACATCTATCTTAAGGAATTACGGGGACGCAATTTTCTTAAGGGGGGAGTCTGTAACAACCCGTGATTTGCATTACCAATTAATAAATAAAAGTTAGGTTTTTTTTATTTATTTTAATGAAGCATAAAAGGATTTGGAATAATAAAATTTATTATTTGAAAAGGCTATTTTAATTAAATGGGAAATATGGGATTTTAAAATGAGGATAAAATGTTATTTTTGGAAAGTTAAATATTTGAGGAGAGATTTTAAAATGGGTTTGGAGAAGAAAAAATGAGTTTTATAAACATATATGAACACTTAGACTAATTTTTGGAAACATGTAAATAACTCTCTTCTTATTGGGTTACAAAACCTAACCCAATAACCCATCCTAAACCTCCTCTATAAATTATCTCATACTCTCATAACCTCATTCATTCAACCCTAATCAAAACCTAATCATTTTCTAAAGCTTTCATAACAAAAATGGCCTCTATCTTCATCTCCTTCTAGTTTTAGCTTATGCAAGTCATTCTATGCAAAGGTAATGCAAATACCCACCTCAAATCCATTTTTATATCTTTCTCATTTCTGAAATGTATTTGTTAACACATATTTTATGTGTTTTTTTGATCTTATAGCCTCCTAATCATCTTTTGCTAACTTGGGTTGATGTTATAATAGTCTTTGTTGCTTTCAAGAGAGGTATATTGCTAAAAACCTCTTCTAATATGTGTTTAATCATCTTTTGATTTTGGTAATCAGTTAGTAACACATGTTTTATTATGTAACATGTGAATCATAGCTCTTTGATCATCTTTGCTTTCATTTGGGGTGTGCACATAAGGTATTTGTAATATATGCTAGCTGAAATTATATTAGTTTATTGCTGTTAGTAAATTAGACATATCTCATTCATATTAAATCGGAATTAAGATTTTCTTGAAGTTCTGGAAAGCTTATTCTGTACCCTATAACCTTTATGTTTTGTTCTTTGCCTAATTTTGAGGTATGAATGGTCGAAATCATGCTTGTTTGTCGCTGACCTGACAACAAACTACAGGGTTGATAAAATAAAAACCTGAAATTGATTTGGCCATAAGTTACTCGTTTCTTATCCAAATCTAATAATTTTGGATGTTCTGGAAAGCTTAGATTTAGAGCAAAAACTTTCTTGTTTTGAGTTTCATGAAATTTCGAAGTTAATTTGATCAAAACTGTGCATTCTTACCACTGTCCCGAGAGCACAACGACAGTGATATAAAATTTAGATCTGAGAATTGTTTTAGTCATAGAATTTTCATCCCTGGTCGGAATTTGACGATCTTGGTCATTCCGGAAAGCTTAGAAACTAAGCTACAACTTTCATTTTATTCATTTTGCCAGAATTTGAAGTTTACTATGCCAAAATTGTGAGTTTTCATCTCTGGCCAGTTAGTGCATAGCTATAGGCCTTAATCTCTTTTCTCCCGTTGTTTTCAGCGTAGAACCCCGACTTTGCGACGCCATCCCGGGCTCGTCTTTTGTCGGATTTCATCGTTTTTGGTCTCGTTAAAAAGATGAGATCGAGATCTTTAACCATGCAAAGTTTGGTTTAGATCTGGGTGCATTAGATACTTCATTTCTATTGCCAAAGTAGCACCCAGAAACTGTTTTACAATAGTGATCATTTTCAGTTATCGTCGGACCAACTTCGAAACATTGTCGTTTCTTCGTTTCAAGTCGAAACCAAACGATTCTTGTTGCATATCAAAGTAGGAGTACTTTACTACGCTCTTGCAAATTTTCATCAAGATCTGAGTTCATGTGACCCTTCGACCATGTCGTCGAAGAGGGACCTTTACACTGTTTTGACATAGTAAAGTTTTATGATTTTTGTCCGACTTTGAGACGACGCCGTTTCTTCGTTCCAAGTTGGAATTTTCCGATTCTTTTTGCAGTTTGGAGTAGGGATGTTGGACTATATGCCTACCAATTTTCATGCCATTCGGATTCAGTTTGCTGGTCCGAAGAATTTTCCGAACTTGGGTTCGCGTCATTTTTGGACTATTTTCCAACACTTAATATTTTCAGTGATTTTCTGGTTTTATTGATTTCTTTGAGATTTGTCTCTAGATTTCGTACACGGGTTTTATGAATTATTTTCAAAGGATTTTTCACTCCTAAATGGCTTTAGAAATTATTATATAATATTATTTTTAATTATTAAATTAATTACTCCATAATAGGAGAGTTTTCAAAAGCCGTTTTAAAGTGATTTCAAAATCAATTATAAATCCGTTTCGCACCATTATTTTCTATAATAAAAATCTCACTCACTTTTTAGCACGTCGAGTGAAGTGGAAAGGTGCTTAAAGGTTAAGAAATCTCCGGCCTATGGAACCGTGTGTATTTCCTTTCCAGTTAATCCCCGACCTATTCGATTGATCGTTTTGACCTTTGGGTCTAGTTTACCGATGATACGAGGTGGACTTTTTATTGTTTGGAGTGTGAGCTTGCTATTGGTTAGTAAACCGTTTAGTGCGAACGTGGGGTATGGGACTCATTGTTAACACTTTACGGGTTCCTCTCCAAGAAGTTAGTGACACATTAGCCTCTGGGCGGCCAGTACTGGACCTCTGGGTCACCACGCCTCTGGGCAACCGTCTCTGGACACCTGCTCTATGGAGCAGTTTATTTTTCGGCATGCGCCTCTGGGCCTTTATCCTTCTGGGAAGGATCTTGCCGTCTCGCGTGTTCCGCATCTGTGCGAGTGATCGATCACAACTCTACAGTACTTGGCAACAACGACTCTGGTCGGTGCACATGCAATATTGGTATTATTTGATGATTTTTATATCCATTCGAGTACCGCCATTCGGTGTTGGTTCTATGGAACCATACGATGTAAGTGCGATTACCTTGTGGATTCAAAGTGTCTTTGGACACTGCTTTTCAGTGTTGGATTTCATTGACTTTTCAGTATATCCCCATTGCTCTTTGGAGCATCGACCTTTGCTTGGGCATTGATTACAGACTCTAGTCACTCTTGGGATTATTGCCTATGGGCATCTTTTTATAGCTATGGCTACGCCGATGATATGAGGCGATTTTAATTATTCTACACTTTGGTGTTGATTTCTCTTTGGAGATTTATATTGTTTATTGATGATTAGGGATCGTCATTATATTCATGTGGTTCATAATATACTTCTCTTTGGATAAGTACTGTTTTATTTATGTACCGCATTACTATATATCTCAGTTATTACTGATTGTTTAGCTAGCCTGACCCGAGTGTTTTCGCTCGGGTCAGACCGAGTTGTTTCAGGTTAGGTCTCTGGACTTAGCTTCTGTGCTTCCACTTGGACATTATCTGCTATGCTGATAGATAGCGCTTTTATTTGTCCACTATTCCGCTACTCTGTTATTATTCAGACTTTGATATGTACATATTTTGACCCACATGTGTGGGCAGTGGCTTTGTACCCACTTATAGTATTTGGATTTGTATTGACGATGTATTGTTCTGGGATTTTATATCTGTTATGTGATTCTGTTCTGTGATGTTTTATCATTTATTATTATGCTTTGTCCTGATAGATCTTTAGCCATTTGTAATTTCGTTATAAGTATTTACCGAATATGTCGAACCACTTGAAAAAAATATATAGATACCATCCTTTCGACGTATTCAGTAGATAGTTATAGCTTGATTACAAATGGTCGCTTCCAATATACTCTATTCTCCGCTTTAACAGACAGTATTACTCCCGTAATACTCTTTGTTACAGTAGGTGTCAAAGTGGGGCGTTACATAAACCCTACAATCTAAACCTTTCGATAAGGCCGACAATTTACTTAGATCAACATCCACTGAAACTTTCCGAAACTATTGGCTCAATTGTATAAGTCTTTTGTCAAGGTTGGAACCTACTCAATATAAGTGATTAAACCTTTCGTCAAGGTCGGAAGCCGCTATCTATTCACCAAAGAAGACTTAATCTAATCAAAAGAAGGCCTTTTCAAAGACTTTAAGCAAGCTCAACAAAGCCGGAAGGTCACCTAACCCAAGTTCTAAACCTTTCGATGATAACGGAAGGTCTGATACAGGACATATCAACTAAATAGGTTAAGTTGGAAGGCAATCTTAGAAAGGAATCACATCCTTTGTTCTCCAAAGAAGAAACCCATCCTTCTTATCATATCTTTGGGGTGTTGACAAGAAACCTTGTTAACATTTTGGCGTTAGAAGGAGGGACTGAACCTCCGATCTCTTATAACTTTCATCTCCGATCAATTGCATAAGCTATGGTAAAAGCTAAGAGTGGTAACAACAATCCCAACGAAGAGGCTACATCGCGGTCAACCTTTAAAGGTCACATAGACTCAAATCCTTACTTAGGCAATATAGAAGTAAGGAAACCTTCAACCCTAATAGAATTGGAAATCAATGTGATAAAGGTTCAGAATCAATGGCCATAAAGGATAGAAGTAAAAGAATGTTCAGAGAGAGCTCCAACCCGAGAATCAATAAAAATTATGGTGAGAGAGAGGATGAAGTGCAACCTCCAAATGAGATAGAGAATTAAGGGTTAAACCGAGATAGTCGGGTAAGTAAATCACTAGAACAATCAGATAGCTTTATCCAATAAGACAACATGAGTAGTCATAGAAATGAGACCAACCAAAATGACAATCTACACCATATGATGGTAAATGCACTTCGAGGAAAAGAAATTTATGACCTTGAAGAATATGTTACCCTGCAAAAAGCCCCCTTTTCCGAAGAGATAATGGCGACAAATCTTCCTCCACACATTCAAATTCCTTCAATAAAATACGGTGGAACAACTGATCTAAACGACCATCTTGTTGTTTTTAAAATTTGGATGAACTTATAGAACGCTCCAGAAGCAGTTCATTGTAAACCTTTTCCCATTACTTTCCAAGGAGCAGCTATTAAATGGTATAGGAGTTACCGAATGGAAACCATCTATTATTGGGAACGATTTACTTACGACTTTGTGGCTCAATTCGCTATATTCAAAGATATAACTATGGACTTTAGTTTGTTAGCAAGCATCAGACAGAAACCAGGGGAGTTACTTGGTGAATATTTGAATAGATTTAGCACAGAAGCACTAAGAGTAGAATGTACCACTGATATGGAAAAACTCATGGCAGTTTTGTTGGGTCTGATTGAACAAACTCTTTTTTGGAAAGACCTTTGTATAAATGGATGCAGAGACCTACAATATTTCTTCCTCCGGGCAGAGAAATCTATTCAATTAGATAAGATGCATCATGCTAAGAGAGAATCCCACCGAGAATTCAAAGAAGAGAAATCTGATCTCAAGCACTTTGACAAGAGGCCAAGGGAAAGTGAAAACCCAAAAGGAAGTCGAAGAAAGAATTCTAAAATGAATTGTGTTGTCCTGAGAAAACCCCTCTCCTTTATATACACTAAGATGAAAAGGAATGAGAATTTTATTGCACCTCAAAAAGTTCGGAGTGCCCCAGAACCAAATAAAGGAGGAAGTTATGGCGAATACCATAAGGCAAATGGACATGAAACTGATGAATGCCATGTTCTATCGGAGAAAATACAAGGCATGATCAGGGCAGGGCTCTTGCAAGAATTCATCAAAAGAACCTGAAGGACATCTTGTTCAAGCTGAGAGGAAAGCAACTCAGCAAATTATAAATGAAATCTCTATCAAGTCATGAGGACTCATGGCATTAACTCAACTAAGAACTTTTTCTTTCTCTTTTCATATCCTTTTAACTCGATTTTTGTTTCCATTCATACTTGAATTTGTATTGATCATGTACTGATTAAAATTTGGGTGCTATTACAGGTAAAAACAAAATCAAACCAAAGCACTCGACGAACTTTAAGAGCATGAAAAACTCCAGAATACTTAAAGAGGACAACTCAGACGCCTGACGCAAGATAATTATCAACAATTCAGTCAACGCAACACTAAGGCTTTCCTGTAAGAAATGTTGAATCACTACTAAACTGAATTCCAATTTAGGAGAAAATCCATATATATCAAATCTATTTTTAGCAAATGATTTCAAAAGGAAATTTCTCAAATTATATCCTTTTAAGAAAACTATTTTCAATCATCCCATGGCCTGGGGGGAAACAAATACTTATTTATCCCAAAAGCAGATTTATACAACTAATTTGAGATATTATATAGCATTAATAAACGTGCACCAAAAGACTTCAAATCGAGCAATTTCAATGTTTCAAGGTTTACTAAAATCCTAGGCGGAGATAAGCCCATTCATACTTTTTCACGAAAGATTTTGAAAGCACAAAAGTTTATTGAAACTCAAACTAGAGAACCCTATTCTCAACTAAAAGGCTGTTGGTTCATGAATCATGATCTCCTAGTCTCCTATTTGAGATTCATGTCTCTATTGTGAGAACAACAAGAAGGTTATTGCAAAAGACCATATTATGGGAAATTCTTTTATTAAAAACAGAGTCATGAGTCCAAACTATTTTTCAAAAGATAAGCCCTCAATATTCTAAAGGGGGGTAGTTATAAATTCCTTTCTTTTAAAGAAGACTCCATTTTAATTGGCCAAAAATTATTTTCATATATAAGTATTCGAGCCTACGATGTTATTCCGTAGCACCTCCTAGAGGGAGGGACATAAGCCTACGGCGCTATTCCGTGGCACCTCTTAGAGGGAGGGACATAGCCTACAATGTTATTCCATAGCATCTCCTAGAGGGAGAGATAGAACTCCTAACGTTAAAACCACCTCTTAGGGTATGGGTCAGGGTAACACCCATCAGCGGCCTTCTGGAGGAAGGTCGGCTAAGTATATATCCCTTTAAGATAAGGGAAGCCCAAAGAGTGGCTCATCGAAGAATGGACTAAGATGTCCAAGCCCAAAGAGTGGCTCATCAAAGAGTGAAATAGGATGTTCAAGCCTAGTGGGGGACTCCGAACAGAAGAATGAGTCCAGAGGTGTCCACAACTTAAGACATAGGGTTAAAACCCAAGAGAGTAAAGGTTTACAGAAAGAAATCTATCTATCAACTGGGACAAAGTTGAAATCCTAAAGAAGGATACATAAGAGACAACATGACAAAGATGTCCAACACTATAATTGAAAATAGATAAAGGATCTAGAATTATATTCAAAGGAAATAAGATATGAATTAGCGGATCCTAGAATAGCTATTGCTCGAGAAATAGTTACCATGTCAAAGGACTAAGAAATCTACATCCTCTTAGATGGCAGGGGACATGAAAAGGGATAAAGAAATCCCCAGCATGGAATCAAAGATTAAAATATATACGAAAGCCAAAAGAACGGAATAGACAGCAAAGTATTTCAAATGGTAAAGAAATTACACACAAGGAAGAAGATGAGTAAACGACTATAGAATCCATAGAAACAGAGTAATCCCTTAGAACAAAGGAGACACTATAAGTATATAAGGAACCGGTATTCCAATTAATCACAAGGTCTTGTAGATGCAACTCAACTCCAATAAATCAAAGCTTTACTAACCCATAGGTCCAGGAGAGTATTGTTTGGCCAGATAGATTTCTAATTTGATATTGAATGAATTTCTAATAATCTATTTATCAGTTTGGATCCTGATAAGGTTTTGGTTAGGTTCATGATCCATGGACTTTCAATTCCTTTTTGTGAAGATTTTATTTATGATGATTTATTGACATCATGGAAACTTATTAATCTTTTTGGAGAATTTCTATTAGGACTTCATATTGAATTCCTAGTTTCAAGGTTTCTCAATCCCTTTATTGATTTTCGAAATGGTTTGTGAATCTTACATACATGAATTTTCATGATGATTTTTCATCATTCGTTTGTTTATTGAGTTCCTGAATTCTTAACTCATTTGTGGAGTTTTTATGATAATTTATGGATTTCCTGTTGATTTTTGTGATGATCTACTGATTTGGCTTTCGTGATTTTTCTATTAAATTGCTGTGGTGATTTCTTGCTAAATTATTAGTTTAATGAATTACCCTACTGATTTTTCTCATGATGATTCGGGAATTTAACTTGTTACAATTCTGTAATAAATTTTCATGATGGTTTCCTATTGATCGCTTGTTTCATGAGTTTATGATTTTTCGGTTCCCTTTATTGATTTTCCATGATAATTTATGAGCTTTCCATTGACCTTCTGATTTTGAATAAGAATGGACGGATTTCAGATCCCATTTTTGATTCTTAGATTTTTACTTCCCTTATTCAATGGAATTTAAGTTTCCTTATTGATTTCTGTGATGATTGATGAATTTCGTATTTCTAATTTACCTATTGGAAATTTTGTGTGATCTTTATTGGGGTCTTAAATTGACGAATTTTGAAATTACTTGATGATTTTCATGATGATTTCTGATTTTCTTATAGGGTGTTTGATAATCCTTTATAAGATTTTTGATTTTTTTTAAGAAAGTTTCCTTCTCTTTGCCAAGAAAGTCGGAGCGGAGACAAGGGTATTCCAAATATAATTTTTGTAAATTTCGAAGAAAGCGATATCTCGCTAACTTCAGAGTCTTTAGGAGTGGTGCATTTTTGGAGTAAAATCTTATAAGGTTAACATACTGACTTAGATAGTCACCTAGGATGACATGACCTAAAAGAACTGATATTCTGAAATAGCACAGCAAAAGGAAGCTAAGTATAAGGAGCAGTCCTCTGGTATAAAAATACTAGCATGGAGCATGTTATCAATTTAGGGGATTTGAGATGATCTATGAATTCGGAGTAGTTCATACAGAAAGCTTGTCTTATGTAGGAATTCATCAAATAATTCCCATTCGATATTTATTTTTAGGCTAAACGAAGATCGTAATCATACAAAATGACTAAATAACTCCATTACATTTTTGAGATGAATGAAAGAGAACGCCTAAATTTTCCCACCAAAATATCAATCCAAGCCCGTTCGACTTCTTCCCTCTCTTATAAAAATAATAACAATAATAATATTAAATCATTCATCTCCGCAACAAAAAGAGCACTAATGGCGGCCTGTAATGTTCATCAAATTCATCCCGACTTTGTTAACACAGAGGCACCACATTGCTGCTGCTATTACACAATGGGACTGCTAAATCAACCTCAAGAGGCTGAGGAAGTGCAAAGTGCTCAGTCCAACAACACAATTCATCAGTAACCCAATTTTTTCAATCACCACTTAACGGCTATGTGGTCCATGCTTTACAACTTAAACACTACCATGTTTTGGATGGATCTGACTATCTAGGACATCTCTGATGAGAGCCCCACGCTAGCGATGTATTCGCATATCAGCCAATATGGGTTGAACCCACCATCATCAACGTAGTCAATTTAACTCTGTACCTTCCTCCTCTCCCAAATGAACTATGATTAGGGGATATTTTGTCTTTTTGCTAATCATCCTTGATGTTTAATTCTAAAATAGTGACATCCTTTTGAATATGTATATGCTAACTGATTATTGACAGTATATAAGTTAATGTTTTGAGATTGTAGTCTAATTAAATTTCTGGAATGATGTTAATGGATTAATTTTTTGTTGAATAATGTTCTGCCATACAGAAAGAAATTAGGAGGTTTTGGTCAATGACTTTAAAGCAAACTTGGTTTCATCAATCCTTAAACTTGTTAATCTTACCTAACAAAATAGCAAACAAGCTTCCTTAAGAAAGGCCTGAGTACCAAAACACACATAAAGTTTAAGTCAAAAACTTGAACAGACTAGGCTTTTGGCAAAGGCGAAAGGTTCATAGAGAAAGCTTTTGATGAAGTCGAAAGGTTTATAGGAAAATCTTTTGACAAAGTCGTAGGGTTAATAGGAAGAGCCCCTTTAACCCTATCGAAAGCTCGTTTTCAAAAGTTAGGAACAGGGAAAAATCCCCAATAGCATGAAATTAATTTCCAAGAAAAGGTCTAACTCAAGAATGGAATATCAAGGGCATGTAGTAAGTTTTCTCCAAAGGTTCATTTATTTGAACCGATATCTGCAAATAAGGTGATATTATACCAAAATCTTAAGTAGTTTGATTATGGTCATTGCATAGCAACTTATCTAAAAAAAATATTGCTTTAATGGCATCTTAAATATTAGCTTCATAAATTTAAGATTGCTCATAAAGGACTCATAACAAAGTTACAATCGTAATGGGAGTTATTATCTATTTTACAGGAAATAAAGAAGGGAATCCATTGGAGTTTTGTCCTAAAGAACAAAAGCTTCTTTCATACAAGGAACGGCTAAATGTTAACCATAAAATATTCAGAAGAACAAAGGTATGAAAGAAGGGTCACGGGAGCATAAGGAAAGATCAGAAAGCATCAAGATGTTCTGGTTAATTGTACCTTCCGACAAGTAGCTTTCGACGAAGTACAAGGCTATCTTTCAAAGTCCATAGGCAGAATGATACTTCAAAAATCCACCTTTCGACTAGGTCGAGAGGACTTTCAACAAAGGCAAAGGAGAAGAAGTTCAAACCAAACCTTTCGAAGGAGTCGAAAGGATGCAATCATCAGAATTCATTAGCATTAAACCTTTCGAAGGAGTCGAAAGGTTCCATCTCTTAATGTACAAGAATTTCTTACCTTTTGAAAAGAATGAAGAGGTCAAAGCAAGTGTGAGCTAATCCATAATGACCTTTTCGAAAGCATAGCAAGCGTTTCGAACCGGTTGGAGCACATCCAGCATACCTTTTGACAAGATCGAAAGGTTTTCATGAAGAAAGCAATACTCAAAATTCAGCAAAAAATGGTAGACAACCTTTGGAAAACATTGAAGGGAAGCACAACACTCGAAAACAATCAAATGAGAAGCAACCTTCCGACAGGATCGAAGGATTCAGAACAAACACATGAAGAGAAACCTTTCGACAAGGTCGAAAGTTTCACAGCAATTAGGAGGAGAGCAACCTTCCGACAAGGTCGAAGGGAACATAACAGCAGGAACACGGAAAGCCTTTCGACAACATCTAAAGGTTTGTGAAGTCATCAGAAAAGAAACCTTTCGTCAAAGCCGAAAGGTTCATGAAGGCATCGGAAAGACAAACCTTCCGACAACGTCGAAAGGTTGATTATGGCATATAAGGGGCAAACCTTTCGAGAAAGATGAAAGGTTTGTAGTTGCATATAAAAGGGAAACATTCCGACCCAGTCGAGAGCCTGCGTCTATAAATAGGACCCGAGGGTTCATGTTTTAGGGGATCCGATTTCTATCATTCTGATCATGTAACTTCTTAATAAAAGTATTGTAACCCTAATTGAGTTTGATTTCGGGAAATTTAATAAAATGAAGCATTTTCTTAGATATAAAGGGAAGTACTTGGCTTTGTTAATCACCTTACTATTTGCTTAAATTTTTGTTATTTTAATTCATATTTTCAGGTTCTACCCCATTGGAATGGTTTTTGTTGACAAGGTTGACAACACTCCTATGCAAGTAATAACTACAAACTTTCGAAGACTTAAACCCTACAATCTAAACCTTTCGATAAGGCCGACAATTTACTTAGATCAACATACACTTAAACTTTCTGAAACTATTGGCTCAATTGTATAAGTCTTTCGTCAAGGTTGGAATCTACTCAATATAAATGATTAAACCTTTCGTCAAGGTCGGATGCCGCTATGTTTTCACCAAAGTTGACTTAATCTAATCAAAAGAAGGCCTTTGCGAAGACTTCAAGCAAGCTCAACAAAGCTAGAAGGTCACCTAACCTAAGTTCTAAACCTTTCGACGATAACGGAAGGTCTGATATAGGACATATCAACCAAATAGGTTAAGTTGGAAGGCAATCTTAGAAAGGAATCACGTCCTTTGTTCTCCAAAGAAGAAACCCGTCCTTCTTATCATATCTTTGGGGTGTTGACAAGAAATCTTGTTAACAGTGTTTAAAGATTGAACCATCGGCATATTTCTTTAACCTATATGTCTACTTGCATCCTACAACACTTTTGTTATTTGGTAGAGGAACAAGATCCCATGTCTTGTTTATCATAAGTGCATCAAATTCTTTGTTCATAGTAGTCATCCATTTTTCATCTTGCATAGCTTAATGATATGTGCTTGGTTCCTCAGTTTCCAAGTTTGCACTGTATATTTTTGGCTTGAATATACCACTCTTTGCTCTTGTTATCATATGGTGCGTAGTTCTTGTAGGTTGTTGATTTCTATCACTTGCTGTAGCTTCTTGTTTGAGCATTGGGTGATAACACAGCATCCAATACTTGATAAGTAACTGATTGAGCGTTGTTGTCTTGTTGCTGTAACGACCCCGGATTTTTTATAAGTTTAAACTGATAATTAATTTAATTTTTGAATTAAATTTGTAAAATAGATTGATAAAAGTGATGCGAGTTTCCCCGGATCCAAATATATTTGGTATAAATCACTTAAATTTAAAAATATTGTAAATATTGTATATATATGTGAATATATATGAATATATATGTATACGAGCATATATGAGTAAAAATTGAATATATATAGATATATATTTGATTTGAATTTAAACCTTAAATAAATAGTTTAATAATAAATGATAATAATAAATATTGGAATTGATGATTAATAATGGTTTAAATTTATAAAATAAGTATAAGACAATTAATATAGAAGTAAAGAAATTAACAATAATAATTTAAATTAGAAATAAAAACATAAAGTAAACAATTTGCTAAAAGCTAACAACATTATCACCTGTATACTTAAAAAAATGAACAAGTAAGGCAACAAGTATGTATATATATACACTTGCAAGGAAGAAGTCAAAGGCAATAAATGTTTAAATCTCCAGCCACCAAAAATATGAGATCTGCAGCCACCAAAAACATAATCATCTCATTCGAGTAAAAAAGAAATGCAAGTGATCAGAAAATCTATGTACAGGGTATTGATACAGGAAGATAAACATAAGTATGAAATAAAAATAAATAAACAAAGTTGCTATGTACATAACATCACCTTCAACACATATAATATCATTATCAGCCGAAGTCAACAAGTGTGCAAGGTAAGAATAAAGCAAATAAAATAAGGCAAATTTGTACATGTTAATTAATGCAGCCACCATACCAAACTCTATCAGCCTCCAAAAGCAAATATCTCTAACCGTTGTACAAATAAAAGAAATATCACCTGTAAACTCATATCAACTTGTATAAAAAATGTATACCTTGTAGACTTCATTTTCATATATATATCAACAAATTCTCATTTCAGTTCGTTTCTTCAAACTATGAAAAACCAAAGTAAACTTCAACAAAACTCAAATTTAAATAGCAATATAGACTCAGAGATCAACAAGGAAATCAAAAGAAAAAAGACTTCAACTTGCCAATTGTCAAAGCCTGTTTCAAAAATGAAAGTGCTCTGTTCTTCTTCCTCTGGAAAAACAAAGTAGGTAACATTTTATTTAAAAATAAAACTTGTTAATATGAGGCATGTTTTTCTCTGAGATGCTATATATTTTGTATACATGTGATTGTGCAAATCTGTGTATGTATGTACACTTGAATACTCTGTTAGCCTGTTACCAGTCGTTTATCTTGTTTAAGTAGATATGCAAATAAATCTTCATCTCTCGATCTATTAATTATGTGAACTTAGGATGTAGACAAATAATGTTTGTTGGGTTATAATCTGAGTATTAAAAATGTATTAAAGATTGAACAACATGTATTTACCACTGGTAACTCAAGAAACTAAATACAACTTTAAATATGTGTAAAAACAAAATTCTTGCTTTAAGAATTCAGTCGTATCAGGTGAAACTACATACCAAAATAGGATTTTTAAGACAAGAATTAATATTTTTAGAGTTTGGGTTAGAGAATAGTTTCAGTTCGTCCATTTTTGCCTTTTTGAACTGCCGTAGGCGATCTCGACGACTGGAGATGTCGTGATTGGGTCTGGAGGTAGAGGAGGGACCAGTGGACCTAGGAAAAATGGGGGAATGGTGGTTAGTTAACGGTGGTGTCGATGGCGTCGAATTCTTTTGCGTAGACCTAGTTTTGTATGGTTGTGGATTTTTGTCTCGTTCGAGTTCAGGAATGGATCGAGTGTTTCGAGCTTATGGGTTTTGGTAGTGGGGTGTTTGACGAAGCGGTGGCCAGAACTTCATGTGTTCCGGTGGACGAGGCGGCGAGGATGGCGAGGTTTTCCAGGTTGTGGTGTTGTCTGGTTTGGGTTCCAGGTGATCGAACTCGATTTCGATCGAATGTTTGAGGTGATGATCGGAGGGTGGAGAAAGGTCGTGGATGTGGTCGCCGATAGGAGAGGATGGTTGTGGTCGATCGGAGGTGATGATCGAAAGCGCGCACGTGCACGGTGCACTCGGTTGATATGGTGTTTATTCGAGTTACTCCGGGTTTTACTCGCAGCTTTTTGAGTTTTGCTCGAAGCAGTTGGTGGGTTCGCTCGAAGTCCGGTTGGCATTGGCTTGAAGTACTTTGTTTGGGCTCGAAGTCACCTGGTATATGTCTCGGATAGATTAATTTCAGGTTTTAAAACCTGTAAGCTTATGTGAAGTAGATATTAAATTAAGTTCAAAACAAAATTTAGTTTGGGATAAAAATGAAGTTTGAAGCTCAATTTTAAAATTTAATAAAGTTTTAAAAATTTTAAATTTATATAACAACTTTAAAAAGAAAGAGTAAAGGAAACTCGGGTTTGGTCTCGGGACAATGACGGGTTGGCTCGGGTTTTGTCTGAGTATTTGACGTTACAGTTTTAAAACTTTAAACAAAACTAAGTTAAACTTTTCTTAACAACTCCTTTAAAAAATATTATTTGTTTAAGTTTGAAATTAGTTAAAGGTTTTAAAATGAAGTATATTAAAGTAATTAAGTTTAAAGTGGTTTAATATCTATAACCGTTATTTTAAAATAAACTTTGAATTTGATTAAGGTTGATTAATTAATTTATGTAATTAATTAATGAGTGAAATTAGTAAATTAATGTGATTAATTAATTAAGGTAATTAATTTGAGAATAATTAATTAAAGATTAATTATTTAATAATTAGAGGTTAATGAAATATAATTAAAGGTTAATTTATTAATTGAAGATAATTAATTAAATAATGAATTAAATAATTAAAGATTAATTATTTAATAATTAGAGGTTAATGAATTATAATTAAAGGTTAATAAATTTATCATTAGAGGTAAATTAATAAGTGATCAAAGGATAATTAATCAAAATGGTTTGTAATTTAATAAGATTAATTAACCAGGATTTGTGATTCACAAGTAATTTATCTGATTTGAATTAATCCGACAATTAATTGACTTTACCTATGGATGTTTGGACTTGACTGAATGATTGATGGTTGATATCCCTGATATATGATGCTTTGTGATACACCCTGATTTATGTTGTGATAAATTATATGTGATGTAATTTATTATCTGTGATATTTATATATCTGTGATCTGTGCATGAACGATAAGCGTTATTGTTATATCGCTTACCATTTATATCCTGTATTTTGATCTGTGATGATTCATTGTGTTGCACTATTGTGTGAAACCCCTGGACTACACCTTTACACACACAAATATGGATTTCACGAGGAAATCGGTTAAGTCACAGATAATTTAAATTTGATGTTTTTAAAATTGAAATTTTAATTTCAATTGATTTTGAAATTGGAAATTTTGGTTTAAAGTGAAAAGCTTTTGAAATAGAATTTCAAAGATAAAAGTTATTTTGAATAACTTAATCGAGTTTTGAAAATTTAAATAATTTGATTTAAATTTGAATTCAAATTTGAAATTGAATCCTATGATTTGAAACTAGGGATTAAAAAGGATATAAATGTGTTTGTATGAATTTAAACCATTTTAAATGTAAAATTTTGGGAATTTGAATTTAACCCAAGGATTTCAACCCGTATAAATGAATCAGATTTTCTGAAATGAAACTGTTTGTTTTCAAAAGATAAAAGCTTTCAGATAAGAAATGAAATTCCAGTATTAATTAAAGGAATTTCAAGATTGAATTGAAAAGGGTTTTTTCAAGTTATGAATGAATCTTTTTGAAAACTATGAATTGAATCTGTTTATTTTTAACAGATTTAAAATGACGATTTGTTTAAACCATTCGAAATGAAAATTGTTTTGAAAGCTATGAGTTAAATCTTTGATTTAAAGATTTAACGAGTTAATCAAATTAAAATGGAAATTGATTTGGAAAATCTGTGAATGAATCTTTTGTTTAAAAGATTAAAGTGTGGAAATTATTTTAAACCATTGAAGGTTGTTAAAATGAATCTTTTTGTTTAAAGATTTGAAAATGGTAATTTGTTTAACTATTTAAAAGAAAAGTTTGGGTTTAAGTTGTGACTTAATTGAAATCCCAATATCCATATGTTTTTAAATATTGCGCTCATTATTCGGTTTAGCCGGGAGAGGACCTTTGTGTCATATAACCCATTCCGAATAGTGATACGTCGTATATGGATGGCATTTGAAGACCGGTGTTGAAGACCGGATATTTTCGAAAATGAAAGGACAACCTATCGAATGTCTCTGCACCGAGTTGCTCCGGTATAGAGATTTATATCACTCTTTTTGTGATGGGAAGTCCGAACGTGATTAGAAAATTATCCGGATTTGCAAGGGCTTCTTTGGAAGTGCCTTCGGTTCTGTTCGAACCCGGAACAGACTTGTATGGTTACATGTCTGACATTACACTTTGAGATATAAAGCCGATTTCTTTCAAATACATTTCTGTTTGGTGGCGGAGAATTTATTCTCTTAGCTTAACACCCTTCTCTGAGACGTACGAGCTCAGAGGTTATGTAGTTGAAATTTATCAGCGATATATCCCAATTTGGTAATGTGACATGCTGAGTGTTGCTGTGTGATGATCATTGTTTGATCATTTATCTTTGTGATCATAGGTTGAACATCTGTTGACCCAAAGCATGGCTTTGTGACAAAGCGTAGCTTTGTGGACGAGACTTCGTCGAGCCTCACAACCCGGAAATGGTCGAAACAGGAATGTTGCGGCAAGGTTATGAGGGTCGCGCCCTTTAGGGTATGTCATTTCCTTCTGGAAAGGGGTGGTGTTATGGTATGGAGCCCTGATACTTACTCATGTGGACACACTTTATTTATTATGTGTGATGTTGGTTACCGAGCGCTCGGATAAAGGTCCCAAAGGACCGGGGGATGGCATATTCGTGAGTTACCTGTTACAGGGGTAACCCAGCCTTGTTGGCAGAGAGCAGTTTGTCTCTCGGAGCGTCCCGCCAGAGGCGTTTCCTTTGTGGCATAGGAAGTTCCTTAGCCTGACCATTTGTTGGAAAATCCAAAGAAACAATACGAACCTTGTACGGTTTTAATTGTATAACCTGCTATGGAATGTGGCGGTAACCTGCTATTGAACATAGTAGCTATAGTAGGCGCATAACGTGAAATGCCTATGCTGGCTAAGATTAATATTATACTTTCGAAATGTTTTCTTCACTATGCACTAATAATAATAAAATCAATTGATTTCGCGTAGTAAGCATCTTTGACTATCATAAGGAGAAATCTCCTCCGATTCTGCATTTGCATTGTGTGTGTGTGCGGGAGGCCTTATGGTAGTTTCATTTTCCAAAAGCATTGCGGGTTTCAATGTTTAAAAATTCTTTTGTTGTTTGTTTTTAAAGATAAACTGTTTTTGTTGCTCACACCAGTCCCATGACTGATCCGGAGTTTATTGTTCCCTTCCTAAACTCTGGGTGCCCACCTTTTTCCACACGGGCAGTCTAGAGTTGGGTTTCTTAGATATTCAGTTTGAGTAGATTATCTGGAGCTAGTCAGTCCTTGGACGACTGATCTTGCTTATCGCTAGCTATGGATTGGAGCATTCTACTGGAGATATCTATCTGCTGCTGGTGTTATCTATTTTCTTTCCGCTGCTATTTCTTGTATCATATCTCTGATGTATATTGATTCTGTTGTATCATATTGTATCATATTTTGTATCTGTCATTGTATCAATGCTATATATATTGGTATATTCTTTTTCTTCCGCTGTGTTGTTGTACTTAATGGTGTTATAAGCTCCGGCAACTCGGATTTGAACGGTCGAATCTACGGCATTCAAATACGATGTAAAGTATGGATGTTGATTTTCGAGCGGGCAAAATCCGACTCGTTACAGTTGCAAGACATGATTTGAGCTTTCTGGTGATCTGTTTAACCCATGACCTTTTTCTGAATTGGACACAGTGAGTTGTGGGTTGAAATCGCCTTGAACTGACATTGGTGAATATTGGCCACCTTGATTTGTATGTCTTGTTTCACTTTGATCTGGTATGATCCCATCCAGTTGAGCAGGTATTGGTGGTAAGGAATACTTTGGATTATATATTTTTTTGTGGTCTTAATTTCCAACTTACTAAAAGGAAATACTTGCTCATTAAATACCACATGTCTTGATATATAAATTCTTCCATTACCGTCTAAGCACTTGTAACCTTTCTGATTTGTTCCATAGCCTAGAAAGGTGCATGGTGATGACCTGAAACTCAACTTGTTAGTATTATAAGATCTTAAATAAGGGAAACACAAACACCCAAATACCTTTAGACCTTGATAGTCAGGTTTAATTTTGTACAATGCCTCTAATGGACTTTTAAACTTGAGCACTTTTGTGGGTAGCCTATTTATCAAGTACATTGAGGCTGCAAATGCATATGGCCAAAATTTTAGTGGTATTGATGAATGTGCTAATAAAGTGAGACATGTCTCAACAATGTGTCTGTGTTTTCATTATATAAGCCCATTTTGTTCTGATGTATATGGACATGTCACTCTTTGAATTATTCCTTTCTTTTGTATGTACTCCTTTAGTGGCGTAAATTCTGACCCACCATCAATTTGAATAACCTTTAGTTGATAGTTTGTTTGTTTTTCTGCATTGGCTATAAACTGTGAGACTGCATTGTAAGTTTTAGATTTATTTAAAAAAAGTATATCTGCACATATCTACTATAAGCATCAAAAAATGAAATGTAGTATTTATATCCATAATCAGAGGTAATTGGGGCTAGTCCCCATAAGTCTATTGCAACTAATTCAAGTGGTTTGTTATACTTGGGGTCAGAATTTGAAAAAGGAAGTTTATGACTTTTACCCATGTAGCAATAAGTGCAAATGTAAGGTACATGAACATTATCAACAAAAATATTATTATCATTCAAAACTTGTTTTACAATCTTTACACTTGGATGCCCCAACTTATAATGCCAAACATCAAATTTCTTACTGTTTTCTCTTTGTTATATTTTAGAAACATTACACTCCTTATTTCTAGAATTTCTTAAATTAACAACATTGAATTTGTAAAGTCCCCCAACTTCTCTACCCTGCAAAAGAATTTCTCTAGTTAGAATGTCTCTAGCTAAACAATACTTTGGGTAAAATTCAAAGTAAACATTATTACTTTTGCAAATTGTGATACACTTATTAAATTTATTTCTTATTATAGTGACTTAATAAATTATTGAGATAGAATTGTCTTTTACCTTAATACATGCATATCCAGTATGTGTAATTACAATAGGCTTACCATTACTCGTATGTAAAGAATGTGTACCTTTATACTCCTTGTTGCCAAGATTTAAGTTGCCAAGATTATTAGTCACAGATTGGTTGCACCTGTATCTAGATACCAGTTTTCATCTTGAATTTCCTCCATTTTTGATGATTCTGCATTTAAGCTTTATGAGTGACTTTTACCATCTTGTTGTGTGTTGATCATATTGACATCTGGAGTGTAATTTCTTGAGTTATTATTGCTTCGCTGTGATGGTATATAACTCCATCAAATCTGAAATAACACCTGTTTGCATAATGTCCAAACTTCTCACAAATTTGACATCTAAGTCTATTTTTGCTATTATTATTGTTCTACCATACTCATCCTATGCGTTTGTATTGCATACCTCCTCTTTGATAGTTATTTTATTTATTTTTGCCATTGGTGTTTCTTTCTTGGTTCTTGCTTTTGCTGTTGCTAACAAAATTGGTAGAAAATTCTAAAATTGCAGGTTTCTTTTGTCCAATTCTGCCTTCATAAGCAAGAAGGGCGGAATGAACATATTGTATAGATGGTGTTATCTCTTTTGATGATATCACTGCCAATGCAGACTCATATTCATCATCAAGACCTCCTAATATACAAAAACTTGCTTTGTATCAATGATCTTGTGACCAACAAAGGCTAGCTGATCACAAAGTATTTTGATCTTGATCAAGTACTCTCTCAAAGATAAGTTTTCCTTCCTACAATTCTGTAGTTGTCTCTTATAGTACACTATTTTAGCTACAGATTGTGTATTGAATGCATGTTCAATTATTGACCATATCTCATAAGCACTTTTACATCCAACCAGTTGTGACAGCATGTTTGCACTGATTGATGATAGTAACCAAAAACTAATTAAAATATCTTGTCTATAATGAATTATATGTTCTTGATTGCTCACAAGCCTTCCTTCGTTATTTGTGATGTATTTAGGTGGTGTGACAAGAGTTCCAAGAACATGATCTTCAAGTCCATATCCACTGATTGCAGTTTCGATCTAAAATTTCCAAAGAAGATAGTTGGGATCATCTAATTATATGTTGATCAACTGGCTTTGAGGTTTGATGATGGATTTAATCAAATTTTGAGTGCTATTTTAGACTACTACAGAGTTGCTTGGAGTTGAATTTGCTGATGTGTTATTTGAATTATCTTTATTTCCTTCTACCATTATACAGAAGTGACAATTCCAAGAAGAAAGAATAATCAGTGCGTTTCAGATGTGGGAGATGATCGCTATGCAGCCAGAAACTCCTTGAATGATGAAATTTCTCTGACAGAGACTCTCTTGGAAAGGCACAACAAGAAAGACAAGGCAGAACTAATAGAACGGTTACACTTCTTTATCTTGAATCAGGTAAAAAAATTGCTTAAAGCAGTGAATAGATGATGAGAATTCTTGAATTCTCAAGTGATTCCAAGCGCGATCTAATCTCTAAGTGATGACATAGGATCTGATGGGACTAATGGCAAGGGATTTCTTACTGTTAAGCAAAATTCACTCTGGTACCAAATTATAATTTGATGATAAAATGATTTTTTATTACTATTGAGAAATGATACAAGTATCTTTTCAGTACACATTTTGATCAGTATTTATAATACAAAGTGATATTGAGATGGGCTACATTATAGCCCAATAACTTGTAACCGTTTGATGAGAATGTATCTGATTTGTTTAGCACTGTAACTTGATCACACATACTTGCAATGCCAGCTCATGAGACTTTTATCATCTCTTATTCTTACCAGTAGTTAATCATGCCACTAATATTATAGTATTATTACTAGCTTCAATTTAAAATTAGTACCTTAATCAGTTATTTTCATTATCGTTCAAGGTCATTTTATGAGAATCTTTGATGTTTTCCACACCTCAAAATTGACAAAAGAATATGAAAAAATATATTCAATCTACTTTTCCATTTAAAATGTCAAGTGGCACAAGGTGTGTATATCCAAATGACTTATCGTAGGGTATAATGACTTGATTGAAAACTAAAAGCTAACTATATAAAATACATTAACTTCAAAGATTATAAATTAAAAAGCCTTTAATCCTTTAGCCTAATAACAACTATGAATAACTCAAATTGGTCTATCCAAAATGATGTTCCTTAAGCTATGAACAACCAACTTTAACAAATGGTTAAATAAATAATTAAACATGTAATTAAGGTGAAAGTTATTTAAAAGTAAGATTTTTCTCATATTAATTAAAATATCTCACTTGTTTTGACATTTTAATCTCATATTGGGAAGTGAATATTAAAAGATACGGTAAAAATTGTATTCAAGTAAACTATAATCTTTTATAAAGCCATTGAAGTGTGCAAAGAGAAACTAAAAGCTAGAAAGTCGATAAATATAAATAAAAAAAGGGACCTTAAAAAAGAAGATAAGTTAGTTGCTCTTCCTTTATAACCCAATCAAATTTTCATGTGGTGGGTTTGACCATACATTTAATTAGTCAGAAATGGGGATTGACAACCAATAATAATATGACTAATAAAGAAAGGAAGATACCTACTTAATCCTATAAAAGTTTGCCCATCAACAACTGAAGAGATAACAATTGCTAGTAAAATAAAGTAGGAAAGAAAATTTGAGAACAAGCTATATATGTTGTGGACAAGGTAAGACATATAATTCGTAAATTTATGAGGTTTATGCTTTGTAGTGTTAGAAAGAATTAATTTATGAATATGATGTGATGATTCATACTCTTATCTACAGAGCTAAACTTCTATGAATTTCTGGACTGATTACATATGCGTGAAGTTGTTATAAATGTTTATCGTGGATATTATCATTTCATACTTTGTGTAACTGCGTAACTTAATCTACGTACGTCACTGCTGGCCTGTAGCTCTTGGTCGTGCCCTCGAAGCCATCCAGTCAGGTTTCCTCATACGTGGATGCGGCTCTCAGCCATGTTCTTATATCAATGATCTTGGATTCTGTCAGTGATCTGGTCATCGAATCAATTGAGTCCTGGATGGAATCGATCGTGTTCGAATAGTTTTTTGCATATGTAGCTGTCAGTTTCGAGCCTAGCATGTGATAATGATGGAGTTGGCGTTCGAATAGGTTTTTGAATAGCTCTTCTAGACCGTTGGTGGAGTTGGCATTTTTGATGGAGGAGATGCTGGTGGGAGTCCGGGTACCAGTTTATGGAGTAAATCTATGAATTATGGGTGCCTTAATTTTTTCTTGAGGTTCTGTTCTTGTACAATATGCATATTACCAAATTCCATAAACATTTAAAATCATGCATGTCAAGTCAATCTTTCCATTTAGTGGTTTGGTGATATCCTAACTCTATTAATATTCACATAACCAGGAATCAGAATAAAACTAGTATAAAGTATTGAGTCATGGTGCATTCAGAAGGGAGCAAAATATGCGTACATGGCCACTGATTGATCAAATATACCATCTCTTAGCCTATTCACCTGAAACTGAAAATGACTATGAAAGAGGAGGATATTGCTACCGTGGGTTCTGAAGTTGAAGCAGACAATCGCGATGCTTAGAATAGTGTGCTGCATTGGAAGAAATATTCATGCGATGAGGATGTTTGTTCATCCTCGTGAGTTTTGAAAATAAATATATGTCAAGTGGTAAGATGAGAATCACTTTCTTTGGTTCAGAATTTCTTTGAATCCATTCATTCATACATATCGGCAGCTTTCTAGAAATCTAATGCATTTTAGCAGTACTAGTGTATTATGGTAAATTTAACCCTGCCAACTTAAGATGGATTTTCTAATAGCTATTAGATTTATGATCTAATGATTTTCAAAGGTGGATATGGTACATGATAGGTACATACATGTGTACTATAAATGCGTAATCACTAGTTAGATTTAGGTTATAGCTCTGTAGCTTTGTGGTTGATATATGATGTGGGGATAGCTGACTTAAAACTTTCTTATGTCTAGCTATTAGTTCTTATGATTTAAAATAAATTAACCAATAATAATAAAATATACTATTATTGATTATTAATATTAATTATGAAATAGGAATTATTAATTATTAAATAATAATTAAATAAATATTAATTATTAAATATGGTTTTCTAAATATTAATTAAATATTAGTTATATTAAATAAGAATTATTAACTAATAAATATTGATTATAATTATTTGTTTAAAAAACTTGTTTTTTCCTATGTTCTTTTATCACGAGCTACGGGTTTTTTTTTTAATAAGTAAACAACCTTTAAAAGTATGAGTGTTTGAATGGTAAGCATTTAATGTCATTTTAATTGTAAGTGTGAGTTTTAGAAAAGTTGCAATTTATGCCTCCATCAAGGTTTGAACCTCTTAGCATCAATGCCGAAATCCAATATTAAATATTAATTATCACAGAAGAAAATATACTATAATATCAGAAGAAAATGCCAAAACAATTATTTTCTATCCTACCCATATTCATCATAAACGCTTTCGTACTTTAGTTCTAATGACCTAAAATTGTTTATTGATAATTCACCATATAAATTAAAACCACAATTTGGCAGTCACGATTCATACCCATAACTTCTTCTATAGTAAATAAATAATCAGGGTGCATTTACAACGAAAGGAAGTGGGACATTTGAGCGGGGCATTTAAGTAGGGTATCTGAGTGAAGGGGAAATACAGTTGGGCTACGAACGGGGTATTTGAGCGGGATATTTAAGTTTTGATTTGTGAATTTAATTGATTTATAGTTAACTAATTATTTGTTTCGATGTGTAATATGAGTTTAATTAAAATATCAGAATGGTACAAAACGCTAAATAAACGAAAATTAATTATACAATAGTAGAAAGTACTTATAAAATCATACAATGTTTTAGTGCAGCCCTTCTGCAACAATTTCATCTCTTATGCTATCTCGAATTGTTATCATTTCACGGCATATGTGTCGTTGTACCAGTTTAGCTGCTCTGTTCGGTGTAGTTCTCATATTATAATATTCCTTTAGAATAAGATTGGGATCATCATTATAAGCTATAAAATCTGGATCACCAATATTGTATTTTCGTAATAAATTATGTATTGCCATTGTAGATACGACAACTTTTACTTGAGTTTTAAATGAGTATTTTGGCATATTCTTCAAAACGACAAACCTTTTCTTCCATATTTCAAAGGTTCTCTTAATTGCCATAAGTAAACTTGAATGATAGAAATTAAAAAATTTATTGGTCAGTTTTGGTTGATTTGCGATATCACAAAAATGAGGAATATGATATCTAATATTACGATATGGTGGTAAATAACCGAGCTGAAGTGGAAATCCAGAATCAACTAAATAATACTATCCATGTTGAGGGTGAGGGAAGTTAGAGTTTCTATCATTTGTAACTGAATTAAAAACTCTACTATCATGCATAGCACCTTCCCTACCAGACATAACATAAGTAAACTGTAAATCGAATGAGCATGCTGCTAAGATATCATGTATAGCATAACCTTTTCATCCTATGTATGTAACAACTTGATCCCGAGGTAAATTGTGTCATTATGTTTGTACCGTCTATAGCACCAACACAGTTTCTAAAATATGGGTAGTATCGGTCTAAAGTAAATAAACTCTGGGTTAGTCATGAGACTAGTGTGTGAAAATTCAAAACACAGATATTTTTGAAAACAAAGAGTATCTTATAAGACCACGTGCACATAAATAAGGACGGGTTTTTACCTTATGATAACCAAACCATTTACTAAGCAAAATCAGAGGTATTATTTTTAATGACATTCTTTGAAAACTCTTTCAAATAAATATATAATCTTAGCCGTAGATTTATTAAATTCCAGTGTAATTGGTTTACAAGTAAAACCGTAAACGCTCGTATTGGAGAATGAATTAGATAAAATGACAATGTAAGGGACTACCTTTCAACAGTACATCTCTAAAAGAATGTACTGAGACACAGCCACGCTGTCCTCTACCAACAAACGACCGACCTACCTCTACTACAGATAGTACCGAATATGTCATCACCCTCGTCGTTTTCGACTTATCCGTGGCAACAACATACAAAATAAACTTGAAATATAGAGGGTAATTTAGAAAGATGATAAACATCTCCTAATGGGAGCAACCCACTTAGCCCTACCGCATCTACCCTGTTTTTGCCATTACCGATGTGTGAGGCTTAAGTTAACATTTTATCTTTTTCAAAACAAATTCTACTTAGAATGCCACATTGGCATTTCCAACAACACACTAATTGATTTCCACAAAAATACAACCTCCAAGCTCGTACATCTTAGAGAAGTGTGTTAAGTATAGGAGGGGTTGCCTTCTAAACCACCAAACAGATGTACGTTTGTAAGAAACAATGTACATGGTCTTAGAAATGCAATGCCAGACACTCGTCCATACAAGTTGTCCAGGCACAGGACAAACCGAAGACACTCTCCTACTACATCTTGTCGGGGGTCAACCCTAGGATTAGTAGCGAGTAGTCCTTGCATCAAAGATTTTCAGAATGAAGCACTACTGCCACCATATATATATAATTTGGAATCGTGGGGATAGTGGCAAGCAGCCCTACATTATGAAGGTCTCCGTCTTCAAAATCATTGTCTTCTACATGTTTTCACTTTCGAACATATATTAGTTTAAAGTGGTTTTGGGATACGAATCACCCAAATCCAATCCCGTTTTCTCTGAACTAATTATCGATAAAAAATGTCAAGTAGGTGATTATCATTCAATTAATCAATTTCTTTTATCCAAGTAAAATATCTCTTTAGATATAAACATCCTTAAAACATATTGTGTTTCAGTATATACTAAATAATTAAACCTCTTTTATCAAATCCTTTGGTTGGTTAAATCCCTTTTTTATTTTGGAAATACAAAAACATTTCATCTTTAATTACATAGGAAAAGTATAATTCAAATCTTAAGGAAGATTTCATATTTTCAAAACATATATTTAATGGGTCAAAAACAATGTAATTTTAGACATCATTTACTATAAACCCAAACCAGTTAGTACTGAATAAAAAGGATCCATAAATTTTAGACTGACTATACCCAAAACCAATTTCCGTATTCAACCTATACTATTCATCGAATAACTATGAAATCACCTTTTAAATTTATATGGATAGTACGAGTAACCTCCTCGGAATTTAATATGGAGTTTAACTAGAATGTTTAACAACCAAAATCCTATTTTAAATCTTGTTTAACTTTTGAAAAGCTCCAAATATCTTTTTATCTTAGGAAGATGTGGTCCGAGTAAATCAAATTTACTATCTCCTCCGTCGGGCTTGTCCGGATAACTAGAGCGGAACATAGACACTGGTTGTTCAAGCTCAGGTCTGGAGAATATCCCTCTGTCACCCATAAGGCAGTCAAGTTATTTGATCAACTATAAACACTTTAGAATTCTTGATTTATTATTTGGAAAACATTTCGAAAAGATTTGGGAAGAAAATCCCAATTTCTCAGTTTCAAAAGTTACCAAAAGGTGCAGCAAAAAGTGCCGCGAATAGTGTTTTTAAAGCTTTTTTGATCAAATGCTAATTTCATTCCACATATATCCATTTTAATAACTCAAATCCTTTTTAAAACATTTTTATATACTTGTGGAATTTATTTCATATTTTTAAAGATTTAAAAATATCTATTTTCATGATTTTACCACATTAGTTTCCGAACTGCCAACGCACAACATTTTTTAAAACTTGATTTGGACATATCGCAAACTTTGCTACATGAAATCTTGATTTTCTTCTTTTGTTTGAAAACTATATTCATAAGGGTATGGAAAATTCTTGTTGCAAAAAATTCCGACTCATATTTCATTCTACACGTCCGTTTAACTTTCAGGTCATGAAATCGCAAACTACCGAAACGCGACGGCTTATTTTTACTCCATTTTCCAAACTTTCTCAAACTTTGCCAAAATGAGTTTAATGTTTATAAACCATTTATAAGTCATTTTAAACTGTATTAAAGAGATTTAACAGTGCCATATATACCCTTTCATTTTATAAAGGAAAGTGTGGTGTAAATTCGACGTGTATTATACCGTAAATAATTTCAAGATCAAACAAAAATATTATCAACATCCAAAATATGATGATCAAACATAGAAAACATCCATATCAATCATATTATATCATTATATAATTTATATTTAATAGTAGAGTTTCTCACCTTCATTGGTTTTTATATTTTTCAAATTTGATTATAGCTTCGCTATTATCTCATCGAAGCTTATGAATCTTGTCTTGGGATCCTAAAGTGAACTCGACCTAGGCTTGTAGGAGGTAAAAACTTAATTTTGAGACTGTGGTGACTCCTTATAATGCACGGCCAAGAAGAAGAAAGAGAGGAGGGAGTACAGACTCATATTTCAGCTTTAAAGCTGTATTTCTTCGTATATGGTAGTTTTTATTTTAGTAGAGCTAACCTATTATGGAAGAGACTAGGGAAGCCATTAGAAAGCTTAGGAGGAAGAAGAAGATGGGGTGAAGAAATGAGAGAATGGAAAGTAGTATTTATAGGAAAAGTAAGCGAGAAAAACATCTAAAGACGAAATTACCAAACTACCCCTACCCACTCCCCTCCCACATGCATGGCCCACTCCCTCTTGTACTCCTCTCCATGTGCTTGAGATGATGGTGTGTAAGTGTGTAAGAATGTGAGATTTTGACGTGTAGTGTGCTTTTTGAATTTGTATAAATATCTTACATATTTTATGATATTTATATATGTATATGTATGTATGTATTTAGTATGTATACATGTGTATATGTATATGTTAGGACATGCATGTGTATGTTACATATGTGCACAAGACATATAAACAACGTTGCAATCACTTTGAACAACTTCTGTTTGTTAAACCGTTGAAAATCTAAAAGCCGATTCCCTGTCACATTTTCACTTATTAATTAAATTACATATAAATGTAAAAAAAGTAATTTCTAATAATTATTAATGAATTAAAATGTTCTCATTTGAATTATAAAACCGTATAAACCAATATTAAACAAGTGTTTATAAAAAGTGCTGTTATATTGATAAAGCGTTATGAATTTTCCTATATTTTCAAATCTAGTATATATCTTTATAAAACTATTACAAATGATTTATTATCACTATATTACTAATTAAATTGAATTATTATAATTTTAAAATAATTATTTAATTATTTAAACTTAATTTAAAATTATAGAAAATATATTATATTAATGACATCCCTGATAATGTCATAAATATATTTTATTTCCAAAATAAAATAAATAATTTTTATTTCATATTCTTGCTTAAATGGATAAATAAGTGTATGTATCAAGTTCCGTGCATGAAAATATTGAGAAATCTCAGTTTTTACCGAAAATTAATTTCCGTCGTTTTTCTAATGAAAACCCCAAATATCCATATTTGTTAATATACCTGTTAAACAAGTTTACCATCATTATTCATGGTTCAAAACATTATAATTTATGTTATAAAATCTTGTATTTGAATATTTCAAATATAAATATAATTTATCAAAGTGATATATTTGTGGGTCGTTACAGACTTCCCCTCTTATAAGAATTTAGTCCCCGAAATTACACGTAATCAAAAACTTAGTTAAAACATTATTTTGAATTTCAAATACAAATCCGTGTTACAGACACCCAAAACCATAGGTCCAACTATCGATTTTACCTCGTTGAACTGCAGTTCTTTTGTTTTCCCTACTTTCTCATCATGTAAACTCTCTCATTTTCATCTTTTGTATTGTTTTGAAGAAAACAAGTAAATCTATATTCCAAAAATCATAATAATTCCAAAATCTAGACCACAAACTCCACAACTTCATTCTTCATTGCTGTAGACTCCTCTAATACCACTGTAAAATTCATTAAGTTTGTCGTCATTAAACTTCTATTGATGTGCACTGCTCTACTTTATGCACAACTGTAGTTGTGTTGGTACAGTTGTGCATTGCAATAGCAGACACTTTGGTTGCAAACCTTGAAGGCCTTCTACAGTTCATGTACATAGCATTACTATTTCAATATTTTTGCATATAACTTATAGTTAAATGTGCAAATTTTTCAAAATAAGAAATCATGGTTCTGATGGTTTGATCGGTTGAACTATCAATAGCTTAAACCTTGAGTTGTCACGGTTTGACTAATGGTCTGGTTATGAAAACTATGCCTGTTACAGTCTGCCCATTAACAACAATTTCTATTAAAATAAAAAGTACGTTACGGCCCACAACTCTCAATCATGCCCTCGAAGCCATCCAGGTAGGTTTCCTCATATGCAGATGCGACACTCTGCCGCATTCTTATGACAGTGATCATGGATTATGTCAACAATCTAGTCATTGAATTGATTAAGCCATAAATGGAATCAATCGTGTTTTTAGAACAAGTTGTTACAAAGGTAGATGTTAGTTTCAAGCATGGCAACATTGGAGGTGACGGAAAAGGAGTCAGATATGGCAGAGAGTTCGGAGAGGATGGCAGAAACGAGATTTTGAATAACTCTTTCGGATCCTGGGTGGAGTTAGGTGTTTTTGATGGAGGAGATGTTGGTAAAGCGGGAGTTCAACTATCAGGTTATGGAACAAAACTATGGATTTTAGATGTCTTAATTTTCCCTTGAGTTTGTATTCTAGTGCAAATATTGATATGACCAAATTCCATAAGCACTCCAAATAATGCATGTTAAGTCGATCTTTCCATTGAGTGGTTTTGTGATATCTCAACTTTATAAATATGCAGATAACTAAGAATCGGAACAAAACCAATACAAAGAGTTGAGTCATGGTGCATTCAAAAGGTAGCAAAATATGCTTATAGGGCCATGGATTGATCAAACATATCATCTCTTAACCTATTTACTTGAAAATTAATATGGCAATGAAAGAGGAGGATATTACTACTGTTGTTTCTGAAGTTAGAGTTGATGATCATGAAGTTAAGAATGTTGTGCTGCATTGGAAGAAATTATCATGTGATGAGGACGTTTGGAGCATGAAGAAATTGGTTCCTAAAGATGGTTATGGTGATGATTGGAGCTAGTCCATGCCTTCTAGTGCTTATATTTGTTTATCCTCGTGAGTTTTGAAAACAAATATATGTATAAAGGCAAGATCGGAATCACCTACTTTAGTTCAAAATTACTTTGAATCCATTAAATCATATATATATATATATATATCTACTATCTTATATTTTAGCAGTACTAGTGTATTATGGTAAATTTAACCCTGCAAAAAATAAACTAAATTTTCTAAAAGCTACAAAATTTATGATCTAAAGATTTTCAAAGGTGGATATGGTAAAAAAAACATGAAAAAGATGGGCCCTTTGCCACTTTAATCTGTACGTGCATGATTATCATGATAGGCATATGTATGTATAGTGTAATCATGGTTAGAGTTAAGTTGTAGCCCTATAGTTTTGTTGTTGAGTATAAGATGAGGGGATGCCTGACTTGAAACTTTTTTATATCGGGCTATTAGTTCACATATTTTAAAATAAATTAACATATAACAACAAAATACACTATTATTTATTGTTAAATAATAACTAAATAAATATTAATTATTAAATATGATTTACTAAATATTAAATAAATGTTAGTTATATTAAATAAGAATTAATGATTAATAAATATTGATTATAGTTTTTGTTAAATGAATAACTTTTAAAAATGATAGTTTCTTAGTAGTAAGCATTTATTATCATCGGATATAAGCATGAGTTTGAAATATTGCAATTTGTGCCTAATCATGAATCTTTGGAAGACGAACACTGCGTCGTCGATGATGATGTCGATCTTGCCAATGATGCCACACTCACGGTAGAACTAGTGCATGGAGTGGGCATAGATGGTGTCTTGGTAAGCATTAAAGTAGCAGCGGTCAAATCCAGAGCCGTGGGCTATTGCATAGTGCTTTTGTGGCCTGGCCATGTTTTGAAGCTAGTGTCTTTAGCCATGAATCCTTTGCCCATGACAACTGATAGAGGGACAAAAGTATATTGTATCACTACAGCAAAAAATTAAAATTGAGACATCATTTTGAGACCTAAAATAATTTTTTCTTTAAACATGGTCTAATTAGATACAAAATAGTTGTGTCTCTGATAGTTAAAAAAGACTAACTCATTGTCCTTAGTGGGTCTCAATCAATTACCAACCCACCCACTTCATTAAATCATTTAATCTCTCACTTAATTCTCCATGTCATTATTTCTACTCAACATAAGCAACCATCAATGCAGTATTCCCATTCAATCGGTTAAAACCCCAATCTCTAAACAGAAATAGGAGGAAAAAAGTAAGCTTTAATCCATCGAGATATATAGGAGGATGATTTATTCGAAGAATACAAAGTATAGTTTTCCCAGTCTACTCATAAATCTGTAAGAATTTTGGTGTATAATTTGTTTTTCCAATTGTTTTGCACTGATTATTTTGATTTGACTGCAAGTGCTAAACATTTTTATTGATTATCAATTGGTGTTTATTAATAAGCTTTGCATTTGTTATGGTGATGATAATTTGATTTTTAAGTTTGCCAAAATTATTCATATTTTGTTTTAGTTATACATGAAAAGATTGATGGAGAGAAATAGGTTAATCTTATTAGAATCCACAGGTTTTATTACTTCATCCACAATATAATTTGAATGATTTTATACAATGAATTTTCTTTTGTAAATACATTGGTGGATTAACTAATAAAAAAATTTACGATGTTTTTATATCAGTTGATGCCGCTTAAAATAGTAATAAGAATATATAAAACAATCGACACATTAAAAAAAAATTAGTCCTCTAGCATAAATTTACTGAATCCATGTTTGTATTGTCACAATTTCTTTTATACTGAATCATGAAAAGCTGGCTTTGTCGCAAATTCACTATATTACCACACATCTCAGGCCCCCTTCTTCGTTCCCAACCCATAGTAATACCAGACTAAGAAGTTTTTACTTTCTTTTTGTGCCTTTAAAGCAGGTTAGATTAGTGAAACTATGTAGCATGAAACACTATTTGAGGAGTACTAAAGAAATAATTAAATCAATTTGTGGCAAAATAAGTAAACTTAAGCATTTGATAGTCTATTTAGCTATAAAGATTATATCAAACTTGGAAGTTTTGGCAATGATAAATTAAGCATATCCAATATATATTGTTACTTCATATCTAGTAAATATATTTATAAGTATAGCATTCATAATGAAATAGTTTTTCATAGCTTTACTGCGTTGAACATGAAACTTATAGCTTGCTTTAAAAATAGGCAATATAGTTTTAATTCTTCACACCGATTAGTAAATAAATAATCATGTGTCTTGCCATGCTTTCTAGGAGCGAATGGTTAATTCTCTAACAATGTTTATTTGGTAAGCAAGGACAAGAAATTTCAAATTTATCTAAAATATCTCGTTTTTTTATTTTCATTCTGTACATAATGTCAAGTTTGACCAACTCCCGACAAATTGATGAGCCTATCAATAAAGGGACTACAATATGGACAGTTAATGTGTAAAGTTATGTGTATGAAATTGTTATACTCGCTCGACATATAAAAATTGGATAAAGAGATGTAGAATTGTCTATTGTTGAACTAAGCAACTAAGTTGGTATAAGGGTAATTGTAACAACCCTGATTTCGAAACTATAATATTGGACAAATTTAATTATAGTAAAAGTATTTGAATTCAATTTTTATTTTTATTAGTATTTTAGAAATAAACTATTATTCAATTGAAGTATATTTAATAATAGACTTTCGTTGTAATAAATTTAATTTGATTAATAGATTTTTTTTTTGAAATTATATTAAACTGGATAAAGCGTTGTTCTTAAATATAAAATATTTTAAAGTGTGAATAACTTTATATAATTGGAATAGATGAAAAGAAATTTTAATTTATATTTAATAAAACCAATAAATCGACGAAGATAAACAAGTATCGAATTAAAAGAAATTGAGAAACTATTAATTTAAATCGTATGAAATAAAGTATTAATCAATTTAAGTTAAATTTGAAAATTTTCTATTGAATAAATGGAAGAATTATTCAAAAGGAAAATGATACTTTGTAATTTAAATTAGAAAATAAAATTGAAATTTAATTATAAGGCCCAAATACCATTCAAATCCCTTTCTCTAGTTTATTACAAACCAGCCTAATACATTATTCTCCAATTCCTAAAACCGCAACCTGACCATCCATTATTTACCAATCCTCAAATTGAAATTAATTTTGTTCAGAAGTAAATAAGCGAAAACCTAGCTAAGTCAAGCAAGAGAGGGGCGAGGCCAACAATGGAAAGGGAGGAGGTAGCGCGTGCTTGGAGATGCGAATTGACGACAGCGACGCTCGAGCATGAAGGCGCTCGACTGGAGCAGCGACGAGACGTGTGAGCATGGAGTTTCACGTGCGCCTCTGACAAGCGAAGTAGGCGTTGGTGTGACAGTAGGTGTAGAGCACGTGACCCGAGCTGCTGCGAGGTAGGGTGAGCTATAGGGTGTTCGATCTTGGGGAGGGCTGCGAACGTGAAGATGGCGACACCCTGGGCTCGAACTCGGGCTTGGCAGAGCAAGATTGGAGGCAGTCTAGGAATGGCAAGTGTGTTTTCTATCCTGAAGGGAGGAATTTAGTGGAATTATTTCAACGATGCCATGAGTAGGGAGCTTCTACCAGCAATTGGCTAAGGTGGTTTATTTTATTTAACTCGCACCCCTATATCTAATCAGTTATACTACTGTTTGTATGCCTTTCTTTAGTTATGAATTTCATAAATTATTAGTAGTGATTGAATGATACAATTGTAATAAATTTTGCATTTTATGGATTTAATTTGTTAGATGGTTGAATTGGTTGATTGTGTGTTTGAAATATTGGATTGAATGAATGATTAGGTATGACATAGCATATATGTTAAAAATCATCAAAAATATATTTGATTTCGTAGTTAGATAATATGATGATTATGTAATTGTGGAGTGATCGGAGTTGTCGGAAAACAACTCGGATCGCTAAATAATTCCATAATTGAAATAATCTTTTATATAGAGCGATGTTGGCTCTAGATGATTCATTTTGAATTTCCTAATTCTTTGTTGCACTTGATTCTTTAATTTTGAGGCATATAGAATTTTTATTCTATGAAATTGGGAGATTTTTTAGTTAATTTTTTTATATAGATATTAAATTATGGAATTTGTGAAGAATAGTTTTAGAGAATTTTTTTTAGATATATAGTTTGAAATCGCTTTGTAAAGTATATAAATTGTTCTTATAATCATACTTACAAATGTAAAGTATTATTGTTGGAAAATACTTTGAGATAAAAATATTTGAAAAGAAAATATTTAATATATATATGAAATTTTGTTTGAAAAGAAATGATTTTCTTTATATTAGCAAATTATGAATTTTTATCTATTTATAATCAGTAAAAAGGGATTTATGATAAATTCAAGAGTTTTTGATAAAATTATTAATATATATATATATATATTTTGAATGGGATTTTCATATTATTTTAGAGTTTTAAATCAAAGTAAACTTTTGTAAAATCCTTTTTTAAATCTAAAATTTGACTTAAGTTAGTAATTTAATGATATCCATATCTATTGGGTTTCGTGCTTTTCTATGAAATAAAGAATTTTAATAAACAATTGAATTGTCGGATTGGTATGGGACTTTTTGTATAATTCTTTCGGTTATTATTATAATTTGTTAAATAGGGTTTTTAGGTGGAATACTAGCTTTTAGTAAATACTTGAATTTACTATCTGGTATGGGATAGTTAGCTAAATTCTTATCATTACTGGAGTGACAGTAATTAACACTTAGAGTTGTATTATCTTAGGGTGTTCGGATTTCAGACCGATGGATCCCAGAGAGAAGACAACTCATTTTTCATCGATCTGAGAATTAATACGTTTTTAGATTTGGATAGATGGATCTCTTTCGGGAGATCCGTTATGATGTAAATACGACTGTCTCATTTGGAAGGCAAATTTTTACATGCATCGTAGTCTATAGATACTACAACCTATTACTTTATTTTATTTTATATAGTTAGACTAGTTTACCTCTTCTGGAAGGTAAATTTGCATAAGACAGATTATGTACACGACTGCTCTTTTCTTTGAGCGGTGTTCCTAATCTGCAGTCACTTTCAGAAGGCTTTCTTTCTATGTAGCGGGTTACTTTCGGTAGATTTCGTGTCACTGTATTAAACTGATAGATGAGTACCATTATTATTTCATTATTGATGATTATTTCTTTAGAGATTTTTTTATATGGATATTATATATCCTTTATGGCTCTGAGGAATTTTGAATTAGTTATCACCATATTTTGATATGATAGTCTATTGAGACTTGATATGTATTTATGAAATGGTGATTTGTTAGATATGCCTTATTTGAGTATTTGTTTTGGGCATATTTTATTTATGACTTATTTGGTTATTGTTAAGTCAAAATTTTGAGATTTGTATTTATTGGTTTGATATGCCTTTTTTGAATTTTTGGATACCTTTGGAATTTGGGCTAGCATTGAAGAAGACTATTTTGATAGTTTTAGTTTACTTTGTACTTGTATATATTAACAGTTAGGAGTTTATGTCATCTAAATTATATAGTAGTGACTTTGTACCTGATACAAGATTTTGGATATGATGTATATATTTATGTAGATCTAGTACTCACATTTTGTAGACTCACATTTTATTATGTATATCATGATGTATATTATTCCGCTGTTATCTGTGACTCTGATTCTATTTATCTATATTATATACTATTCTGAATTTTTGGGTTTTAGGCATATTTTGAAATGACTTATTTTAGAGTTAAGCCATTTATGGATTTATAAATAAGTGAATTCAATTAATATGCCTTATTTTGATTGTTGTTCGGCGTATTCTATATGGCTTATTAATTTAAGTTATAAAGTTATGATAGTAGCATTTCACCTTTTATTTAGATATAATCTGACCGTTTATTATTTTAATACTCGAGTCAGACCGAGACTTTACAGGTACAAGGACCCATTGACCTTTGGAATTTGGGCTAGCATTGAAGTAGACTATTTTGATAGTTTTAGTTTACTTTGTACTTGTATATATTAACAGTTAGGAGTTTATGTCATCTATATTATATAGTAGTGACTTTGTACCTGATACAAGTTTTTGGATATGATGTATATATTTATGTAGATCTACTACTCACATTATGTAGACTCACATTTTATTATGTATATCATGATGTATATTATTCCGCTGTTATCTGTGACTCTGATTCTATTTATCTATATTATATACTGTTCTGAATATTTTTAATCAGTGTGTTTATTACTTTGTATTAATACTGTACACATCTAAATTTCAGTTCAGATCCTTAAAAAGGCAAATAAGACATGTCAGCATTAGTATAAAGATACATTAACATTCAATTGCCCTTATCCAACCGTATTCTCCGGATTAGCAGACGACATTACTTGTAATGTTCTTTGCTAAACTGGGAATAGCAGAGGGGTCGTTACGGCGTGATACCAGAGCTGGATTTAGAACATTATAAAATATAATTTGCACAGAGTCGAGATTTAAACCTAGATGACCTAGAGTCCCGTCCCTTGGGTGTGTGGTAGTTAGTAATTTAATTAACTATTTAGGAATAGGAATAGGAATATAAATGATTATTGCGAATAATCATTGGGACATATTTGAAAAATCTTTTGATAATACTATATAACTCATTGTTATGAAAATATTGGAACTTACTTTTATTAAAAGTGAGAATTGAGAAATAAATATAGATTAGACCCGTTGGAACTGAGCCAGCCAACAACGGTAGCGGTGGGTGTATTTCAAAAAAAAATTAACCGATCTTTATTGGGCCTATGAAGTATAATTCATTTAGAACAATTCTTAATTTATTTTAAATAAAATCATGTATTTTATATAAATTTAAGTATTTGTAATGTAAAGTTAATTTGAATGATTTAATATATATATATATATACATGTATCATATAAATATACATATGTGTGTGCATGTATAACATAATAATCCGTGAAGGGTATAACATGCCCGTATATAGATGTTGGGATTTACATCGCAACAGACACATTAGATCATTTCGTATGTATTGTACGTTGTCTAAATATGTGCATAAATCTATAATGCAAAGTATATTTATATAAATACGTATACAAATATTTAAAATATATTTTATAACTAAAAGTCTCAAAATTAAATAAATAAATATATATATATATAATTTAATTTTTTTTATAAATATATATACATAATTAAAAATATAAAATTATACATACATACATACATATATATATAAATTAAAATTATATATATATAAGGTTAAATAAAATGTATATATATGAATAATTAATTACATTCAAATACTTAAAATATAAATATATATATTTTAAAACTATTTCCAAATCGAAATTAGCATAACAAACATAAAATAATAATTTTATAATTTTATCATTATTATATATATATAATAAACAGTTTTGATCATAATAAAAATATTAGTAATAAATATTAAAAAATCAAATTTAAAATTTTACAAAAATTTAGGATCATAAAATACAGGTTTAAAAAATTTTCCATGATTTTTTGAAATAAAATATTATTTTTAATAAATAAAAGAAATATTCAACCGAAGTAATTTAATTATTAAAAATATTAAATATTAATAAAAAATTCTAAATTTTTTTCGTGATTTACTACATAGATGTAGTAAATTTAAAAAATATAAAATTGAATTTTCACTACAATAACTGTTTTAGATATAATAAACAATTCAAATAATCAATAAAAGATAATTTAAAATTATTTATTATTATCTATCAATTCATTTATCCACTTGCATATGGTCCACAGATCTTCTTACTGCTGAAGCCCAAAGCCCATCGCTTTTCTTGTTTTAATCCGTATATTTTAAGTGTAACCATATTTCCTGAAGTAGGCACTGACCTATATAAAAATAGATCTGTACCTTTATTTTGTGATATATGAAAAATAGAAAACAAAGCTTCTCTCAACAATTTCAATGTCTTCCTCTTTTATAATTTCTGAGTCTTAATTTTCTGATTTCTCAACATGGTATCAGAGCACTATTTTTCGATCTAGGTTTTCATCTTCAAATCACGAGTGGAGTAAATCTTATCTTCGTCTCAGAAAATCATGTCAGAAAGCAAAAATACAACTATGGTGGATATAATGCCCATGATGGCGAAAATCATAGATCGCAAGTTGACAAATTCAAATTACATGGAGTGGAACAAAACAATTCGATTGTATCTACGTAGTATTGATAAGGATGATCATTTAAAAGATGATCCACCAGAAGATAATCAGATCTGGCTACGTGAAGATGCAAGACTCTTTCTACAGATTCGAAATTCAATTGATAATGAAGTAATTAGTCTTATTAACCATTGTGAATTTGTTAAAGAATTGATGGAATACCTAGAATTTCTCTATTCTGGAAAAGGTAATCTCACCAGGATGTTTGAAGTTTGCAAATCTTTCTATAGAACAGAGAAACAAGATCAAACACTCACCAATTATTTTATGGCCTTCAAACAAACGTATGAAGAATTGAATGTACTGCTACCAATGAGGCCAGATATAAAAATACAACAACAGCAGCATGAACAAATGGCTATCATGAGCTTTCTTGCTGGCTTACCATCTGAATATGATAGTGCAAAGTCTCAAATTCTATCTGCATCAAATATTAAATCTCTTCAGGAAGTTTTTAGTTGTGTGTTAAGGACTGAAACCTCTACTACATCTAATAATGCTGCCAGTAGTGCTTTGATAAGTAGTAATACCAATGCTGCCAGTAGTGCTTTGATAAGTAGTAATACCAATGCTGCCAGTAGTACTCCTACATCATGGAAACCACCATCTGAGTATAAGTCACCATGGAACCCTAATCAAAGACCAGATGCATGGAGACCACCACAACAATGGAGACCACAACGATCAGCATGGAGGCCATCAAATCCAAACAAAATCTGCTCGTATTGTAAGAAAATAGGGCACCACATATCTGAATGCAGAAAACTTCAGTACAATAATCAGAAAAACCAAGGAGGATCTAATTCAAATAACAAAACTGTTCTTATGACCACTGAAGAGGTTGACAAATATAAAAAATATCAAGACTCCATTCAGAATACATCACCTAATCAGACTGCTCTCTTTTTCTACTGTTGCTACCACTAACAATCAGTCAACAAAATGGATCATAGACTCAGGTGCAACTGATCACATGTCAGGTAATTCTGACTTATTTTCAAACCTTAGAATTCATGAAAATAGCCATGCAGTCACGTTAGCAGATGGATCTAACTCAAGTGTTCAAGGATCTGGAGAAATAAGCAATCCTCTACCCTTAAAATCTGCTCTTTACATACCATCTTTATCTTTTAATCTAATCTCTGTTAGCCAAATTACACGCGACTTAAATTGTTCCATATCTTTCTTTCCTAATCACTGCATGTTTCAGGATCTTATGACGCAACAAACTATTGGTAAAGGACATGAATCCAGTGGTCTCTATATTCTAGACTCTTTACCAATGGCATGTTCAAGTGTTGATTCAGCTCTCAAAGTGCATCAACAGTTGGGTCATCCCTCACTCACATTATTCAAAAGACTGTGTCCACAATATAGTTCTTTATCTTTTCTTAATTGTGAAACATGTCATTATGCAAAACTTCATCGTAGTAGTTCTAAATCTAGAATTAATAAACGTGCTGATGTACCCTTTGGATTAGTACACTCAGACATATGGGGACCATCATCTGTTGTATCTAAAAATGGTTATAAATACTTTGTTACCTTTGTGGATGATTATTCTCGTATGACATGGCTGTTTCTTATGAGAAATAAATCTGAAGTATTTTCTATATTTTGTAACTTTCATACTGAAATACAAAACCAATTCAAAACCTCTATTCAAACACTAAGGAGTGATAATGCAAGGGAATACATGTCTCATACATTCAATTCATACTTAACCCAACATGGAATAGTGCATGAAACTTCATGTGTGAATACTGCTTCTCAAAATGGCGTGGCAGAGAGAAAAAACCGTCATCTACTAGAAACTACTCGAGCTTTATTATTTCAAATGAATCTTCCAAAAGTCTTTTGGGCATATGCTGTGACCACTGCATGCTTCCTTATCAATAGGATGCCCTCCACTGTGCTTGAGTTTGATATTACATATAAAGTCCTATACCCTAACAAAGATCTATATCCAGTAAAACCTAAAGTTTTTGGCTGTACTTGTTTTGTAAGGGATGTAAACCAGCAATTGAGCAAACTAGATCCTAAAGCCTTGAAGTGTATTTTTGTTGGATATTCTAAATTACAGAAAGGCTACAGATGTTTTTGCCCTAGCCTAAATAAGTACGTAGTGTCTATAGATGTAAACTTTATGGAAGACTTACCATTCTATCAAACAGCAAGTATACCTATTCAGGAGGAGGATGAAGACTTCTTAATTTATTCTACCATACCCTCGCAACCAATCAATCCAAATGATACTGATCCTAGTCATGACCCTAGTTTAGATCTTCCTATTGCTCTATGAAAAGAAAAGAGGCAGTGCACTTACCCTATATCTGCATATTTATCATACAAAAATCTATCCACATCATCTTACTCTTTTATTTCATCTTTGGACTCTATCACTACTCCCAAAACCATAACAGAAGCTCTAAATACACCTGAATGGAGACAAGCTATGGTAGATGAAATGAATGCACTTGATCAGAATAATACTTGGGACTTAGTCGAACTACCAGAAAAAAAGAAAGCTATTGGGTGTAGATGGATATATAATGTGAAGGTAAATCCAAACGGAACAATAGCAAAATATAAAGCTAGACTAGTAGCTAAGGGGTATGCGCAAGTATATGGGATGGATTACTCAGAAACCTTTTCACCTATAGCAAAAATGACATCTATCAGGTTATTCATATCATTAGCAGCAAGATTCAAATGGAAACTTCATCAACTAGACATTAAAAATGCTTTCTTACATGGTGACTTGAATGAAGAAGTATATATGGTTCAACCTCCTGGTTTTATTGCCCAAGAAGAAACTAAATTGGTATGTAGACTAAGAAAATCTTTATATGGGCTAAAGCAAAGCCCTAGAGCATGGTTTGGGAAGTTTAGCCAAGCTCTTGAGAAATTTGGCCTATCTAAATGTAAAAGTGATCATTCTGTATTCCAGAAAGCTACTAAGAATGGTATAATTCTTTTAGTAGTTTATGTGGATGATATAGTTATCACGGGTAATGATGAAAGATGTATTGCTACACTCAAACACTTCATACACAATCAATTTCAAACAAAAGACTTGGGAGAATTAAAGTATTTTTTAGGAGTTGAAGTAATGAGAAGTGACAAAGGGATTCTATTATGTCAAAGGAAATATGTACTGGACCTGTTAGCAGAAACTGGAAAATTGGGGGCCAAGCCATACAACACTCCATTTATGCCAAATATTAATTTGACTCCAGAAGGAGAATTATATAGTGATCCCGAGAGATATAGGAGACTTGTTGGCAAACTAAATTACTTAATAGTAACAAGACCAGATATTTCTTTCCCTGTCAGTATTATAAGCCAATTTATGGCAAACCCTACCATTCATAATTGGAATGCTCTTGAGCATATTTTATGTTACTTAAAAGGTACTTCTGGACAAGGAATTTTATATGCTAACCATGGTCATATGAGAGTAGAAAGCTATGCAGATGCTGACTGGGCAGGATCCAAGCATGATAGAAGATCAACATCAGGGTTTTGTGTATTTGTGGGAGGCAACCTGGTACCTTGGAAAAGTAAAAGGCAAAGTGTTGTATCTAGATCAAGTGCTGAATCTGAATACAGATCAATGGCTAAAACAGTTTGTGAAAGAATGTGGATTAAACTTTTGATGAAAGAATTGGGATTAGGACTTGAAAATCCAGCTAAGCTTTGGTGTGATAATCAAGCAGCACTTCATATTGCTTCCAATCCAGTTTTTCACGAGAGAACCAAGCATATAGAAATAGATTGCCACTTCATTAGAGACAAAATACAAGAAGGAGAAATTGTTACATGTCATGTAAAATCTGAAAATCAGTTGGCAGATCTCTTCACCAAAGCACTGACTGGAAATCGAATTAGAATGTTATGCAACAAGTTGGGCATAGTTAACATATATGCACCAACTTGAGGAGGAGTATTATCTATCAATTCATTTATCCACTTGCATATGGTCCACAGATCTTCTTACTGCTGAAGCCCAAAGCCCATCACTTTTCTTGTTTTAATCCATATATTTTAAGTGTAACCATATTTCCTGAAATAGGCACTGACCTATATAAAAATAGATCTGTACCTTTATTTTGTGATATATGAAAAACAGAAAACAAAGCTTCTCTCAACAATTTCAATGTCTTCCTCTTTTATAATTTCTGAGTCTTAATTTTCTGATTTCTCAACATTTATATATATAAAAAAAATTATTTTCGAATTTGATAATTCATATTATGTATAAATATTTGTAAGGAAAAATTCTAAGCTGCTTATACATTATAAATATACATATATATAATTATATGATTAAAATATACATTAGTCTATATTTAAATTAATATATAAATATACATAAAATAATTAATAATGACAAAATTTAATTTTTTTATAGAAAATTAGATTTGTTTATAATTATAACATATAATAATATAACCATGCACATAATCAAACTAATTTGTGACAACTACATATACCTACGAAAATCTCAACTAACCAAATATACAACATTAATAAATATACACAGATTTGGGATTAATCAATATTAAATCATAAAATATGATATGATTACTATAATATATAGATAAAATACCAATTGATGATGCCTTTGAGTCCGCTTGAATCAATGAATTCCCTTCTCTAGTTATGTTCGATCCGTCAGATTGCAAGTCTGGAATCGTCGATCTTTTCTATCAAATAGTGCTTTTACTTAACTTGAATTGATTTAAGATTCTTAGAACTGATATGGGGATTAATTTCGACCAGCAAACTTGATAATTATGGCAGTCAAAAGTTTTTTTGATTAAGGGTTTAGAGATCCATATATATAGCCTTATACAAGAGAGATATTCAGACAATCTCATTACCTGTTCTCTCATAATCTTAGTCATCCATCTCTAGGTCTAATCCTAATTTTAGCCATCTTCAATAACTTGTCAAAATCAAAATTTGCAGCCCTAATGATGAGCCTTAAACCCATTTAAGCCCAAGCTAAAATGCTATGCAATTAAATCTAAATTAATCGCTTATCGATATCGTACATCGATTGGTACATTTAAAACTATTATAAATATATAACAATTTTTATTTCTCAAACCATATTCAAATTTTATAATTAATATTTCATAAATATTAATTAATTTAATTTATTTATAACAATTATAAACTAATTAAATCATTCGGTCTTAAGGGAATTCATCATTTCAGTTGTGTAACTCTTGGATGTAAATTTGGTCAGCAATTTACACCGAACTATTCGAATGTTAACGTTCACACGTCACTTAGCAAGTGGTGTGACATTATGGCCAAATTTATCGCTTATTCATTTTCAGTAAAAGCTTATTTAATTTAATAAGCATTACCTGTTAGTGACATTTATATATACCAATTCTCTTCGTCAAAACTGTATCACTTTGGATTTATGAAATTCGGTAATGGTCAAAATTCCAATATTGTCCATATTCAACTCTATAGTCCAAACACAAAATCCTTGGTTCAATAATAATAATTATTATTAACCATACTACTCTGGCCAGAGATTTTGACTTTGGGTTGACTTGAGTTGACCATGATACTAACTTCATATAACTGAAGTGATGAATCCTCTCTTGAATAGTGTCTTCCTTCCAATACTTCCACTCGACCCAACTATAATCACTTGATGGATGTCGTTCCATGATTTGACTATAATCAAAGCGGAGTTTTTCATATTGAAGGTTGACAGTATTCTCAAGTCGAAAGAATTGTGTAAATTAGTCACATCGATATTTTCTGTTTGACCTTAGTTATATTAACCAACAGAAAACTACCGAGTGAGTTGTTCTATAGCTATCCAATAACTATCGGTACATAACCACTAGGTGCCCCAACAGTCATTAGTAATACACTGTCCAACATTTGGAGAGCATTACATACTCTAGTCTCAATGGGTACATCGATATCCAGTGTCGATGCATCTTGACTAGGAACATTTAAAATGATGTGTTTTGTAACAATGTGATCAAATACTCATGATTACAACTAATTGTAATTACTATCACATACACGTCATTTATGGATTATCTGTTAAATATATTTTTAATTAAACATTTAATTATTTATATCACATTATAACAAATATATAACAGAAAGAAGAAACACCTTTATTTCGAACAAGAATTGATTTCGGAGTTAATAAATTACAGAACTACCCCTAGGGCATACCCCTAACACTATCAATCTCCTACTTGCACTTGGGGCCAATTATGGAATCTCAATCCCATCTTCTCAATCAGTTTCTTAAGAACTGGCCGAGTTAGACCTTTAGTGAATGGATCTGCTATGTTTTCCTTGGTATCTACCCTTTGAATCATAACTTCTTTCTTCTCAACGAATTCTCTAATAAAGTGGAACTTTCGAAGAATGTGTCGCGACTTCTTATGTGCTCTTGGCTCCTTTGCGATCTGTATCGCTGCATTGTTGTCACAAAACAATGTCATTAGATTCTCAGTATCGAGAATCACTCCGAGCTCACTCAAAAACTTGCGCATCCATACCGCCTCTTTTGCTGCTTCATTGAGGGCGATATACTCGGCCTCCATCGTGAAATCGGCAACTATTTCTTGCTTGGAACTTTTCCAGCTAACAGCTCCACCATTTAGTGTAAAGACATAGCCGGATATTGATTTACTGTCATCTATATCACTTTGAAAGCTTCGAACCCGTATAGCCTTTCATAAGGAGGTCTTCATTCCCAAAAATGAGGAATAGGTTTTTAGTATTTCTCAAATACTTAAGTATAAATTTTACGGCCGTCCAATGTTTTTCTCCGAGATTAGACTGGTATCGGCTTACACATTGTAATGCGTATGCTACATCCGATCAAGTACATAACATAGCATACATTATGGATCCTATGGCTCAAGCATAGGGAATCCTCCTTATATGCTCTTTCTCATCATTGGTATGAGGAGCGTCCTTTTTAGAAAGGACAATTCTAGATTGTGTTGGAACACTTGTACGCTTGGAATTCTCCATACTAAACCGTTTTAGTATAGTGTCTATGTACAGGGAATGAGACAATCCCAACAGCCTCTTAGACCTATCTCTATGGATCTTTATACCAAGTATATAGGCTGCTTCTCCCAAATCCTTCATGGAGAAGTTTTTGAAAAACCAAGCTTTCGGTGATTTCAATAACGAAGTGTCATTGCCAATCAATAATAGATCATCAACATAGAGTACTAAGAATACGATGCATTTCCCTTTTCCTCTTGTTCTGATAAACATCAAACTGTTTGATTACTTTATCAAAACACTTGTTCCAACTCCTTGAAGCTTGTTTGAGTCCATAAATGGACTTTAACAACTTGCAAGCTCTGCCTTCACTCCCACTGACTACAAAACCCTCTAGCTGCGACATATAAATGATTTCTTCTAAATCAACATTTAGAAAAGCCGTCTTTACATCCATTTTCCATATTTCGTAGTCATAGAATGCGACGATGGCTAACATAATCCGAATAGATTTAAGCATGGCTACGGACGAAAAGGTCTCGTCATAATTAACACCTTGAATTTGACGAAATCCTTTTGCAACTAGCCTTGCCTTATAAGTCACCACTTCTCCATTCACATTTAGCTTTTTCTTAAAAATCAATCTGCAGCCGATGGGTTTTATCCCTTCAGGTATGTCCGACAAAGTCCAAACTTTATTTTTGTACATGGAGTCCATCTTGGATTTCATAGCTTCAAGCCAGAGTGTAGAGTCTTTACTTTGCAGTGCTTGTTGGAAAGATAGAGAAGTGTCACCATCTAAGACATGGTCCTCCTTTTCGCCATCCACGAGAAAACAGTAGTATCTCTCTAGTGCACGGGATTCCCTACTAGACCTTCTAATAGGTTGCGTGTTTTCGTAAACGGGTGACCTTGTTTCTCCCACTGTTTCGGCTTCAATGTTAGTTTCTCGGGTCTCATCGAATGTTCCCGAACTATTCAAATGTTAACATTCACACGTCACTTAGAAAGTGGTGTGACATTATGGCCAAATTTATCGCTTATTCATTTTCAGTAAAATCTTATTTAATTTAATAAGCATTACCCGTTAGTGACATTTATATACACCAATTCTCTTCGTCAAAACTGTATCGCTACGGATTTATAGAATTTGGTAATGGTCAAAATTCCAATATTGTCCATATTCAACTCTATAGTCCAAACACGAAATCATTGTTCAATAATAACAATTATTATTAACCGTACTACTCTGGCCAGTGACTTTGACTTTGGATTGACTTGAGTTGACCATGATACTAACCTCATATTACTGAAGTGACGAATCCTCTCTTGAATAGTGTCTTCCTTCCAATACTTCCACTTGACCCAACTATAATCACTTGATGGATGTCGTTCCATGATTTGACTATAATCAAAGCGTAGTTTTTCATATTGAAGGTTGATAGTATTCTCAAGTCAAAAGAATTGTGTAAATTAGTCACATCGATATTTTCTGTTTGACCTTAGTTATATTAACCAACAGAAAACTACCGAGTGAGTTGTTCTATAGCTATCCAATAACTATCAGTACATAACCTTTAGATGCCCCCAACAGTCGTGAGTAATACACTACCCAACATTTAGAGAGCATTACGTACTCTAGTCTCAATGGATACATCGATATCTAGTGTCGATGCGTCTTAACTAGGAACATTTAAAATGATGTGTTTTGTAACAATGTGATTCAATACTCATGATTACAACTAATTGTAATTACTATCACAAACACGTCATTTGTGGATTTTCTATTAAATATATTTTTAATTAAACATTTAATTATTTATAACACATTATAACAAATATATAACATAAAGAAGAAACACCTTTATTTCGATCAAGAATTGATTTCGGAGTTAATAAATTACAGAATTGCCCCTAGGACATACCCCTAACACTATCAAGACCTTAGATGATTTAGAATTAAATTGTTGTGTCCTGATTTGTTAGTGATCAGAGTGCGCAGCGAAAGCTGGAAAATAGTTTCCGTTGAAGACGATTGTTTGTTTGCTTAAAATGTGTCTTGTTTGCATCAATGTTTATTTTTATTTATGCTTAGTTTAAAATGTGCAATTGAATAAGACATTATCACTCTAAGAATTTATAATATTATTTGAATCTGGACGAACCCAATTATTAATAAAAGGCAACTTTTTCTACAAAATAGAATCGTTGGGGAATAATAAAATGTGTAAGCAATTAATAGTTATAAAACATAGAATGATAAATAATGTTTATCTAATTAAATTGGAATTGGAAAATAAATATAATAAATAAAATAAGATATAATAAAAATTTATTGGTTGATGGATGCTTGGTTGTTCAAAATTGTAGTGATTGTACAAAATTAATATTTAGTGGGAATTGGTATTGAGAGTTGAAACCTGCTCAATAATAACAATAAGAACTTGCAGTGTCTTCAGTATTATAGTTACCGCAAGAAATATAAAAAAAATTAACTTAAAATTGTGTAAAATGAAGTTTTAATTCCTAGGTATAACTAAATAAATGTTAAAATGAATTTAAATTTTTGTGTTTGCTTGAAGTAATTATGGATGAATGTGTGTGCTATGGAATTGTTATCAGTAAATTATTAATTCTATGATAACATTAACAAGGATTGAAATTATTTTAATAAAAGCACGCGTCTATTTGAATTAAAATATTTTGATACTAGATATATATATACATATACATATACATATACATATACATACATATATATATATATGGAACTTTTTTTTAACCCAAAAGGAGAATAAATATAAACAAAAAGGAGAAAAAACGCCTTTCTCCGGTGGCTTACACAAAAGGCGAGGCATATGAAGAACATAAACCTCCCAGACAGTAATAGAGTAGAATAAAAGCAATAAGACCACAACCTAAGCCATAGCAACGAGCGACACGACTGCCAGCCCGTAAAATAAAGAAAAAGGTAACCCACCGACAACCACCTACCCGCCTCAACCCGAAGGTAAAGGCCAGACCTCCAAGCTCAACCATATAGAAAACAAACCGAGCTGCATCAAAGACAGCTAAACCAGAGAAAGCAGCCTCCTGGGGAATAAGCTAGCGCAGACACGATAGCGAAGCCCTTGTGGCTAATTTCCACTTCCAGAAATTCTAGCCCACCAGGAATACTGGAGATCAGAAGGAGATCTGGAAATACATCGAATACCAACTAGGTTGCCGAAGTAATTCCAGCATGATCTGGCCGATTTACCACCGAAAAACAAATGGTTCAAGGATTCCGCTTCCCCGTTGCCACAGCAACGGCATCGGGAAACAAAGGGGATGCCGATCTTTTGTAGATTTTCATCTAGTGGCAACCCATCGTGAAGTATTCGCCACATCAAAATAGAAGCCTTGGGTGGAATACGGGAATCCCAAATGAACGAGAAAACTGGACGAATGGGACTGGGAGTTCTAATCGAAGTCCAAGCTTTTCGAATGGAAAACAAAGCGCCATCCCAGCCAATAGAGCCACCATGAGAGTCAGATAATGGCTTCACCGACTGCATGTGCTTCCAGGTCTCGCTAGCATTGGACGGCGAACCTGAGAAATTAGAACTCGCTAGCCTACGGTATTTAGCATGGAGGAAAGATGCCCATAAAGAGTCGTTAGCACCAAACCTGTACCACAACTTACAGGCAAAAGCCGCACAAAGGTCCTTGGGATTACGAAGACCCAAACCACCTTTGTTTTTGGGACGACAAACCACTTCCCACGACACCCAGTGGTGATGCCGGGCGTTGTCCTTACTGCCCCAAAAAAAAGACGAGGCCATAGCCCGATACGACCGAAAGAAGGAAGAGGTAGGGGTCATAGCCGCGAAAACATGAGTTCCCATCGAGTCTAAAACAGACTTGATAAGAACCAGTCTACCAGTTTGGGAAAGCAGAGCTGCATTCCAGCGTAAAATCTTACCCCTCACTTTGTCTGCCAAAGAGTCGAAAAAAACATTGAGCTTTCTACCTCTGTATAGAACAATACCCAGGTAAGGAAGAGGGAGGGATGCTTCCTTGAACCCCAAGACAGTCTCTATCCAGGAAGCACGAGGGGCAGACAAGTCCTTCGCATGGACGAAGCTACTTTTGGAAGGGTTAACGAGTTGGCCCGAGGACCTCTCGTATTGATGGATGAAACTAAGGAGCCTCCGGATAGAGGAGCGACTCCCATTAGAAAAAATGACAATGTCATCTGCAAATGATAGGGATGAGATAAGGGGGCAACCCCTCGGAATCCCAAAGCGTCGGACCTGACCGAAGATAGTTAATGTTTGGATACCGCGAATGAGAGCCTCCGCCGCGATCACAAAAAGAGATGGCGAGAGTGGGTCTCCTTGACGCAAACCCCTCCCCGTCCTGAAATAACCGGTAGCCGAACCATTAATGAGCACAGAGAACCAACAGTTGGAGATGAGCCTCCAAACCAAGTCGATTAGGGATTCCGGGAACCCGAAGGCCCGTAAAACCTTGATGACGAAAAACCAGGACATGCGATCGTAGGCCTTAGCCATGTCCAATTTGAAGACAACATTAGAACCCCTAACTTTTCGATCAATCTGGGAAATCAGTTCCTGGGCGAGAAGGACGTTATCAGAAATCAAACAGCCTTTAACAAAGCCCGCTTGAGAAGGGGAAATAATACGTTCAAGAAAGGGGGCCAAGCGATTGGCTAGGATCTTAGATATAACTTAATTCGAAAAGTTACACAGGCTGATCGGCCGGAAATCCACACACGACCTTGGATTCTCGCACTTAGGTATGAGAATAAGGTTAGTGGACGTCCAACCAGTGGGAAGAGTTTCTCCGGAGAAAAGGACTGAACAACAAGACAAAAATCAGCCTGAATAATAGGCCAGGTGGACCTGTAAAAAACACCGTTGAAGCCGTCCGGGCCGCTGGCGCTATCCTTGTTTAAGGCAAACACACAAGATCGGATCTCCTCAGCGGTTGGGAGTTCCACAAGATGGACACTCTCCGGAGAAGGAACGACACGCGGAATGAAGGCTAACAGAGCCGGATCAGATACCGATACAGACTATGAACCAAGAAAGGATTGAAAGTGGTCCAGAATGGTATCTTTAACTACCTCAGGCGAGGAGGCCATAGATAGATCAGGTCGCAAAATCTCGCGAATCGTTAGCAGGTTATCCTTCTTGCGAATAGAGGAATGGAAGAATTTTTAGTTTGAGTCACCGTCGACTACCCACTTGATCTTAGCCTTTTGACGGAGGAAGTCATTCTCGATACGCAGCTCCGAGGAGAAAATGGACTGAGCGAGATCCCAAGCCTCCTTGTTTGCCGAAGTCGGATCCTCGTCTAGCAAGGATTCGGCTAAGATAAGAGTCTCTTCAGCCAACCGAACGCGATCAAAAATGTTCTTAAAAACCTGCCGGTTCCAAACTTTAAGACACCCCTTGAGACGCTTAAGCTTACGACCGAAAACAGCACAGGGAGGGGCACCAATTAGGTCGCTCCAGGAGTTAGAAACCTCTTGAAGAAAAGTATGATGAGATCTCCACATGCTCTGGAACCGAAAAGAAGAAGGACCGGTAAGGGAGAAGGGGGAGCATCGAACAATCAGAGGAGCATGGTCAGAGAAGGACCGGTGGAGGTGAGAGATCGAGAAAGAAAAAGGAAGGCGAAACCAATCCTCCGATCCGAAAACACGGTCAAGTCTAGAAAGGATTCGGTTCGGTCCCTCTTGGTTGTTAGACCAGGTAAAAGCAGAACCAGTAAAAGGAAGTTCAGAGAGGCCAGAGCTTACAATGAAAGAGTTGAAATCCTCCATCGCTACACGGTTGACGGCGGCCCCACCCCGTTTTTCTGCTTGGCAGGCGACAATATTAAAATCGTCGCCAATCACAGAAGTATCTAGCCCCAAAGAACCAAGGGCAAGGATGTCGGACCAAAGAACTAATCTCTCCAAACGATCGCATTTGGCATAAACCGCCGAGAACAAAAAGGGGGAGGAAAAAGAGGGAGACGAACAAGCCAATGAAAGAAGCTGAGGAGAATCAAATACGGGGCGAGCCGCCAGGGATTTGGACCATAAGATCCAAATCTTTCCCGAGATGTTGGTGAAGCCACCGCCAAAACCTAAGGATAAAACAATATTGGGGATACCTCCGGGGCAATAAAAGGTTCCAGAATAGCAACCAAACCAACAGAGTGCTTCCTGATAATGCGTTTTAGCCTAGCCAACGACGCATCGTTGCCAATACCACGGATATTTCAGAATAGGAAGTTATCCATGAAGAACTAAAAGAGAAAGAAGAGGCAAGACGAGAAACCTAAACACTGGACAAGGGGAAGCGGAAAAAATCAGACAAGATACAACGAAAATCGAGAGGATCGATCGACCTGCTCGGACGCCGCCATAGAGCGTGTGCGTATGGTGCGAGGAGTAGTCGGAGCTCTACGAGAGCCACGGCGGCACGATCGTGGAGGAGGGGCGGGAGGCTGGGGAGATGTCTCAAAAGACACCACATCATCATTCCCCCTCACAAGAAACAGCGAAGCACCAGTCGTAGGAGATGACGGGGCCGAGTTCCTAGATAAGCAATCGAGGCGCTCATTAAGGAGCGCAATTTCTGCCTTACTCATTAGTGGAATGGAAATGGATAGAGAGCAAGAAGAAGAAGGAAGAGAGCAAGCCGATGAACACCGGGATGAAGAGGGGACCAAGGGCTCCGAAAGATAAAAAGAAAGTCGTAGGTAGAAAGGGATGCGGACCAATCGCATTCCACACTTCCTTGCAAACCAAGCAGGAGAAGACGGAGCCGAAAAAAGGGAGGAAAAGAAAGGGCAGGCGCAATCCGATGCAGATAGCACCGCAGAAGCCGATGATGGGATAGACGAGTTAGACGAATGAACGGGAAGAGCGACAAAGGGAGGATCAGAAGGATAACAGGAGTGTGTTAGGGAGCAAATAAATTGCTTCCCATATTGCTGTGGGAGTTTTACCAAAGCCGGACTGTCACTAATAAAAAAGCCCCGCGCTACAGGTAAGAGTCGCATATCGGTCCAAAACGAGGTAACAGCAGAGCCGAACAATGAAAGCTGGCTAAAACCAAGTCTGTCCGTATAGTGGTCAGAGGCGACTACTATACGACCAGGACTGGGAGATCGCCCGAGCCAATCGCTCCAGGCCTGCTGTAACCTACGAAGAGAACATCGGAAGTCTGACAATAGAGAAAAACAACACAGAGAAATAGTCACTAACGACACGGAAGAGGCCTCGCAATGACTCAACACAAGAACCCAAAAAGATGAATCCCACATATCGATCTAAACCAGCAGACTGGTCTGGACACAATCCGCACGGCTTAGGAAAATAAGCACAAAAAGCAAGTGCCAAAGTTTCACTAGTCTGACGCAAGGCAAAAAGAACAAGGCAGATGAATCGAAACCACTAAAGTAAACAGGACCTGACACCACACAAATCGAAGACGATACGGCAATGTCAGGGAGCACACACGCACGTGTGTCTTGGCTCAAGCAAACAAAAACGACTGCATCGGCCACTGACCAGACAATCACAGGCCAACCAATATTATCAACGTAGATGAAACAATAGGGAAAAAAACTCACCTGCCTACTAGAGGCAACACAAACCTGCTGGAAAGGCGAAAATGCCATCAATGGCGTAAAACAGAGAGGAGCAGGCCCCACAAGGTTGTCGGAGACTACAACAGAAGGCAAACCTTCGCCTTCGAACAATGAGACAGCGAACCAATCGACCGAAGGCAAACAAGGACTGCCAGGAAACCCATAACCAAGAGCAGGCACATCCACTAGCTGCCCACCCGGTTCAGGAAGCAAGGTGATCAAGTCCTTCTCCCTAAAAACGCAGGTATCGTCTACAGAGCCAACCGACCCAAAGACAAGAGAAGCCACTATCGGACTGCCGACAGTGACTCCTCCAAAAATCGAAAGATGGGGAGCAAAACGAATGATGAAGTCTCGTTTGCCACTCGAAAAGGGATCACTACCAGCCGATGAGCTAGAGATAATGCAATCGGAAACAACCGCAACAGATCCAAAGCAGAAATCAGAGGGGATCACGGCCAGATCGCCCACCGCTGCCCCAAAAATAAGACTCGGTACAAATCGGGTGGTGAATTCCCGATTACCGAGCGACGCAGCCAAGCACGGCCTAGCGGCCGAAAGGACAGGCGAAGCTGCAGTTTCAGGCATAGAATCAGTAAACGAGTTGCGCCCAGAATTTGAGGAACAAGCACTGAAATCGGGAGACATCTCCATGAAATGCCCATCAACAACAACAAACTTGAATCGAGCAAGATCCGAGAAGGCCTTAAGGGAGAATACGCAAATCTGAATCGAGCAACTGCTAGAGAAGCATACCGACATAGGCGGCGACATCACCTGCAGCAGAGCATCAGCAATGCTTGCGAACGAAGGGCAAGATCTCACGAAATCACCGCGAAAGGCATAAATCCCCAAATCCATAGCCCAACCCTAGAAATCGCTCAGGAGTTAGCTGAGCAAGCAACAGTGGGTGAAGCGCAGAGGAGATAATAGCACACAAAATAACACAACCTATGAACCAGCGGAAGAAATACAATAGAGAAAGTCAGAAAATCGCAGAGAAGAGAAAGTTAGGAGGCCATTTTTTTTATTTTCGACCGTTGTATATATGTGATTGATGAAAAACTATATATATATATATGGAACTTGATTATATTTATTATAGACAAGCAAATATTTTGAATAGGCATAAAGTATTAAAAGATATATGTACATCTTATAGAAAATAATTTTTGTGTTAACTTGCCCGTTGAGTGCTTTAAGAATTCTGGCCGATACGCCTGATCAACGTTATCGATAGAGATTCCTAAACACTGGTACGAGACATTCAGACATAGCGTTTTGGATAATAAAATGATTTTAGTAATAATATTTGTAAGTATGTAATATTTATTAAGAAGATAGAATTTCAAAATAAGTTCAATTTTATATATATATTAAAATGGATCGTTTGGGAAGATTGTTTTTTTAAGGAAAAGTAGTATTTTATAGAAGTATATTTTTGAAGGAGATGTATTGGGGTATTTTAATAAATAAAATAAAGGATTTAAATTGAGAGTGTGCATTATTTGGGAAACTAAAGTATTACTTGGAAATAATAATAATAATAATAATAATAATAATAATTTGGAAAAAAAATTTGATTTAGTATTTATAAAATTTTGGATAAATGTATATTATTTAGTAGTTGTAAAATTTATATATTCACTTGCATAGATGTATGATAAACAAGTTTTGTGTGATATCTTTAGATGATACTACATATTTTATCCTGATTGGAATAAATGTAGACGTTATAATTGAGTAAAGTATAAACTGGTTCAGGTTTTTCCACTGTATTAAAAAAAATTCGTTGTTACAATCTGTGTTACTTAATCAACCGAGCCTACTTGATTTTAATCTCTATTTCATCTGTCCACAATAATACAATACTAAATCTTGACACATGAGGAAAAATGGTTGATATGCTAAGCCTACTTGAATTCTGATGCCCATGCGTTTCATCATTTTGGTTTTGTTGAAATCCATTTACTTCCAAATTATAATGCATAGTAGTATGATTTTTATCACTAATGAACAGTGGTATGCTGTTTATTTTTAGCAATTTGATTGGTGATAAGGTTAAAAAAAACTCGTCCCTTTCAAAATTATTACAACCATATTTTATACCGCTGTTAAGTTTTCATTACTGCTGATGTATTAATCGTTACAAGAGTTGATATTGCATAAACCTTTGGTTATTGGATGCATGATTAATTTGTACATTTTATTTTTGTTATACTCTACCTATCATGATTTTACCTCTAATTGTTAATAAGTTTATGATTATTCCTTTGCATTTATCAATTCTTTTCAGTTAAGTAAAACAATACAATATTAATTTTGGCAGTATAAGAAGTATGTTTGTTATGTTATGCCTTCTTTAATGCCACACCCATCACCATGTCAAAACAACAAAGTAAATACTTTGATGTTTATCTTTACCCAAGGATATGCAGACCACTCAAAAAAAGTTGAAATGTAGGTGCTTTTACCTTTATTTGATGATATGCGTGGTTATGATAAAAATAATCCATGGCAATTGTCATAAAGGTTTCCTCTAAAAATTAAGTAGCTATGTAAAATTCTATTTATTTAGTTTCAAAATTTTACATATAAATGTGCCTTTTTCAAAGGCCTGCAATTGGCATAGTAAGAACACGTCAGTTATGTTTGTGTCATTAGAAGGAGTTCCAATGGAATAAGTCACTTAATACAGTTGAATTAGTTATGAATAATATATTATAATTTGAATATTGTTGAGTTTGTGGAAATGTTTGCTGTTAGGTAATATAAGTGGCCTTGCAAATCACATTGATTTTGATACTATATGCATATTTGTTTACTTTACTTAAACCCAAAAGTGAATTGGATTAGAATTATTTAGGATATTGTATTAATCCAATTCTTCTTCTCATTGGTGGGTTAGCTGAACTACTCATATATAATTTTCCACTTCTGTAATAGTTATAGTATATTACTGGTATTAGAATGCTGATGTAAACAACTCCAAAAGTCACTGTTGTAGAAATATAGAATAAACTATGCAAGTATGAACTATCTATATACTCATTTAATGTAACCTGTTAAAAAATGGTGGAAGGGAAACATAAAAGTAGTCTTGTAAATGCAAGGAGATACTCAAGAGCTTAAAGAAGCACCATGTGCATATTAACTCAAGCACATATACATCGATTATGAAGTGAAATAATAATTCATCTTAAACTCTTTCATTGCTTCAACTTCTTAATAAATTCCAATGATTCAATCCAAAATTCAATTATCATCAAAACAAATTATTATAAAAATCATGGGGTAGCCTATGCATATAGGCCATGTATATGTATGAACTAATATAGGAAATTATAATGGTTCATGAGTTGAAAATGAATAAAATAATAACAAAGTTCAAAATTTTCATACGTTTAAAGTGTTGTACGGACATGGTTATAACATTTTCTTTTGTTGTCCAAATCTGATGAATCTTCTTTCATTAGAAAGATATTTTAATATTGAATAACTTTCTTGTTCATTGCTTTTGAAATTTTTGAATCTGTTGGTGATGAAATTTCTTTAAACTTGAATCAAAACGCTGCCAATGATAAAAAAAAATTACGGTAGCGGTGAAGCATTTTGGCTATAACTTTTGAATGGCTTGTCCGTTTTCGATGATTTTACTCATTTCGGAAGGCCTAAACTATAAGCAACAACTTTTGTTTTAAGGGTTTCGCAAATAATATCGCTATTATTTTTCCAAAACCTTTGGAAACATTTTCAAACTCAAAGGAATTTAAACTTTTCCCAAAATTTCAAATTCCAAATCCATCCACTTTATATTCAAACATGACTTTGGAATTTTTATTTCATCTTCAGTTATATATCACATTTATAATTCACATTTATAAATTTCATTTTGTTAATGAATTTATTCCTTAATCTTTGGTTATAATTTAAATTTTTCATTCAACTTTCACTTAACAATGATAATAATTTAATATTATCATCTCCTAACAACCAAGCAAACATATATAGCTATAATAATTTACGAAAAATTATTTCTTTTATATACAAAAGTAATTTAGGTAAAATTATTTCATTTACCCTATTTTAAAACAATACTATGTCGAATTGTTCTATTCAAGTGTTTAGAAACCCCTATCGGTATAGTTGTACGGACTGTTCCGACCAGAGTTCATAAGCCACTCAATAAATCAATCAATACAATATAAAACCATTTATATTCACTAACAAATACGCGCTCATATCTATTATTACTCTCAAACTCATTCCTAGAGTACTACAGACTCTATTTCTAATGAGTAATTCCCACCAGAGCCAAGGTTATCACCAGTCTAAGCTCCGATACCAAGTGTGACAGCCCGCAAACCCGTACTCCTTGAATCGACACTACTCTCCAACATATCGACTCAAAGTGAACAGAAATACGAACCATTAGGGTTAAAGAAGGAGGTAGAAGCAAAGAAACAACATAATATAATCTCACATCGCAGCAGATTAAAATATAATAGATAATAACTGATCTTTATAGAAAGAAACTATATCTGTTTATACATACATCATCAGAATACAACATCAGAGTACAATACAATCAACATCACAATTCAGGACAGTTATAATAACTTGTCCTCACAAGATGACTACCACTTATGATACACAGCGGAATACAACAAATACGGATGATACGTCTCGCCATCCAGCTCGTCTCCTGAGCTCCACAGCATCTTATCCTGTATTTGAAATACTCGGTCTGACCCGAGCATTATAATAAAATAACACCCGAGTTAGTCTGGAAAACCAGTGTGAGAAAAAACACTCAATTGGATTATTAAAGTTTTCAAAAACCCTTTGAAATCAAAAGCATCTCGTAAGACCACGCCACAAATAAACATGTCGGGTTTTTACCTTACGATAGCCAAAACGCTTTTTATCAAATCCGTCTGTTATTATAATAGTGTCTGTATACAAATGCTTATTCAAATAGCTGAAATTGTTACATGATTAAATTCCAGCATACTAGCCACAAAGTGGGTTCTACAAACAAAACCCGTAAAGGCGCGTAGGGAGAATGGATTTCCAACTAATGACTAGGCACTGGGGTACCACCTGTCCCAGTACCTGGTCTAGATCAACGTACCGAGGACCACGCCCGATCCCCTGCAACACAAGACCGGAACTACCCCTTACTAGATAATCCCGAGTAAGATCACCCCACGGTTGGGATCAACAACCGCACCACTAAGCCGAATAAAAAGGGACATCTAGACAGGGATGACCTCACCCTAATGGGCGGTACCCACATAACCTTGCTGCATAACCCCTGATTTTCAGTCATTCTCGGTTGATGAGGCTTGAGGCTAAGCGTTACCTTTTTAGAACATATCATTTAGAATGCTCATCGTCCACCTGACGATGTTCTGAAAGCATTCATCCATACAAGACCGTCCCGGGTTCGAACGGAACCGAAGGCACTATTCCTACTACATCCATTTTGGAATCACCCACAGGATTAGTAGCGACCAGCCCTTGCACTTCACTGCTCCATCTTCGACTCCAAACTCGTTTTCCCCATGAAAACGTACAAACCGAATCGAAGTGGTTTTCGAGAAATTAATCTTGATCCCGGTCTCTTCGAAACGATCAGCGCATTGGCCAATATTGATAGTCGGTTATTTAACTATCAAATAACATTCACAACAACCATCAGACACATAAATAATTTTCCAAATTATTTATTTATCTCAAGATATCTTCGCAAGATATATTTCCACTTTTCAACCCTTTGAAAACAGTTTCAAACCGTCCTTCTCTCATGGAATAAATTTCCCAAATATTTCTATTTCCATTGAAATCACCAAGTACAAACACTTTTGATTTTAAAAATATTTTAGAAACACTTTATTATAAAATATACTTTAAATTAAAAACTACTTTAATAGTTTATTCAAAAATATATACTTTAAGAATATTTAAAATAAAGCTACTTAATAAAATATATAACTAGATTTTTACCTTTTAAAAACATGATACCAAGTCATTTTTAAATAATTATTACTAAAATAAATTTGGAAAACACTTGCTTTAAAATTTAAACATTTAAGGATAATAAATTTTCTAATACATACCTTTAATCAGCTTTAAAACTTTAACTTATACTTAAGGATTTGCATTGAAATCGTACTTGGCTATCCAGGTAAATAAACTTCTCTTTCACATCTTAAAAATAAATCACTATTTATTTTTAACCAAATTTATCCATTCCTTTAATAAATTCCCACCCTGAATTTATACTTCCAAATATCCACTGATATATTACTTCACTTTATAAACCCCGTTTATAAATTTCATAATCTCAACTTCCTTTTAAAATCCCAGTTTCAAGTACTTAATCAATTCTCAAATTGGTTTCCAAAATTTACTCCATTTAAAAGAATAAATTCTTTACTTATCCAATTTTATTTCAAAACTTATAAATTTTAGGTTTAACTTCCTTGTGATGATTTAAAATCTTACTTTAATTGAAAATACAAATTTCTACATTTATTCCAAGATTTTCTTTTATTTCTTTCTAAACCATTTTAACTCTGAATTCAAAAATAAATCTTTCATTCCTTTAAATAATATCACTTAAGTTTTAAAATTCATTATTTCCTCTTTTATTCAAAATCCCCTTTCCATACTCGGAATTTATTTACTAGAATTAAAAAAAATCACTTTATCCTTCCCCAATTCATTCTTTAATTTATTTAAATTTTCTATAATTACTTTACTTAAACATTCTCTCATATATTTCCTTTTTCAAAAATCCAATTTTATATATTTTGATAACTTAGTATACCAAAAGGTATATTCAACCAACACAACATCCAACATTTCAATTATCAATATAATTCATCGTAGAATATCAAATAATCATATCACAGAATTATTAGAACAATCTAAATAATTTTGAGGAATCCAGTTGGATCCCTCCAACCAGTTTCCCTGCATCCACAGATGTTAGAACAATACCAATTCCACTTTGAGGTGGAATATCGTGGTATATAGGTTTATATAATATCATCCGCTATTATGCGGCGCATAGGGTCTCATCCGCTATATAATGCGGGAAATCAATCACTCCAATATATATTACTATATATAATATACCACATCCAATTGATTCAATCATTCAACCAAATATTATAAATTTAACTATTTAAATTTAAATAATAATCCAGATGAGTGAGATTAACTCACCTTTGAATTTTTTTTTTGCACTCCATTCCAAACTGGCTTGTTTCCATGATTTAAAACCATGTATAAACATTATACAATTTATTAATATTTTGAATTAATTTAATAATCAATTTCCATGTAAAAATTTAATTGACTAATGATTTAATTAAACAATTAATTTCCCTTTGAAACTACATATACACTAATAAAAATAAATTATAGATTTTCAAAAATCTATTTTTATAAATTCCTCAACATTTTAACATCCCTATAAATATATTTACTGTTTATCTATGTATATATATTTAAATTAACCAGTAAGTTAAGGTCTGTATAACTTTATATCAAATTAAATTCAAAAACATAACTGCTTAATATTTTACTATAACCTATCTGCATTTTTTTTATAAATATTTTATTTTAATTGAAAAAGAATTATACCTTACTGCTACGAACCACCCTCCTTCAACCCTAGCCTCGACTACCGACCACCGCTTGACCACCACTGCCACAGCATCGCACACCCAAACCAACTCGACGAGCACATGATTCCCTTCCCTTCCTCTCAGATGATCCACAACCTGATCAGCAACTCATCAGTCGAGATCCACCTCGAGCCGTGCCCTAACTTCCAGCTACTCCACTCGACAAGCCACATCTCCTCAAGCTCGAACAAGCCACCTAACACCACTGCGCCGCCCTCTTCGCTAGAGCCTCCTCTTTGATCAAGCGATCGATTCGATTTCGATTTGAGATATAAAAAGGCTCGATCGAATAGAAGGAAACAAACGAGGCTGTGATTCGAAAACGAGCACGATACTTCGCGAATCAAACATGGAGGAAGGAATCTCGATTCGAATCGGAGGAGGAACGAATTTGTTTCAAAGGCTCGACACTGATTAATTTGAAATTTTGAGTTTCGCCATTTTAAGAGGAATGATGGGATTTGATTTCGATTTGTATAGAAAAGGAAGCGGCCATTATTTTGATTTTGTATATATTTTCTCATTTGAAAATAGAATTCTCGGCTGTGTTGATGTAAAAGAAGGCAGGAAGTGATTGAAAGGAAGGAAGCCTACAGTGATTGAAGAGGGACAGAATTGCAGCTAATGTAGATATAATTTCAACTGCAATTGACAAGTATAAATATATACAATTAAATTCAAATTCAAATTCAAATGCAACTTAAAATTTCAAACTCCTATCAAGGCATGCCGCTAGGCGTTTGTAATGTTATACCCCTATTCCGAATGCAATGGAAAAGGTTTCGAGTCCTAATTCGATCGTATGGAGAAGATAGCTTTTTGGACCCAGATATCATATTAAATTTCAATAAAATTTTCCAGTGCGTTTATATGTCATACGCTCACACGACAACTCCGATCACTATGAAATTTGAAATCCGATAATAATTCAATATTACAGATCCAATGGAACTGGTTTCGTCGAAATCCGAGTCTATGCCTTGGAATGCAATTTTTTTTAAACATCGATTTAAACGATATATTTTCAAAACTGAATAAAACACTTTTAAATCCAATATTAAAAGTGTTATCACCCTCAGTATTATTAATATGAATTTTCCAAGCCTTCAAACTATTTTTAACAAGCTTAAAACTCCAAATTCAATATTTTACCCAATCTCCAATTATTAAATTCAATATTTAATTATCCAATAAATAGAGATATTTGAAATTTAAGTTAAAATTAACCTTTTAAATATTTAAAATCAATTAAATATTCCAATTTCAAATATCTAAAAAATCCGGGTCGTCACAGTAGGCGTTGGTGCGACAGTAGGTGAAGAGCACGTGACCCGAGCTGCTGTGAGGTGGGGTGAGTTGGAGGGTGTTCGATCTTGGGGAGGGCCGCGGACATGAAGATGGTGACACCCTGGGCTCGAGTTCGGGCTTGGCAGAGCAAGGTTGGAGGCAGTTTGGGAATGGCAAGTGTGTTTTCTATCCTGAATGGAGGAATTCAATGGAATTATTTCGACGATGCCATGAGTAAGGAGCTTCAACTGGCAATTGGCTAAGGTGATTTATTTTATTTAACTCACACACCTATATCTAATCAGTTATACCGCTATTTCTATGCCATGCTTTAGTTATGAATTTTGTAAATTTTTAGTAGTGATTGAATGATACAATTGTAATAAAATTTGCATGTTATGGATTTAATTGTCTAGATGGTTGGATTGGTTGATTGTGGGTTTGGAATATTATATTGAATCAATGATTAGGTGTACCATAGCATATATGTTAAAAAACCGTCAAAAATGTATTTGATTTCGTAGTTAGATAATATGATGACTATGCAATTGTGGAGTGATCGGAGTTGTCGGAAAACAACTCGGATCGCTAAATAATTTCGTTATTGAAATAATCTTTTATATAGAGCGATTTTGGCTCTAGATGATTCATTTTGAATTTCTCGATTCTTTGTTGCACTTGATTCTTTAATTTTGAGGCATATAGAATTTCTATTCTATGAAATTGAGAAATTTTTTTGTAAAAATATATATTTTATATAAATATTAAATTATGGAATTTTTGAATAATAGTTTTAGAGAACTATATTTTTTAGATATATAGTTTGAAATCGCTTTGTAAAGTATATAAATTATTCTTATAATCATACTTACAAATGTAAAGTATTATTGTTGTAAAATACTTTGAGATAAAAATGTTTGAAAAGATTTAATATATATATATATATATGAAATTTGTTTGAAAAGAAATGATTTTCTTTATATTAGCAAATTATGAATTTTTATCTATTTATAATTAGTAAAAAGGGATTTATGATAAATTCAAGAGTTTTTGATAAAATTAATAATATATATTTATATATATTTTTTGAAAGGGATTTTCATGTTATTTTAGAGTTTTAAATCAAAGTAAATTTTTGTAAAATCCATCTTTAAATCTAAAATTTGATTTAAGTTAGTAATTTAATGATTTCCATTTATATTGGCTTTCGTGCTTTTCTTTGAAATAAAGAATTTTAATAAACGTTTGATTTATCGGATTGGTATGGGACTTTTTGTACAATCCTTTCGGTTATTATTATAATTTATTAAATAGAGTTTGAGTGGAATTTACTAGCTTTTAGTAAATACTTGAATTTACTATAAGGTATGAGACAGTTAGCTAAATTTTTGTAATTACTGGAGTGACAGTAATTAACACTTAAAGTTGTATTATCTTAGGTTGTTTGGATTTCAGACTGATAGATCCCCGAGAGAAGGTAACTCATTTTTCATCGATCCGAGAATCGATACATTTTTAGATTTGGGTAGGCAAATCCCTTTCAGAAGATCTGCTATGATGTAAATATGGTCGTCTCTTTCGGAAGGTGGATTTTTACATGCATCATAGTCTATAAATACTACAACCTATTAGTATATTTTATTTTATACAGTTAGACTATGTTTACCTCTTTCAGAAGGTAAATTTGCATAGGACAGATTAGGTACACGACTGCTCTTTTCTTTGAGCGGTGTCCCTAATCTGCAGTCTCTTTCGGAAGGCTTCCTTTCTATGTAGCGGGTCTCTTTCGGTAGATTTTGTGTCACTGTATTAAAATGATAGACGACTACCATTATTTTTTCATTATTGATGATATTTCTTTAGAGATTTTTTATATGTATATTCTGTATCCTTTATGGCTCTGAGGAATTCTGAATTGGTTATCACCATATTTTGACATGATAGTCTATTGAGACTTGATATGAATTTATGAAATGGTGATTTGTTAGATATGCCTTATTTGAGTATTTGTTTTGGGCATATTTTATTTATGACTTATTTAGTTATTATTAAGTCAAAATTTTGATATCTATATTTATTGGTTTGATATGCCTTTTTGCATTTTTAGGTTTTAGGCATATTTTGAAATGACTTATTTTAGAGTTAAGTCATTTATGGATTTATAAATAAGTGAATTCAATTAATATGCCTTATCATGATTATTGTTCGGCATATTCTATATGGCTTATTAATTTAAGTCATAAAGTTATGATAGTAGCATCTCACCTTTTATTTAGATATAGTCTGACCCGTTTATTATTTTAATACTCGGGTCAAGCCAAGACTTTATGGGTACATGGATCTATTGACCTTTGGAATTTGGGCTAGCATTGAAGTAGACTATTTTGATAGTTTTAGTTTACTTCATACTTGTATATATTGACAGTTAGGAGTTTATGTCATCTATACTATATAATAGTGACTTTGTACCTAATACAAGATTTTGGATATAATGTATATATTTATGTGGGTCTAGTACTCATATTTTGTAGACTCGCATTTTGTTATGTATATCATGATGTATATTATTCCGCTGTGACCTGTGACTCTGATTCCGATTTATCTATATTATATACCGTTCTGAATATTTTTAATCGGTATGTTTATTACTTTGTATTAATAATGTATACATCTAAATTTCAGTTCAGATCCTTAAAAAGGTAAATACGACGTGTCAGTGTTAATATAAAGATATGTTCACATTCGATCGCCCTTAACCAACCGTATTCTCCGGATTAGCAGACGACATTACTTGTAATGTTCTTTGCTAAACTGAGAATAACGATGGGGTCGTTACAGTAATTCCTATTAATGGATTCTCGAAAAGTTTGAATCAATCTGCATCCACATCCAAAAAAGGATAAATACCTTATATTTGGAAAAACGAATATGGATGTGGATGTAAAGACATTATTCGAAATTTATCCTTTTGGTTTTTTTAAGATTATAGTTTATATTTTACATATTTTAGTATAATGAATGATATGTATATATTGTTTTATTAAATTGATAGTTTATATTATATGCATTTAATGTATATTCATTGCTTAAAATAATTTATTATCATCATATTTGTTTATTTTTCTTACGTTTACAATCAATGAGATTGAAATTCTTTTATGTTAAACCAAAATTTTCCATTTATGTTTGTGGATTTATCAATCGTTAGAAGATCAAATTAATATCCAATATTTGTCTTATCTACGGATGTGGATATCACATATTCATAAATGATTTTGGATATAGATGCGAATATGACACTATTTTAAGTTAAAAATATCCATTGACGGGCCTATGAAAGAGGAACAAGAAATTGGAATTTTTAAAGGTGTATGAAAGGCGAAATTCGATAAAAGGGGAATGTAGTTTTGTGTTGCAAAAGGGGCAACACATAAGGAATGATTGTTTGTATTTTATTATTTTAATTATTTCAAGTACCATCGGTTAAATGTTAGTAATTGATATATAAAGCGTAAATTGTTGCGAAAAAATGCGGAACTAAAAGAGGGTATTAATCAACTTAATATGACTAATATTATTTTATGTATTTTATATCAATTTTTTTTTACTATTTAAAATTTGAAAGCGGGTATTCATTTTTAGAAAATGTTTGCCACCATGCAGGTTTGCCACTATAGAAACGTGGGGGCAATGCCCCTACAATCGGCAGTTCACTTGGTTGATCAGGTTGTGAGGTTTAGAGGGAAATGCCACCTCTCGGGGTACATGTAACCCTAGCCTAAAAGACGGTATATGTTATCAATGTCATTTTTTTATTTTTACGGAAAATATCAAATTAATAATAATATTGTTTTCACACTTCTTACCATCGAAAAAATAAAAAAAACTGTTTATTAGTTTTATTGTTATTTTTACAAAAAATAAGTATTTTTACAGATTATAAATATTGGTACTTTAAAAAAAATTACTGATTGTTTATTATTTGTTTTTAAAATATTATTATTATTATTATTAGAATTAGAGGTGTATCCTAGGGCAATTATATAATTTGTTACAGTATCTAACTCAATAGCCAATATTTCCATAATAATGGTGTTTGATTTCCATAATATGCTTTGTTATATTGGGATATAATTAATTAAGTAATTAATTTAAATTACTTTAAATATAAAATCCTTAAATAATATGTTTTGTGATAGTAATTATAACGTGTTGTAATCGTAAGAAATTTATTACACTGAAATAACATATCATTTTAAATACTCATAGTCAAGAAGAGTTGAGACGGGATATCAATACATCCCTTAAGACTAGAGTATGTGGCACTCTCCAAGTCTAAGGCAGTGTATTGCTTATGGCTACTAGGAGCACCAAGGGGTTATGTGATAGTTATTGATAACTATGAAATAACTCGCTCGAGAGTTTTTTGTTAGTTGGTATATCTAAGGCCAAATTGAGAATCTCAAAGTGCCGACATTACACACTTCTCTCGACTCTGGAATACTATTGTACTTCAGCATGGATTGTGTAATTTATTATTGTAACGACCAGAATTTCGAATGCTTCATGTTTAAATATTTGAATTATTTAAATATTTGAACCTTGGTTTAATGTGAACATATTGATTTATATGCTTGTTAACCCCTCTTAATTAATAATTAATGATGATAAACTTGTTTTTGAAAAATGGGCACAAAAGTAAATAGTTCGAAGAAACATCGATAATATGACTGAAAATCGTTTTATGATAAACAGCTTTTTACTCGGTAAAAGTTGTTTGAATTTGTTATGCTTTCCTACTATATTAATATGTAATTAATTAGCAACTAAAAATATTTTCATTGTTTTTGGCTAGCTAAATCACTTAGTGATGAAAGCAATGATATCATAGAAGATATTTTGGAGGAGGGGTATTTTGGGAAGTCTTAAGGGCTAAGTAAAGAGAGAGTGAGGTGGAAAGGTGAGCACATGGAGGGGGGATGTGCTTATGACAAGAAATAGAAGGTAGGAGGTGATAAGTGACCTATTAGTGAAGTCTATATAAGCACCCTTGAGGCATAGAAAATGGGTTTGCTAATTTACAAAACATATAAATAATTCCCTTCATCTTCTTCTCTTTACATCTAAACACTCTTAAATCAGAAAGGAACTTCACCAAAATTAAGCTATAGTCCTAACACAACTTAACAATAAGGTTTAGCAACTCAAAACTTAAAGAAAATAGTAGAACCCCTTGAACCTTCATGGATCGCGAGCATTATAGGGCGTTCAAGCCTAGGCCTTGAATATAAAGAGGTAAGACTGAACTTTGGAGCTTGCTTTGGTTGAGGTAGAGGCTAGTGCTTGATTGTGGACTTGAAAAAAAGGTGAGTTAACTCACCATTTGATTGTATACAAAGTTGTATAATATTTCTTGTTAAATTATATTAAAGTTCACTAACTAATTAAAGTGTATATTTGGACCATGCTTGCTTTTGAAAGCAAACGACAACTACTTATGGCATATCTTCTCTTCTATGATCCATAACATGTGAAATTTCCTTGACATTGTATATATATGGTTGGTGGGACGGTATTTGGTTTGGACTTGAATATGGAATGGTAATATAGCGATAGTCGCTATGAAAGCACTTTTAATCTCCTTATGTTCAAACTTGTTCAAATGGTTTATACGTTATAATATTATGATATAATATACATTGGTTGTGCTCAACATATATATGTGTGTGTAACAAAAAGGAATTAGTTTGGAATATTGTAGAATTTATACAACAAAGTTTGAAAAGTTAAGCAAAATAATCGCTATAGAAGCACTTTTAAATTGTCGACAAAGTATTTAGTTTGAATAATTGTGATTTATGTGACGTAATCATGCTATGTGTTTGTACTTATATATGGAAAGTATTCAGTCGTGTACTTAGCACTAAAAGTAGACAAAATAGATTTATTCTATCGGTGAGAGTTAATAATGATGTTCGAGTAAGGTTTAGAAGCAAACGATGCTCTAACCTATAGACTTCACTCTTGACCAAGGGATAGTGTAAGTTGAGAAGGTCGGAAACTTGGTAAGTATACGAAACCTAGTTTTCATATGCAATTGTTTCTATTTTATACTAGGTAGTTGATTAGTCTACTATCGAGTTTGACCAAATTAACTTTGGAAACATATATAAGCATCGCATATTGATACAGTTTGAGATCCATTGGGGAGGACTCATTCATATGAATCATCTCTTGCTTTAAGAATGTATATATAAGATCCTCCGGGGGAGGACTCCTTTATATCCTTTGCCCAGTTCTTAAAGAAGCAAAATTGAGTTAATCGAGAATTTACCAATTTAGTTTTGAAGAGTATGGGATCAGATAACTATGTTACTTACCGAAAACCACTTCAAAACTAATTTACGATTTTGATGTTTTGGGAAGCAGTTGTGAAGTGAATTTTTATAGAGTCGAACCGTCTATCCTAAGGTTAAGTACATAGAATAGGTCAGTGTTAACATTTCAAACGATGCCAGCGAGCGTACTATTTATCTTGAAGTTAATTCCAAGAGAGAGGACAGAGTTAGCATTCGTTGGACGACTTTTGCTGGAATCCACGAAGAGATTCGTGATGTGCTCGAGTGATGAAGACTCGTGTGTTGAGAGGCTAAATGTGACTTCGCCATCGAGAATGACATAAAATAGAGTAGGCCTCATATCTAGTGGGTTTAGCAAACCCAAGAAAGTATATCAATTCCATCTCTAGAGAAGATTATTGATGTTGCCAGCGGGAGTTGATGATATTCGGTAACACATGTTCAGACATGGACAAGTTATGTTTCTCGTTATTGGTATATTTTATCTAGAGATATACGATGCTAGGAATGTAGTTTATGACCGTTGTTAGGTATCCAACTTCATTTTACCAAGGATACCTCCATGAAAATCTATATGAGAATATACCTTAGCGGTTTTAGTTGTACTTTTAATATTGTTAAGTTGTGAAATGTAAGCAGCACAACTATTTTCTGATTTATATTCTACACCCTGGCCACTATCTATTATATCGCCATATGTACTTATTAGATGGGTTTGGTTCTTTTGAAGGGATAACCATTTCGGTTATTCGAATGGCCTTAAAAGTAATGTTATACGCAATCATAGATTTCTAGAGTTTCTCATACCAGACTTATTTCTGACTCGTGGTTTTATTTTTCCCTTAATTCCTCAATTTCTCTTTCGATAAATTTGAGAAAAGTGGGTTTTAGTTAGATATTCATTGGAGCTCAAGAATTCGAGCTGGATGCATTCTCCCACCATCGTATTTTATTTCCACTACACTACTATTATGTATATATCAGCAATTATGAGGACATGCTGTTATAACTGTCCAGGCAGATAATAGTACTTAAGATTGTAACTCTGAAATGTTATCTATTTAGATTAATAGTCTGTACTGTCTTTTGATATTATATGTTATTGTTTCACTGTAAGATTCTAATGTTGCGTTCTTTCCTCCTTATTTTTTTTATTTTTATTTTCACCTACTTAACAATCTGTTTTTCCAGCACTTGTGTGCTCAACATGTGAATCCGTGAATGTACTAGTGTCGACATTTGGGTGTCGAAAAGGTGGGTCATTACACCTATATATATCTAACTTAATAACCAATCTTGTTCAAATTAAAAGGTGTTTTCATTTCTGTTATATACTCGTATTATTATGATATAATTAGTTAAGTAATTAATCAAAGTATACTAAATAGAAAACCCTTAAATGATATGTTATGTGATAGAAATTACAATGTGTTGTAATCATGAGAAATTTATCATATTAAAAAGAATGTATTATTTTAAATAATCCTAATCATGAAGTTTCGAGATGGGATACCGATACATCCATTAAGACTAGAGTGCCTAATGATCTCTTAATGTTGGGAACTTTATTACTCATGACTGTTGGGGGAACCAAGGGGTTACACACTGATAGTTATTGGATAATTGTGAAATGATTCACTCGAGAGTTTCCTATAACAACCCGCATATTTTACGATTATATATTTAAATGTTTTATTTAAATATAGCATTGTTAATCGGATTAAAGTCCGAAATGTTACTTTTTGTAAATAGTCGAATTGGGACTCGAGACCACTTCCATTGGGTCCAAAATGTCGTTTACAACTTTTTTGAGTATAAACATCGATATGTTTGGGGTTGAGTAGAATTTTGCTATTTTTTATTTGGGCTTTGGGTTTGGGTTTCAGCCCACTAACCCATCATAATACCCTAACTCCTCTACTCTTCATCCATTTACTCATTTCTATTTCCTAACACTCAAGCTAAAGTAAAAATGGGGGAAAGAAAGGGAAATGGAAATTCCTAAACCCTAGTTTTGATTAGGAAACTCAAATTCAAGTCCAAAATCAAGGAGAAGCTTAGGTAAGCATCCTCTTCATCTTCTCCATCTCTATCTCTCTTCAATTTACAGAAATTCCTATAACCTAACTTAGGAAAAACTTCACCTTTCATAATAGATTGAAGATTCTAGAGGTATATTGAAGAGGAATTGGTCTAGCTTTGTTTTAAAGCTTCTCATTCGTGTCTTTGAGTTTTAAACGTGAGTTTTTTAACTCACATCTACGTCTATAACTTTCATTGTTGTTAGGTATGAATTCCTAACATTTGTGCATGTTCATTTGCTTTTGATTTGAATTGATTTGGTGAATTTTCCAATTTTTGTTTTGTGAAGTCCAATTTTATGAAAATCCTACTATGGATGTTTGGACATGATATTTGGGGTGTATCGAAGAGCCTATAAGGCTGGGTTGTCGCTTGGCATAAATCCCTAGTCTTCGTTGCTCGTCCGATCGCTCCCGAAACGTTTTGGCCATCTTGGCCTAGGCAAATTGTTGCCCAGACCAGGTGACCAGACGTCTGGTTATCAAGGCCAGACGTCTGGTTATAGACTTCGAGAAAATAATATACATGACAGAAAAAAATAAAATGGCAGAGACTAATTCCAGACGTCTGAAATATAGGTTCAGACGTCTAATTAGGGCTCAGACGTCTACTTCGAAATTTCAAACATCTGAGAGGTTTTCTAAAAATTTCCATAAAAAAATCCAGACGTCTGGATTCTAAACCAGACGTCTGGAATTGTTCAGTTTTGCCTATTTGCCTATTTTTTGAATGAACTTCCAATTTTAATCGATTTTTGTTGATCCGGTTAGTTGTTATCACTCATTATCGACTTTGATGACTTCTTTCTTTGGATTTTTGGAATATCCATTTGATGGATTTGATATCGATTTTTATGGATTTAATTCACATTCTCGTATGTGAATTTTTGGTGATTGATTGTTTCTACAATCATTTCTGTGGTTTGTCACTTTAAAATACAAAGGTTTCTATACTAGTAGTAAATACTCGAACTCTTTCACAAAAAACGATTTCAACACTACTTTTAAATACAAAGCTCGTTTTTAAAACCGATTTTCAAATCTATTAGTATATACAAACCTTTACCTCATTCGTATGAGAAATCTAATTAAACGGCTTAGCAAAACAATTGGTATGAAACGCTTGCGTTTACTTCGTCGATTAATTCTTGGACTTGTTCGATTGAACTCTTGTGACAATTTTCGAGTGGAAATCTACAATTTGTTCGTAAATATTTAAGTTAAGCTAGTGGTTATGGGACATGAAGCTAAACTCTTATATTTACTAGCTTAGTGTGATTCACACTTATAATTGATCAATGGTGATCATTTTATGATTTAGACTAGCGATGTGAGATGTCTCTTTGTTTGTGTGGGGACTAAAAACCCCGTTTGTGGAGCTTCGGTTCAAATTGGTGGGGTAGCGACCCATGGTCTTTGGGCCGTTTGTGGAGCTTCGGCTCAAACTTGATGGTTAGCGACCATGGAATAGTGTTCCGTTTGTGACACATGTGTTGGTGAGTTTTCGTGCTTCCGTTTGTGATAGGCCTCCCCCTTTGTGTTTTCTGGTTGTTGATTTCTAGAATTTGTGTTTCACCAATTTTCGTGGTTTGCATTGATAAGCTCTATCAATATTTGTGTTTTGGTGAATAATTTAAAAAATATGACATTCTTTTTAGTGTTTGAGAATATTTGAGATATTGTATGATTTTTGTTGTTATCTGATGTATACTTGTCACAGTATGGCATTATCGTTATCATACGTTTTTGTCATATCTCTTATATTATCTCATTTTATCTGATATTTATAGCTAGACTGATCCGTTTATTATTTTTCTTCTTAAATAATACTCGCGTCAGACCGAGGTATTTTAGGTGCTTCTGCTTGACTTCTTATCAGGGACCATAATCTGGTTTTTGGCTAACTACTTTAGATTAGTAGTTTTTGCTTTTATACATTTGAGATAGAGACTCCTTGATGTATACATATTCTTTTGTCTAGCCCTTGTGCCTATTCTTTTATGATGTAGTGGATCTTGTATGACCACTACTTTGATGTACACTTCTATGAGTTATATTCATATCTGTTTCCGCCTTAGTGATATGAATATCTGTGACTGATTTGTGTTATGTTTATTTCTATATTTATTTCTGAAGCCCTCATAGCCACTGTGTAGCAGCTTTGAGTTTGAATTTGATATGTCAGATTTCCTCTTGAAATGAAATGAAAGTCATATTATCTGACATATCGGTACTCGCACAAAGCAATTACACAGATGGTCGCTCCTCAACAGCCTTATTCTTCATGCTAGTCGACGACATTACCCAGTAGTGTCCTTGGCTAGTGTGAGTATAGAGGTGGGGCTTCACAGCTTGGTATCAGAGCCAAACTTCGGAACAATGTAGAATAATCTAGCTAGGATCATTGTCCTAAGTCTTTCTTAGGAGTCGTGCCTTAGGATTTAATTCGAGTCATTGGACCCATATTATCCTATTTTCTTTTGTGATGCCTTTTTTTATCAATCAAGTTTGTTTGATATTCATTCTGAGAATAACCTTTTTCCTCTTCTTTCTTTCTTAAAGAAGAGAAATGGTTAGATCAGGCCGTCCCAGCGCCGGTCAATCCCGTGCTACTCCTCAAGATGGAGTATTTATGTCTGCCCAACAGCCTTTAGATCTTGTGCAGAATGCTCAAGTTGTCGGACCCATTCCAAAGCCTATTCATCCTAAATCTGGGTTTGCATGCTTGTGCAGTGATTACACCAACTTGGGTGGAAGGCCTTTCAAGTGTTCCGAAAGCGTTATAGAAGTCCAAGCTTGGCTTAGAACATGCGATCGCTTCTTTTCCCGCATGAATCTTATTGATCTACATCGAGTCCAAGTGGCTTCTAGCATGCTACATGAGAGAGCATTAGATTGGTATGAGCTTTTGATTTCTGAAATTATTGAAGCGGTCTTACTTGGGAGCAATTCCGGGAAAGGTTCGAGTTAAAATTTGTGCCAGAAGCTGAAAAAGTATCTTTAGCTCGATGCTTTATCGACCTTGTTCAAGGTGAATCTTCTGTGACCGACTATGTTGCATCTTTTGAATTTCTTTCTAAATATGGGGTCGAGTATATTAATACCCCATTGAAGAAAAATCATAGATTTGTCTATGGGTTGAATAAGAACCTCAAAAAGCCATTGCTTCTGAAACTAGAAGTTTCTTTCGATCATCTTGTTGACATCGCTCTTCGACTCGAAGAGGCCGATAAAGAAAGTGATGTTGAAATTGTGGGGGCCAAACAAAACATCAATAAGAAGAGGCCTTTTAAATTCAAGCCTTATCCCAACAAGAAACGGAAGTAAGCAACTTTGGTAGCAAAGACTCCTACCTCTAGTCGTGGAGAATGTTACAATTGTGGTTCTAAGGACCATTATGCAAACAAGTGTCTGAAGCCCCTTACTTGTCGCTATTGCAAAAGTTCGGGTCATACTATATCTTCATGTCCCAAACTTCAAAGCAAGAAGGAAGGGAAGCTAAATGTTGTGCAAGCCCCTAGTAACACTTCTCTTGGGCATGGTATTTCTCATTCTATCCTTGATGGCATTATTATATTTTGTGATCTTCCTATTCGAGTTCTTTTTGATACGGGTGCATCTCACTCTTTAATATCAAAAGAACTTGTTGATGCTTTGTCTTTGAATGTTATTGGCTTGATGACTTCATTGAGAATTGTGAATCCGGTTGGTGGATCCGCAACACTCAGTTTACTTTGTAAAGATGTCGAAATTATTCTATGTGATTATGCTTTCCAAGCCAATTTGCATGTTATGCGTTACCTTGGTTTCAGAATGATTTTGGGAATGGATTGGCTTAATCGTTTTGAAGCCCATATCCTATGTCCCGGAAGGACTATTTATCTTCGACATCCACAATCTGTTAAGCAGATTTATGTTGTTCTTAAAGATTCAGATTCCAGTTCGGTAGCATCCTTGAATTCTCTAAATCCTCATGATGATGATGATGACGACGACGTGGAAGATGTCATTTCCCTTATTCACGTTGTTCGTGAATTTCCCGACATATTTGAGCCCGTTTTAGGATTACCACCTAAGCGAGCAATTGAGTTCAGAATTAATCTAATCCCTGAAGCTCTACCTATTACCCGTCCTCCTTATCGTATGTCTAATAAGGAAAATGAGGAGATGCGTAAACAATTATCTGAATTGGAAGCCAAAGAGTTTATTCGTTCTAGTTCCTCTCCTTGGGGAGCTTCAGCTATTTTTGTGAAGAAATCCGATGGTACACTTAGGCTTTGCGTTGACTACCGCAAGCTTAATGATCTCACCATCAAGAATAAATATCCCTTACCTCGAATTGATGATTTATTCGATCAACTTAGTGGTGCTAGAGTCTTTTCACAGTTAGACTTAGCAACCGGTTTTCATCAGCTCCGTATTGCAGAGGATAGCATTCCTTTGACATCGTTCCGTACTCGTTATGGATCTTATGAATGGCTTGTTATGCCATTTGGTTTGACGAATGCACCAGCTTATTTCGTTGACCTTATGAATCGAGTTTTCAAAGACTTCCTCGATCGATTTGTTCTCATCTTTATCGATGATATTCTTGTTTATTCTAAAACTGAGGAAGAGCATGAAAAATATCTTCAGATTGTGTTGGAAACTCTTAGGAGCAACCAATTGAAAGCAAAATTTTCCAAGTGCAACTTTTGGCAATCTCGTGTAAAATTTTTGGGACATATTATTTCTGAATCCGGAATTTCCATGGATTCTTCAAAGATTGAAGCGATTCAAAATTGGAAGAGACCGGAGAGTGTGACGGAAATTCGTAATTTTCTTGGATTGGCGGGCTATTATCGTCGTTTCATAAAAGACTTTTCTAAAATTTCCGTGCCTCTTACTAGTTTGACAAAGAAGGAAGTTAAATACATTTGGTCAGACAAATGTGATGCTGCTTTTCAAAAATTAAAAGAATTCCTTTCTGATGCTCCTATTCTTGTGATTCTCGAAGGGAACCAAGACTTTATTGTTTATACCGATGCTAGTCGTGTTGGTTTGGGAGCCGTTCTCATGCAAAGGGAACGTGTTATTGCTTATGCTTCTAGGCAATTAAAGCCTGCCGAGACTAGATATGCCACTGATGATTTAGAGCTCACAGCTATTGTTTTTGCCCTTAGAATTTGGCGTCGTTATCTTTTGGGAGAGAAATTTGTTCTCTACACCAATCATAAATCTTTGAAGTATTTATTATCTCAAAAGGAACTTAATTTGCATCAACAACGTTGGCTCGAGTTCCTTTCATCTTATGATCTTGATATTCTCTATACTCCCGGAAAGGGTAATCGAGTTGCTGATGCCCTTAGTCATAAGCAACAAGAGGTTGTTTCAATGATGATATCCGAATGGAATGATCTCGAGACTTTATCAACTTGTGAGATTCGAGATCGTGAATCAAATTCATGTTCATCTCTTGTTTTATGTAGCCTTGAGGATCACCCTTCTCTTTTAGACCGCATTCTTGGAGCTCAAAAGCGTGATCCTGAATTGGTTCTTCTTAGCCAAAGTTGTAAGGATAAAGTTGATATTAAAGGTTTGAAAGACTTTGATATTGATACTCGTGGCGGTATTCGAAAATTTGGTAGACTTATTGTGCCAAATATTTATGATCTTCGTAAAGACATTTTAGAAGATTCTCATCGTTCTAAATTTACCATTCATCCCGGTAGTAAAATGTACGCGTACATGAAGCAACTTTATTATTGGGATGGAATGAAATCTTATATTGCTAACTTTATTAAGCGTTGCATGACTTGCCAACTCATAAATGCCGAGCATCAAAGGCCCGGTGGGTTATTGCAACCTTTGGAAATTCCCGTTTGGAAGTGGGATCAAGTCTCCATGGACTTTATTGACGGTCTTCCCCGTTCTCGTTCGGGTCATGATAGCCTATGGGTGATAGTAGATAGACTTACAAAATCCACCCATTTTATTCACGTTCGGTCCAATCGGACCGTACCACTTTTGGCTAAACTCTATGTCAAAGAAATTGTTAAATTGCATGGAGTTTCTACTTCTATTGTTAGCGATCGTGATCCATTATTTACTAGTGGATTTTGGAAAGGTCTTCAAAAAGCTTTGGGAACAAAGCTTAATTTTAGCACCGCTTATCATCCTCAGTCCGATGGACAAACCGAGCGTGTGGATCAAACTCTTGAAGATCTTCTTCATGCATGTGTTCTTGATTTTGGTGAAAGTTGGGAAGATCATATATCTCTTGTTGAGTTTTCCTATAATAATAGCTTCTAATCTAGTATTGGTATGGCACCTTTTGAGGCGCTCTACGGAAGGCCATGCCGATCTCCTTCGTGTTGGCTTCAAGCCGGTTAAAAGCTGGTTTTAGGTCCAGATTTTATTCATGATGCCACAGGAAAGATTGACCTTATTCGTCATAGGATGAAAGAAGCTCAAAGTAGGCAAAAATCCTATGACAATAACTAAAGAAGGAAATTAGAATTTTCTGTGGGAGATTTGGTGATCATTCGTGTTTCACCTATGAAGGGTGTTGTGTGTTTCAGTCGATCTGGAAAATTAGCATCTTGATATATTGGTCCATTTCCCATCACCGAACGCATTGGTTCCGTGACTTATCGCCTTTTATTACCAGCTCAGTTTTCTGCTATTCATGACGTATTCCACGTCTCTCAACTACGGAAATGCCTTAGGGATTCTGATTCTATTCTTGAGCCTGGTGTTATTGAAGAAATTGAGGTTTCACCTAATTTGACTTATGAGCAACATCTTATTCGTATCATTGCTTCGGAGATTAAACGCCTTCGAAATAAAGATGTTTCGCTTGTGAAAGTTCAATGGTCCTCAAATCCTAAGGATTGCTCTTGGGAATCTAGAGAATTCATCGAGCGAACACATCCGGACTTACTCTCTCATGCTCCTTAAGGTGAACTTCTCATTTAAAAATTTCTTCTTTTGTGTTGGTTATGCCTTAGTATGGTTGTTGCTTTTTATTTTCTTCTTAAGTATTGCGAGGACGCAATTTATTTAAGGAGGGGAGTCTGTAACAACCCGCATATTTCACGATTATATATTTAAATTTTTTATTTAAATATAGCATCATTAATCGAATTAAAGTCTGAAATGTTACTTTTTGTAAATAGTCGAATTGGGACTCGAGACCACTTCCATTGGGTCCAAAATGGCGTTTACAACTTTTTTGAGTATAAACATCGATATGTTTGTGGTTGAGTAGAATTTTGTTATTTTTCTATTTGGGGTTTGGGTTTCAGCCCACTAACCCATCATAATACCCTAACTCCTCTACTCTTCATCCATTCACTCATTCTATTTCCTAACACTCAAGCTAAAGTAAAAATGGAGGAAAGAAAGGGAAATGGAAATTCCTAAACCCTAGTTTTGATTAGGAAACTCAAATTCAAGTCCAAAATAAAGGAGAAGCTTAGGTAAGCATCATCTTCATCTTCTCCATCTCTATCTCTCTTCAATTTATAGAAATTCCTATAACCTAACTTAGGAAAAACTTCACCTTTGATAATAGATTGAAGATTCTAGAGGTATATTGAAGAGGAATTGGTCTAGCTTTGTTTTAAAGCTTCTCATTCGTGTCTTTGAGTTTTAAAGGTGAGTTTTTTAACTCACATCTACGTCTATAACTTTCATTGTTGTTAGGTATGAATTCCTAACATTTGTGCATGTTCATTTGCTTTTGATTTGAATTGATTTGGTGAATTTTCCAATTTTTGTTTTGTGAAGTCCAATTTTATGAAAATCCTACTATGGATGTTTGGACATGATATTTGGGGTGTATCGAAGAGCCTATAAGGCTGGGTTGTCGCTTGGCATAAATCCCTAGTCTTCGTTGCTCGTCCGATCGCTCCCGAAACGTTTTGGCCATCTTGGCCTAGGCAAATTGTTGCCCAGACCAGGTGACCAGACGTCTGGTTATCAAGGCCAGACGTCTGGTTATAGACTTCGAGAAAATAATATACACGACAGAAAAAAATAAAATGGCAGAGACTAATTCCAGACGTTTGAAATATAGGTTCAGACGTCTAATTAGGGCTCAGACGTCTGCTTCGAAATTTCAAACGTCTGAGAGGTTTTCTAAAAATTTCCATAAAAAAATCCAGACGTCTGGATTCTAAACCAGACGTCTGGAATTGTTCAGTTTTGCCTATTTGCCTATTTTTTGAATGAACTTCCAATTTTAATCGATTTTTATTGATCCGGTTAGTTGTTATCACCATTATCGACTTTGATGACTTCTTTCTATGGATTTTTGGGAATATTCATTTGATGGATTTGATATTTATTTTTATGGATTTAATTCACATTATCGTATGTGAATTTTTGGTGATTGATTGTTTCTACAATCATTTCTGTGGTTTGTCACTTTAAAATACAAAGGTTTCTATACTAGTAGTAAATACTCGAACTCTTTCACAAAAAACGATTTCAACACTACTTTTAAATACAAAGCTCGTTTTTAAAACTGATTTTCAAATCTATTAGTACATACAAACCTTTACCTCATTCGTATGAGAAATCTAATTAAACGGCTTAGCAAAACAATTGGTATGAAACGCTTGCGTTTACTTCGTCGATTAATTCTTGGACTTGTTCGATTGAACTCTTGTGACAATTTTCGAGTGGAAATCTACAATTTGTTCGTAAATATTTAAGTTAAGCTAGTGGTTATGGGACATGAAGCTAAACTCTTATATTTACTAGCTTAGTGTGATTCACACTTATAATTGATCAATGGTGATCATTTTGTGATTTAGATTAGCGATGTGCGATGTCTCTTTGTTTGTGTGGGGACTAAAAACCCCGTTTGTGGAGCTTCGGTTCAAATTGGTGGGGTAGCGACCCATGGTCTTCGGGCCGTTTGTGGAGCTTCGGCTCAAACTCGATGGTTAGCGACCATGGAATAGTGTTCCGTTTGTGACACACGTGTTGGTGAGTTTTCATGCTCCCGTTTGTGATAGGCCTCCCCCTTTGTGTTTTCTGGTTGTTGATTTCTAGAATTTGTGTTTCACCAATTTTCGTGGTTTGCATTGATAAGCTCTATCAATATTTGTGTTTTGGTGAATAATTTAAAGAATATGACATTCTTTTTAGTGTTTGAGAATATTTGAGATGTTGTATGATTTTTGTTGTTATTTGATGTATACTTATCACAGTATGACATTATTGTTATCATACGTTTTTGTCGTATCTCTTATCCTATCTCATTTTATCTGATATTTATAGCTAGACTGATCCTTTTATTATTTTTCTTCTTAAATAATACTCGGGTCAGACCGAGGTATTTTAGGTGCTTCTGCTTGACTTCTTATCAGGTACCATCATCTAATTTTTGGCTAACTACTTTGGATTAGTAGTTTTTGCTTTTATACATTCGAGATAGAGACTCCTTGATGTATACATATTCTTTTTCTAGCACTTGTATCTATTCTTTTATGATGTAGTGGATCTTGTATGACCACTACTTTGATGTACACTTCTATGTGTTATATTCATATATGTTTCCGCCTTAGTGATATGAATATTTGTGACCGATTTGTGTTATGTTTATTTCTATATTTGTTTTCGAAGCCCTCATAGCCACTGTGTAGTAGCTTTGAGTTTGAATTTGATATGTCGGATTTCCTCTTGAAATGAAATGCAAGTCATATTATCTGACATATCGGTACTCGCACAAAGCAATTACACAGATGGTCGCTCCTCAACGGCCTTATTCTTCGTGCTAGTCGATGACATTTCCCAGTAGTGTCCTTGGCTAGTGTGGTATAGTGGTGGGGCATCACATTTTCAGTTGGTTAATATATCTAAGGCCAAACAAAGAATCTCAAAGTGATGATATTACATAGTTATCTCGATTTGAGAATACTGTTGAACTTCATTGTGGACACTCCACTTTGATTATTATTAAATCGTGATATGACATCTATCATACGAATATAGTTGGATCTAAGTTGAAGCATTCAAAGTGATACACTATTTAATGGAGAATTTGTATCCTTAGTTATATGAGGTTAATATCACCGTCAACTATAGTCAACTCAAAGTTAAAGTCTTTGGCTAAAGTAGTATGGCTAATATTAAATGTTGTTATTGAACCAAAAATTTTATGTTTGGACTAATCATGTTGAATGTGGAGGACATTGGAGTTTTGACCAAAATCAAATTCCATAAGTCCTACTGTGATATAGTGTTAACGAAGACAATTGGTGTGAATAATCGTTGCTATTGGGTATCGCATATAATACTAAAATTGGATTTCATCGAGCAGATATCTAAGCGATAAATTCAACCAAAATGTTGTACCACTAGTTAAAGTGACGTATGAACGTTAATATTCGAATTGTTTGATATTATTCGTTGATTGAATTCAGACCTTTGAATCGCACAACTGTAATGATGATTACTTTGAAAGACCACATGACTTAATTAGTTTATAATCATTATAAATTAAGTAAATTAATATTTATGAAATACCAATTATTAAATTTTATTTGATTTGTTAGAATGCCTTTAATATTTAAAACAGTGCATATGCAAAAGTTATATATGTACATACCCATATACAATATCAGTAAACATTTAATTTTCATTTAGATCAATTAATCACTAAGTGTTTTTGAAAAATTTTGAAGGCTCAAATAGCCTCCATCTACGGTCGGTTATGCATGTTAAAAGGAGTGGATCTGGTGAGATTTAATTAGGAATTAAAGAGTGAAAGTTTTAAAGGAGAGAATCGAAACGTTTCAATGTTTCCTTTAAAGCAAAATTTCTTTTGTTCATTCATTTATTCTCCTGATAATTCAATTTTCTTCCTCTCCTCCTCTTCCCTCATGGTTGAAAATTAATGGCTTCCTAGCCATAAAATTAACAAAAAAATCAAAACAAAATAAATAAAAGGGGCACTTCAGATCATTGCAAAATATGAGGATGGTTCAATCGGATCTAAGATTACTAGTCTTTATTCAAGGTGCGATTTTTGGCTGCATCTATAAGGTAATTTCTAATTTTATTCGATTATAAAATACATGATGTTAACATAATTAGATTCCATACATTTTTGTATCTCTTTTAATTATTTGTTCATCTTGTATGTATAGTTTTGATTCCTATCATTCTTCAATGGATTTATATATGCCTAAGTTGTCCGACCTATTTTTGTTATTTTAAAATTGACATAAAAAAACCTATCTAGATTGGAAACTATTTTCAATCAATTGTGGTAATTTTGTAATTGCCATATACATAAACATAAGTATTGAAACCATTTTGAAAGTTGAATCAATATTTTGTATGTTTGTTGGTTTTGAATGTAAATAATTTTGGTTATTATTTGCATATATTTATAGGTTGTTTTGGTTCAAAATTTATAATTGAACTTTTATGCAAAATCACAAACCTAATTTAAATTATCCTTAATTTAAAGCTGGTTTTCAGTCTGTTGGGTTTAAGTTATAAAACATATTAGGACTATAAACTTTATATATATATATATATATGTTATTTTAAATTAGGAATATATAATTTGCAGTTATATATATGTATGCATACATGTATATGTTATATATATATATATGCATGCATATCTTATTTCATCTCAATGTTTGAAAAAGGGGATTTTTGTGTAAAATCTTTATTTAATTTTAAATCTTTCCCAAAATTAAAACTAGATTTGAAATTGTTTGTTTTAGATTTCAAAACATATTAGTCAATTTTAGGATGTGGTATAGTGTTAAAATTGTTTTGAAAGGGCGTTATACGATGAGTAAATGAAAGGAGAAAACTCCTCCACCTTTTCATCTCCTTCTTGATTGCTTACTTAAATACAACCGATTGACATTTTGAATATAAATAAACTTTTGATTAGTTAAAATAACTTTATAACATACTATATATATATATTTGTGTATGTGTAAATGTAAGTAAACTATACACACACACACATATACATACATATATACATATAAATATACATACATTGTTATTTTATATAGTTTCAAAAAAAACTATGGACCAAAAAGACATATATAAAGGAATAAATGGGTTCGTTACGGTATAAATTCTAACACCTATATATGGTCACATTAGCTTTGCACACTACTTATATGTTACACTTGCACTTTACACACATGACTGTATTTGATACACTCATTCCATTATACACTTAAATTTAAATTAAATTCAAACTCTTTTAAACAAATTAATTAAAATAAAGATATTATTTAACCTATTTTAGATTAGATCTAAAATTATTTTAGACTTTATAAGCCCAATAAAGATCTAGAAATAGAAAAAAATGAAAGTTTCCCATTTAACCCGCTTTCAACTGGCTCTGATACTAGCTCTGTTCCTTCAATGGTATTAGAGCCCAAATGCTCTATGTGGTATAAATTTGCAATGTTACGGATAACTGATGTAACGACCCAGAATTTTGAACAATTTAAATTGAAATATTTAATTAATTTTAAATATTTGAATGATGGTTTGACTTGAATTTCAAATTATCAGAATAAATTGGCGATTAATTTGTAGAATTTAATCTATTGATAGTTGAATAAAAATTTGAAATTTCAGTTTTAAGCTGAAGAAAAATATTTCAAAAGCTTTTAAAATTTATAATGATAATACTGAAGGTAATAAAAGCTTCAGAATGGAATTTGAAACTGCTTTGTTCAGTTTTGAAATTTTATCGTTTGAATCGATATTTAAAAATAGCCGTCCGAGGCACAGTCTCGGAATTCGACGAAACCAGTTCCATTGGGTCCGTAATATTGAATTATTGTCGGATTTCAAATTTTGTATTGATCGGAGTTGTTGTGTGAGCACACAGTAAGTAAACGCGTTGAGATTTAAATTGAATTCAATATAAAATTTAAATTTAAACTTTAAATTAGTCAACACAGCAGAGATTCCTGGCTTTATTTCACTTCAATGCCGACCTACTCTCTGCTTAAGCACGTTTTCCTGCCAAATCACGTTCTTTTGTTCCTCTTTCCCTCCTCTAAAATCGAGCATCTTCGTTCAAAAGAAATCAAAACAGAAATTTTTCAGAGAAAAACAAAAATAGCCGAGCTTTGATAAATTTCTATCTCCACTACCTTACTCTTTATCTCATTCCATCCCTCTTGAACTTAAAATCAAAAACGAACCCAGCCTAAAAGAAAAAAAGGGGATCTCATGGCAATCACATTCGCGAGTATCATTCGCGAATTGGATCTGAGGCGCTCATCGCGGCGCATCGCGAACCACGCTTGCATGAAGGTTGAGGTGGGGGGTTTTGCGTGCTCGAAGACGTGGTTCGTGGAGCAGGCGGCGGCGAAGTGGGTTATCGTGGGGAGGAGGAACATAGCAGGGTCGCGTTCGACTGCTTGGGAAGCTCGCACACGCGCGATGATGTGGAAGATGGGTGGGCGATCGAATCGATCTAATCAAGGCGGCGACAACTGTTTTATGGGGGCTTGGCTGGGGTTTCTCTGGTGGTTGCATACGCTGGCGATTCTGGCCGAGGTCGAGACCTAATTCGAGCAAAGGTATAATCGATTTATCCATTTCAATTTAAAATTGAGAATATTCAGGAAAAAAAATATATAGTTAAAACAGAAAATTAGTTTTTAACAGGAATATATATATATAAAGCAGCTAGGATTTTCAAATATATATGTTAAGTTTAAAACAGGAATTAAATCATTAGTTAATTAAAATATAAAATGGAAATTTTGTGTAGTAAGGTTTAAAACAAATTTCTATTTCAGTTTAAAAGATTATGTATATGTACGTATATGTTACAGTAAAGAAATGCATATCCAAGAATTTTATAATATCGTATAGTTTATATAAAAGAAAATAGATTTTTAAACTGGCATAGATTATTTTATAAGTATGTATATGTAATTTTGGGGAAAATAATAAATTGTTAAATTTATTTTAGTTATCAAGAAAATTATTTAAAAGGGAAGTTAGTTTGAAATTGAAATGTTGGTTAAATAAATTTGTTTATAAAGAAATTGGTTTAAAATAAATCATTCGATAAAATTAAATTATTGGTTTAAATAAATTAACAGATGATAATTTATTGTCAATTGATTCAAATATTGATAGCTTGTATAAATGTTTATACTCGAGAAAACAAGTCAGGATGGAAAATGGATTGCTAATAAAAGCTAAGGTGAGATTTTCTCATTCGAAGGAAAATTTGATTTTACAGTTATTGATTTGATTGATTGACTGTTTGGATGTGATATTAGATATAGTAGGATATATCTATATATATAGCAATATATACATATTGGCATAGGTATATATTAGATTGATTGATTTCCCGCAATTATATAGCGGATGAGACCCTATTGCGCCGTTAGTAAGCGGATGATATATTTATAAATCCTATATACCGCGATATTCCACCTCGAAGTGGAATTGGTATTGTGCTAACATCTGTGGATGCAGGAAAATAGGTTGGAGGGATCCAACTGGATTCCTCAACTGTATTGATTTATTTACAGATATTGTTATATATTCTGTTATCATATTGATACATGATGTTTGGATGTCGTGTTTGATTATTTGGTGCTGTGGCATCATCGGATCCAATTTTAAAGTTATAAAACTATATTTTTTGTGAAATATAACCAAATTTTATTTTTGAAATAAAAGTTGATTTATTTATAAAATGGTTTAAATTGGGATTTTTGAAGTATTATAAACGGTTTACTTAAAAGATTTAAAAAGTTGACATTTATAAATTTAAAACATTGGAATTTTAAAACGAGTTTTGTAAGTGTTAAAATGAAGTATAAATGGGATTTCATAAGTTAATGAAATCTGAAAGTTTTAAATTTTGTGAAGTTTAAAAGAACGATTTCTTTTATAATAAATGAATTATAAGTTATTAACTTATAATATGGACTTGTGTATATATATTGAGTTATAAATTGAATTTGTTAATAAAGGAGATTTATATATCAAAGTTGTTATGAAATATAAAGGTGAATTTATAAACATTGTTTGTAAATTCGAAATCAATTGAATTTGATGAATTAAACGTAGAAGTTATTAAAGGAGATATATTCGTGATTTTGGACAGCGAATTATCCTTTAAGTTAAATGTTGTAAATGATATTGGAATAAAATGAAGTTAAACATTTTAAAGATGTTTTTTAAATATGTTAAATATCGAAACCGTAGATTTCAACATTCATTGTTGAAATAGACGTTTTCGAGGAAGAAGGAAATGGTGGACTATAACATAGTTGTTATAGTAAATGATTTCCGAAAGGAAATGTTTTTTTTTAGTATTGGGATTTATATATCTATCTTAATTCCGAATCCCTATACTAGTGATTTTGAATCGTCGTAACGATGTTTTACGTAACATTCGTTTTGACTCAAATAGATGTTGTTATAGTAAATGATTTCCTTAAAGAATGAAATATATACTTAACATCTATTTAAGTATATCGAATATTTTCAAATGTTGGAAATAAATAAGATTTGTGGATTACTTATTATTAAATAAGTATGGAAATGTTTCCCAAAATGAAATGAAACGTTTTTGAGAATTTATCCTTGTAAAGATAAATCGAAAGTTTATATTGAAATCGATTTGAAAATCGTATATCAGTAGATATTTGAAATATAAATTCACTATGGAATTTATAAAAGAAATGGAAATTCGTTTAAAAAAAATAAATATTGATTTATTTTTGAAGTGTGGAAATTTTATATCTAGTAAAGATATTTTGGAAAATAAATAATTTGGGAAAATTATTTGGAATCTGATGATGTTGCGCATCTTTATTGATAGTTAAATAACCAACTATCAATAATTACCTTGAATGGGTATTTGTTGTGAATTGGATGAATTTGAATGCCACACTTATTTTTGAATAAGCGCTCACTATTCGGGTTAGTCGGGAAAGGACCTTGGGGTCGTATAACCCATTCCGAATATGTGATACGTCGTTATGAATTGCATTTGATGACCGGTGTTGAAGACCGGATATTTTTGAAAACGGAAGGATTACCGTCGAGTTACTCTACATCGGCTGATCTCCGATATAGAGGTTTTATCACCCTTAGTGACGGGAAGTCCGGACGTGATTAGAAAATTATTCGAATGTGCAAGGGCTTCGTGAGAAGTGCCTTCGGTTCTGTTCGATCCCGGAACAGACTTGTATGGTTGTGTGTTTGACGTTACAAATTGAGATATAAAGCTGATTTATTTCAAATACATTTCTGTTGGTGGCGGAGAATTTATTCTCTTAGCTTAACACCCTTCTCTGAGTCGTACGATCTCAGAGGTTATGTAGTTGAAGGTTATCAGCAATATATTCCCAATTTGGTAATGTGGCATGCTGAGTGTTGCTGTGAAATGATCGTTGTTTGATCATTTGTGATATGATCATTTGTTTGATCATTTATCTTTGTGATCATTTCTTTGATCATTTGTTTGACCCGAAGCATGGCTTTGTGACAAAGCGTAGCTTTGTGGACGAGACTTCGTCAGGGCCTCAACAACCCGGAAATGGTCGAAACAGGAATGTTGCGGCAAGGTTATGAGGGTCGCGCCCTTTAGGGTATGTCATTTCCTTCTGGAAAGGGGTGGTATCATGGTATGGAGCCCAGATACTTACTCATGTAGACACACCTTATTATTATGTGTGATGTTGGTTACCGAGCGCTCAGATAAAGGTCCCAAAGGACCGGGTGATGACATATTCGTGAGTTACCTAGTTACAGAGGTAACCCGGCCTTGTTTGGCAGAGAGCAGTTTGTCTCTCGGGACGTCCAGCCAGAGGAGATCCCATTCGGCAGTAGGAAAGTAAGTTCCTTAGCCTGACCATTTGTTGGAAAATCCAAAGAAACAATACGAACCCTTTACGATTGAAATTGTATAACCTGTCTCCTCAGGAGGCAGCTATAGCAGGCATAATATAATGGTACCTATGCTGGCTAAGATTTATATTCTACTTTCGAAATGTTTTCCACTATGCACAAATAATAATATCAAATCAAATTATTTGTTTTGCGTAGTAAGCATCTTTGACTAACATAAGAAGAAATCTCCTCCAAGTCTGCGTTTGCATTGTGTGTGTGGTGGGAGGTCTTATGGTAGTTTCATTTTCCAAAAGCATTGCGAATTGACTTTAAAATTTTCCTGTTGTTTATTTTAAAGATAAATAACTGTTTTACGATCTCACACCAGTCACCATGACTGACTCGGAGTTTATTGTTTCCCTTGTAAACTCTGGGTGCCCATTATTTTCCACACGGGCAGCCTAGAGTTATGTTATCAGGATATTCTGGAGCTTTGGAAGCAAGCTGGATGGCAAAACGTATTACCTATACTTTGTATTATTCCATTGTGTATTCTGTATGAGGACAAGTTTTATGTAACTGTCCATTGTTGTATTGAGTTGTATATTGACTCTGATTGATGTATGTATAAACTGATATAGTTCTTTGTTTATAAAAGACTAGTGATTATCTATTATATATTGTTCCGTTGCGATATGTGAGATTCTGATATTGTTTCTATTTCTGATGTTCTTCTGTTGTTCTGTTGTTCTTATTTCTTTTTCTTCTATCTTTTCTTTTACCTCTTCTTTTAAACCCTAAGAATTAGGTTTTCCGGCATTCGTTTGCTCGGCAGTTGATACAGTGGACGTATCAATGTCGATTTTTGGAAGTCGAAGAATCGGGTCCTTACAACGTGGTATCAGAGCATATGGTTAAGCGACAACCCTGCTCTTTTGGGTGTTACTCATTAGAGATAGAGTCAGTAGTACTCTAGAATGAGTTTAAGTGTAATAATAGATACGAGCGCGTATTTGTTAGTTAATATAAAAATTGTTTTATATTGTGATGATTGATTTATTGAGTGGCATATGAACCTTCGTCGGCACAGTCTGCGCAACTGGATCGAAGGGGTTTCTAAACACTTGAATAGAACAATTCGACACAGTATGTTTAGAATAGGGTAAATGAGATAATTTTGCCCAAAACTATTTTTGTATAGAAAAGAAACGATTTTCAATGAATTATCATAGTATGTGGATGTTTGGTTGTTAGGAAGTAATAATATTGAATTATTATCATTATTATATGGAATTGAATAAGAAATTAAAATAACAACCAAAGATTTGGAGATAAATCCATTTAACAAATGGAAATTATAAATGTGAATTGAAATATAAGGAAATGAATTCATATATGAATAAAATTGTGAATATGAATTGTAAATGTGATTTATAATTGAAATAGAATTCCAAAAAGATAATTGAAAATAAAATTCATTAATGGAATGGAATTAGTAATGTGAATGTATAAATGATTTTATAAATTGGAATGTGAACAAGTTAATAACTTATAACATATTTGAAATTTGATTGGAATTAAGTTAAATGAAATTAAATGGTGTTTGTGAATGAACAAATGAGATAACATTAGTAAGTAAATGAATTGAAATTGAAAAATGAAATGAGATTTGAATCAAGTGGAATAAAATCCAAACCTAAGAAAAATGAAATGGATCGAATTCAAATAAGCTACTTTGATAATTTATTAATTCAAGAAATACAGAAATGGAAGTTGAATTAGATAAATTGAAACTTGAATTGTGAGCTAAATGAAAAGAGATGGTTTGAATTTAAAGATAAATTCAAGTAAGTAGAAATTAATTTTCAAATGAATGGAATTTACAATTGTAAGTGAATAAAATTGAAACTGAAGGTTGAAAACAAATTTGAATAAGGTGAACTAGAATTTGTGATGAATTAGTAAATGAAACTAATTTAAAATAGTGCAGTTATGAATGAAAGATAATTGATAAATTCAATATTCAGAAATTAAACTGAATCCAGATTAAATTGAAATGGTAAATTGAATTCAAATGAAATTTGAAATGTAAAATTGAATGATAATGGATGTAACTTCAATAGTGAAGTAAAAATGTATAAGAAGTATATATTGAAAATTTTGTAATAGAATTGGCAAAATGGTTTAAATGTTGTAATTGGATATTATGGCTATTAGGATATACAGGTGTATAATGGAAATTGGATTTTATTTTCAAAGATAAATTTGAATTGCTCGACAAAAGGTAAGTATTTAAATTTCAATATGAGATTTGCTGAATTCTTGTCTAGCCGCTTGGCCTTTTCTTTTCTTTTTGAAATTTGAGAGTCCGTAGGGACGTTTTGTAGTCGTGCCGTGTTAGCCGCGCAAAGGAGACGCTGGTGAAATTTTTCGAAAATTTAGAGAGTTAGAAAAATTTTGAGAAAATTTTGAAAGTTTAAATTTGAATTTAAATTTAAATTTGAATTTTGAAGTAAACAATGTTGTTTGAAACTTATAATTGAAGTGGGAAATTTAGTTGAATTAATAACGAATCTTTAGTAGAAAGATTTGTTTTGAAGAATTTGATAAAACTATTGGATTGTGAAAAATAGTAGACGAGTTAAGGACCATTTTTCCTAACTTGTAATTTCAGGACGAAATTCTTTTAAGGGGGGAAGATTGTAACGACCCAGAATTTTGAACAATTTAAATTGAAATATTTAATTAATTTTAAATATTTGAATGATGGTTTGACTTGAATTTCAAATTATCAGAATAAATTGGCGATTAATTTGTAGAATTTAATCTATTGATAGTTGAATAAAAATTTGAATCTTCATTTTTAAGCTGAAGAAAAATATTTCAAAAGCTTTTAAAATCTATAATGATAATACTGAAGATAATAGAAGCTTCAGAATGGAATTTGAAACTGCTTTGTTCATTTTTGAAATTTTATCGTTTGAATCGATATTTAAAAATAGCCGTCCGAGGCACAGTCTCGGAATTCGACGAAACCAGTTCCATTGGGTCCGTAATATTGAATTATTGTCAGATTTCAAATTTTGTATTGATCAGAGTTGTTGTGTGAGCAAACAGTAAGTAAACGCGTTGAGATTTAAATTGAATTCAATATAAAATTTAAATTTAAACTTTAAATTAGTCAACACAGCAGAGATTCCTGGCTTTGTTTCACTTCAATGACGACCTACTCTCTGCTTAAGCACGTTTTCCTGCCAAATCACGTTCTTTTGTTCCTCTTTCCCTCCTCTAAAATCGAGCAACTTCGTTCAAAAGAAATCAAAACAGAAATTTTTCAGAGAAAAACAAAAATGGCCGAGCTTTGATAAATTTCTATCTCCACTACCTTACTCTTTATCTCGTTCCATCCCTCTTGAACTTAAAATCAAAATCGAACCCAGCCTAAAAGAAAAAAAAGGGGATTTCATGGCAATCTCGTTCGCGAGTATCATTCTCGAATTGGATCTGAGGCGCTCATCGCGGTGCATCGCGAACCACGCTCGCGTGAAGGCTGAGGTGGGGGGTTTCGCGTGCTCGAAGACGTGGTTCGTGGAGCAGGCGGCGGCGAAGTGGGTTATCGTAGGGAGGAGGAACATAGCAGGGTCGCGTTCGACGGCTTGGGAAGCTCGCACACGCGCGATGATGTGGAAGATGGGTGGGCGATCGAATCGATCTAATCAAGGCGGCGGCAACTGTTTTATGGGGGCTTGGCCGGGGTTTCTCTGGTGGTTGCATACGCTGGCGATTCTGGCCGAGGTCGAGACCTAATTCGAGCAAAGGTATAATCGATTTATCCATTTCAATTTAAAATTGAGAATATTCAGAAGAAAAAAAAATATATAGTTAAAACAGAAAATTAGTTTTTAACAGGAATATATATATAAAGCAGCTAGGATTTTGAAATATATATGTTAAGTTTAAAATAGGAATTAAATCATTAGTTAATTAAAATATAAAATGGAAATTTTGTGTAGTAAGGTTTAAAACAAATTTCTATTTCAGTTTAAAAGATTATGTATATGTACGCATATGTTACAGTAAAGAAATGCATATCTAGAAATTTTATAATATCGTATAGTTTAAATAAAAGAAAATAGATTTTTAAACTGGCATAGATTATTTTATAAGTATGTATATGTAATTTTGGGGAAAATAATAACTTGTTAAATTTATTTTAGTTATCAAGAAAATTATTTAAAAGGGAAGTTAGTTTGAAATTGAAATGTTGGTTAAATAAATTTATTTATAAAGAAATTGGTTTAAAATAAATCATTCGATAAAATTAAATTATTGGTTTAAACAAATTTACAGATGATAATTTATTGTCAATTGATTCGAATATTAATAGCTTGTATAAATGTTTATACAAGGGCTATAAATCGAGAAAACAAGTCAGGATGGAAAATGGATTGCTAATAAAAGCTAAGGTGAGATTTTCTCACTCGAAGGAAAATTTGATTTTACAGTTATTGATTTGATTGATTGACTGTTTGGATGTGATATTAGATATAGTAGGATATATCTATATATATAGCAATATATACATATTGGCATATGTATATATTGGATTGATTGATTTCCCGCAATTATATAGCGTTTGAGACCCTATTGCGCCGTTAGTAAGCGGATGATATATTTATAAATCCTATATACCGCGATATTCCACCTCGAAGTGGAATTGGTATTGTGCTAACATCTGTGGATGCAGGAAAACAGGTTGGAGGGATCCAACTGGATTCCTCAACTGTATTGATTTATTTACAGATATTGTTATATATTCTGTTATCATATTGATACATGATGTTTGGATGTCGTGTTTGATTATTTGGTGCTGTGGCATCATCGGAGCCAATTTTAAAGTTATAAAACTATATTTTTTGTGAAATATAACCAAATTTTATTTTTGAAATAAAAGTTGATTTATTTATAAAATGGTTTAAATTGGGATTTTTTAAGTATTATAAACGGTTTACTTAAAAGATTTAAAAAGTTGACATTTATAAATTTAAAACATTGGAATTTTAAAACGAGTTTTGTAAGTGTTAAAATGAAGTATAAATGGGATTTCATAAGTTAATGAAATCTGAAAGTTTTAAATTTTGTGAAGTTTAAAAGAACGATTTCTTTTAAAATAAATGAATTATAAGTTATTAACTTATAATATGGACTTGTGTATATATATTGAGTTATAAATTGAATTTGTTAATAAAGGAGATTTATATATCAAAGTTGTTATGAAATATAAAGGTGAATTTATAAACATTGTTTGTAAATTCGAAATCAATTGAATTTGATGAATTAAACGTAGAAGTTATTAAAGGAGATATATTCGTGATTTTGGACAGCGAATTATCCTTTAAGTTAAATGTTGTAAATGATATTGGAATAAAATGAAGTTAAACATTTTAAAGATGTTTTTTAAATATGTTAAATATCGAAACCGTAGATTTCAACATTCATTGTTGAAATAGACGTTTTCGAGGAAGAAGGAAATGGTGGACTATAACATAGTTGTTATAGTAAATGATTTCCGAAAGGAAATGTTTTTTTTAGTATTGGGATTTATATATCTATCTTAATTCCGAATCCCTATACTAGTGATTTTGAATCGTCGTAACGATGTTTTACGTAACATTCGTTTTGACTCAAATAGATGTTGTTATAGTAAATGATTTCCTTAAAGAATGAAATATATACTTAACATCTATTTAAGTATATCGAATATTTTCAAATGTTGGAAATAAATAAGATTTGTGGATTACTTATTATTAAATAAGTATGGAAATGTTTCCCAAAATGAAATGAAACGTTTTTGAGAATTTATCCTTGTAAAGATAAATCGAAAGTTTATATTGAAATCGATTTGAAAATCGTATATCAGTAGATATTTGAAATATAAATTCACTATGGAATTTATAAAAGAAATGGAAATTCGTTTAAAAAAAATAAATATTGATTTATTTTTGAAGTGTGGAAATTTTATATCTAGTAAAGATATTTTGGAAAATAAATAATTTAGGAAAATTATTTGGAATCTGATGATGTTGCGCATCTTTATTGATAGTTAAATAACCAACTATCAATAATTACCTTGAATGGGTATTTGTTGTGAATTGGATGAATTTGAATGCCACACTTATTTTTGAATAAGCGCTCACTATTCGGGTTAGTCGGGAAAGGACCTTGGGGTCGTATAACCCATTCCGAATATGTGATACGTCGTTATGAATTGCATTTGATGACCGGTGTTGAAGACCGGATATTTTTGAAAACGGAAGGATTACCGTCGAGTTACTCTACATCGGCTGATCTCCGATATAGAGGTTTTATCACCCTTAGTGACGGGAAGTCCGGACGTGATTAGAAAATTATCCGAATGTGCAAGGGCTTCGTGAGAAGTGCCTTCGGTTCTGTTCGATCCCGGAACAGACTTGTATGGTTGTGTGTATGACGTTACAAATTGAGATATAAAGTTGATTTATTTCAAATACATTTCTATTGGTGGCGGAGAATTTATTCTCTTAGCTTAACACCCTTCTCTGAGTCGTACGATCTCAGAGGTTATGTAGTTGAAGGTTATCAGCAATATATTCCCAATTTGGTAATGTGGCATGCTGAGTGTTGCTGTGAAATGATCGTTGTTTGATCATTTGTGATATGATCATTTGTTTGATCATTTATCTTTGTGATCATTTCTTTGATCATTTGTTTGACCCGAAGCATGGCTTTGTGACAAAGCGTAGCTTTGTGGACGAGACTTCGTCAGGGCCTCAACAACCCGGAAATGGTCGAAACAGGAATGTTGCGGCAAGGTTATGAGGGTCGCGCCCTTTAGGGTATGTCATTTCCTTCTGGAAAGGGGTGGTATCATGGTATGGAGCCCAGATACTTACTCATGTAGACACACCTTATTATTATGTGTGATGTTGGTTACCGAGCGCTCGGATAAAGGTCCCAAAGGACCGGGTGATGACATATTCGTGAGTTACCTAGTTACAGAGGTAACCCGACCTTGTTTGGCAGAGAGCAGTTTGTCTCTCGGGACGTCCAGCCAGAGGAGATCCCATTCGACAGTAGGAAAGGAAGTTCCTTAGCCTGACCATTTGTTGGAAAATCCAAAGAAACAATACGAACCCTTTACGATTGAAATTGTATAACCTGTCTCCTCAGGAGGCAGCTATAGCAGGCATAATATAATGGTACCTATGCTGGCTAAGATTTATATTCTACTTTCGAAATGTTTTCCACTATGCACAAATAATAATATCAAATCAAATTATTTGTTTTGCGTAGTAAGCATCTTTGACTAACATAAGAAGAAATCTCCTCCAAGTCTGCGTTTGCATTGTGTGTGTGGTGGGAGGTCTTATGGTAGTTTCATTTTCCAAAAGCATTGCGAATTGACTTTAAAATTTTCCTGTTGTTTATTTTAAAGATAAATAACTGTTTTACGATCTCACACCAGTCACCATGACTGACTCGGAATTTATTGTTTCCCTTGTAAACTTTGGGTGCCCATTATTTTCCACACGGGCAGCCTAGAGTTATGTTATCAGGATATTCTAGATATTCTGGAGCTTTGGAAGCAAGCTGGATGGCGAAACGTATTACCTATACTTTGTATTATTCCGCTGTGTATTCTGTATGAGGACAAGTTTTATGTAACTGTCCATTGTTGTATTAAGTTGTATATTGACTCTGATTGATGTATGTATAAACTGATATAGTTCTTTGTTTATATAAGACTAGTGATTATCTATTATATATTGTTCCGCTGCGATATGTGAGATTCTGATATTGTTTCTATTTCTGATGTTGTTCTATTGTTCTTCTTTCTTTTTCTTCTATCTTTTCTTTTACCTCTTCTTTTAAACCCTAAGAATTCAGTTTTCCGGCATTCGTTTGCTCGGCAGTTGATACAGTGGACGTATCAATGTCGATTTTCGGAAGTCGAAGAATCGGGTCCTTACAACTGATTAAAGCGTACCCATTTAGTACGGTGTCTAGAAAGGTAATGTTTATGGTTAGGCTTGGTTAACAAGTACTCCGCCTTACCTAGCTATCGGTCTGCCCGAAGGATGAAATAAGCCTAAAGGTTATCCCAATATAAAGGCCTAAATTGTTTTGGGCTTTGGGCTAATTTTCAAAATTTGTATGAAAATTCAAAATTATATTTTAAACCTAAAAGAATTGTTTACACTTCTTACTTGGTGTAGCTTGTTACATGGGTCGTGAATGGGAACTTAGTTTTCGTCTGGGTATGCGTCAAATGAAGCAGTTCATTAACAATTCACAGAAAAAAAAACCAAATGAGATTCTTTCCAGTGAGCACTTCCCCAGTCCCCGCATCGATGTGAAGAAGTAGACCATTGTCTCGGCAATAATGAGCCAAACTAGTATTTGCAGTTATGTTTAAAACATAAAAGGAAAATTTTATAAAAGTTGTAAAATTCAATAAATTTTTATTTTTTTAAAGAAAATAAGCAATTAAATTTTGAAATTTAAGATTTAATCAATATGATTAATTAAAATAAATAAAATAATTAATTAAAAGATAATTGATTAAAACATATATGTTGATATATGTATATAACTATAGTTGTGTAGCTATTCATTTATCTTAAAATTTCTTTATGATAAAAAAATTAAAATTTCAAATTAATTAAAATATGTAGTTAAATTGTTTGATTAAATAAAATTTATTAAATAAAATTAATTAAAACACACACATATATATATATATATTGATATGTACACATAAACAAACTATAAATATTATAGTTGATTAACTGTCTTAAATAGTTTAAAGCAACTAATATAAAATTTTAGAAATTTCATATAAAATAAAATAACAAATAAAATATGATTTAATTAATAAAAATTAAAATTAATCAAACAAGATTTAATTAATAAGATATGTGTATATATTATATAAGTGAATTAAACTATAAAATTATAAATAAGTTGATACATATAACTATATATGTATAAAATTAAGCGAAACTGGAAAGAAATCTAATTTAGAATTAAGGAACAAGCACATGTGTAATGTACATATACCGTGATTTCATATGTATCCAACACTTGAATCGTGAGGGTTTTTCATAAGAAATACGTTGTTCCTTAAATTACATAGCTTAGTTGGTTAGGGCTGCCTAGCGATCATGGAACAAGGTTCCTTGAGGTCGCGGGTTCAAGTCCCAGTAAGCTGTGTTGTGTAACCTTTAAAACGTGGAGCGGTTACCCTTTGAAAAAGCTAGAATGCTTGGGGGATTGATGCTCAATGTTGGGCTAGCTAAAAAGGAGGGTCAGTTATGGCGGGCCATCTGAATCCCCTAACTCTACTCCTCGGCGTAGGTTTTTTTATTAAAATATCACTCAATGTATATGCATGTATTAAAGATTATGAATCCTTAATATATGCAAGTTATTCTCTACATTTTATATGTTAATAAATTACTTACATACTTATTAGTTGTTGATCTTCCTCAGTCTAGGGATTACTTACATGCACGTATTTGTTAATCTTCCTTAAGTACGTGCCTTATACTTAGGCCGTCGTGAAAGGGACACTCCACTTTGACTATAGTTGAATCGTGGCATGACATCCATCGAACGACTATAGTTGAGTTTGAGTTGAAGCATCAAGAGCAAAACAATATTCAATAGAGAATCCTCTCCTTGGTTATTTATGTTGGTATCATGGTCTATAGTCAACTCAAAAACAAAGTCCCTTGCCATAGCGGTATAGTTAATAATGATCATTATTGTTAAATCAAGGACTTTGTGTTTGGATGTACCAAGTTGGATGTGGACGATATTGGAATTTTGACTAAAAAATAAAATTCTACAAGTCCTAAAGTTATATAGTTTTGATGAAGAGAATTAGTTTAATAATCATTACTATCGAGTACCACTAAAAATAGTAAAATTAGATTTTACAATAAAATGTGCAAACGATAAATTCAACCAAACCTTTACAATATAAGCTAAGGTAATGTGTGAATATTAATATTTAAATTATTCGATACTAATCACTGACTGTATTTACATCATTGAGTCGCATAAACGTAATGTTGAATGCTTTGAAATACCACATGATTTAATTAATTTATAATTGTTGTAAATTAATTTATATTTATGAAACGGTAATTATAAATTTTTAAATTTTTTTTTGGGTGCCATTAGCAATTAGTTGGGTACATATATAAAAGTTATATATATATATATCCATATAGATATCCATAAATATTTATATTTAATTTAAATTAATTAGTTAATTATTAAATGGATTTGGAAATTTTTATGGGCCCTTTATTCCTACAAATGGTCGTTCATAGAGAGGATGGGTGTGAGATTTATAAATGCTCAAATGTTGATTTTTGGTAGAAAGGATTGAGTAAACAAAGGAGATTAGATCTCCACTTTTTGCTCCACCTTGATACCTATTTGAACCACACCTTTTCTTTCATTTTGGGATTACTCTCTTGCTCTCTCCTCCCTAGCCATAAATACCAAGGAAAGATTGCCTCTTCATTTTCAAATCAAAACAAAATATAAAAATGTAGTGTTCATCTCTAATCCACTGCAGTTTCTAGAGGTGGTTTGATTAGATCGAAGAAGTTGGTTCTTCATTTAGTATGCTAGACACACGCCACTGAATTGGTAACATTTCAATTTCAACAATAATTAGTGTGTATGTTGATCATCATGTTCATGCCATTTAGATTAATATTATTATAACGAATTTGTATATAGCTTGTGTTGTCCAAACATATGTATATATTCAAATTAAAATTAAAAAACACATGAAAACATCATTAAAATCTTAATTTTATTTTTGTCCAAATTATATATATTTAATTATATTTTTTGAAATTTAATATTAATTTTAAAACAGTTTTAATAATTTTATTATGTAATATATGTAATTATGTATATGTATATAAAATAAGCATATTATATATGATTAATTATTTAAAGCTTATTTACAAACATATTTATTTTTGGTTTTAAAATAAAAAATTCTTATAATACTATTAATACATACATACATACATATTATTTTCTTTTAATAAATTTATATATATATATATATATAAAACTTTTGAATCAAATCCATACAAATTTGATGAATATAAAAAATTTCATTTAAATGTTTCCAACCGAAAGTAAATTTTTTAATACATACATATAAATATATATATATATAATTAATAGTTTATAAATTTATATTTAAAATTAGAATATAAAAATTGTGAATGTATATTTCAAAAAAAATATTTTTAAGGCTGTATATATTTATTAATTTGAAATTGGAATTTAAAATTTAAAATAGATATTTACTTGTATCTAGACCTAACTTTGAATTTTGAATCACATAAGATATTTTAAGATATAATTAGAAATATTTTAAATTACTCAAAGCTATTTAAATAATTATCTACAATTATTATTTTATTATTTATATTTATACATACATACATACATACATACATACATATATATTTGAAATAAAATTATAGATAATAAAGACATATACAAAGGGACGAAGTGTCCATTGCGGTGTAAATCTCAGCATTTACATATAGATACATTAACCATGTATACTTCTCATAGGTTGCACCTGCATTATACACATATAAGTATATTTGATAAACTTATTAAGTAAAACTCATATAAATTAAATATAACCTTTTATAAACAAATAAAATAAAATGAAGATTTTATTTAAAATATTTTAGATTGGATCTAAAGTCACGTTGACTTCATAGGCCCAATAAAGATCTAAAAATGGTTTTGTTTTTAAATTCGCTACTTCCTAACCCAGTTCATATGTGTGTGTGTGTGTGTGTGTATCTGTGTGTGTAAGAGAGATTATATGAGGAAGTTATTAATATTTTCTACATCAAGAATTTTTGCATTATTGTTATTTATCCTTTTAAAGTAGTAGGCCATTCAAATTATTAGCCTTAATATACAAGCTGCGTTACTCATTTTTTGTATTTTATTATGTACATATGTTTAATTTTCTCTGAGTATCTAACAAATTTTCAAAAAAAAAAAACTAAACGCGATTCATGCAAATTATGGACATGTTAATTTCTTATCCAAATACATATGTAACAGAACTTCCACATGTTTACCTCAAACTAAATAAACTATTTCTTGACAATTATGCAAGAAATTAATTCATTTTACTTGGTTGAACTACGTAATTTAGTTACTGGGTCAATATTATATTATAATTTCTAAATTTCCACTGACGTATGTTGTATTAGTACTTAACACACTATCAACGTTATGCTAGCGATATTGAAATGTTACAATATTTTACGATATCAAACTAGAAATGACAAAATTTCATGCTTTAATAATATATGTTTGGTGAGCCTACAAATTATTCAAAACACATATGTGAAGCACAACAACAACGCGTCAAATGCTTAGTATAAAATAATTAACGTAAGATGTTTAATATGTAATGTAAATGCACGATAATGCTATTCCATTATTATCTTACATTTTGAATTTACGTTTAATTATTATACACAATAAATTCTATTTCTTAGTAAGTGAACTAACATCAACCATATTTTGTCTTCTGAATTGTTATACTAGGCAACTTCTCCTCCATTATTGTTTTTATAATAGTTTCCTATACATTATAATTTCAGAGTTTAAAAAATAGACAAGTCATATAAGAATAAATTATTTTATGAGGAAATCTGTGTGCATAGCACGTGTTTTCCCCAGTTATTATAGAGTTTATTAGTTGAACCTTAACCACTCCACATTAGTGTATTATCGTATATATCTACTTTAAGTAATTGTCAATACCCTGATACTATATGGACATATCATCCTTAATTGATCTGTATGTACCTTCTTACTACCATTTGTTTAGAAACAAGCATGGATTTTAGTAGATATGTGGACACATCAACTTGGTTGTTTTAACTGCAAGTTTGTATATTATTAGATGGTCAAATGTTTGTATATACGTATAGATATCATATGTCAATATGCTGCTTTCCCCTTATTATAGTAGGTGTTAGTGGCTACATGGTCGCAACAACTAATGTAAAAAAACATGAGTTTTTGGATGGCGATGTAGTGGCTCTCCTTTTACTATTGTCATTTTTGCATTCCTTATGTTATTATAATAATTTCATATGCTCATTGTCTAAGACTATCATTTCCTTTTCAGATAATATGTGTGTAACGACCCAGATTTTCCGTCGTTTGATTTTGAATATTTTAATGGTTTTAAATATTGGGTTTGGAATATAAATTGGTTTTTGAATATGGAAATTTTGGTTGGAATTATAAAATGAATTTAAAGTTCAAATATAGCGATTTATCAAAATACGAAAATGGTGAATAATTGAAATTTGAGTTGAATATGAATCGAAACGATTTCTAATGTGAATATAAATTCTATTTGAATTATAATTGAGCTAGTAAGTCTTTAAAACTGAAATTTCATGTGATTTCATCAAATTTTGAAATCGTCAATTTAATCGACGCGTTAAAATAGCGATCCGGAGCACTGTCTTGGAATTCGACGAAACTAGTTCCATTGGATCCGTAATAGTGTATTATTATTGGATTTCAAATTTTGTAGCATTTGGATTTACCATTTGGTCGTACGAGATAGAAACGCGCTGAAATTAATATCGGAAATTTAATATAATAATTGGCTTCAAAAAGCTATCTTCCACATACGATCGAATTGAGACTCGAAACCAGTTCCATTGCATTCGAAATAGGGGTATAAAATTAGGAACGTTAGGCGGCATGCCTGAAGAGGGGTTCAGGATTTCGAGTTATGCAAAACGAGATATTTTGAATATATATTTATATATAAAATCAAATCAAATCAAAGTCAACATTGGCCGACCTATCTTATACTCAAGCCACCCTACCTATTCGTACCCGTACCCTCTTCATTTAAGTACGTTTTCCTCTATCCTGCTTCACGAATACTTCTCCTTCTTCCTCTAGGAAAAATGAGAGCAGTTCGATTCGAATAGTTTAAAAAAACCGAATGAATCACTGGTTTCTTTTCCATGAGGATAGAAACTATCAGGAAAATTCAATTTAGGGGTCTATAAATCAAATTTCAATCTAGAGTATTCCTTTTCTTATGTGTTAAAGGTGAAACAACGTATTCTATTTTCATATCTTATGCTGATTCAAGACAAGTTTGGTTTTCTAGCCCACTCACATTTCGAGTTTCAACAATAAAGGGCATAGTGAGATAGAAAGTATAGATGAGACCCTAGATAATGAATTCAAGTTCGAGCATAAGCAACTAGCGAGTTCTCTTTCTCGGAATTCGAGGGCGAATGGGGGTGCTCTTCCTGAGCCTGTCTTTGTGCGATGGCAGTCGTTCGAACATGTTCAGGCTTTGACGAAGGAGCAGGTTGAAGAAGTAAGACAGCGGCTAAATGTTGATGTCATGGTAACGTCTGCTTTTGGAAATGCATTTGTATCAATTGAGTCGTTTAGCGATATGAATTTACACCCCAATATCATGAAGGACATTCGAGTTTTATAAGTATACAAGACCAACTCCAATTCAGGCTCAAGCCATGCCATTCGCTCTTAGTGGAAGAGATATACTGGGATGTGCTGAAACAGGGAGTGGGAAAACTGTTGCTTTTTCCATTCCAATGATTTAGGTTTGGCTGCGATCATGTGAGGAAGAAGGATATAAAAGTACTTAAGGTATAATTTTATAATTAGTTTATTTTATTATTGGTTTAAAAGTCGAAAACTATTAAATCGTATAACCCTTTCATACGATATCAGAATTGAACGCGGTTTGTCCTGTTGAATTCGTATCGACGAGTGCTACACATAGAAATTGGTTTGAAATTTTGCGGAGTCGGCTGAAATTTTAGAGTTGTTCGATTTAATTCAAAATCGAGATGCTTGGAAAATTAAAAATCAAGGTGAGTAAATCTCACTCTTTTTGGATAACTGTTTTAAATTATAGTGATTAAAATTAATTATTAGTTGACTGGATGAATTTATATATTTATCAGTTGAATGCTATATTATATATATTAGTATATACGTATATATATTAGTAGTTGGGTTTATTTCCCGCCGTTGGAGCGGATGAGACATTATGCGGCCCGCATAATAGCGGATGACCTTATATTACCGCGATATTCCGCCTTGAAGCAGGATTGGTATTTTATGTTGTATAACATCTCTAGGTACAGGGAAACAGGTTGGAGGATCCAAATGGATTCGTCAAAAATATATTAATTTGTTTCATATATAGTGATATAGGATGTGGTTGGATGATCTGTTATGGATTGTTGTGTGATTTGATATATTGGATGCTATAGTAGCACTGGCCAAAATTTTGGTATTTTAAATACCATAAATAATATTTTTGAATTTTAAAAAGAAATTCAAAAGGTGATTTTTGAAATAAAATTATTTATATGGAAATTGGAATATTGAATAAGGAATGGGTAGGATTAAATAAAAGATATGATTTTGGAAATATACTTAATTATTTCATAAGGGGTTTTCAAAAATAAATATATTTTTGAAATTTATATATTCACAAGGAGTTTGAAAACAAGGGATTTTAATAATATTTCTTAAATTATAATTAGGAGTTGAATTCAAGTTTCTGAAGGGATTGGAATTATTTAAAAAAAGAATTGGGTTGAATAAAATAAATAAATAATTTAATTTTGGATTATAATTGGAACTTGTTAAGGAATAGATTTCCAAATTAAATTTTATATAGAAATCGATTTATAAATGGATTTTAGCAATATAAATCTATTATAGATTGGAAATGAGTTTTATAAAATTTATAAACGATGTTTATAAATAAAGTGAAGTGATTATCATTTGATAAATTGGGAATATAAATTCACAATGTGAATCTAAAATGAAAAATGGGAATCGATTTAGAAAGAAATAGTGGAATCTATTTTGGAATTGGAAATGATTGTGGAATTGGGAACGTAAATCGATTTACGATAAATCAAGAGAGAATTTATAAATATGGTTATGTTGAATTTTAAAAATAAAGTTTTATTGAGAAGTTAAGTTGTTTTAAAAAGAGATTTTCTTTATTTAACTATGTAGTTTAAAACTATTATTTAGGTCGAAATATTTTCGGAAAGTGATTATTTAAGTATTTAATATTAGTTGCAGCGAATTTTGAATTTTTATAATAAGCTGTATAAATTGATTAGTACTATTGCAAATGAATTGGAAATTGCTTATGGTTGTTATTTAAAAGGGGTTTGATATTTTTTTATAATTACTTAATGGTTTAAAATTTTATTACTATTATATAAAAATATTTATTTTATAAATAGAGAATTTTGAAAATTTATTGAGGTTATTTATAAATTCTCTCGAGATTTGTAAATGGGGTTTTATCCAATGAAGGTGATTTTAGAAGAGAAATCTTATAATGGAATTATGGAGAATTAAGAAAATCTCTAAAGTAATTAGATATGAGAACTTTGAAATGAATCAAAATTCATAAAGAAGTTATAAATTGTTGAATGGGATTATAAATAAGTATATTGGGTTTTGGAAATTGTAAAAAGGGAATTTATTAATGTTCCAGAGATTTATGAGATAAGTTAGGGAATATTCTCTTAAGTGTTAATATTTGAAATGATTTTGGAAAATAAGACTAGTAATATTTTTCTAAGTATTAAAATGGAAATTTGGAAATATTTCTAAGTGTTGAGATGGTTTGGAAATATCCTGTTATGGATTTAAGTATTTAAATTTGTTTTCAAATATTGGAATACAGAAAGGAATTTGAATATATATCATTGTAAAGATATTTTGAAATGGATATTTTGAAAAAAATGTAAATATGGGCCTAGTGACTACTTATGTGTGTAGTTTGATAGTTAAATAACCGACTATCAAATATGGCCAAATTCGTTGATCATTTCGAAGAGATCGGGATTGGATTTAATTATCCAAAAACTACTTCGATCCAATTTGTGCATCACAAATTGTGATATCTCGAAGATCATGTAGATGGTAATCTTAAAGGAGATTCGGTTTGTTTAGACCCAGAACAACTTGTATGGACGAATGCTATCAGAACATTGTCATTGGAGGGTGATGAGCATTCTAAGTGTAAATGTTCTTGAAAGGTAATCGTAGCCTAGAGCCTCATCAACTGGGAAATGAAAAAAAAGGGCATGCGGTAGGGCCAAGTGGGTCGCTCACATTAGGGTATGATCATCACTCATCTAGAGAGGACATCTATCATCACTTTCATTTGTATGCGTTCGGGCCCATTAGTGGTAATCATATTCGGTATTAGTAGTCGAGTGCTAGGTCAGTCTTGTGTGGCAGGGGTACAAGATGTTCTTGTCAGACCCCGGTGCATTTTATCTAGAGATGCACCATCGGAAGGTAGTTCCTTACCTTGTCTTAGTGTTGAATCCATTCTCTAATAAGCGCCGTACGATTTTGATTGTGCCTAACTATGCTGAAACGTGAGATGCAAGCATTTCAGCTATTTTCTAATTTACTTTCTATAGACACGTTATAATATCATATGATTTTGATATAAAATGTTTGGTTATTGTAAGGTAAAAACCCGTCGTATTTATGTGTGGCGTGGTCTTACGAGATACTTTTGTTTTCAAAGGATTTTGATAACAATAATAATTCAAACCGAGTGTGTTTTCTCACGCTGGTTTCCAGACTGACTCAGGTGTTATTTTTTTATAATTCTCGGGTCAGACTGGGTATTACAGATTCTGGTTAGGATGCTATAGAGCAGGAGACGAGCTGGAGGATTTCAGGCATATTACACGTACTTGGTTATTTCAGCCGTGTGTGTTGTGTATGTGAGGACAAAGTATTATAACCGTCCAAATTGATTGTTGATGTGTTGTATTCTGATGATTGTGTGTATATTAACAGCTACAGATTCTTTTGTATAAAAATTGGTTATATATATTATATTATATTTTGTTCCGCTGTGATTGTGATATTCTGTATTGTTGTTTCTATATTCTATCTTGTCTTTCTCTTAGTTATTTGTCTTTTCGTACCAATTGTGTTGGACAAGTGTGATTAAATGTCAGCTCAAAGGGTACGGAACGGTAGGTCACTACAATGTGTGTAGGCGATGCCGACATTTAAGAGAATGCTGTGAGGCCTAAGGAGAAACGACCTGCCTTTTCGACCCTCAAATGTCGAGACTGATACATCCACAGTATTTACATGCCAAGCACCTAAGTGCTGGAAAGTCATATTGTTAGGGTAAAAAGAAAAAAGCATAGAGGAAAAGAACAAGAAAGAAGAGAACAAAACATCTGAATTTCACAATGGAATGATAATATATGATATCAAAAAGATAGTACAAAGAGCTACTCTAAGATATGTGACATTTCAAATTTACAATCCTAAGCACTATCATCAGCCTGGATAATTATAACAGCATGTCTTCACAAATGCTGATATATATCCATAATTGTAGTGTAACAGAAATAAGAATACTACAATAGGTGAAAACATCCAGCTCGTCTCTTTGAGCTCAAAAGAATATCCAATGAAAACTTGCCTTTCTCAAACTGCCCAAAAGAGTACCTGAGGAACTAAGGAAAAGAAAAAACTACAAGTCAGACATAAGTTTGGTTTGAGAAACTCAATAAATATGCGATCAGCATATTACAGTATCTTTTGAGACCAACCGAATCATCGGAATAGTTTTCCCCTGAAATAACCAAACCACATAATAAGTACATATGATGATAAAATAGAGTGTCTAGGGTGTAGAATATAAATTAGAAAATAGCTGTATTGCTTGCATCTCACAACACAACAATATTAGAAGTACAACTAAAACCGCTAAGGTACATTTGCATATGGATACCTGTGGAGGTCTTCTCAGTACATCGAGGCTGGCCTCTTAACAAGGGACATAAGCTACCTTCCGAAGTGATGTATATCTCTGGATAAAATATATCATAAAGGTAAACATATCTGATCCATGCCCGAACACGGGATACTGAATACCATCATTTCTCGGTGCTGACCAATCGAAAGCATCTTTAGATATAGAGTTGATGTACCCTTGGGTTAGATAAACCCACTTGCTATGCATTATACTCCGTTTTCTGTCATTTTCGATGAAAAAGTCACGTTTAGCATCTCATCACACAAGTCTTCATCACTCCAATAGATCTTGAACCTCTTTATGGATTCCAACATCTCTAATAGTTTACGAACCTCTACATGGATTCCAACGTAAGTCGTCCGACGAAAAGTTAACGCTGATCTCTCCCTTTGACTTAACCTTAGGATAGACAGTTCTACATTATAACATTCCACTTCACAATCGCTTTCAAAACATAAAACTCGTATATCAGTTTTGAAGTGGTTTTCGATAAATAATAAGTATACTTATCCGATCTCAGACTCTTCAAAACTAAATCAATGAATTTCCGGTTAATTCAACTCTGGTTCTTTTAGAAGTAAGCGAACGACATAAAGGAGTCTTCCTTGGGGTTCTCGTATATGTACATCCTTAAAGCGAGAGACGTTTTATACTAATGATTCCTCCCTAGCGGATCTCAAACCATATGACACCGCAAAGCTTTTATATACTTCCTAAGTTAATTTTGGCCACTTTCAATAACAACAAAAACGATCACATATGGAAATTAGGTCATGTATACCTATCGTGTTTCCAACCTTCTCAACTTACGTTATCCCTCGGTCAAGAGTGAAACTCAGTAGGTTAGAGCACTGGTGCTTCTCAGCCCTACTCGAACATCATTCTTAAATCTCACAGATAGGGAAATCCACTATATCGACTTTTAGTGCTAAGTACAGGAGTAATTACTTTCATAAACGAGTAAACACACAAAGCACGATTCTGTCACACAAGCAACTTCTAATCCCCATATTATCAAATAATACTTCTTTATAAATATTTGTATATATATTTAAAATACCTTTACAAAAGGTATATACATGCACACTACTTCTTCACTATTCATTTCAACTCTTTTCAATACTTTAAAATATATTCATATACTTATCTCAAAGGTATAAGAATATTCACAAATCACTTAACAAGATTGTGTACATTAAAATAAAATCAAGGAGGTTAAAAACAAATTTAATAAAACATTTACTATAAACCCAAAGCCTTTGTAAATTAAACCTTTACTTTTTCTACCTTTTTCCAACAAATTCCATACTTTTCATTATCTTTAAAGCACTCTTTTTAAATATCTAATTACAATCATAAGTATATTCAAAAAGGTTAAAAACAAATGTTATTTAAACATTGTTTACTATAAACACAAAACACTTCTGTACTTTTCATTACCTTTAAAACATTCTTTTTAAAGATCTAAATATACTTATTTAACAAAATAATATACTTCTAAATAACTTCCCAAGACCATTCATTATAACTTTATGCAACTAAAACTAACTTATCATTTTATAAAATACTTCACTTACTTTCCAAACTTATATATATAAATACTTTCAAAATACTTATAAATATTTTTTAAATATCTATATAAAATATTACTTGAAAATAACTAATTTAAAATTTAACAAAAATCATAAAAAACTATGTTATATATAACCCTTTACTTTAAAAATTCATAAATAATTATTAAAAATATATTTAAACTTGAAATCACTTTTAAATACTTTAAAACCTGCTATTAAACTTCCTAAAAAGATCTCATCAGAATAATTAATTTAAACATCATATTAAACTCATTTAAAATCACAAAAGTAGCTTAAAACAACACTACACCAATAGAAGGCCATAAGTGTTGTTGTAGCTCAAAGACTGGAGTTGTAAGTGCTGTAGAAGATACTGGACATAGAACAATAGAAAATTACCAAGTAGTTTGGCTAGTTTTCTCCATCCAAACAAATGATTTTGGACCTAAAATTTTCACAGTAAGTATTTTACTTAGAGTACTTCAATACCAGACAAAGAAACCTTTAAAGATATCTTTCAAAATCATATTAAAAATCCTCAAAAGCAAGCTATTTTTAAAGTGCATTTATAGCGCCTATTTCGCTTCTAACTTTTACAACTTTGTACTTCCATTTTTATAATTTTCAAAACCATTTCCTTGCTATCCCACACACTACTATAAGTGTAAAGCACAACCAAAATATATACTTTCACAATATATTCACATATAACCATTTTGAACAAGTTAAACACAAGGGATTTATGAAGTGCACTTATAGCGATCTTTCTCACTTCAAACACATTTCAATGTCACACACAACCTAACCAAACATGTCAACACAAAGTAATGGCCACGTTACATGTTGTAGAGTGTAATAGAAGTGATGATATACAATATAGAGTGGTCATTTGTTTTCAAAAGCAAGTATGGTCCAAATTTACAACTTTATTGGTTCATTACTTTATTTTATATCCACACAACATATTTACTATCAAATGGTGAGTTAACTCATCCAAAACCAAGCTTACAACCAACCACAAGCCTCACGAATGCAATACCACTTCCTACCATCACTAAACAAGCTAAAGATTCAACCTTTGCTTCAATTTTCTCTCGACCTAGCCTTGCCTTCTTCATATTTGCTCACGACCTCATTGGGTAGGGGATTTTTTCCCCTCTTTTTAAAGCTTTGTGTTGCTTTTCCACGTTCCTATGTTGCCTTAGGCCCTTTGCCAAAGATTGGGAGAGTTTGGTTTGGTTTGAATTGATTTGAGAAAGATAAAGTTAAGAGAAAGAGCATGAAGACTTAGCATTTTCGTTCATAACTTGGAAATGGATTTTGTGAACTATTAAGGTGTTTAAATATAAGTTAACAAGAGGTCGTCATCACCTATTGCCAGCCACAAACACACCCCGCCTTCCATGTGCTTCACTTTACACATCATTCTCCTTTACTTAGCCCTTAAGCTTTCTCAGACTACCCTCCTCCAAAATATATTCTATGACATCATTGCTTACATCACCGATTTGATTTTGTTAGCTATAAATACTAAAATATTTTTAGTTGCTAATTAATTACAGATTAATATATTAGGCAAGCCAAAAAAGTTGGAACAACTTATATCGAGTAAAAAGCTATTTATCGATAAAATGATTTCTAGTCACATTATCAATATTTTTTTTAAACCTTTTATTTTTGTAAATATATTTCAAAAGCAAGTATACCTTGATTAGTTATTAACTAAAAGAGGGTTAACAAAGTTATAAAATCCATTTTATCACATTTACCAAAGATTTAGATATTTAAATACGATGCGTTCGAAATTCCGGATCGTTACACGTGAACTTCTTACTTGAGAGCCATCAATCCAATCTGATGTTGTAAAAGCCAAGGGATTAAGTCAAAGCTCTCAAATAATCTTCAACTAAATAGATAAAATAAGAATGAAATGATTTTATCATTAAGGTAAATATAGGATGACTCTTAGCGATGCTGAAAAAATTTCTGATGAATGGTATATCCTCCAATCCTGGACTAATACTTTTCACAGGGGACCAGGTTCTGATAGCAAGACTATTTTTCTCCCTGTTGAAGACCAAGATTATATGTGTAGAGTTAAAGAGCCACTGGCTTATTTAGACAAGGTATTTCTATATTCACATTCTATGCTTCATTCTGAACACATAAATATATTATATCTATAACTTTATTTGTATAAGATGAACAAATTTTCCTTCAAATTATGAACTGTTTGAAAAAGATTCATTACTCTCAACGTTCAGTACTAAAATCGTTGAGCCACCAATTCAGTAGATGACTGGATAAGACTACGCTATGTTACAAAATTTAAATCTTCTGATTTCCTGACTATTTTGCATATAATTTTTCACTTTCTTAGCTCTCCGTGCTGGGAATGTGACTCTTAGATGTATTAAAAACGAAAACCTCTCTTATTGCGTATCATGAAAAATATCCATTACCTATTTGATTTAGATCCATCAAGTCAAAATAATCAACTCAATTTTGAAACTGATCTCAAGTTCTTTATCCTTTCTTTTGATGATGTTAGGCACATAGTTTATACATTGTTACAATGTATTAAGCAAGTAATTTTTATTAAGGAAAACAGAAATTTGTTGAGCATTAGAAGGAAATAGTTTAAGCTCAATGTTTTAATCATATCAAGCATATGCTCCATAAGAGCATCAATATTAAAGTTGAACATTAAGTTTAAATTCTCAAGATAGGGGAGAGGTATGTTTGGATAAATTGTATTACACATCCCCACCCTTCCAAAGATGAATCTGTTTGATAGAATGTTGACAACGGAAGTTAGAACATGCACCAAAAATTTTATTACTCAAATTACCTATCATGCAGGTTTAAAAGGTATGGGATATGCATTATATGTATATGTAACGTGTGCCCTTTGCTTGAAGTCCTAATTGCTTCATTTCGTGGAGTAAGTTTTAATATGATAGAAAATGTGAAATTTGATTTTAGCGTGCACTAATAAAATGATAGGTGTACTGGTTCATGTCATAGTTTATTTTGTCCACAAGTGTAATATTTGTAGGTTTTAGTTGTTCCAGAAAAGCATTCTGCTGAACTATGGAAACATCCTGTAGGATACATTCATGAGGTTCGAATAATGAGCAACATGTTCATATAATGTAAACCGAGCTTTCTTATTTATCTGACTTTTAAAACTTACATATATCACGATCTGAGGAGATTTTTGCTGGAGTAATAAGTGAGGGAGTAGTAGGCTAGTGAGGGAAGGAAGAAACTGGTGTTAGCAGCAACCACGGTACTGCATTTTCCATTCCATTAGAAATTTTTTCGTTAACATCATTTTTAATGTGTTATAGATGGATACAAAATTTGTCGAAGTGGTTGCTTTTCAGTTTGTTTGAGCTTCTTATCAATTAAACAAAATTTGTTACATACAAGCGTTTCCTTTTTTGGGAAATTTGAAGTCTAGGCTTCAATATTACTTGCACGCACAACAAGCAACATTTGAAATATTCGATTTATTTTTCATATGCATGCTTAAGCCTTTGTCAAGTTAGGCTGTCGCTGATGATATATAAGTGAAAGCAGCTAAGGTACATACATATGAATGCATAGCATATGCATATTAGTGTACGTTATTGCACGCAAAAATAGAATATATACCCATCTCTGGTTTTCAGTTATGTTGCAACGTCATGATATTTATAAAAGAATGTGAGTTTTTTGGCCTCAACCTGAGAACATTATACATTGTTCAGTAGATTCCTCTTATAGAATTCGTGCAGCAGCCTTTATGGAAGGAGACTGCATGATCAAGAAGATTGTAAACATTTGTGTAGCTAGGCTTGGAAAGAGATATTATTGATTAGCTATGTACAAAATGATCTCTAAAATTGATGAAGGGACTTATTGTCTTTATTATAGTATATAAATGAATTTTAGGACTTTAATTGCCTAGGACTCGATGAAACTTGATAAACGTTATTATTTTTAGCTCTAAATATATAAGTAATCACTCTAAATATATAAGCAACGACAGGAATCATGAGCAACTAATATGTATTTCTACGTATATATTTGTAGCTATCAAAGAGACGAAAAGCTATGTGAAGTAAAAGAAGAAAAGGTCGCGCTACTAAGAACCTAACAGAAGAAAGATCAGAATGAATGGTTGGATCAAACGGAGAATGCATAAATAAGCAGCGATGACGATGAATGAGAATGACTTACTATCAAAAAATAAAAAAGAATGGACTATGTTGGGTGTTCTTCTGTCGTGCGACCCGGTGGCTTATGTGCGACCTGTGGCCCACGCCTCCTATTTGTTCAGGGCGGGCGGCGTGAACTCTGATTCGATACAACACAACACCAGAACTGTCATTTTGTAACGGTTATAACTGTTGGTAATCAAATTCCCAACGGTTATAACCGTTGGTAGCAGGTGCGTTATATTTTTTTAAATATTTTGTAACGGTTATAACCGTTGGAAAACACCGTAATTCCTAACGCTTTAACATACTAACTTCAATTCAATTTTAACATTTAATCAATTTAACGTCCAAATTAACATTCATAACATCCAACATTTGATTATCATAGTATAATAGATTTTTGAGTCGTGAATAGAAAATATTCACCTTGCGTGGTTGAAGAAGATGACGGCGAAGCACGACAATGAATAGACTAGAATAGACGACACAAGCACGAATATGAACTATAAATCAATAAAAGATTATTCAACAATAGCTCAATACGATGTATATAATGATTTGTATATACATATAAACCATACCAACGACTGGATGTAAATAAGGTGGATGGAAGACTAGATCGCTGAATTAGCCTCAACTGGAACTGCGCGGACAAAGCGTAAATGAGTCCATAAGTTACAAATTATAACTGATATATAATTTTATCAAAGAAGAACAAAATAAAATAACATAAAATAAAAGGCAGCGGACGCGGAAGCGGGCTAAGCGGGCTCGATGCAGCGAGTCGGAGTGGTCGAGGGTTGGCAGGCTAGTCGCTGGCGGGCGCGGGTGGGCTGGGTCTGGTGAGCTCGAGTGGGGTCCGACGGGTTCGGGTGGACTGGGCTAGGGCGGACTGGGTGGCAGGGCGGTTCGGGTGGCAGGGGTTCGGGTGGGGTCTGGCGGGCTGGGCAGGGGACTGGGACGGCGGGCGAAGGCGCGGAGGCAGGGCCTGGGTGGGCGAAGGCGCGGAGGCATGGCCTGGGTGGGCGAAGGCGGGTGTGGGCGAAGGTTGGGCAGGACTGGCGGGCGGAGGTAGGCTGGGCGGGGGTCTGGCGGAGGAGGCTGTGGGTCTGGGCGGAGGGCGAAGGGCAGGCGGGCCAGGTAGTTGGGCAGTGGAATAGGGACGGGCCAGATGGGGAACTGGGTTGGCGGGTTGGGTGGGATACGGGCAGGCGGAGGGCGCTGGGGACGGGGAAGGACGGCGGAGGCGAGTTGGTGGGGCTGCTGAGGCAGTGGGCTGGGCGAGTACTGGTGGCGGAGGGGACTGGGGACAGAGGGCTGCTGGCCGGAGCGGGTTGCAGGCAGGGGTGGCGGTGGCAGAATGGAGGCAGGGAGAGGTCAGGCGAGGCAGTGGAGGTCGGACTGGGTGGGGCTGATGGTGGCTGTAGCAGGGAGTGCAAGCATTTTCTGGAGAGGAGAGTTAAAGGCAAAAGAAAATATAAAAGAGGAGAGAAGGTAGAGGCATACGTACCAGAGAAGCAAAATGCAAACGAGTGAATGAAGGGAACCAGTATAAAATGAATATTATAACAAAAACCAAGAGTCTCCAATTTATTTCTTTGGTAACTGAATGGCTGTTGGTTTTCCGAGGCAACTGAATAGACAAAGGCTGTTAGGATGCTGAACGTTGGAGAGAATGGGTACCGTTTTATGCTGCGTAACGGACCCGTTTGTAATCTGTTAAACAATTATAATTCGTAGCGCCGAACTCCGATTGACACAAACAAATATACCATTTTGATCAGCGCGATGAGGCGAACGCAATGGTATAAAGATATCAGTGGTACGATTTAATTATAAAATTCAAAATTTTCATTGTAAAAATGCAGCAAAATCACCGAAGAATAAGGTCGACGGAGCTGAAGATGTCCGAAATTTGAAAAACGAAAATGACGTCTTGATCAGAAGATGGTTTAGAATTTTTCTATGTAAAAATATTTCGGTTCAGAAGATAAAATTTTTCGCGTTTAAAATGAACTGATGTGAAGTAAATGCGCACGAAATTTTCTGCGGTATTTTCCGACGAAACTCTTCCCATATCTATAACTATTTAGGCGCAATTTTTAAACAAGTTTGGACGCTAATTGAAATCGTAAGAAAGTTCCATCATTTTATGTTAAAATAGTGGATTCAAAAATTTAAAATCGGGTCGGAATTTCAGGGTCGTTAAATTCTCCCCCACTCAAAACTTTTCGTCCTCGAAAAGAACGAGACGATGAAGTAAGAATGGAGTAAACGGAAAAGTCAAGATAGATTTTTTTAAAGAAAATTTGATTTGTACCTGAAATCAGTAGTTCGGGGTTTGAATCCCGAATGCTATCCTCAGTTTCCCAGGTGCAATCTCGCTCATCTGCACTCCATTGTACTTTTACGAGATTTATAGACTTTCTTCTTAGTTGCCTTGTTTCCCGATTGACTATTCGAAGTGGTCTCCTTTCGATAGTCAAATCTGGCTCGATATCTACTTCATCTAACTGAGCAATTGGAATGGTCATGGACGGATCACGCACGACTTTCCGGAGGTGTGAAACATGGAATACGTTGTGCACGCCCTCAAACTTTTCTGGTAATGCAACTCTATAAGCCAGTGTGCCAATTCTTTCGGTGATAGTAAATGGTCCAACAAATCTTGGAGCAAGCTTCCCTCTACGACCAAATCGAATAACATTCTTCAAAGGTGATACTTTTAGAAATACCACATCCCCAACCTGGAATTCCAAATCTCTTCTACGCCTATCTGCATAGCTCTTCTGTCTATCCTGTGCGGTCTTCATCTTCCTTCTGATTTCATTAACCTTCTCGGATGCTTCCATAATCATATCAGGGCCAAGAATTAATCGATCACCAGGTTCGATCCAACAAGCTGGCGATTTGCATGGCCGTCCATATAAAGCTTCGAACGGTGCCATATCGATACTTGCCTAAATATAAAGGTGGTTAAATTTTAATTCAAATTTACTTATTCAAATTGAAATTTTTATTTACCTGATAACTGTTATTATAAGTGAATTCAACCAAATGGAGTTGGTCTTTCCAAGATCCACCAAAATCAATGATGCAAGCTCGGAGCAGATCCTCCAAAACCTGATTTACCCTTTCAGTTTGGCCATCCGTTTGAGGATGATAAGCTGTGCTCAGATTCAGTTTAGTGCCCAAGACGTCTTGAAAAGCCTTCCAAAATTTACTAGTGAATATAGGGTCTCGGTCGCATACAATACTAGATGGAACACCATGAAGTCTAACAATCTCTCTCATATATATCTCTGCCAAACTCGAAGCAGTACGAGTGGTCTTAACAGGAATAAAGTGAGCAGATTTTGTCAATCTATCAACAATCACCCATATACTCTCATTACCTTTTCTGGTCCTTGGTAATCCATCAATGAAGTCCATAGAAATCTGATCCCATTTCCAACAAGGGATTTCCAGCGGTTGAAGTAAACCGGCAGTCTTCTGGTGATCGGCCTTGACTTGTTGGCAAGTGGTGCATCTACTGACATATATAGAAATATCTCTCTTCATCCCACTCCACCAATATAAACGCTTCATATTACGATACATCTTAGTGACACCAGGATGAAGTGAAAGTGATGACTGATGATTCTCCCTAAGTACTTCTTGCCTCAGTCCATCGACATTAGGAACACAAATACGGTTGTCGATCTTTAGAATTCCATTACTATCAATCTGTGCTCCAAGTTTTTTGTCGGTATTTCCAACTCTACCAAGAACTAACTCCTTCATACGATAGAGCAAAGTGTCCTCATATTGTTTAGCTTTAATGCGATCCATAAGAGATGGAGAGATGACAAGCTGAAATAACATGCCTTCAACAACATTACAGCAAGACAATGCTTTGCTACGACTTAATGCATCGGCTACAACATTTGCTTTCCCAGGAGTATAAGTGATATCAAGATCATATGCAGCTAAAAATTCGAGCCATCGGACTTGCCTCTGATTCAAATCCTTCTGAGAAAAGATATATCTCAAGGACTTATGATCAGTGAATAATTCGAATTTTGTTCCCAAAAGATGATGCCTCCATAGTTTCAGAGCAAATACAACGGCAAGAAGCTCTAGGTCATGTGTGGCATAGTTTAATTCATGAGTCTTTAACTGACGGCCAGCATAAGCAATAACCTTTCCATTTTGCATAAGGACAGCGCCTAAACCTTCTCGGCAAGCATCTGTATAGACATTTAATCCTTCACTTCCATCGATTACCGCAAGAACAGGGGCTGAAGTTAGCTTATGCTTCAACTCATTAAAAGCTGATTCGCACTTCTCACTCCAAATAAACTTAACATCCTTCCGAGTTAAAGCAGTAAGTGGGGCAGAAATCCGGGCAAAGTGCTCAATAAATCTGCGATAATATCCGGCTAAACCCAAGAAACTACGAATATCTGTAGGAGTTTTAGGAGTCTCCCAATCCTGTAGAAAAATTTCAAATTAGAAAGTGATAAGAGGAATTGAATAGAAATAGCGAATAGGGTGGAACTTACATTGATTACGGCGATCTTAGCTGGATCGACCGAAATTCCATTTTCAGAAACTATGTGGCCCAGGAATCTCACTTCATCTCGCCAGAAGTGGCATTTAGAGAATTTGGCCTTAAGTTGATGATTTCGGAGAGTTTCCAGAACATAAGCAAGGTGTGTCTCATGCTCCTTCTTGTCTTTGGAGAAGACGAGAATATCATCAATGAAAACAAGAACAAACTTGTTAAGCACATCACGGAAAACTCGATTCATCAAGTCAACGAAATAAGCAGGTGCGTTGGTCAAACCGAATGGCATAACCAACCATTCATAGAATCCATTCTCAGTACGGAAAGCTGTCTTATGGATACTATCTTCAGCAACTCTGAGTTGGTGGAATCCAGTGGCTAGATCAAGCTGTGAGAAAATTTTAGCTCCATGGAGCTGATCAAATAAATCGTTGATGCGAGGCATCGGATAACGATTCTTGAGAGTGCGTTTGTTCAGTTCCCGGTAATCAACACACATGCGAAGAGATCCATCTGATTTTGTGACAAATACAACTGCGGCGCCCCATTCAGAGCAACTTCTTCTAATCAAACCTTTAGCAAATAGATCATCAATTTGGGTTTTTAGTTCAGCTTTTTCTTTAGGAGCCATCCTTCGGTGTGGGAGAACTACGGGAGTAGCTCTAGGAATAAGATCAATACGGAAATCGATTTCCCGTTTGGGCAGTAGAGAGTTAACCTCTCCAAATACATCGGGAAATTTCTGAACAATAGGGGTAGTACTAAGATCATCTGGATGAGCATCAAGAGAGAATATGAAGCTTCCGGCATATTTCTGAGGTGATTTGCATTCAATGACAGTAGGCCCTTGTCATTGACTAGAGAGACAGAACGAGCCTTGCAAGAAATAACAGCATCGAATTTCCTTAACCAATCAGCACCTAACAAGATGTCAAATGCTGCAAAGCCAAGCACATAAAAATCCCAAGTGAATCGATATCTCCCATACAAGAGCACAACCTCTTTACAAATTCTACTGAGGTTGGCAAGTCCTCCAATAGGGTTGGAGATGCATAAGGAAGTAGTAGCAAGAGTAGGTTCTAAGTTTAGCTTATTGCAAAGATCAATAGATATGAAGCTATGAGAAGCACCAGTATCGAATAATACCCTAATAGGTAAATCATGTAATGAAAAAGTACTTCGTAAGGTACCTTGGTCATCCTGAGCAGGTGGTGGAGGTGGTGTAGGAGTGGTGATAGCAAATACTCCAGATGGTGTGCCACGCTTATACATTGGGCATTCTTTCTTGAAATGACCCGGCTGGAGGCAGACATAGCATAAATCTTTCCTAGTCACAGAAGGTGGTGGAACAACAGCTCCGGTAGATGGACAACTATTAGCATAATGGCCCTTCTTATCGCATTTGAAGCAAGTGATATTAGCAAGGTCGATTGGGATTTTCTGAGCATATCCCAATCCTGTAGTCTTCTGCCAAGCTTTCTTTTGTTGATCAAAGTTCATCTTCCTTTTCCCGGGCTGGCTAGAAGAGGGCTGAGTAGGAATGGCCTTGGTAGTAGGTCCCTTAGGCTTTGCTTCATATCTAAGAGCATAGTCAACAAGCTCTGTGAAGGTGCAATGAGTGTGGCCAGTAAGCAAGTCATAATATTCTGTTCTAGCTCCCAAAATGAATTTCTCATTCTTCAGAAGTGGTGTATCGATTAAGCCAGGTCCAAATTTTGAGAGTTCATTGAATTTCCTCTCATACTCAGAAAAAGTCATACTGCCTTGCTTAAGATCCATGAAAGCTCTATAAAGTTGGGTTTTCCCAGCAGCTGGCATCCATTGTGCCGAGAAAGTATCCCTAATCAAAAGATAGGCAAGATGAATAACGTTCCAAAGATTAAAGAAGAATTTAGATTACGGAATCTAATTAAATTTTATACCTAAATTAGGCCCAAGTGATGGTGTCCTCCTCGATACGAGAAGTAACTGATTCCCACCAATCTTGCGCGGCATCCTGAAGTTGCCAGGCAGCAAGCTGACGCTTCTGAGCATCAGTGATCTCTAGTCCCGAAAATATCTTCTCTAAGCTTTTAAGCCATTGCTGAGCCTCAATAATGTTCTCGGATCCAGAAAACTTAATACCTCCAAGCTGTGAATATTCCTTACTAAGAATGGTGAATTTGACAGGGGCTGGAGCGAGAGGTGCAGCCTGAGCAGGACCATTTCCACTTCCACCCCTATTGTTTCTTCGGGCACTCATCCTGGAATACCAAAAGAAATTTAGGACCAAGGATAAAATCAGAGAACTCAAGGGAAAATTTAATCGACGAATCAAAGAAGTTCGAATAAAAGGACTTGGATATTGAATCGATTCTCCTCATTCTAGGGTATTGCTACCCTATCTCTAATGAGTTTCATAATCCCGAACTAAGGTTTTTAGGGAAACCGAAGCTCTGATACCAACTGTAACAACCCGTATATTTGGACCATTTAAATTGACAATAATCCACACATGTCAACATAAATAATACAAAACACGAATCATTATGGGATTATAAATACATATATGTAAATGAGAATCAATACAACATCACAGACACAGAATAGTCACAGAATAATGCAGCGGAAAAATACATCGTCATAATAGTAGTTCATGAAGCTACTACAGGAATACAACAATGTCTCAACATAAAGTGACAAGTAGAAATACAAGATGTTCAATACATAAGTTCATCAAATACTAGAAAGGAAATAACTGATAAAGCTAAATGCTAAGTCTTCAGCATCTTCAACCAACCTTGATCAGCAACTGGATAGCTTCAGACTGACCCGAGCATATACAAAAGAAACACTCGAGTCAGGACTCAAAATCTTATACAGGATAATCAGGAGCAAATAATAAAGTTCATAACTCAAAGATGAATACGATACACATCTTGAAGGATCCGGTAAACTATCTATATATACAATAGATTACGCTAAGTAGATAATGTCTAATCAGTAAAGTATGATATCAAAATAGCGTTAAGTCGTGGCCCATTCCACCCTTAACACATTTTTATTCCCAAGAGCATATACAAGACCGTAGTTTCCCCAAAACCGGAAGTCACCAGAGGGCAATCCATATACTAAAGGTACAAACCAAAATCGTAGTGGTCGCGAATAGGATAATCAGTATGACAAGGTACATGAGGCGATACCAACTAGGATACTAGTAGTTGCGTGATCCGGACTGATGTTGGGCATAGCAGCTACTATCCCAACACCGCGAAACAACACTCCCAAATCAAGGGGTGCACCCAAATCGAATCACAAAAGTAATAGATAAGGTATCGAAGAAGTGTGTCCGCTAGAGGTAGCGAACCTCAATGGCCCGGCGCGGCTCCTGTTTTAGTCATGTCAGGGGTCATCCAAAATCGTTCTCTTTCTTCAGTCAACGCGTTCATCAAAACCATCCACTTCATTCTGGATCAACACTTCGCGTATATTAGTTATTAAAGTGGTTTTCGGTATCGACAGAGAGTATGTCCATAATCCGATCCCGATCTCTTTAATAACTACGTATTAATTTACCCAACAGTCAACTTTTTATTAAAGTTAAAACAAATCAAATCCAAAGGTCAAGTTGCAAATTTGACTTCCAAATTTGATATTTCATAATTCGATTCGTTTCAATTACTAAAATCATATTTCGAAAAGAAATTCTAGTTCAAGCCCTTTAGTTATCAAAATTCTAAGTATTCACGTTAAATCAACATTTCACTTATTAAATCAAATTCAAATTCATGGATTACATGAAATATCACTCTTAGTTCAACTCATTAAATCAAGTTTTATTCTTTAAATCTGTATTTACATTCCTAGGTTCATTCTATATCAATTTCATTTACTACATTCATTTTGTCAAAACTTCATTTATTCATTTATCAAAACTCGAGATTAAATCACTTTATCTTTTAACCTATTTACTTCTTAAATCTCATTTTGATTAACTTTGTCAACACTTTGTTAACTAAATAAATTCACATATCCGTTTCAATTTATTACATTAATTCATTCTCATTTATTTCAATTAAATTTATTTCTTCATTCCAACAAATCTAATTTATTTAATTCGATAAAATCCATTTTATTTATTTCAAACAAGTTCATTTATTTCATTCAATAAAATCATTTTATTTATTTCCAAACAAATTCATTTATTCGATTCAATAAAATCATTTTATTTATTTCAAACAAATTCATTTATTCGATTCAATAAAATCATTTTATTTATTTCAAAACAAATTCATTTATGATTACGATACCAAATTACAATACAGTTTTCTAAGTTCATTCCATATTTCCAAATAAGTCTTAATTTCAAAACGTTCTTTGTTGACCGTTCGGTTTCTTATTTTAATTATCTATCCTAGGCCAATTCATTCAATTTGGGTATTTATCATTTCAACCCGATTCCATTTAAATTCAAAATCAAAACATACAAAGGGAACTTGCAATGTGATAGCTGGGATGATGTCAAAGTAAATAAACAAGCAATAACATCCATTTGCAACAATTCAACAATTTCAAATAATCCCGAAATAATCGTATTAATTCGCGTTTGTTATTTACGCCAATTAATATAACTATTTCTAGAATCTACACTATCCTTTCATGTAGATTAAAGATTATTACAATATAATTCACTTGGCATTTGTTTCAATCAACTTCAGGTGTTCAAGGGTTCAAAATGTCACTATCATTAATTCTACGTGTCAATTCATTTAACATACAAGGGGTCAAGTTCAACATATGTCATTCAGAAATTATTATCTCTTATATATCAAATTCAGTTTCAAATTTATTATCACTTACACAACAAATTTAATATAACGTAGCAAATTTGGCGTTAGAACTATTTAACATACTAACTTCAATTCAATTTTAACATTTAATCAATTTAACGTCCAAATTAACATTCATAACATCCAACATTTAATTATCATAGTATAATAGATTTTTGAGTCGTGAATAGAAAATATTCACCTTGCGTGGTTGAAGAAGATGACGGCGAAGCACGACAATGAATAGACTAGAATAGACGACACAAGCACGAATATGAACTATAAATCAATAAAAGATTATTCAACAATAGCTCAATACGATGTATATAATGATTTGTATATACATATAAACCATACCAACGACTGGATGTAAATAAGGTGGATGGAAGACTAGATCGCTGAATTAGCCTCAACTGGAACTGCGCGGACAAAGCGTAAATGAGTCCATAAGTTACAAATTATAACTGATATATAATTTTATCAAAGAAGAACAAAATAAAATACCATAAAATAAAAGGCAGCGGACGCGGAAGCGGGCTAAGCGGGCTCGACGCGGCGAGTCGGAGTGGTCGAGGGGTGGTAGGCTGGTCGCTGGCGGGCGCGGGTGGGCTGGGTCTGGTGAGCTCGAGTGGGGTCCGGTGGGTTCGGGTGGACTGGGCTAGGGCGGACTGGGTGGCAGGGCGGTTCGGGTGGCAGGGGTTCGGGTGGGGTCTGGCGGGCTGGGCAGGGGACTGGGACGGCGGGCGAAGGCGCGGAGGCAGGGCCTGGGTGGGCGAAGGCGCGGAGGCAGGGCCTGGGTGGGCGAAGGCGGGTGTGGGCGAAGGTTGGGCAGGACTGGCGGGCGGAGGTAGGCTGGGCGCGGGTCTGGCGGAGGAGGCTGTGGGTCTGGGCGGAGGGCGAAGGGCAGGCGGGCCAGGTAGTTGGGCAGTGGAATAGGGACGGGCCAGATGGGGAACTGGGTTGGCGGGCTGGGTGGGATACGGGCAGGCGGAGGGCGCTGGGGACGGGGAAGGACGGCGGAGGCGAGTTGGTGGGGCTGCTGAGGCAGTGGGCTGGGCGAGTACTGATGGCGGAGGGGACTGGGGACAGAGGGCTGCTGGCCGGAGCGGGTTGCAGGCAGGGGTGGCGGTGGCGGAATGGAGGCAGGGAGAGGTCAGGCGAGGCAGTGGAGGTCGGACTGGGTGGGGCTGATGGTGGCTGTAGCAGGGAGTGCAAGCATTTTCTGGAGAGGAGAGTTAAAGGCAAAAGAAAATATAAAAGAGGAGAGAAGGTAGAGGCATACGTACCAGAGAAGCAAAATGCAAACGAGTGAATGAAGGGAACCAGTATAAAATGAATATTATAACAAAAACCAAGAGTCTCCAATTTATTTCTTTGGTAACTGAATGGCTGTTGGTTTTCCGAGGCAACTGAATAGACAAAGGCTGTTAGGATGCTGAACGTTGGAGAGAATGGGTACCGTTTTATGCTGCGTAACGGACCCGTTTGTAATCTGTTAAACAATTATAATTCGTAGCGCCGAACTCCGATTGACACAAACAAATATACCATTTTGATCAGCGCGACGAGGCGAACGCAATGGTATAAAGATATCAGTGGTATGATTTAATTATAAAATTCAAAATTTTCATTGTAAAAATGCAGCAAAATCACCGAAGAATAAGGTCGACGGAGCTGAAGATGTCCGAAATTTGAGAAACGAAAATGACGTCTTGATCAGAAGATGATTTAGAATTTTTCTATGTAAAAATATTTCGGTTCAGAAGATAAAAATTTTCGCGTTTAAAATGAACTGATGTGAAGTAAATGCGCACGAAATTTTCTGCGGTATTTTCCGACGAAACTCTTCCCATATCTATAACTATTTAGGCGCAATTTTTAAACAAGTTTGGACGCTAATTGAAATCGTAAGAAAGTTCCATCATTTTATGTTAAAATAGTGGATTCAAAAATTTAAAATCGGGTCGGAATTTCAGGGTCGTTACAATAACCGTTGGGAATATTTTAATTTCCAACGGTTATAAGCGTTGGGAATTCCTTGTATAAGTAAATAGCAAAATTACCAACACTTATAAGTGTTACAAATTTGGTATGGCAGAACCATATCTTATTCAGCATCTAATAGTATTTCATTCAACTATTTCTATACGATTTTATAATAATAAAAAACATGAAACTAACGTATCATCTAATTATTAAAAAAAACATCAAACGTACGAAATAGTGCATATCAAATTCTATAATGTTCATTGTGACAACTTTAAATTTCATTACTACATATATAGATGCTTACAAATAACTAATACGACACTCCGGCCAAAATACAAAACCACCATCAACCATATCCACTACCATCCCAGTTCTATGCACTGCCAACTTCCCAACTCCTCCCTATAATAGTGCAGTCAACATCAAATCCCTGTGCACACATACTTCTTCACTGTGCTTACATACATATCATTACCTCTATGCATGCACACTGCCACCACAACCATTCATCTAACTACACCTCACTGTCAACATTAACTGCTCTTCCACACTCGGCCATTCAAACCTACTGTTGCATTCACCCAACCGCATCCAGTCAATGCACTAACACTTCAGTCTACTTCAGTTACACTCACTTCCTCCTTAATCATTACCTTACCTTACCTCCTGAATCACTTCAGTTACACTCACTTCAGTTATTTCTCCAACCCCACATCTACTACTCCTTCAACCACCAACTAAATGCATTCAGTCATTGCTACAACACTTCTGGCCACAACACTGTACAAAAACTGCAACTTCACAAACATTACTTCACTGCCATTCGCCCATTCACCACTATACAAAAATTGCAGCCATAACACAACATTCACCGACCATCCCACTTTCAACATCTCCTCATCTCATCCATATTTACACAAATTGTCATACTTACACATTTCTGTCAATGTCCATATACAAAACCACAATAACATTGTCACACTTCAATCAACACAAGCTGCCCCTCCCTTTGCAAACCACCATCACAGCAGACCTACATCTGCTTTCAACATCTTGCCTACAACCACTTCACCTCAAAACTGCAACCATCTGCAAACTTGAGCAGCAACAACATCATTTATTTCCTTCACTTCTGCCTTCCTCTGGCTTACACCCCTTCCCACTACCTTAACTACACCACTACACAACCACAAAACAATCCATCACCTCAATCTCCTTCACCACTACACATCTATGTGCATCACAAAACAAACATTGCCAACAACCTCCTCACATCAGTTCAAATGCAACAAATCTCCAAAGAACGCGGACGAAAACCATATCATATATGACGTACAATGCATGATACATTCGAATCCAAAGAAATTATATATGCAAAAGATAGCACAAATTGCTTATTTCTAGACAACCAATATTGTATCATCTATTCGAATCAAAGATAAATATAGTTTCCAACCAATAATAAAATGTAAGTTATTACCTGTATGCAATGGAGTATTGACTGAACCAATAATGTTACCGATAGTGCAGGCTGAAGCAAAGACCTGTTTCCAACCAATAATCAAAAATTTATGTCTGAACCAATAGTGCAGGCTGAAGCAAAGACCTGGCAAAGAAAAATAATTGCGTTGAGGATTGAAAGCAGTTGCTTGAGTGCATGCAGATGCTGATGCAGAGCTTAAAACTATAGCAGATGCTGCATATGCATATTACTTACTAAATTTTACGTATATTGGCAGCGGTAGACCATTATGCAGATTTACAGCTTTTCATACTTTCATTTTTTAGTTACCGTCGTCTGAACTTTTTTTTTAAGCAATGGACAAGCTGGGGCATGGACTATTCATCTATCATAGAATTCAGATTATGGACAAAGCCGCCTTATTTGTCTTTGTTTTACTCTCCTTCACACTGTTCACGGTAGACCAGTTAAAGCATATTCTATTTTTTTGCGAAAAGAACATAACGTGTCATTTTATTTCTTAAAATGAACCGAACTAACTGGGTACTGTACTGAAATAAGGCAAAGAATATTAGGTAATTTCTTTGAACTGATATTCCTTTCTTCTTTTGACTATCGTAGCCACTTTTTTCACTGGGCATATTTTGACATAATCAAGTAACGAAGGGATTCTTTAAAAAAAAAGTCGTACATTAAGCTTCGTGTAGCGTTAACCGCAGCATATTTTGTCCTTCATTCATCATATGCGTTTTTAAAAAGTGTAAAACATGGCGCCCTTAGCACCACATAACCTATACGGCTAAGGGCACTATGAATACTTGATGCCCTTAGCACTACGTTTAAGCTTGCTTACTTTCTTCTGGCTAACTTGAATTTTATGTTTGTTGAAAAGAATAACAAAGAAAATGATTGGACTAACTAGAAATTTCCGCTGCGTTGAATTTTTAATAAAACTACAAAATGCAACCAATTGATTGATTGATAGTGTAATTTCCAGTTGTAAAAATCATTAATACAGACCCTTGACCGAAAACTTAAGACTATCATCGAACTTATCCTATGTAATTAGCCAAAGAAATTGACCCATTATAATATCAAGTATCAACTATAGCTTGGATGTAACGTTAGGTTAGATTTCGTAAAATATTGATTGTGGATTCAAAATTAACAACTGTCTATTTGGAAGATTAATTTGTGTACAAGCTATGTATGTACTGCTTCTTGTTCCCATATGAGTGTAGATTTAAGTTACTAGATATTCTCATTCATAGCATTTTCTGTTCATATTTGCTACAGGTCGCGCTTCTAGTTTATCTTAATCAAATTTATTGTATTATCACTGTTAGGGAGTATTTCAAAAAAGGATGTCATATTTTTATTTTTGAATTGTCTAAGCAAATTACATCATAACCTGCCTTTGGAGCAAACAATATGCATTTCTGGTACTGCCACATAACATAATATCTGGACCGCATATTGGGTATTTGCATATGTACTGCATCTTTGTTACATGTATTATGAACTGTGAAATTTAATATAAACAAATATGATTGACTCAAAACTTGTTTACTGACTGTATTGGAATGAAAATGCTACTTATTTAAGGCAAGACTTATCCAAAAGTTGGATAAATAATTAAGCTAGACTAGAAATATATTGCATTAAATCATACGTATTGGTTACAAAGAACCAAAGAACCTAAATAAAGGAACTCATTGTTTTTCTCTCACATTCAAATTTTGGAAATATCTGTACGTTGAGCATTTATTTTCATTAAATCCTACTTCTAATGGTTCAGTTTCTTATTACCACTTATTGAGCCTTATTGATCTCAAAAATGCCGAGTAACGTGATAGCTTGTAGGAAGCAATAATAATATAAACATAACTATGTGTAATACTACTATACTTTGTAAAAGTAGAGTGAAAAATAAATATAGATGCCAAATGTAGACAGAGTGAAGTAGACACTATTAAGGAAAATGGCTCCATATATTCGACAAGGTCAAATCAAATTTACAAAGAAACAAGAGGTGAAAGACAGCAAAGCTGGACTGGAAGTAAAATGGAGCTATACAATCCAACACAAGAATTGAATGAAGACTAGCGACAAGTACAGATATATCACTTCATGTTAGGAATGGTGTAAACACGGTGGAAAAGGAGATTGGTTTTGATTGGGATGATTGTTAATCAGTTAGAGCAAAACCGGCCCAATGTTTGTTCTAATTTCTTTGATACGTGAAAAAAAGTTCAAATCAAATCAAAGTTTTCAACAATTTGATACACAAAACAAAATTCAAAATCAAAAACCTATACATAAATCAAAAAAATTCAACTATTTGATACACAAACCAAATTCGACGTTGAATTGAATATAGAACTCGAATCAAAATTCAAAATCAAATAGAAAATAAAATTACAAATTTACGAAGAGAAAGATGATAAATACCTGAAGGATTGAAGAGGCAAAGGCGGTTACCCTGGATGAGGCAAAGGCGGTTACCCTAGATGAGGCGACGGCGGTTACCCTTCACAAAGCGATGGTGGTTATAGGTTATGGTAGCAACCCTAGATTGAAAACAGGAAAGAGGAATAATGAAACATAAGCGTTAGGACTGCGATCGGTAAGAATAAAGGAGAAAATTACAAATATGTCCACTGTCCTTTATCTTAATTACGAAGTTACCGACATTTGTCATGGTAATAACCGTTGTAATAGATTGTAATGGAAATAACTGTTGTTAATTTGTTACGATAATAACTGTTACGAATTAACTAGGAAAAAATGCTACAAACTGACCTATTTGGTGTAGTGAATTACTGTATCCAAGGAACTCATTTATAGTAAATTATGGTTTTATTATATGTCATTTTATATATTGTAACATTTTGATCTGAAGTTTAAGAGCCTTGTGTTAGCACTAAATTATGGTCAAGACAATTTAAAATAATTGAGTAGGATTATGTACCTAGTCAAATATGCTACCATAAGTTGATGAGAAATAGCTTTGCATTCTTGAGAAATCATTATGCAATTTGTTTATTGTCAAAGTTCTTCTACACAAAGTTACAAATCTAAGATGGCTTAGTCAGCTAATAAAGCCCTTTACTCAAGCTTTTCTTATATAGGATTAAAAAATAAAAATGAAGAAGAAGGTGAAGTCGGAAAAATTCTTCTTTTTGGGTGGGGGTACCCCTGTATTTATAGAAGATTTCAGTTGTTGGATTGGTGCCACGTGTCACCTAGAATGAATAGATGGTGAAGATTGATCATCATGGAAAGGAACCACTATTCGTGTGGTAATTGGTATGCGACGACGTCAGGAAATGTTCACGATAACGTTTTCTTCCCCTATTTCAATCTGCAAGTTTATCTTGCAAGAGCTCATATCGATCACGAAAGCTTTACTTAGTTAATCCACGATGATTTCACAATGGTTGTTGTAATAATTCATCACGATGACCCTGCAATGGCTTATAGGAATTGCTTCATGACGACCCTTATGCATTATCATGCAAGGACTATGGACATAGAAGTTCTCCTATATTTTCTTGTAGTTGCCTTAGAATTTGTCAACCAAATGTGCTAACTTTTTATACCAAGATGGCCCTTCACTCATTCCTCACGATGACCTTAAGTTTGACACATCGATGATTCTACACTACACCAGAGAAGGCCTTTCGTAGCGTTGAAAAAACGCTACCAAAAGTTTTAGTAGCGTTTCTGTAACACTGCGATACGAGGCAGTACTAAAAGTCTGAAACCTTTTGAAGCGTTGTAGAAAACGCTACCAAAAATCAACATATTGTAGCGTCTTAGTAACGCCACTAAAGTTTATTTTTCTAGCATTTGTCAACTGCTACCAAAGTTAACATTTTTAGTAGAATTTTTACTTGCATCCTTCTTTGGTTTTCTGCAGCAGTTTTTTTCTGCTGCTACAATATATTTTGTAGCAATTTACATTTATTTTCGCAGCGTTTTTAGAACACTAGTATAAGTTATTGACCGTTTTGCAGCATAATTCACACGTTACCGTTTCATGTTAATGGGATTGTTTCCAGCAATCACTCGCGTAATAGTCATATTAAAACCAATAATCAATCAATTAATCACATGATCCTCGTATTCAAACAGTTGAAAAACACATTAACCACATACTCAATATGATATTCCTAACCATTTCGATAATAGTTTTTTGACAAAATGATCAAATTCACATAAAATCCATAACCGTTTATAAATAAGTTTATACAACTAGTACTGAAAAAATGTTATAATATATATAACAATTAGAGTCATATCATTAATTGATTACCTACTAACTGGTCTTTACTCTGAAAAAGCTAATTACATGTAGACAAATTTAGCAATTAACAAATGATATGAAAATGCTTTACATATTTTCAGTATGTCAAACATCATTACTTAAACTTATATTATAAAACTTAGTTAATTTGGTTAAATTTTTATAAAACTTGGTTAATATTTATAAAAAACTTATTTAACTTTTATAAAACATAGCTACCTTAGTTAAATCTCTACTATTCTCTACTATTAATAATAAGAATTCCAAGAATAGAAATCAACCGTGTCTTTTTGAATTTCCTAAAATACCCCTTCGTTGTTGATGCAGGCCAAGTACTAAGTCGTGACCGACTTAAGGAAATTGAAGGTCTAAGTCGTGACCGACTTAACAAAAATGGCATGAGTCGTCCACGACTTAATCAAGGCAAAGACATGAGTCGCCCACGATCTATCGAAGCGGATGGCATAAGTCGTCCACGACTTATCGAAGTTGAAGACATAAGTCGTCCACGACTTAACTCGAGCGGGTTACGACCTAACACTACAGGAGGAGCAACACAAGTTGAAAATGCGCAAGGCTTAAGTCGGCAACGACTTAATGGAAGTGTTTTGGGTAGTGTACGACTTAACGGAACAGGTGATAAGTCGTTACCGAGTTACGACTTAGTTAAGTCGTCAAAAATCTTAAAAGGCTGAAGCCTGAAGCCGTAGATTATTATGCCGCTTTAATCCAGGCCATTGATTCTGCAAAGGAGCTTGAGAGAAAACGCTACTGGAGTATAAGTCATGAGTCATCCGTTTTAGGTCGCATACGACCTAGGTTGAGTCGTGAGAAGTTGTAGGTCGGCAATGACCTAAGTGATGTATTTTCTATTTGTATTTTCTGTTTGTTAAGTCGTAGGTCGCATTTGTTTAAACCATCTGTTTTTGAGTCGCTATGGTTAAGTCGTAAGTCGGAGTCTTGTTAAGTCGGAGCCGACTTAAGAGTTGTGCAGAATTGTAATGTTGAAATGTGCGCCTATAAATTGGCCGTGTGTCTCATTTGTAATAGAAAAAGTTGATTTGAAATAAAAACTCTTGTTTTGTTAGCTTTGTGCTTTCACAAAATTAGTAGTTGAGTGTAATCTCCTATCTCCTCTTTCGGATAATCGAGTGCGCTCGATTCAACGACTGCAGAAGCCGATTCACTGAATCTAGTGCGCTAAATCAACGTGTGAAGAATCGCAGATCTTTGAACCCGGTATCGTGCGCGATCAACGAGTTCGGGATAGCTAGAATTCGATATCTTCGGATCAACGAATTCGGGCATTTCATTATCTTCCAATCCATCGATTTCTACTCTCAACGATCGACATTGTTTTTGTATAATCCGCTGCGTCAGTTTTGGTATCAGAGCTTGTTTTAGCCAATCATAGCTAAATCGAGTCCTTGGAGCTAATTATTTTGAAGAAGTTTGAAGAGTTCAAGTCAAGCCGAGCTACACGGCCGAGAGCGTGTTGTTCATCGTGTTCGTCACAATTTGCAACAAGTGTGAAGATTTCGATCCATTTCGTTTTGGACCAAAAGTCCGAAAGGTGTTTGAATTTTGAAGTATTTGTGAAGTTTTCAAGCATGCCGCCAAGAAGAGCTAATCGACATCAAAACGTTGAAGTATTGTATCGAAGAGAAGAAGCTGATGAGATGGAGCAAAGAATCAATGAAAACTTTAGTGAAAAGCTTAACGAAGGAATTGGTCGGTTAGAGAAGATGATGTTAGAGATGAATCAGAATCAGAGAAGGGTATCACCTGAATCTAATCATGGGGGAAGTAGAGTCTCGCCACATTCCAATCGAGAAAGAAGTGTTGATGATGATCAAAGACGAGGGAGGAATGTGAATGATCGAGAATGGAGGAATGTAGATAGAAGGGATGATGGTGGAAGACGCGAAGGGAGTAGAGATGTTGGTGGTCAGGATCGACATCGATATACATCTGATTTTGAAGAGGAGTATGATGGTGGTAGTGTTCGAGGACAAGGACGAGGACAAGGAAGAAATCACTCTGAATATGATCACAAGTGGGAGTCGGGGATGAAGACTGAAATTCCTGAATTCAAAGGTGGTATGCAAGCGGAGGAGTTTCTAGATTGGGTGGCTAATGTTGAGGAGATTTTTGACTTTAAAGAAGTTCCAGAACATCGTAGGGTGAAGTTGGTTGCTACAAGGTTAAGGGGTAGAGCTTTGGCGTGGTGGCAGCAAACCAAACTTACACGTGAACGGATGGGGAAGTCAAAGGTTGAATCATGGGAAAAGATGAGGAAAATGATGAAAGCTACATTCTTACGTTATAACTATCAGTCGCTTATGTATCAGAGATTGCAAAACTTGAGACAAGGGATGAAATCTGTGAATGACTATGCTGACGAATTTTATCAACTGATTACAAGGAATGATATTATGGAGACAGAAGAACAATTAACCGCTAGATTTGTTGGAGGGTTGCGAATGCAGATTCAGGATATGGTTAACATGTTTGATCCTAGATCTGTAGCGGAAGCACACCAGAAAGCGTTGGCTTGGGAGAAACAGGGAAGACGAGGAGGTGGTATGTTTACAAATTCCAACAATCCAGTGAAGGGTGTTAGTGGGAGTTCTAATGTTTCAAAAGCTGTTGCGAAACTAGTTGTGAATGAGGTTGGAAAGATGAAAGTCAGTAATGGTTTCAAGTGTTATAATTGCTAAGAAATGGGCCACAAAAGTAGCGAATGTCCAAAGCCGAAGAAGAGAGCTATGATAGCGGAGGTTGAGGATGAGGATGAAGAAGCTGAATGTTCCAATTCACCACCTGATGAGGAGGAAGAAGAAGTGTCGGGAGACGAAGGTTATAATCTAATGATGAAGAGGTCCTGTTTAACACCAAAGCAAGAGGAGGATTGTAGTTGGTTAAGGAGCAATATTTTTCAGTCAACATGTACCATTCTGGGGAAAGTTTGCAAATTTGTTATTGATGCTGGAAGCTGTGATAATATAATTTCTTCAGAAGCTGTGAGGAAGTTGGCGTTGAAGGCTGAGAAACATCTGAAACCGTACAAGCTAGCTTGGTTGAGGAAAGGCGGGGAGGTGAAGGTTGGACGAAGGGCTTGTGTGAAGTTTTCAATTGGAAAGAAATACAAGGATGAAATCTGGTGCGATGTGGTAGATATGGATGTCTGTCATTTGTTGCTGGGGAGACCGTGGCAGTATGATAGGGCGGTGCAACATGATGGGCGTACCAACAGTTATAGTTTCATGTTTGAAGGCACAAAGATTACTCTAGTTCCAAAGAAGCGACAACAGGAGGAAAACAAGTTGGAGGAGATTGAAGAGCTTAAAACTTTGTTATCTTTGAAGGAGTTTGTGAAGGAAGTAGAGGAGGAGCCTGAAGTGTTTTTGTTGATTGGGCGAGAGAGCAATGAAGAGGTTGAAATTCCGGAAGAAGCGAAGCCAGTTTTGAAAGAATTTGACGATGTGTTTCCAGAGGAGTTACCAACGGAGTTGCCACCATTGAGGGATATACAACATCAGATAGATCTTGTTCCAGGTGCTGTGTTGCCACACAGACCACATTATCGAATGAGTCCAAAGGAACATGAAGAATTGAGGAGGCAAGTGGAAGAATTGCTTGAACAGGGGCGTGTGCAGGAGAGTTTAAGTCCTTGTGCTGTACCAGCTTTATTGGTACCCAAAAAGGATGGGACGTGGAGAATGTGCACCGACAGTCAATCGTTGAATAAGATTACTGTGAGATATAGATTTCCAATGCCAAGGTTGGATGACTTGCTAGATCAATTGAGCGGAGCTACTATCTTCTCGAAGATTGATTTGAAGAGCGGATATCATCAAATTCGTATCAGGCCAGGTGATGAGTGGAAGACTGCTTTTAAAACCAAGGAGGGTCTATATGAATGGTTGGTAATGCCATTTGGCTTATCAAATGCGCCGAGTACATTCATGCGGGTGATGAATCAGATTTTTAGACCGTTCATTTGGAAATTCGTGGTGGTATATTTCGATTATATTCTGATATACAGTGGAAGTCCGGAGGAACATTTGCAACATCTGAGAGAAGTGTTGATGGTACTGTGACAAGAACAATTTTATGCTGCAACAAAGAAATGCGTGTTCATGACGCATAGTATTTCATTTCTGGGGTATATTGTATCGGAGGAAGGAATACAGGTTGACCAGAGTAAAGTCGAAGCAATTAGAGATTGGCCACAGCCCAAGACGATAACGGAAGTTCGTAGTTTTCACGGGTTGGCTTCATTCTATCGAATGTTCATTCCACACTTTAGTAGTGTGATGGCACCTGTTACAGATTGTATGAAGGGTAAACAGTTTTCATGGTCAGAGGAAGCAGGGGATGCTTTTGGGAAGATCAAGGAGTTGCTGACGTCTACACCAATTCTAGTATTACCAGATTTTCAGTTGTGGTTTGAACTACACACTGATGCATCCAAGGTTGGGATTGGAGGGGTGTTGAGTCAAAAGGGGCGTCCAATTGCGTATTTTAGTGAGAAGTTATCAGGAGCGACGATGAGATATAGTACATATGATGTGGAATTCTATGCTGTTGTGCAAGCCATTAAACACTGGAGACATTATCTATTTCAGAAAGAGTTTGTTCTCTACACTGATCATGAGGCATTGAAGCATTTACAAGGGCAAGACAAGATTTCAGCGAGACATGCATCATGGATTGCATATCTGCAACAGTTTACTTTTGTTGTTAAACACAAGTCATGAGTAACGAATCGTGTGGCTGATGCGTTGAGCAGAAGGAATCATTTGTTAACTACAATGAAAGTTGAAGTGACGGGGTTTGATATGTTGCCAGAATTATTTGTCGATGATCCTTACTTTGCAAAGTTTGTTGATAAAGTTAAGGAGGGGAAGACGGATGAGTTTATGATGGTGGACGGTTTTCTATTCAAAGGAAATCGATTGTGCATACCTGATTGTAGTTTGAGAATGAAGATTGTAAAAGAGCTACATGAAGAAGGACATGTTGGGAGAGACCGTACATTACAGTTGATTTCACAGTCTTTCTTTTGGCCATCGATGAGAAAAGAAGTAGAAAGGTTTGTGGAGAGATGTCATATCTATCAGATTTCGAAAGGAACTGCGACTAATGCTGGATTATATATGCCGTTACCTGTACCAACTAAACCATGGGTTGACATGAGTATGGACTTTGTGTTGGGGTTGCCGAGAACACAGCGTGGTAATGATTCCATTTATGTGGTGGTTGACCGATTTTCGAAAATGGCACATTTTATTGCTTGTAAGAAGACGGCGGATGTTGTTCATGTTGCTCGATTATTTTTCAAGGAGATATATCGACTTCATGGATTACCAGAATCTATTGTGTCGGATAGGGATACTCGTTTTCTAAGTCATTTTTGGCTAAGTTTGTGGAAGATGGTGGGAACGAAGTTGAACTTTAGCAGCGCTTATCATCCGCAGACGGATGGACAGACCGAGGTTGTTAACAGATCATTAGGAAATTTGTTGAGATGTCTTGTGCAAGATAATCTGAAGAGTTGGGATGTGAAGTTATGCCAGGCAGAGTTTGCTCATAATCATGAAGTAAACCGTAGTACGGGTTTCAATCCATTTCAAATAGTATATTCAAGCTTACCAAAGGGACCGTTGGATTTAACGGTAGTGCCACTATCAAAGAAGATAGTTAAAAGGGCTGCTGATTTTGTTGAAGGGCTGACGGAATGTCATCAAATTGTTCAGGAACGATTGAAGAAATCAAATGAAAAGTATAAACGAACTGCGGACTTGAAGCGAAGGAGTGTTGAATTTAATGAAGGTGATTTGGTATATGCCGTACTAACCAAAGATCGTTTTCCAGTGGAGCATACAATAAGCTTAAAGCTCGGAAAATTGGTCCTGTAACGATTGTGAAACGGATCAATGAAAACGCTTATAAGTTGTGGCTGCCAGAGGATGTGTACACGTCAGATGTATTCAATGTTAAGCATCTCGTACCTTATCATGGGGATGAGTGTGTCACGGAGGAGGAAAGTGCAAATTCGAGGATGAATTACTCTCAACCAGGGGAGGATGATGCAGGACAAGTACTAAGTCGTAACCGACTTAAGGAAATTGAAGTTCTAAGTCGTGACCGACTTAACAAAAATGGCATGAGTCGTCCACGACTTAATCAAGGCAAAGACATGAGTCGCCCACGATCTATCGAAGCGGATGGCATAAGTCGTCCATGACTTATCGGAGTTGAAGACATAAGTCATCCACGACTTAACTCGAGCGGGTTACGACCTAACACTACAGGAGGAGCAACACAAGTTGAAAATGCGCAAGGCTTAAGTCGGCAACGACTTAATGGAAGTGTTTTGGGTAGTGTACGACTTAACGGAACAGGTGATAAGTCGTTACCGAGTTACAACTTAGTTAAGTCGTCAAAAATCTTAAAACGCTGAAGCCTGAAGCCGTAGATTATTATGTCGCTTTAATTCAGGCCATTGATTCTACAAAGGAGCTTGAGAGAAAACGCTACTGGAGTATAAGTCGTGAGTCGTCCGTTTTAGGTCGCATACGACCTAGGTTGAGTCGTGAGAAGTTGTAGGTCGACAATGACCTAAGTGATGTATTTTCTGTTTGTATTTTATGTTTGTTAAGTCGTAGGTCGCATTTGTTTAAACCGTCTTTTTTTGAGTCGCTATGGTTAAGTCGTAAGTCGGAGTCTTGTTAAGTCGGAGCCGACTTAAGAGTTGTGCATAATTGTAATGTTGAAATGTGCGCCTATAAATAGGCCGTGTGTCTCATTTGTAATAGAAAAAGTTGATTTGAAATAAAAACTCTTGTTTTGTTAGCTTTGTGCTTTCACCAAATTGGTAGTTGAGTGTAATCTCCTATCTCCTCTTTCGGATAATCGAGTGTGCTCGATTCAACGACTGGAGAAGCCGATTCACGGAATCTAGTGCGCTAGATCAACGTGTGAAGAATCGCAGATCTTTGAACCTGGTATCGTGCGCGATCAACGAGTTCGGGATAGCTAGAATTCGGTATCTTCGGATCAACGAATTCGGGCATTTCAGTATCTTCCAATCCATCGATTGCTACTCTCAACGATCGACATTGTTTTTGTATAATCTGTTGCGTCAGTTGTCAGCCTATTTGCTTCTTCATTCTCATCACTAACCCTAATCGCAATTGTGATTCAACACCAATATACATGAATCAACATTTTCACCAAACCTAATCATCGCTAAATCAATCGACTACAATAACTAAATTAGTCAATTCCTCTCATCACAAATCACAAATCGACAGAATCATGGCTACAATCCTCAAATATTCAAATTGATTGAATGCTCTTATTACTGAATCAATCGATGTGGTTGTTATCAACATCAACAAACCGAATGATGTTGCTTACCGAAACTGCTGCCATTAACCTTGATTTTTCTTCGATCTTTTGTTATATATTTTTGTTGTCTTTTAAGTTTTGGCAATTGCTTCGTGAGACTAGGATGTTGTGAGATGCAAAGTTGTGGGTTTGGTTAAATTAGATGAGATTGCTAAAGCTTCTACTACAGCTCAAGAGTATAAAAGTTTTCTTCTTGATTTGAATTACTGTAAGGTATGTCATCATTTGAACTGTTTCTCCTGTCTATTGTACTAAAAATGTTTGAGTTCTATATATTTGTGAGTTTGAATGGAGATGTAAAAAAGACAAGTTGTTTTTGTAAACGCATAAATATACTCTTTTTAACATCCAAAACCAAAAAAACAGCACAAACAAATTATTTAGAAGCATTGAAACTTGGCTTAAGAATGCAAAATGTAATGCTATTGAACTATAGCTTAGCTCTATAGTGCCTGGCTATCTGAATATATTTTTTAAAGTTTTCTGACAGAATACATATAATATATATATGTAAGATCTATAGTAAAGTCCGCTTTAGCTTTGTATTGCCTTAACGTTGCATTGTTTGCACTGCTTTCTTCCTGCATTAGAACCTTGGTTAGGAGCACTTGCAATCCAACATATTTGTTGTCCCAAGAGAACTCTTTTACAGCCTAACCAGTACCACCGAAAGAAGCAGAGTTGTCAATAACATAGTTTAAGTAGCTTTTATCATCTGTTGCCTCAAAAAGCCATGTAGAAGCCCAAAGAAGTTCATCCTTTGCAATAAAAACAAATAACATATATCCCAAGTTATTTAAAGAAAAAATATTATGTATATAAATAATAAGTAAATGATAGGTTGGGCATACATTATCCAGTGTAAGATGGATATAAATCTTTAACTGAAGGGATGGATACATCGTATTGGCCTCTAAATGTGTCGGCAAAAGAGAAAAGCCGCAGAGTAATTGCACAATTTAAGTTCATATATAATAATCTGGATATACAATAGTATGCACTTATGTATGGTTTTACCTGTTTCGCATGTTATAGTAGTAGTTTGGAGTAGCTAGAGTCGTATGGCCTAAAGGCGATAGAAGCAGCAGCCAAAGCTGCTGCAGTCTCTCCAGCAATATCTGACCCTGGATTCTCTGCATCAACTTTACAGACATTTCTTGGTGTGTTCATATCTTCTGCTCTTTCCCAGCAATAATGATTGCTTTCACCTTCTCCCACCTTTCGGAACATATCAAATATGATAAGAATAATACTAATGAAATGTCCAGTTATGTAACATAACATATCTTATGTGTATACCTGGGACCAAAGGGTGTTGGGCTGTTTATGTGCTTTGACGAGATAATCGATGCCCCATTTGAGATACGTGAAAACATTTATATATGTAAGATCTATAGAAAAATAATATAAGTTATGACCATTGTTAAACAACTATTCTTATAAAGCTTTCGGTATAAATTTACTTTGAATTTATTACAATATAACATGAAAGTGTACAGAGGAAAGAGGATTTTGTAAAGATAGCTGTTGATCGTATAATAGGGCAGTTTGTGTTAATTTTGAAAATTGGTGAGGTGTTGTTGCAAAAATTTATTTTTCTACCTTATATAGGTTACAATCTGATATGTGTTGGAGAAGCTAAAGTGCTTGATTTTAATAAGTTAGTGATTCAAAGCTTGATAGAGGATACAGATAAACTGAAAAAAAATATGCATTTATGCAGGGTGGTAATATGAAAGATAATTTGTTGATGCGTGCAAAAACATGCACAGGAGTTGCTGATGATTCGCATGAAACAGTTTGTTCAAATGATGTTATGTTTATTAGTCTGGATTGTGTCGGCCTTTGGAAAATTTTGAGGGCATTTATTCCTGTGATGATAATATAGAAGACTATGTACGTAATGATGTTAGTTGCATGGCAAGTTGGATGTGCCGTTTCAAGATTTAATTTTTTGGATTGGGATGGGAATTTGTGAACTTTGTGGATGTTACTCAGATTTAATTAAAGTTTTTTTTTCATCTTAAATTTACAGGTTAACTTCTATTCAGGCTAGCTTTACTGATCATTTTGAGACCTTGGTATGAAACCAACAACCTATGCATCATTAATGCCTCAAGTATCAAGATACAGTTGTGCCCTCTTGCTGTTTAGTACTGCTAATTTTTATGCATCAAATCTGCTGAATGGATGGATGAGTAGGTGTTGTGACTTTGAAACTAAATTGTTATGGTTGTAACATTTTATTCATGAAACAGAAGACATGGGCTATTCCTAAAGGTTCTTACTAGGTGTTCCTACAATGAAATAACAATATTCCTAACTTTTAACGTATTATATTTTTGAAGTAGTAATGCAATAACAGTATCTGCTATGGTTTAAGGGGAACAATTTCTTAGATCTGTGTCGAATTTGGGTTTTGTTTTCTTGGTGGATGCCAATATTCTTAACCTTTGAAGTATTGTATTTTTTTAGAATGGTGAAACTGATTTATTGTTCGATATGATGCATTGAGCACATGTTTGCATTTTCCTTAACATTTTTTTAGGAGTAAAAATTGCATTCAACTGGTCAACAAAAATTGTTGGTCATTTTTTCAAAGGCAAAAGTTGTGTATTCTCTTCCATGATACATTCATCACACATGAAAAACTTCAAGGTGGTAATTGATTTGTTGATATTAGAATAATTTTTAGAATTTATATTGCATTGTACTTGCTATGGTAAGACGTCTATGGTAACGTGCTATAGTAAAATTTTAACATATGTATGTGTGAACTAATTTATGTTAATAACATATTTACTGTTTGATCACATATTTACTGTTTATTCAGGCTTGAAATGATTTTTTACCATATAGTTTTCTTCTAAATTTTTTGTTGTGTATGCATAGAATAATTCAAATGAAATATTTGATCAATATTGAATGTGGTGGCTGACTAAAAATATATATGGTTTTTACAGTTATATTTAAAGAAATATGAGAATGAAATAATATTGCAAAAATGAAACGTATGAATCAAATTCAATTTAACACTAAAAATTATAATATAATCCAAATAGCAAACAAAAATAGTTAAAATTAACTCCAATAGAACGAGTTTCCATTCCAATGTAGAAAGCCATATATATTATAATGATCCAAATAAAAGCTGGCATATCTTTCTTAATAGTTGGTTTGGAAGCACAATCTTTTGGTCCGATTGTAAACTTCCCAAAATAAATCTATATATAACTTTTTAAATATTTAATTATTATTTTATATGATCTACCCAAAAAATTAGGAGATAAAATCACCCTACAACTACTTTAGACATATTCAAACCTAGATGTTGATTCCAATTATTCATAGAATAGAATTGTTCAAATGTAATTATAATTAGACTTCAGAGAGCGAATCAAATATATATGGCTGCATTAAAATATGTAATGCAAAAAATTTCTAAATAAATCAACCAATCTATATATCTTTATTAATCTTTAATAATAGTTATAATGGCTTTGGAGTCACACTTTTTTGATATCAATGTGAACTACCAAAAACACCGGTCTATATATTATCAAATTTTAATCACTTAAAAATAGGATTTAATATTAAACTTTTTTTACAAATTCAAATGCCCCTAAAAGTATGATCTAATAATTAAACATGCTTTAAAAATTCAAAACGCTTCTAAAAATGGGATCTAAAATTAAATTTCCTTTACAAATTTAAAATACTTCTTTACAAATATACAAATTTTAATATCAATTGAAAATAAAGAATCGTTTTTTTACTAATTTAAACATATACAACTAATAAGGAAAACAATTCACGCGCAAAGCGCGTGCCGTAACACTTTAGTTTTAGTGGGATGAAGCTCAATAATGTCTTTGTATTCTATGTTAAAATCCAATGGTTTATATATTTAGATGGTTTGGGATGTTTTATTGGTTGAATTAGCCATAAATAGATTGATGGGGTTGTGATCATTAGTTTCTAAGAGGAGATATACTGCTTAAGCTGGAAAGAAATTTTGTAACCACGAAATATGTTGTAAAACCTATTTTAATTTTAGTGGCTATGTTTTCGACTAGGCCTAACCTCCATGAATTTTAAGACCATGGATATTGAATTCAATGGGACCAGTGTTAAAATTGATTTTATTCGGTTCTAGAACATTTGAAGGATGCAAAGTATTACCCTTTAGTTTTTCGTTACTTTTCTAATACCATTTAAATCCCTTGATAAGAACTAAGGGATATTAAAGGTGTTAACATTGTAAATGCAAGCCTACCTGGGCGTGCATATATACTCGTTCTAATAAAATTTAATTAATTTGTATAAATTTATTTAATTATTATAAAACTTAGTTAAATTATATAAAACTTAGTTAAATTTTAAATTAGGTTAATTTTATAAAATTAGTTAAATTTTTATAAAGCTCGATTAACTTATTTATAACTTTATTTATATTAAAGCAAAATTATAAATTATCTCAATAGCTAAAACTTAAAATGTCATAATTTATATTTTAATTAACTTAAATTTATAAATTATCATAAATTTAAAACTTTATTAACTTAGTTAATTTTTATAAATTATCTCAAACTTAGAAATTTTCATAAACTCAGTTAATTTATTATTATTATTTTAAACTTAGTTAATTTATTGTTATTATAAATTTATTAATTTTTATGAAAATCGATAAACAAAATATACATAATGAATAAAACATGAGTCATTTTAAAATTCTCATGCCTTTGTAGGTTAAGGTCCTAAGGCATTTATAGTTGAAAATTTTGAAATGCTAACACTATAAACACAATATTACACAATATTACACACCTATGTTATGCTTACACAGTAGTCACTAATTTCTAGCCAATTATGTTATTATTGTTTAAATTTTCAACTAAAATCCATTATCTAAAATATGATATATGTTCATCATCAACATTATCCATACAACGCATTCCCTTGGTCTAGTCAATTTGCGATCTTGCTTTAAGTTCTTCCTTCTTTATTTATTTTCAAGCATTTCTTATCATGTCCGTTAATGCACCAAATGTAGTTCTGTTAGTTTCCTAATTAACTTTTACACCAGAGGTATGCATGAGGGAAGGAAAACTATGATATATTTGAGAACATGTTTGTTTCCAAGATCCAAATGTTGTGATAACAATAAGCAATAGATGCTAACCACAAAAGGAAGGAAGAGAAACTGGCAAAAAATCTTTGTATTTTTTGGCGTAGAAATTTATAGATTCATAACTCTAAATGAGTCAAAGGAAATATCTTTTGAATTTAACTTATAACAAACAAACCAAAAGGTTTCCCTCAATAGTGATAATGAATCATATATCCATTTAGGGTTATAATTGACATATCAAATGTAATGACCCGCAAATTTATCACTTTGATAAATTATATTTATATTTGAAATATTCAAATACAAAATTTTATAACACAAATTATAATGTTTTGAACCATAAATAATGATGGTAAACTTGTTTTAAAAGTATATCAACAGATATGGATATTTGGGATTTTCATCAGAAAAACGACGGATATCAGTTTCGGTAAAATTGAGATTTTCTCAATATTAGCGTGCACGGAACTGGGTAAATACACATATTTATCCATTTAAGCAAGAATATGAAATAAAAATTATTTTATTTTTGAAAATAAAATGTATTTATGACATCATCAATAATATTATGATATTTAATCATCCATTTATGAATTTAAATTGAGATTTAATGATTTAGTAATTATTATAATTATTCAAATAATTGTTTTTAAATGGTAATAATTCATTTTAATTAGTTATAAAGTAATAATAAATCATTTATAATAGATTTATAAAGATATATATTTGACTTGAAATTATAAGGAAAATTGATATAGCTTTAGCGATATAATAGCACTTTCTATAAACAATTGTTTAATATTAATTTATATGGTTTTATAATTCAAATGAGATTATTTTAATTAGTTAAAAATGAGAAGAAATTAGTTTTCAAATTTTGTTTACATTTATACATAATTTAATGTATAAGTGAAAATATGACCGGGAATTAGAATCAGAATTCGTAACGGTTTAACGTAGAGAAGTTGTGCAACATTGTTTATATAACTTGTACACATATATGACATGCACATACATACAATTACATATACATAACAAATAAAATATATAAATATATATACATATTTACCATTTACATTTAAATCTACATGAAGTAAAAGTTATAAATACCTAAGATATTTTCATTTTCTTACTACTTAAGCATACTTAAAGTCAATGCACATGAGGGGTGATTGACGTAGCAGATATAACACTTGACCACGAAATGAAGATTTCGTGTCAAACAAATCGATGAAATGATACAATGATGAATTGATGGATTGATAATACCCAAGATAAATGCCCAAATCCGTTGATCTCACGAGATACCGGATTCTAGCTATCTCCAACACGTTGATCGCGCACGATACCGTGTTAAAAGATCTACGATTCTTCGACGTTGATCTCGCGCATGAGATTCCGTGAATCGGCTTCAAGTCCATTGATTCGAGTGCACTCGAATATCCAAAGATGGAAGATGAAGGAGATCACACTCAACTTCAACAAAGTGGCACAAAGCACACAAACAAATTTTATTCCAAAAATCAACTCCCTTTACAAATGACAACACACCCCTATTTATAGGGAAAGTACAACTCAACACACGTTACAACACTTCACACGACTTAAGAAAAATACATCACAAACAGTACAAACGACTTACAAAACAAACGACATAAGAAAGTAACGACCTAAACAATGCACTAGTTACAACATACAACTTAACAAAACCAGGCAGCGACCTAAGGAAATCTTCAGCGGAAGTAATCAACGACCTAAAAAGCTTCGCGACTTAAAACCTGAGCGACCTAAGAATCGGCGACTTAAATCTTCAACTCGTTCGCGACCTAAGAAAGCACGCGACATAAGAAACTGAGCGACATAACAAGCTTCACGACCTAAACTGGAGCGCGCGACCTACCGAAAGAATTCGCGGCATAGGGTTTCTGTTGTTCGCGATCTAGGCTCCGCGACCTATGGCCTTGCGACCTAGGGAAGGCGACATATGGATCTGTTTACTCACGACTTAGGGTATCGCGATTCACTTCAAAGACTTGGTTATGTCGTTCGTGACTTAAGGTGGTGGAGGAGGAGCGACCTAGGCTGGAGCGACGGCACGACTTACGGAAGTGACTTAAGGTAATTCTATCTCGCACTGCATCATCCTCCCCTGGTTGAAAAGAATTCGACCCCGAATTCACACTTTCCTCTTCTTCGAAAAGCTTCTCCCCATAATACGGAATTAATTGTTTGACATTGAAAACGTCAGACGTATGGATATGATCCGACAATATCAACTGATAAGCATTCTCATTAGTCTTCTTTACGATTTCCAAAGGACCAATCCTTCTAGCAGCTAGCTTGTTGTAAGTACCGACAGGAAATCGATCCTTGGTCAACACCGCATATACAAAATCTCCTTCTTTGAATTCAACGTGTCGTCGTTTAGCATCTGCGGATTGCTTATATTTCTCATTCGCCTTAAGCAATCGTTCTTGTACAACCTTGTGACACTCTTGCAATTCATTCACAAAATCACTAGCTCGTTTGATCACTCCTTTCTGCTGTGGAACTACAAATAAATCCAACGGTCCTTTAGGAATTGTTGAGTACACAACCTGGAATGGACTGAACCCAGTGCTACGATTAATTGCATGGTTGTATGCAAATTCAGCTTGACATAACTTCAAATCCCAACTCTTCAAATTGTCATCCACGAGGCATCGCAATAGATTACCTAGGGATCTGTTTACAACTTCAGTCTGTCCATCCGTCTATGGATGATAAGCACCACTGAATTTCATCTTAGTCCCGACCATTCTCCATAGACTCATCAAAAAATGACTCAGAAAACGAGTGTCTCTATCTGATACAATAGATTCAGGCAACCCATGAAGACGATATATTTCTCTGAAATATAACTGTGCTACATTAACCGCATCTGCTGACTTCTTGCAGGCAATAAAATGTACCATCTTTTAAAATCGATCAACCACCACATAGGTAGAATCATTATCGCGTTGTGTCCTTGGCAGTCCCAACACAAAATCCATGCTAACATCCACCCACGGTTTAGTCGGCACAGGCAACGGCATATACAACCCTGCATTTGTCACTGTCCCTTTTGAAACCTGACAAATATGACACCTCTGAACAAATTTTTCAACTTCCTTTCTTATTGACGGCCAAAAATAAGATTTTGCAATCAACTGTAAAGTACGATCACAACCCACGTGTCCTTCTTCATGTAACTCTTTAATAATCTTCAGTCGCAAACTGCAATCTGGAATACAAAACTGATTTCCTTTGAACAGAAAACCATCAACCAGCATATATCCATCCATGTTTCCCTGCTTAACTTTGTCTAGGATTCCCGAAAAATATGAATCTGACTTAAGCAATTCTGGAAGTAAGTCAAAACCCATCACTTCCACTCGCATGGTAGTGAGTAAATGATTCCTCCGACTCAATGCGTCGGCAACTCGATTAGTTATTCCAGACTTGTGCTTCACAATGAATGTAAATTGCTGCAAATAAGCTATCCACGATGCATGCCTAGCTGCAATTTTATCCTGCCCTTGCAAATGTTTCAAAGCTTCATGATCTGTATAAAGAATAAACTCCTTCTGAAACAGATAATGCCTCCAGTGCTTCACAGCTTGAACAATTGCGTAAAACTCCACGTCATAAGTGCTATATCTCAACTTGGCTCCAAACAACTTCTCACTGAAATAAGCAACTGGTCTTCCATTCTGACTCAATACTCCACCAATCCAAACCTTCAAAGCATCAGTGTGTAACTCGAACAATATCTGAAAATCCGGTAGTACCAGAATGTGTGTTGTCGTCAAAAGTGTCTTGATCTTCTCAAAAGCTAACTCTGGTTCCTCTATCCACACGAACTTCTTTCCTTTCATGCAATCGGTTACAGGTGCCATCACACTGCTAAAATGTGGAATGAATCTTCGATAAAAAGATACCAACCCATGAAAACTCCTCACTTCAGTAATTGTCTTGGGTTGTGGCCAACTCCTGACAGCTTCCACTTTGCTTTCATCCACTTGAATACCCTCCTTCGACAGAACATATCCCAGAAACAAAACACTGTGCGTCATGAACATGCACTTCTTCGTTGCTGCATAGAATTACTCCTGTCATAGAATCAACAGCACTTCTCGCAAATGCTAGATATGCTCTTCCATACTCCCACTATAGATCAAAATATCATCAAAGTAAACTACTACGAACTTCCCAATAAATGGTCTAAAAATCTGGTTCATCACTCTCATAAAAGTACTAGGAGCATTTGACAAGCCAAACGGCCTATCCAGCCATTCGTATAGACCTTCCCTAGTTTTAAAAGCAGTCTTCCACTCATCACCCGATCTAATACGAATCTGATGGTATCCACTCTTCAAGTCAATCTTTGAGAACACAACAGCCCCACTCAACTGATCAATCAAATCATCGAACCTTGGCATAGGAAACCTGTATCTCACAGTGATCTTGTTTAGAGCCCGACTGTCCATACACATCCGCCAAGTCCCATCCTTCTTCGGTACCAATAAGGCTGGCACTACACAAGGACTCAAGCTCTCCTGAACACGCCCTTGTTCTAACAACTCCTCCACCTGCCTTCTCAGTTCCTCATGCTCCTTAGGACTCATCCTGTAATGTGGCCTGTGAGGTAATGCCGCCCCTGGCACAAGATCAATCTGATGTTGAATATCTCTCAACGGTGGTAACTCCTTTGGAAACTCTTCAGGAAACACATCTCTGAATTCTTCCAACACTGGCTTTACTTCCTCTGGAACTTCAACAGATTCAGTAGCTTCATGTCCAATCAACAAGAACACCTCTGGACTCTCCTCTACTTCTTCTACAAACTCCTTCAAAGTCAACAAAGTCTTCAGCTCCTCAATTTCTTCTGACTTTCTCTCTCCTTGCTGTCTCTTCTTCGGAACTAAAATGATCTTAGTACCCTCAAACATAAAGCTGTAGCTATTGGTTCGACCATCATGCTGCACTGCTCGGTCATACTGCTATGGTCTTCCCAAAATCAAGTGAAAAACATCCATCTCCACCACATCACACCAGATCTCATCTTTATACTTCTTCCCAATAGAAAATGGAACATGAACTCGCATGTCCACCTTCACCTCTCCTCCTTTCCTTAACCACGCTAACTTGTAAGGATTTGGATGCTTCTCCATCTTCAACTTCAACTTTCTCACAGCTTCGGTAGAAATGATATTGTCACAACTTCCCGCATCAATCACAAATTTACACACCTTCCCCAGTATAGTGCATGTCGACTGAAAGGTATTACTCCTCAACCAACTAGCCTCCTCTTCCTGCTTCGGTGTCAAACATGATCTCCTCAACATTAGATTACATCCTTCATCTCCCGACGCGATATCCTGTTCATCCTCCTCAACTGGACTAGAATAACCTTCATCAACATCCTCACCTTCCACTTCAGCAATCATAGCTCGCCTCTTCGGTTTCGGGCATCCATTACTCTTGTGACCCACTTCTTGGCAATTATAACACTTGAAATTGTTGTTGACCTTCGCCTTCGCAACTTCATTCACAACTGGTTTACTGATAGCTTTAGAAACATTGGAACTCCCACTAGCACCCTTGCTCTGAGTATTGGAACTTGGAAACACACCACCTCCTCGTCTTCCCTGCTTCTCCCAAGCCAACGCCTTCTGGTGCGCTTCAGCCACAAATCTAGGGTCAAACATATTTACCATATCCTGGATCTGGATTCTCAACCCCCCAACAAACCTAGCAGTCAATTGTTCCTCCGTCTCCATAATGTCATTTCGAGCAATCAGTTGATAAAACTCATCAGCATAATCATTAACAGTCTTTGTCCCTTGCCTCAGATTCTGCAACCTCTGATACATGAATGATTGATAATTGTAAGGCAAGAATGTAGCCTTCATCATCTTCTTCATTTTCTCCCAAGCAACAATCTTTGACTTCCCCATCCGTTCTCATGTAAGTTGGGTTTTTGCCACCACGCCATAGCTCTCCCTCTCAACCTAGTAGCAACCAACTTCACTCGACGATCTTCCGGAACCTCCTTGAAATCAAAGATCTCTTCAACATTAGATAACCAATCTAGAAATTCTTCAGCCTGCATACCACCCTTAAACTCTGGAATTTCAATTTTCATTCCGAACTCCAATTTGTGATCATACTCTGAATGATTTCTTCCTTGGCTTCGATTTCGACCATGAACACTACCACCATCAAACTCCTCATCAAAATCTGATGCATATCGATGTCGATCATGACCACCAACATCTCTACCACCACCATTTCTACCACCAACATCCCTTCGATCTACATTCCTCCGATCACGATCATCCACATCTCTCCGATTTCGATCATCAACATTCCTATCACGATCGTCAACATTTCTACGATCACGATCTTCTCTTCTCTCCCGATCTGAATGTGGTGAAACTCTATTTCCCCCATGGCTCGATTCAGGTGAACCCTTCTTCTACTTTGATTCATTTCAAGCATCATTCTCTCTAATTGACCAATCCCCTCATTCAACTTCTCATTGAAATTCTCGTTGATTCGTTGCTCCATTTCATTGGCCTCTTCTCTTCCATACAAAGCATCAACATTGTGATGACATTGAGCTCGTCTTGGTGGCATGATTGAACTTCAAACAAATCTTCAAAAATTCAAACTTCACACTGCTAACACGAACACTTCACGAAAAATGATACACGGCTTTCACAAATCAATGGACAATCTCGACCCTCCAAGCTCTAGGTCGCAACTCTCCAAACTTCAATTTGAGCACGACTTATGCAAAGGCGCACTTCCCAAACTTCAACTACCTCGGCCGATCGACTTAGCGAAATGTTCACGACCTAAGGCGCAAACCAACATGCACGACCTAAGACGATATGGCGCGCAACTTCAATACGGCGCGGAATTTCAAACTTCACTTCGACGTGCTAAAATCCCAACAAGAAAAATTCAAACACTTTCCGAACTTTGATCCAAAATGATATGGATCGAAACTCCCAACTTGTTGCAACTTCACGATGAACACGATGAACACCAAACTCCTTGCGATCTGGCTTCGATACCAAACTGACGCAGCGGATATAACACTTGACCACGAAATGAAGATTTCGTGTCAAACAAATCGATGAAATGATACAATGATGAATTGATGGATTGATAATACCCAAGATAAATGCCCAAATCCGTTGATCTCACGAGATACCGGATTCTAGCTATCTCCAACACGTTGATCGCGCACGATACCGTGTTAAAAGATCTACGATTCTTCGACGCTGATCTCGCGCATGAGATTCTGTGAATCGGCTTCAAGTCCGTTGATTCGAGCGCACTCGAATATCCGAAGATGAAAGATGAAGGAGATCACACTCAACTTCAACAAAGTGGCACAAAGAACACAAACAAATTTTATTCCAAAAATCAACTCCCTTTACAAATGACAACACACCCCTATTTATAGGGAAAGTACAACTCAACACACGTTACAACACTTCACACGACTTAAGAAAAATACATCACAAACAGTACAAACGACTTAGAAAACAAATGACATAAGAAAGTAACGACCTAAACAATGCACTAGTCACAACATACGACTTAACAAAACCAGGCAGCGACCTAAGGAAATCTTCAGCGGAAGTAATCAATGACCTAAAAAGCTTCGCGACTTAAAGCCTGAGCGACCTAAGAACCAGCGACTTAAATCTTCAGCTCGTTCGCGACCTAAGAAAGCACGCGACATAAGAAACTGAGCGACATAACAAGCTTCGCGACCTAAACTGGAGCGCGCGACCTACCGGAAGAATTCGCGACATAGGGTTTCTGTTGTTCGCGATCTAGGCTCCGCGACCTATGGCCTTGCTGAAAATGCGCTATGGATCGTGTAATATGGATATATGATAATACAGAGTATAGTGATGATAGTAATACTGTAAATAGTGCGGAATATAAAAGCAGTATAATAAAATGACACCAGAGATTTTTATACTGGTTCGGACCTCCCGTCCTACGTCCAATCCCAGACTTCTATCTGGATTTTCTCTACCAACTACCTCGCTTCACCCGGAGGAACAGGTTTACAACACCCGAACAGCCGAACGGGTTTTCGTGCCTCTTACAACACCGAGGACTTCAACAAAAAAACAAATACAATTGCTGTTGACAACTTGTGCTCTTGATAACACGGATTTGTCACTTGTAGTACACCCTTCCTATAATCTTATCCTCAAAATATGTGAATGATGTTTGTGAAGATTGAAGGAAGTATATTACTTATTGAATCAAAAGATATGAAATAATTTCAATGATTCAATAAGCAATTTAAATATTTGAGAGCTTTTAGAATGCAAGAATATTTAGAAAGTAAGATCAGAAATTAGAGCAAGAATTCTTGGTATTGAATCAATGATTTAGACGTGTTTATATAGAGAATAAATGGTTGTAACTATTTGTGAAGAGTAGCCATTAATAGATATGATCATTGATGAAAGGTAAGAGATGCAACCATTGGAGAAAGAAGTGTCTTTTAGAAAAGGTTGCTCTCTGTTTAAAAACGGTCGACAGGTCAAAAATGGCCGGTAGACAAGATTTCAAATATATAGACGTTATGTGCATGTGTGCACGTTTATTGTGCAACTTAGACAGGAACGGTCGACCGCCCAAAAACTTACCGGTCGACCGGTCACTGATAACTTGCACAATGAATGTGTAATGCATATTATAACGTATATACATCGATTATATTGAGATGCATGATTATTTGAGGATAGATTTTAACAAGTATAATACTATTACAACATCAAATAATCAATCTATAATCTATAGTACCATATGAGCTCTTTTGGGAATCTTTATAGCCATGATGTCTTCGTTTTGTCGATCGCCTTTATTTCTTTGTCAGAAATCAAAACTTCATAGAATCTGTGACTCAACATTCTCCCCCTTTTTGATTGATGACAACATATATCTGAAGTTCTGAATCTCCCCCTGAATATGTGATCTCCCCCTGAGATTTTGTCTATATTATATATTCCTGCAAATAATTGTTAGCGCTTTCTCCCCCTTTGTCATCGACAAAAAGGAGTAATAGATAATGGAATAATATAGGAATGTATCAACCAGAATATCCACTTTCCTCTTTTCTTAAGTGGGACCTGCAAAAAATATAATTAAGACCATGGTACCCACTTTTTATGGGGTCCTAAGAGTTAGATCTTAGGAATCCAAACCCATACGGGTCCGGTATCCCCTTTATATAAATAATTAGAATTATAATGCACAGTATTCATGAAATTCCGAATATATTTGTTCCTAATCAAATTGTTATTTGTTTTAGGAACCCATATTTTGATAGTCTTTGTATTTTTGTTTTGAAATTTCACAACTGGCTTTGGTTTGGAATATAATAAACTAAGATTTTTCTTAACTTCAGTCTTTTGTACTTTCTTTTTTCTTTTATTATTAAGATGTTTCTTGATTTCTTGTTTCTTATATCCCAAACCTTGTTTATTTGATGTAGATTGTGAACTTTCAATGATTTTTGTCAAATTTTCTCGACCTTTGTTAAAGTTAGAAACATTTTGAGTAATGTCATCAAACTTTGTTTGTAAACTAGCTTTTTCTAGGTCTAGAATTTTGACTTTTGCCTTAAGCTCATGATTTTCAGTGGTGAGAGCATTATTTTTCTCTTTTTGAGCTTCTATTTCTTGACTCAAAAGAGATAGTTGAGAGTCAACATTAGATGATGATACTTGAATTTTTTCAAGTTCTTCTTCTAATATTTTCTTCTCATCTTTTAACATATCTCGTTCAAACTCTGCTCTACTTAAATCTGCTTTGACTACTTTTAATTGACGTTTTATGTCTTTATATTTGACTATCAATTCAGCATTAATATCAAGTAATTCATCAAATGTAGGAATTTGTACCTCATCTTCTGTTGCCATAAAACAAACATTAGCTTGTTCATTCTCCGAATCACTTTCACTTTTTGATGAAGATGAGTCTGAATCATCCCATGTTACTGAGAAGGCTCGTTTCTTTGACTTGTTCTTCTTATATTTGAATTTGTCATTTTCTGACTTCTTCTTTTGTTCTGGACAATCCTTCTGCATGTGCCCCTTTTTGTGGCAGTTGAAACATTCTATAGCGGATGAAGATGGTTTATTTGATCCAGGTTTCCTTTTGTTGTAACAACTGGCTTTTCGATATTTTAGGAATTTTTTGAATCCTTTTGCAATGAATGCCAGATCTTCATCTTCAAAATCTAATTCATTTTCATCTTTCTCAGCATGAAATGCTACATTTTTCTTTTCTTCTTTCTGTTCTTTTCTAGCCTGCAAATTTGCTTCATAGGACATTAGATTTCCTATCAATTCATCTGGCTTCATGACGGAAAGATCATTAGCTTCTTCAATTGCTAATACTTTTCCTTCCCATTCACTAGTCAGAGAATGTAGGACTGTTGAAACAACATCAAAATCTGAGTATTTTTGCCTTAATCCGATAAGTGCATGATGAATAGTTTGAAACCTTGAATACATATCATTGATTGTCTCATTCGGTTTCATTTTGAAATTTTGAAACTGACTTTTCAGCATGGCTATTTTGGCTTGTTTAACCTTGTTAGTACCTTCATGAGTGGTTTTCAGCGTTTGCCAAATTTGATATGTAGTAGTGCAGATACTAACACGGTTATATTCATTTTGATCTAATGCACAAAACAACATATTTATTGCCTTTGCATTTACGGCTGCTGCCGTTTTCTCAGCCGTTGTCCATTCTGAATATTCAGTTGTTGGATTCACTATTTCTTTTTGGGTAGCATTCCAAGCATCATAGCTATTTGATTGCATAAAAAATGACATACGTGTTGCCCAATAGCTATAGTTGAGACCATTAAAGAATGGAGGTCTTTGTGTTGATTGACCTTCCGTGTAAGTGTTAGTGCTAGTGCTTGCATTATTTGCCATATTACGAGAATATATCAAATAACGGTGTTACAGTTATATGATGACCGTGCTCCGATACCAAATGAAAATGCGCTATGGATCGTGTAATATGGATATATGATAATACAGAGTATAGTGATGATAGTAATACTGTAAATAGTGCGGAATATAAAAGCAGTATAGTAAAATGACACCAGAGATTTTTATACTGGTTCGGACCTCCCGTCCTACGTCCAGTCCCAGACTTCTATCTGGATTTTCTCTACCAACTACCTTACTTCACCCAGAGGAACAGGTTTACAACACCCGAACAGCCGAACGGGTTTTCATGCCTCTTACAACACCGAGGACTTCAACAAAAAAATAAATACAATTGCTGTTGACAACTTGTGCTCTTGATAACACAGATTTGTCACTTGTAGTACACCCTTCCTATAATCTTATCCTCAAAATATTTGAATGATGTTTGTGAAGATTGAAGGAAGTATATTACTTATTGAATCAAAAGATATGAAATAATTTCAATGATTCAATAAGCAATTTAAATATTTGAGAGCTTTTAGAATGCAAGAATATTTAGAAAGTAAGATCAGAAATTAGAGCAAGAATTCTTGGTATTGAATCAATGATTTAGACGTGTTTATATAGAGAATAAATGGTTGTAACTCTTTGTGAAGAGTAGCCATTAATAGATATGATCATTGATGAAAGGTAAGAGATGCAACCATTGGAGAAAGAAGTGTCTTATAGAAAAGGTTGCTCTCTGTTTAAAAACGGTCGATAGGTCAAAAATGGCCGGTAGACAAGATTTCAAATATATAGACGTTATGTGCATGTGTGCACGTTTATTGTGCAACTTAGACAGGAACGGTCGACCGCCCAAAAACTTACCGGTCGACCGGTCACTGATAACTTGCACAATGAATGTGCAATGCATATTATAACGTATATACATCGATTATATTGAGATGCATGATTATTTGAGGATAGATTTTAACAAGTATAATACTATTACAACATCAAATAATCAATCTATAATCTATAGTACCATATGAGCTCTTTTGGGAATCTTTATAGCCATGATGTCTTTGTTTTGTCGATCGCCTTTATTTCTTTATCAGAAATCAAAACTTCATAGAATCTGTGACTCAACACTTGCGACCTAGGGAAGGCGACATATGGATCTGTTTGCTTGCGACTTAGGGTATCGCGATTCACTTCAACGACTTGGTTATGTCGTTCGCGACTTAAGGTGGTGGAGGAGGAGCGACCTAGGCTGGAGCGGCGACACGACTTACGGAAGTGACTTAAGGTGATTCTATCTCGCGCTGCATCAGTGATGCATGCATGTGTAAAGGTGATGATGTAGGGGGAGCTGCGTGTGAAATGATAGGGAGAAGGTGGTAGAAAGTTGAGATGTGATGGTAGGAAAATATCATGATATTTTTGTGTAAATGCATATAAATACCAAGCACCTATTCACACATTCATTCATACAATTCTCTTCTTCTTCTTCCTCATCTTGAAGCTCATTAATGGCTTCTAGTTCATAAAAAAATTGCAGCAAAGCTATGGCAAAATATTCCAAAATAAAGTAAATATATATACATGTATATACCATGTCAATCCACTTCCTAAACCAAGTCAAACACCTCCTTTGCACTTCCACAACTAACGGTCACCACATCTTCCGCCATCAGCCGAGAGCTTCACCTCTTTTAGCTTGGGTCGTGCCTTTCCTAAGGTCTAGGGGTAGATTCCATAGGCTCCACTGCGATCGTAGCGAAGCTATAGCGAATTTTTGTTAAGTTAGAAATCAATAAAGATGAGAAAACTCTATTTATATTATGATATAGAGGATGATATTGTATGTTTGGAATGATTGGTTGTTATGTTTTGATCATCGTGTTTTGATTGTGAAAATATGGTTGTTTGGATGTGTAAACAATTCACGTTTAATACACGTCGAAATTATACAACGGAAATCACTTTATGAAATGAATTATAAAAGTGTTAGGAGATGATTAAACCTCTTTAAATTGGTTAATAAATGGTTTATAATCACTAAAACTCAGTTTGGTGAAGTTTTGAAAAGAATTGAAATTGAAGTCAAAAATAGACGCGTCGTGTAACAACAGTTCGTGATTTCACGCCGTAATAGTTTAAATCCATTTATAAGATGTAGGAGCTTATTCAACAAATCAGTGATTTGGAGTTGAAACTGAAGGATAGTCAGGCGCAGTGCGAATCAGTAGAATTCATTATGGGGGAGAAGATTTCAAGCATTGATTTACCGGTTTCTCACACTGCTCTTTCGACTACTAAACTTACAAGGTCGTCACACCTCACGACTCAAAAATTCCCTATTATAATCAATCCTCCCCCAGGCTTAGACAAGAATGTTGTGGGAAATTGGTGACAGCAAGTTAAATTTGAAATTGCCAAGTATTTTGATGAGCAACAGAAAGCAAAATATTCTGAGACTATCAATGAGTATGCTGCTAAGAATCAAAAGCTCGAACACGATTATTACTTCCTTCAGAAGCACGCTGCAAAGTTAGAGAGGGATAACAAGACCTTAAGGGGCGCCAACAGAGCTTTCAATCACGCTCTGAAAAAAAATATTGATGCGGTCGACGATGCAAACAACATAAGAAAGAAGGAAAAGAAACTGAAAGAAGTTCTCTACGCCACGATTCGGTACGTAATTGATCCTTCATTTGCCAAGAATCTTGACAAAGCTGCCCAAGACTTATGATATACCTGTATCTTTGAAATGTGTAAACTCATTTTGTATATATGTGAACAACTTCATAGTTTTGTAAATTATTTCATGACTTATGTAAATCATATAAATTTTGTAAGCATCACCTGATTTGTAATCCGTCCTGTAATGTCACTTCTGAAATGCTTTTTGATAACTCATTCACCACTTCCGTATTTGCTGAATCTTTCATTTCTCTTTGCTGTGCTTATTTCCCTGTAAAGTATGACGAAAACAATATCTCTAATTGTTAGCTTACAATTGTCATACCAGTCTATGTATATCATTTGTTTAGATTAACAAATCATCTTGTTAATTGCATGAAAAGTAATTTGTAGTAAACATCTAAATCCCATCTTTTAACCGTGATGAGAGATAATCAAGAATTTAAATTCGTCCATTTGGCTGGAATATCTGAAATTTGTTGATAGGAAATCCCGCCTTATCACTAGGGTAAAAATATTAGATAGTAATTCTTCAAGAGATAGTTAATAAGGGATTGAATACAGAAATCATTGCCTGAATATTTGTAATAGAATCCCGGAGACCCATTCTCGGGCCTTAGTGAAATTTGAAAAATTAGAAATCTGAAACCCAGATTCGGGTATCAGCAGAAACTTATAACAATGATTCTCTTGAGAATATTTTTTGACCCAGATTCGGGCATTTGTGATAGAAAATAAAATTCCATTATTGAAATTTCACAACCAGATTAGGGCTCAAATAAGTAATTGTCTCAATGCCCAGATTCAGGTATATTAAGATAATCAGTGATCGATAAAGACCCAAAACCCAGATTCGAGTATTAATAAATGAAGTTCTGAAATGAATATCCCGAAACCTAGATTCGGGTATTGATATATGAAATTTTGAAATGAAAGACCCGAAACTCAGATTCGGGTATTAATAAATGACGTTTAGAAATGAAAGCCTCGAAACCCAGATTCGGGTATTTATTAGTGGAGCTATGTTCTACTCCTTTGATGTGTGAACCCTTCAGGTCTTGTATAGAAGTAATTTGTCTAGTTTCCTCTTGAGCTTGGACGCCTTAGTCCACAATTGGAAATGTCTTTTCTCGGGATTAGACATCTTAGTCCATTGCTGAATGTGCCTCCTCTTAGGCTTGGACGTCTCAGTCCATTATAGAATGAGCCTTTTCTCAGGCTTGGACATCTTAGTCCATTGTTTAATGGACCTCTTCTTGGGCCTGGACTCTTAGTCCATTGTTATCCGGTGCTCTTGGTTAGCTCATCTTAGAGACTGGAACCAAGGACTTACCCGACCTCCCTCCAGGAGGCGCCCTGCCCTAGCCCTTTTGCAACGCGGACATGAGCTTGTTCGGTGCTTCACCTTGGCCATCTTATGGCGCGGATAATGACTTACTCCATCCTCCCTCCAAAAGGTGCCTTACCTTAGCCATAGTGTGGCATGGATAAGGGCTTGTTCGGTGCTTTAACTTGGCCATCTTATGGCATGACTAAAGGCTTACTCCGTCTTCCCTCCAGGAGGTGCCTTACCCTGGCCATAACGTGGCGCGGATAAGGGCTTGTTCGGTGCTTGAACTTGGCCATCTTATGGCGTGGCTAAAAGTTTACTCCATCCTCCCTATAGAAGGTGCTCTGCCCTGGCCAACTCGGCGCGGACAGGCTTTTCTACCATCTTAGGTAGACTACCATCTTAGGTAGTATCCAAATATAAGGAGCATTTCACTTCCAACCATGTAGATTTTCTTTTTATAAAATGTATCTCTTTATTGATTTTGTCTCAAATTCTTTTTATAAACTCCTTAATTTTTCCTTATCGGAAGAAGTTTATGATCATCCCCTCTAGGGCTCTGCAATGGTTGGTTTCATGACCATTCATCATATGGTAGTGGCAATTGGATCCTCCTAGATTCCTTTCATGTTTTGGCTTCTTCTTTTGTGACGGCCAATAGTTAAGTTCATCCTTAGTTAGTAAATAGACATTCTCTATGGAGGTTGTTAAGTTGCACTCCTTTGGAAGTCAAGATTTGAAGCTTGATTCTTGAGGCTGGCCTTTTGAATTTTTGTTCCTTGACCTTATTGTTTGACATTCTTCGATTTCTTTTCTTTTTACCACCCTTTAAATTTCTTGAGCTGAAAGTGTTCTTGCTATAGTTGGTTGCCACTTATGTGCAAAGGCATTGTAATCATCCATTATCTCTTTCTCAAAAATGGTGCCTTTGGAATAATGTTGGATTGTTCTTCTCATTTGATTGAAGACATCGTCACTTTCATTTGTTTTCTTTCCTAGTGCAAAGATGGAGGTAGGGACAACATGGAAAGGATTTAAACTCCACTTCTCAGGGTCATAAGATTCTGCTCTCTTTCTGTTTATAATTCTTAGAGCTTCTAGTCTTAGCCTTTGCTCTTCATCTTGGTTGGAATCCTTGATGATTATCGAGAAGAATCTTTTCAAGTGGGGTTCAGATGACCCTTGTTCAGATCTTTTAATCCTTCTGGCCATGATCAAACCAAAGTAAATGAACTTGAGATTGGGTTAAGTGGGGTTAGAGAATAGTAGAGTTGGGGGTTTATCCAAGTCGAAGGTTTGAGCCCTCCTTCTAGTGCCAAAAAATGTTAACAAAATTTCTTGTCAACATCCCAAAATTGTGCTACGGACTGAAGATTATTCTTTAGGCAAATAGTGTAGAAAGGAAGGAAGATATCCTTCTTGAATTTCCTTTTGAATAGGCTTTAATAGACAAAAGTTACCCAGATTGACCTTTCGACTCAGTCGAAAGGGCTGGTTTCGATGCTTAATGACCTTTCAACCCTATAGAGTTAGTGTAAATTCTCTTTCGAAAGCTATCCTTTTTGAAATAGATGAAATATCCTGGATAATTTTCTCTTAGTTGGATTTCACCTTGTCGAAAGCTTGGGTTATCGATTGGCTGGGATTTTATCCTAGAATCTAAGACAGAGGTTCAGTCTCTGTTGAAAGCAAAGGTGGTTTAGGTATTAAAACTTGATCCAGGAATCCAAGGTAGGGGTTTAGACTCCGTCGAAAGCTGTGGGCTTACCCTTCTCGGGTTTGAACTAGTGATCTGAAGCTACAGTATTTTGGTGAACGGTTTCGACCTTGTCGAAAGCCAGATCCTCGAGCTCCTTGTACTAGTTGAAGGTTAAGTAGTTGTGACTTGGTTTCGACCTTGTCGAAAGTTAAAACTCAGAGGAAGGTTACTTGAAGTATGAACTTGAAGTTGATTAAATCTTGCTAGGTTTCGACTGTGTTGACAGTGGCCTTTCGATGAAGGCGGAACCTAAAAACCTGAAACACAAGAGTGAAACTAACAAGAACTTTGATAAAATGATAAGTAATCTAAAATACTTGAAACTTCCCTTTGATAAGCAAAAGATGACTTTATTACTTCAAATTCCCAAATTAATCTTATAATTAAGGTTACAACACTTTTGATTAAAGAAATACAAGTTTGGAATGGGAGGGATCGGATCCCCAAAACATGACCCCTTGGGTCTTATTTATAAATGCGGGTCAGCACCTTTCGACCTTGATGCTTTCGACTTGGTCGAAAGGTGGCTGCCGATTGACTTAAATATGCTTCGTCTTTGTCAAAAGGAAGGACTGCGCCTCTCTACTTTGTATTACCTTGTAAGTGCTTCCGATTTTGTCGATAGGTATTGTTCAATGGCTTCGATGATGTTGGTTACGCCTGTGTGCATGTTTCTGATCTGATGCGGAACCCTTCTTCATCACACTAGTTTCGACCAGCTCAAAAGGCTTACCATAGCTTTCAAAGGGGTTGTCCTGGACAATGCTTGCTTTCACATAGTTTAAACAAAAGCGAAACCTTTGGTGTCAAAAGGTTTGGCGCATATGCAAATAGCTTCTCTCATTGTCTACGAAAGGTACTGCTTTGACTCAATTGGAAGGTCATTATGCATATAAAGTGACCTAGTCGAAAGGTGACTATTGAAGGTGGAAGGGTGCTTTCGACTCTTTTATCTCCTTCGAAAGGTATGAATTCACTGGACCTTTGTTATTGAGACCTTCCGACGCCTTCGAAAGGTTTTGAAGCTTCCAGTCTTTGACGGTAGCATCCCTTCAACTCCTTCGAAAAGTTTAGTTGGAACCTTCTTCACTTGTCCTTCTTTGACTTCTGCTTAAAATGGTGTCGACTAAGTCGATAGGTTGATTTTTGGAGTAATACATTTTAATCCAACATATACATCAGTGAACAAAAACCTAATAACATTCAATTTAAAACAAATAAACAAACATTGCTACATAAAAAAGATAAGGAAATACGTACCTACTGCCAGTGCCCAAACTTGCCACAAAATGTGAAAGAACAAAACAGAGCAACGAAACTGAATTCAATTTTAAAAAAGTAAAACAGCAGAATGTCAGGAAAAATCGAATTAAAACTTTAATATAAGAAAAAGAGAAGAAAAAAATAGACTAATAAATACCTTCACATTTCTAATAAACTACTCGAGAGCTTAAAAATGTTTTAAGTGGTTTAATCGAAGAATTTGATGTTAGTAGTCATGGAATAGGCATTCTCCATTGAATTTAAAGCATGCATGCTCGTAATATTTCTGGTGACTTTTCTGGTTTTTCTTTTTTTACAAGAAAATTTCACATGTATATTATATAGAAGAGAATGGTGTACGTAAATACCTTCACATTTCTTCACAAATGTGAATGATTGCCTACCATTTGAGTTATTAGTTATTACATCTTTTCATGTAAATAACTTCTTGTCACCGAATTCCCAAATAATGTAACTTCTCTAACTCTTCCTTGAGTTATTAGTTATTACATCTTTTCATGTAAATAACTTCTTGTCACCGAATTCCCAAATAATGTAACTTCTCTAACTCTTCCTTGCAAAATCATCGACCTTACTTTTCATAAAAATTACGTTTCTACCAAAAACACATCCAACAGGCCAAAGTCCAGTGCTAGCTACTATATATTTTAAGTGTTGAACACTTTGTGAAATTTCAATCATTTGTTACGTTTACTAGTTGGCACATCTTCTGAAATTAATTAATTGCATGTTGCTATATTAACTAGCACAACTGCAAATTGTATAATTTTAAGGGAAAAAAATTAGTTGTTGCAAATTTTCATTAATTTTAGTTAAGCACATAGTGAAATGATAATATGTTAGAAAAAATTATTTGGATTGCTAGAAACAAAGAATTAAAAGGTTAAACTAAAGGTGCATTGGAAAACAATTAACAGTTAAGTGTTAGAATTTTTTTCTAAAAATATTTTTATCTTTTAAAATAGAAAAAATATGTCAAACATAATGGAGTTCAAATCTCTAATATGAGTCTGCTGATAGCTTATAAATACAAACATAAGTTGAAATTGCAAATCGACATGTGTGGTTCTACCGTTCTATAAAGAGAAAAAATAAACTCTATATCAATAAAGAAAATCTCAAAATGCAACTTTTTTTAATTTCACATGCTTTATATCGAACCTATCTTTCAAAAATAATAAGGTACATGTTGCCATATCGACAGAATATAAATGTTTTTTCATGTACGAAAGAGTATATGTAAAGTTTCAAACTACTAGCTATTATGTCTTACATATGTTATACACCTGTACAACAAGTATTAATTCCTTATACATTAGACCCCTTGATTGAGCAATGACCCAGAAGTCTAACTAGTAGGTGACATATCATGTTTTTATTATTTTTTGTTATAATGATCAAGCAGCTTGACTAATTTTGTTTTACGTAGAAATATTAGTGCATATTTTTTTATATAGTTGTGAATGCTAGATTAGATACATAAACAAATTACCATTAAAGCTAATATTTACAGTGTTGTGTATATTGTTCTTGTTAAATATTGCGATATCATTTGTATAATAATTAAAGAAAGTTGTTGCTATTATGTATACAATATTCAATGAACATGGCTGAAATAACAAGCATAACAGTGGAAATAATTATTTAAAACTTGCATACAATGTTTTTAAACTGTTGTATAAAATTTTAATGTAATCTGAAGCGATGTATATTTATTTCATGAAACACTATTCATTTATAATAGAACTTTTTTGCAACCAATAAAAAATATTGGAAATGTTGAACACAATATCTTGTAATTATCATAGAATTTTTTTTGCAGTGCTTAAAATGCATGGTAATAGCCCTATTTATGATATTTAGAAGATGTTGTGTGAAGTTTTTTAGTTTGCATTTTTTTTTTCATCACAGTTGAAATGTGTTGTGAATATACAATCTCCAACGATGTATGTAACGCTAAATAGATGTCGTGAAAACTACTTTTTTGGAACTATGGATATGATAACAGGAATCAAAATGTTAAAGTATTTTAACAATGTTTATTGACCATTGTAAAATACCATTTTTATTGTAGTGCTAAACATCTTCAATCAACAAGGAATCTTGTGTATCGTTAACCACTAAATCCAGTTTGCCCGTTGTTGGAAAATATTAATGAATGTTGTGTGTTATTCACCAATTTGAGATTCATTTTGTAGAAATAACTTAGCTATAACTCTAATCAGGTTACAAAAAATAAAATGCAACCAAAAAATAGAAAAAACATTTAACATGTCTAGTTAAATTAACTACATCCATGGAGGAATGAGTAAGAGTTTCTTGTTTTAGAGAAGTGATATTGCATTGTTCAATCTATTTTTAGTTGACTAACCATACATATTCATAGGATGATTGTAATTAGTCATCATAAATAGATTTTTTGTTCATAATACACTTGAGGTCATTAATCACTCTAGATTGGAATTTGAGGGATAACTACAGATCAGTTCATCCCTTATTTTTTCGGGTTACAAAGAGGACAGGTCTTCTGAAACTATGAACTCTTTATTTTGGTTGTATGATGAGGTCTATTTTGTTAGGATTACGAGGTAGATTTATGATGACTTGATGCTATAGAGGTTGTCTAAACTTTGGTTAGGTTGGGCCTATATTATGCTAAATTTGTGCGGCCTTGAGCAAATCGTAGATTGGGTACATGTCCAATCCTCACTGGCGAAGTTAAAATATGGTGGCAGCACCTTACCCTCACCCCTTACCTTAATTCCATCGTTCTTTCGAGCCTAATGATAGTTTTTTCTTATGTGATTCAAATGGTTATTTGAATTAAATTCCTAAACATACCTCATCCTTTTGACATTCTTATTTCATCTTCTCATGCAGCCATCACATCAGTTATTCCTTATTATTCCCACTTTAATGGTTACAATCAGATGGTGGAAGGTTTGTCACTAATTACAACAACCCTTAGGAAAAGATGCTCCCAATGTGAATTGCATCTTCACCCGCATGCTTTCTTGGGGAATAATTAGTATAATGACCCATAGAAATTATGTTTCCAACTGGAGTCATAGCCGGATGTCCATTAAGGAGCTAAATTGTCCCACATATTAGAAAATAATACTAGAGATGGCATATATATACCAATTCATCACTTTAAATTTATGTAGAATTATAACATCCATTAAGAAATAGCAATTGAGAGTATAAGCCAAAAATCTTAGTGGCTCAATTTCCATTAATTTCACTATTTCTTGGTGGATGTTGCACTTGTAACATCCTTCACTTTTAGTTTGATTAATTCAGTAAAAAATCCCATAAATTATTCTTTTCGGAAAAAGGTCCTCCTCCACGGTTTTCACTGTGGTGTTCTTCCATGGCTTAATCTTTGCTCTAGTTGTTTATTAATTTATCTCAATTGCTTCCCTCATTATTTCTGTCAACTAAATTCTTTCCTTCGTTTTTTAAATATATTTCAAAAGCTTTTAAAAAAATTCTTCAAATTTTAATAAATCATAGTTACTAGATCCCTCTTTGGCACATTCTTTTTCTATACATGGGTGATTTCTGCAGCTAGAAATTAATATAACGCCTTAAGGTAGACAATCTAGAGACATATCACGGTCCCATAGCGAAGACACCTTCTTTTCATCTTTGTTGCAAAGCAAACTTTTTATCTTCAAAATATTGGACTGATGCCTTTTTGTTCAACAAAGGTGGGAATAAGTAGAAATATTACGGAGAGTTATTCAAAATATGGAGAGTTCAAACTCCCTCATTGTTAATCCCTACGTCTCCGTGGTATTTTTATTTAATTCTTATGTACTCCGCGTTCGAATAAAAATGCACAACTATGTAAATTTCCAGAACAGTTTCCGTTGAAAGATTTCAACTAAAAGAACACCTCAACAAGGACGTAATTCATTATAAGCAATAATGATTATCATAGTATGTTACATAATTTCTTTATCTTTGCCACAAAAATAATTCTTTATCTATTGAGATATAAGTTATGCACTATATCATAATAACAAGTTGCTGCAAAATTGGGCTCAGATCCTTGTGCGCTTCAACAATCAAATTAGAAATGAAATTATTTTGTATATTTTTATTGACACTCTTGTTTTGGATATAAGAGGGTTGTTTTCTTTTCAAATGTTTTTTTACTATGAGGGGATCTAATTAAAATAGCCCTCTCATAAAATTTCATTCAAATTGACCTAATTACCCTTACTTTTCTTTATTCTAATTTTCTCTTAATTTAACTCTAAGCATTTCCATCCATAAGAATAATATGATTTAATCAACAATTGCGAATAAATGAGAGAAATAGTGGTTTTGCAATATAGGTAAAATACCACCTAAGGAATATGCATTAACAAAAGTAGGCTTTCAACATATATAGTGTAACACCCCACCCCGAGACCTACATTAACAAAGAGTATTACTAGGTGATAATGTCTGCTAATGTAGAGAATAGGGCTGGATAGAAGCGACCATCTATAGCCTTGTCTTAAATATATATTGAATACGTCGACAAATGCCATATATATTTTTTCTATCTCAATTGGATCGACATATCCAATAAATACTTAATACAAAGCCATAGGTGGCTATAGGATCTATCAGAACAAAATACAACAACTCGAGTGCAAAACACATCACAGAACAGTAGATCATCAAATACATATACACATATACAGATACATCACAGAGTATACAAAATGATACATGTCAAGTGGTATAGCAACCACAATATACAGGCGAGTCTAAAGAATATACATATCAGAGTTACAACCAAAAAGGACTACACAAAAAGCTATAACAAAAGGAGCTAGCAGAATAGTCCATGCAGAAGCAGAATAGGCTAAGTCCAAATGTACCTAACCTGAAACACCTCGGTCTGACCCGAGTATAAAATACGCGGGTCAGTCTAGCTAAACAAATCAGTTTACAAGGATAAGCGATAATATTCTCGAGCAAGAAGGGACAACTAAAGTGTATGATTACATCGAGTGATGGCATGGTATCACTACACAAACATATAATCTCAAAAGAGATAAAATAACCCATAAAACGCTAAAAGTAGCGAGCCTCGTATCATCGGCATTCATAAACCATCAAATATGGTTTAGGGGAAAACCTAAACCCGCCATCTTGGCAAACCCAAAACATGCATAAAGAGATCTCATCTCAAACATGCCACAAGGCAAATATATATCTCCAAAGAGGAGAATGAAATCCTAAGTAAACGCCAAAAGGCAAATCTCATATAACGCCAGTGTAGGCAATTCAAATCTCGAAAATAGAACTTCCAAGAGTTCAAATTCCCAAAAGGTAATTGCCACAAATATATATCGAACGGTTCAAAGGACCAATTCCGGAAAAGGGCGATACATTAGGGAAAATAGTCAAAGAAACCATCTCAAAAGTGTTTGCACGTGCATGTGGCTGAAGCCTTGTCAAGTACTGTTATCTCAAATAGGTACCTCGCCCGAAGGCAAAATGTCACAATGACACATATGCCGCAATGGAAAATACGCCGCAATGGCAAACGTCTCGAAGACAAATACGCCGCAATGGCAATGACCCGAAGGTCCAGTACTGGCACGCCGCAATGGCAAATGTGTCACAAACTCTCGAATAAGAACCCGAATAGTGTTAACGTGTGTCCCATACCACACGTTCGCACTAAACGGTTTACTAATCGCCAGTAAATTTCACACTCAAAGCAGTGAAAAGTTTACCTCATCTCATCGGTAAACTCGACCCGAAGGTCAAAACGATCAAACGGACAAGTCAAGAATTAACCGATAAGATAAACGCATGTGTCCCATACCACGTGTTTTACCAAACTGTTTAATTCTCCTTCTCATTCGTTCGAATAGTGCAAAAATGTGTATTTTATATATAAAATAATTTATTTGAGAAAACAAGCTTTTAAAACCATTTTCCGAAATCAATTTTGAAGATGATATTTGGAAATTCCCTTATTATAGAGAATAAATAGATTTTATAGCTTAAAATAATTTAAAAATATTACATAATAATTATTTTAAATGCTAATTTATTTTAAAAATTATTTCAATTTTTTTTGGAAAAATCTGTGCATGAAATCAAAGAAATCACTCAAAACTGTCATTCAAATTCAATTCAAATTCAATTCAAATTTGAATTTCAAATTCATCAAAACTTAGCTAGCCTATTGATAGGCATCATAGCCCTCAAAACATTTTTGAAATATCACAAAATATGAAGTAAAAGTCAAAAATTGGACGGAAAATGAACATAAAAACACTTAGACAAAATAATACCTAGGTCTGAAATCTTCTCTGGGTTCAACTTCCAAGCATAAAACAGAGCACCAAACTGTATCGGATTAAGCTCAAAATTTGTAGGAATATAGTTGAAAACTTTATCTTTCAAAAAAAAGAATCATGCAATTTGGATAAAGTATGTGAAAGTTATGATGTCTCAAACATGGACTCAGACCATGTTTGTAACGGTTCAACAAGAATGTGCCTAGGCCTGAAAATCAATTCTGGGTTCAACTTCAAGGCATAAAACAGAGTAGCAAACTATATCGGATTGAGCTCAAAATTGATAGAGTTATAGTAGAAAATTTTATATTTCAAAAAATAAAAGAATCATGCAATTTGGATAGAGTATGTGAAAGTTATGATGTCTTGAAGTTGAACCTAGGCAGTGTTTTCACTGTAAAAACCTGGGAAAAAACATTCTCCGGATCAAAGTTCGGCAGCATATTTCTATAAGCTATATAGGTCGAAATGACCTGAAATTTTGTATTCTTATAGTATAAAACTTTATCTTTTAAATGAAAAAAGAATCATGCAATTTATGTAAAGTATGTGAAAATTATGATGTCTCAAACATGAACTCAGACCATGTTTCCAGCAACTCAGAGAACACAATTTTTACAAGCAGAAAAATTGAGTTTTGTTGATTTTGCAGCAATGGTTTGAATACACAAATGACAATATTTTTCTACCATATTTTGCAGAAACAATGATCAACATACAAGCTACCAAATGCAAGAAATCCGGCAGCATTTCGTTGCCGGAATCAAAAGATATAAGCATGCAAAGAAGCAACCCAAACTAGATTCACAGAAAGAAAACTATCAACAAAAAAATGATTACAAAAGCTCAAATGTTGGTTTTTGAAGCTTTGCTTCAGCTAGAAATTGTGAGTTTATCACCCACCTTGATGTTTAGATGCAAAAGCTCGGATTTTTGCAGCAAGAAGAAAGCTTTTTGCAAGATTAGAGCTTTTAAGAACCTGTAGAACAAAAAAAAAGTATGCAAGAGGAATTCAACAGTAAATTAGAAAATCATCACACAAACAAGAAATTATTGATGAAATTATGGTGTTTGGAGTTAGATTACCTTTGTATTATCACTATAGACTGAAAAAGATTGTAATTTGATGAATTTAATTGAAGAAATTTGGTTGTATTTTAATTTGATGGAGGTGGGTTCTATCTCTTGTTTATAGGAGGAAGAATGAGATGATAGATTGGAAAATGAACGTACAGACTACAGTTCTCTCATTTCTCAACCAGGTTAAGTCCTATTGGGCCTAGACCCAACAATTAAAAGAAAATAAAAGGGCCTAGGTTAATTAATTCACTTATAAACTAAAAATGCTTCAAATATAACATATACACAAAACAAAATTCACTTTTCATATTTTAACATAAGAAAAATATGTAAACTTGTATACTTATAAAATAAAACATTTTCTACCATATAAAAAGATAATTTTATATTTTTAAAACATTTTTATTATTAAAATTCTTTTATTTTACAATAATACACAATTTTCACCAAATAAATGTAAAAGTCTACATTTTTAACTTCTAAAATTCCACAAATTTTTTTTTCTTGCTTAGAAAAATATTATTAACCATTCTAAACTCAAATTTATAATTAAAACTCATTTTCAAAACCAATTTCCCCCTTTTTTATTTGATTAAACAACCTTTAAAAATCAAATACTTCCTTTAAAAATTATTCAAAGAAGTAATTGGCAATAATTACTAAAATTATTGCATTTTCTCCAAATAAAAATCATTTTTCATTCATTATTAACCCAAACAAATAAAATAAAGCTTTTAAACTTTATTTTCACATTTTATTTCCCAAAATTCATTTTTTATTCCAAATAAGCAATTTAAAATCTCTAATTTTAATTTTAGTTCACAATATTAAATCATAACTACCGTTATAATTTAATATTTAAAGGTAATCTCCAAAACCAGGGTTGTTACATATAGGATAGCCCATTCTTCCCATTTAAAGTTACCTTCTCCTTTCTACAATTGGTTGGAAAGTTTAAATATTGCTACACTAAATTTGGTTTGGAAAATTAAACAATTTTTTTGCATGTTCATAAACTTGGATAGTGCTCAATGGGACCATGAAAACCTTCCCACATACTACAAACACGTGTTTTATTTCGTCTTATGTCATCATTAAAAACGTAAAACAATTTGAAAAAAATAACTGGTAAACAAAAAGGCATAACTTAAAAGCTAATTAGAACAAATACTGAACATAATCTGACATGCATTTCTACATTTTAATATTAAAAAGACCTGAATATTAAGATCATAATTAAACTACGAGGACGCACACCTTCAAAGCAATCCTATATAAGATCATAGTCTGACATATTTACTTCACCTTATTAATCTTCCCTGTAAACTTTTGACTTTACAACTTCATAATGGATTGAAAAAAAATTTCACTATGTTAAAATTTGACTTCGATTATCAAATGTTAAGAATAATAAAAGGCAAGAAACAATGGAAACAAAGAGAGGACAGTGGAAGGTGGGAATGTGTCATATTTCTCTTATTTTCCTTTTTGTTCAACAAAGGATGTTATTCAAAATATGGAGAGTTCAAACTCCCTCTGTATGGATTGAAAATGAGAAAGGGACAAGGTAGATTCTTACGCATGGAAGCATTCAATACCATAATTTTAAACTCTAATATTTACCACAGTTAAAAAGACGCATGAAGAATTGGTATAGGAAATACCTTTTTATCACATTCTCAGCAAAGTTTGGATCTAACTGTGAAGATAGAGATAAATTTTTTGTTCTCAGCATTATTTTCCTTTTCAAAAATAAAGGAAAATGAGAGAGTAAATGAAAGTGTATGGGGTTTTGATATTTTAATTAAGAGCAAAAGAGGTTAAAATATATGTTTTATTAATTGGATGCGTACCCCTCATAGCAATTTAATTTTTTATGGAGTACTCATAAAATTTAGCCCCTTCATATTCAAAATTGAAGTGTCAATAACAATACTCATTATTTCATAGAAATTTAGAAACTAAAACAATACTTAATTAGGTTTTTAGTTTGTTGTATGCATGAGGTGTAAACTCAAGTGCAATGATATAACTTTTTTATTCCTTGTTTTAGAATTTTATTTTGAAATGAGAAATTAAGTCGTATAGTAAGTAAACTTCAATTTTCCTCTTTTGTTTTTTTTATCTTTTACTTGTATGTAACATTTGGGTTATGATCTAAGTTACGTGAACACACCATTATGACGTTTTTTCATTTTGTTCTTTTACAAGAATCATTTGTGTGTAGTTTTTACCCATTTCTAGTAAGGAATAGCTCTTAAAATTTATGCAATCCACTATATATTAACACTACTTAAAATTTATCTTTGAGCAATATTGCTATTTATAATTTTAGATATTGTTTCATCTTTTTATTTAATCGCATCAGTTGAATCGATTAAAAAAAATATAAACACATTGCATAATTGTGGAAATTTGAGGAACAAGGTATGTGACAATGTCTAAAGCCATGTATTATTTGTAGATTATTAACTACATACAGAGGGAAGTTTTGAAATATTATATTTTAATTAGGGACTATTGTTAGCACATTGCGTTCTAACTAATTTCAAAAAAATGGAATATTTTAAGCACATATCATTAAATCACTTTAATAAGAAAACTTGATCCACTACTAGAACTAAAGTATATTCTGACAACCAATACCGACGGCCGCCGATGGCAGAATACCGACGGTTTCCAACGGCATATATTTTCTAGACTTTGTTACGATTAAAATAATTAGTCATCGCTAGCCATTGGAAAATTGCTGTTTGTGGCCGTTGATAGTCATCGGAAAGTCACGTGTATCTTCTTCTCCAAGCCGAAACCAGAAACATTTTACTCCTCCCCAAATCAAAAACCCTCCTCCACCATTTCCCCCTCCAGTTCCAAGTTATGAAATTCTGCCGAAATCAACTCCAACTTCATCAAATCAAAATCTCATCTCCTCCAAACCCCTAATCTCTTCTATTTTAGGTATTATCCATAAATCCTAATTTAATGAATTTTTTAATTAGGATTAATTTGTTAGTTTAATTGTTTATATTGTCTCGTTGATTGTGTAGTATAGTTTATTGAATGTTAGTTTGTTGGTTTAATTTGTTAGTTAGTATAGTTTAATTTGTTAGTTTGTGCGATAAGAAATTAGTGTGTATTAATTGAATAATTTAGTGCTTTTGCATGTTACTTGGGTTATTTAGTGTGGATGAGCATAATTTAGTTTATGCGTTTTCTAAAACGTCGAAAACGATAATTAATTTTACATATGTACGGTTAGTTAATTAAAATTTTAAACTGTGCGTATGTGATAAACCATCGTATACGGTAGTTTAACTTAAGTTAAATGTTAATAAATTTAATGTAAACGACGAAAGCCAATTTTTTTTAAAATATAAAATATGTAATATATTTTATTCATAAAACCCTTAGAGTGTTTTTGGCCCCGTCTGATAAGTATTGTATATAATCGTTATGTAGGTATTCGTTTTTTGACAGAACGGACATCAATGTTCATCATATACAATATTTGTTGGATTTGTCCCTGTATTGGACAAGTTACAAATACAGTAACGTAATTACATCTCGTAAATCATTTCATTTTAAACGGTTCACAAAATTTCGACAGCGCTTCCTTTATGTTCCCTGTGTACACGCAATTGTGTACGACTCAGGGAACAAAAGGGAAGTGCTACCGATTTTTTTTTGAATCGTTTAAAACAAAATGATTTACGAGATGTAATTACGTTACTGTGTTTGTAATGGGAAGTAAGATGACCCAGTAACAAAGTGTCAATGATCAATTAATATAAAACATTAAACTGTAAAATTGTATTGAAAAATAAATTGTGATTGTGGTTTTCATTTATATCGTATTTTTTAATTACAGTAGGAGAGATGATGAATTATTTTACTGATCGAAGCTGGATGTATCAACAATGAAGGAAAATTGGAGGCTCAATAAGTGAACATTTTAATAATGTTGTACACGTATTTATTGATTTCGCTTTAAGTAATAATAGAAACGACGAAGAAATCCGTTGTCCATGTAGTAAGTGTAAATTGTTGAAGCATTTGATACCAGAAATGGTTAGAGTTCATTTGCGTCGGTACGATTTCATGTCGAACTATTTGGTATGGGATCAGCACGGAGAACTTGTAGCACCTAATCCTGTACAGTCAAAGGAAGTAGTGAGTAATGAAATTGTTACGACGAATCTCGTAAAACATATGGTTGAAGATGCAGCACATTCAATGTTCCCTACTACACAATTTGTTGATGACGATGTTTATGTTGAAGAAGAACCAAATATTGGAGCAATTTTTTTTTTATGATTTATTCGATTCCGCGAAGAAACCCCTTTGGAAAGGCTGTACAAGCGGCATCCAATTATCAGTAACTGTAGAATAAATTGCAATGAAATCTAAATACAACCTCACAGAAGTTGGATTTACAACTGTTGTACAAGCTGCGAAGCGGCATATGCCTCCCGACAACTTAATGTGCGAAAATCATTATGAAGTGAAAAAACTTATGTCGTCTTTTGGTTTACCGTATCAAAAAATAGATACATGTTTAAACGGTTGCATGTTGTTTTGGAAAGAAGATATCAATCTTAGGAATTGTAAAATATGTAATCGGGAAAGGTATAATCCAAGAAAGAAGAAGGGAAAGGAAGTCCCGTATAAACATATGTATTATTTACCTATTACTCTTAGGCTTCAAAGGTTATATGCATCTTCTGTAACCGCGCATCATATGAGATGGCACAGTGTTAGAACGCAGGAAGAAGGTACGTTAACATACCCAGCTGATGGGGAAGCATGGAAGCATTTTGATCAGAAATATCCCAATTTTGCAGCAGAGAGCCGTAATGTTAGACTTGGTTTAAATACGGATGGATTTTTACCATTTTCTCAATTTGGTTTTAAATATTCATCTTGGCCTATAATCATTACACCTTATAACTTACCTCCATGGATGTATATGAAAACTCCATATATGTTTCTCACAATTGTAGTCCCGGGCCCTGATGATCCGACACAAGGAACCGATGTTTATTTACGGCCGTTGATTGAAGTGTTGAAAACATTGTGGTACGAAGGAGTTGAAACATACGACATCTCAAAAAAAAAAACTTTCGTATGTTTGCTTCTTTGTTGTGGACTATTAGCGATTTTCTTGCGTATGCAATGCTTTCATGTTGGAGTACGGCCAGTCCCCTAGCTTGTCCTTATTGCATGGAGGAAACACGAGCATTTTCTTTACCGCATGGAAGAAAAATTTCGTGGTTTGATTATTATCGGTGTTTTCTCCATATTAATCATCCTTTTAGAAGAGACAAAAAAACTTTACAGCTAATAGACACGAGCCCTTGCAACCACCAACGGTTTGGTTAAGCGAAGATATATATGAAATTGTAAAGGATTTTCCAAAGATAATGAGACCAGAGAAAAAATTGAAATTCAGGGTAAATCAACGATTCATAATTGGTGCAAACAAAGTATATTTTGGGAGTTGCCGTAATGGAAAAATCTACTACTTCGTCACAATATTGACATGATGCACAATGAGAAAAACGTGTTTGACAATGTTTTTAATACAATTTTGAATGTTAAGGGGAAGACGAAGGATGATTTGAAATCAAGACGTGATATCGAAGCAATATGTAATCGCCCTGAGCTTAATATTAAGCCAAATGACACAAAACTCAATACAACAATGGACAGTTACATAAAACTTGTCCTCATACAGAATACACAGCGGAATAATACAAAGTATAGGTAATACGTTTCGCCATCCAGCTTGCTTCCAAAGCTCCAGAATATACAGAATATCCTGATAACATAACTCTAGGCTGCCCGTGTGGAAAATAATGGGCACCCAGAGTTTAGAAGGGAAACAATAAACTCTGAGTCAGTCATGGTGACTGGTGTGAGATCGTAAAATAGTTATTTATCATTAAAATAAACAACAGGGAAATTTTAAAGTCAATTCGCAATGCTTTTGGAAAATGAAACTACCATAAAACCTCCCACCACACACACAATGCAAACGCAGACTTGGAGGAGATTTCTTCTTATGTTAGTCAAAAATGCTTACTACGCAAAACAAATAATTTGATTTGATATTATTATTAGTGCATAGTGGAAAACATTTCGAAAGTAGAATATAAATCTTAGCCAGCATAGGTACCATTATATTATGCCTGCTATAGCTGCCTCCTGAGGAGACAGGTTATACAATTTCAATCGTAAAGGGTTCGTATTGTTTCTTTGGATTTTCCAACAAATGGTCAGGCTAAGGAACATCCTTTCCTACTGCCGAATGGGATCGCCTCAGGCTGGACGTCCCGAGAGACAAACTGCTCTCTGCCTAACAAGGCCGGGTTACCCCTGTAACTAGGTAACTCACGAATATGTCATCACCCGGTCCTTCGGGACCTTTATCCGAGCGCTCGGTAACCAACATCACACATAATAATAAGGTGTGTCCACATGAGTAAGTATTTGGGCTCCATACCATGATACCACCCCTTTCCAGAAGGAAATGACATACCCTAAAGGGCGCGACCCTCATAACCTTGCCGCAACATTCCTGTTTCGACCATTTCTGGGTTGTTGAGGCCCTGACGAAGTCTCGTCCACAAAGCTACGCTTTGTCACAAAGCTATGCTTCAGGTCAAACAAATGATCAAAGAAATGATCGCAAAGATAAATGATCAAACAACGATCATTTCACAGCAACACTCAACATGCCACATTACCAAATTGGGAATATATTGCTGATAACCTTCAACTACATAACCTCTGAGCTCGTACGTCTCAGAGAAGGGTGTTAAGCTAAGAGAATAAATTCTCCGCCACCAACAGAAATATATTTGAAAGAAATCAGCTTTATATCTCAATTTGTAACGTCAGACACACAACCATACAAGTCTGTTCCGGGATCGAACAGAACCGAAGGCACTTCTCACGAAGCCCTTGCACATTCGGATAATTTTCTAATCACGTCCGGACTTCCCGTCACTAAGGGTGATAAAACCTCTATATCGGAGATCAGCCGATGTAGAGTAACTCGACGGTAATCCTTCCGTTTTCAAAAATATCCGGTCTTCAACACCGGTCATCAAATGCAATTCATAACGACGTATCACATATTCGGAATGGGTTATACGACCCCAAGGTCCTTTCCCGGCTAACCCGAATAGTGAGCGCTTATTCAAAAATAAGTGTGGCATTCAAATTCATCCAATTCACAACAAATACCCATTCAAGGTAATTATTGATAGTCGGTTATTTAACTAGCAATAAAGATGCGCAACATCATCAGATTCCAAATAATTTTCCCAAATTATTTATTTTCCAAAATATCTTTACTAGATATAAAATTTCCACACTTCAAAAATAAATCAATATTTTTTTTAAACGAATTTCCATTTCTTTTATAAATTCCATAGTGAATTTATATTTCAAATATCTACTGATATACGATTTTCAAATCGATTTCAATATTCACTTTCGATTTATCTTTACAAGGATAAATTCTCAAAAACGTTTCATTTCATTTTGGGAAACATTTCCATACTTATTTAATAATAAGTAATCCATAAATCTTATTTATTTCCAACATTTGAAAATATTCGATATACTTAAATAGATGTTAAGTATCTATTTCATTCTTTAAGGAAATCATTTACTATAACAACATCTATTTGAGTCAAAACGAATGTTACGTAAAACATCGTTACGACGACTCAAAATCACTAGTATAGGGATTCGGAATTAAGATAGATATATAAATCCCAATACTAAAAAAACATTTCCTTTCGGAAATCATTTACTATAACAACTATGTTATAGTCCACCATTTCCTTCTTCCTCGAAAACGTATATTTCAACAATGAATGTTGAAATCTACGGTTTCGATATTTAACATATTTAAAAAACATCTTTAAAACGTTTAACTTCATTTTATTCCAATATCATTTACAACATTTAACTTAAAGGATAATTCGCTGTCCAAAATCACGAATATATCTCCTTTAATAACTTCTACGTTTAATTCATCAAATTCAATTGATTTCGAATTTACAAACAATGTTTATAAATTCACCTTTATATTTCATAACAACTTTGATCTATAAATCTCCTTTATTAACAAATTCAATTTATAACTCAATATATATACACAAGTCCATATTATAAGTTAATAACTTATAATTCATTTATTTTAAAAGAAATCGTTCTTTTAAACTTCACAAAATTTAAAACTTTCAGATTTCATTAACTTATGAAATCCCATTTATACTTCATTTTAACACTTACAAAACTCGTTTTAAAATTCCAATGTTTTAAATTTATAAATGTCAAATTTTTAAATCTTTTAAGTAAACCGTTTATAATACTTCAAAAATCCCAATTTAAACCATTTTATAAATAAATCAACTTTTATTTCAAAAATCAAAATTTGGTTATATTTCACAAAAATTATAGTTTTATAACTTTAAAATTGGATCCGATGATGCCATAGCACCAAATAATCAAACACGACATCCAAACATCATGTATCAATATGACAACAGAATATATAACAATATCTTTAAATAAATCAATACAGTTGAGGAATCCAGTTGGATCCCTCTAACCTGTTTTCCTGCATCCACAGATGTTAGCACAATACCAATTCCACTTCGAGGTGGAATATCGCGGTATATAGGATTTATAAATATATCATCCGCTTACTAACGGCGCAATAGGGTCTCATCCGCTATATAATTGCGGGAAATCAATCAATCCAATATATACATATGCCAATATGTATATATTGCTATGTATATAGATATATCCTACTATATCTAATATCACATCCAAACAGTCAATCAATCAAATCAATAACTGTAAAATCAAATTTTCCTTCGAGTGAGATAATCTCACCTTAGCTTTTATTA